>OY728138.1:61390609-62640609 GCA_963277665.1 Viscum album
TAAAAAATCAGAAATAACATATGAAAACCCAAGGAAATGCATTCTGATTGTTTTGATACATTTTTAAAATGTTCTATCAGTCATTTTTGATGTGTAAGAATCAATTGTACCTCAATCCGACACATGATGTCACTATTATGACTCCAAATGTGTCTTGTTATTTAAAATTGACATTAATTCAAGTAAAAAAACACAACTGAAATTCTGAAAATTGATAAAATGCATTTATATTGTTTTGATACATTATGGAAACTATCCATGAGTATGTATTGATGTGTAGGAATCAAACCCACTTCAATTTGATGAATGGTGTGACTGGTACGACTAAAAGTGTCTGCTATCAGTTTAAAATTGACATTTTAGCTCAAAATGTATCACTCACTAAAAACCAAGAAAATGAACTCTAATTTTATTCCAAATTAAGAAAGGAGATTCGTAAGTCCATTATGATGTTTATTATGTAGTCTCATGTCAAAATGATGCACGATACAACTGATATGACTCAAATTTCATGTATTTTGTTTGAAATGACATTTAAAAAAAAACAAAACTGACATACTAAAAACTAAGGAAATACATCCTGATTGTTTTGATAATTTATGATAATGATCTATTAGTCATTTGTGATGTGTAGAAAATAACTGCACCTCAATCCAATGTAGAGTGTCATCAGTATGACTCCAAATGTGTCTTTTTATTTAAAATTGACAATAATTCATGTAAAAAAACACAACTGACATACTGAAAAATGAGCAAACACATCCGTATTGTTTTGATGCTTTTGGGAAAAAATCCATGATTCAGTTATGATCTATAAAAATCATCCCCGCCTCAATCCAATGAATGGTGTGATTGGTATGACAAAAAGAGTCCACAATCAGTTTAAAATTGACATTTTAGCTCAAAACATGTCACTCACTGAACACCAAGAAAACAAACTTAGATTTTATTCCAAATTACGTATGGTGATTCATAAGTCCTTTTGGACATTTATGAATAAATCTTACATCAAACTGATGTATGATGCAACTAGTATGACTCAAATTCATGTTTTCAGTTTGAAATAACATTTTGGTAAAAAACACAACCAACATTCTAGAAACCAAGGAAATTCATTTTTATTGTTTTGATACTTTAGGAAAATGATCTACCAGTCATTTTTGACATGTAGGAATCAACCTCACCTCAATCTGACCTATGATGTCAACAGTATGACTCCAAATGTGTCTTGTTATTTAAAATTGACATTAATTCAAGTAAAAAAACGACTGACATACTGAAAACTGATAAAATGCATTCTTATTGTTTTGATACATTAGGAAAATGATCTATGAGTCAGTTGTGATGTGTAGGAATCAACCCCACATAAATCCAAAGAACGATGTGATTGGTAGGACTAAAAGTGCCCGTTATCTATTTAAAAATGACATTTTAGCTCAAAATATGTCACTCACTGAAAACCAAGAAAACACACTTTGATTGTCTTCTAAATAATGAAAATCCATTCGTAAGTCCTTGGTAACATGTATGAAGCATTCTCACGTAAAACTGACACACGATGCAACCAGTATGACTCAAATTTCATGTTTTTGGTTTGAAATGACATTTTAATTAAAAAAACAAAAATGACATACTGAAAACTGAGGAAATGAATTATGATTGTTTGGATACTTTAGAAAAATGATCTATCAGTCATTTTTTATGTGTAAGAATCAAACTCACCTCAATCTGATGCACGGTGTCACCAATACGGATCCTAATGTGTCTTGTTATTTAAAATTTTCATTAATTCAAGCAAAAAAACACAACTGAAAAACTAAAAACTGATCAAATGAATTTTTATTGTTCTGATAATTTTAGAAAATGAACCATGAGTTAGTTGTGATGTGTAGTAATCAACCCCACCTCAATCAGAAAAATGGTGTGACTGGTATAACTAAAACTGTACGCTATCAGTTTAAAATGGACATTTTAGCTCAAATTGTGTCACTCGCTGAAAATCAAGAAAACACGCTCCAATTGTCTTAAAAATTAAGTATAGAGATTCGTAAGTCCTTTGTGACATATATTAAGTACTCTCTTGTCAAAATGATTCATGATGCGACTTGTATGATTCAAAATGTATGTTTTGAGTTTGAAATGAAATTTTAGTAAAAAAACACAACTGACATACTGAAAACCAAGGAAAGGCATTCCAATTGTTTTTATACTTTAGTAAAAAAATATATCAGTCATTTGTGACATGTAAGAATCAACTTGACCTCAATATAACACATGATGTCACCAGTATGACTCCAAATGTGTCTTATTATGTAAAATTGACATTAATTCAAGTAAAAAAACACAACTAACATACTGAAAAATGAGCAAACACATTCAGATTATTTTGATAATTTAGTAAAATGATCTATGAGTTAGTTTTTTTGTGTGGTAATCAACCCCACCTCAATCCGACGAACAATGTGATAGGTATGACTAAAATTTTCCACTGTCAGTTTAAAATTGAAATTTTAGCTCAAAATGTGTCACTCACTGAAAACCAAGAAAAGGCACTCTGATTGTCTTCCAAATTAAGGATAGTGATTCATAAGTCCTTTATGATGTGTATGAAGCAGTCTCACATCAAACTGACGCTCGATACGACCGGTATGACTCAAATTTCTTTTTTTCTTGTTTGAAGTGATATTTTACTAAACAAACACAACTGACATACTAAATCCCAATGAAATGATTTCTGATTCTTTTGATAATTTATGGAAATGATCTATCAGTAATTCGTGAAGTTTAGGAATCAATTTCACCTCTATCAGAAACATGGTGTCAACAGTATGGCTCTAAATGTGTCTTGTTATTTAAAATTGCAATAATTCAAGTAAAAAACACAACTAAAATACTAAAAACCAAGAAAACACATTCTTATTGTTTTAATTCTTTAGGAAAACTATCCATGAGTCAGTTTTGATATGTAGGAATAAAACCCACCTCAATCCGATGAATAGTGTGACTGATATGACTAAAAGTGTCCGTTATCAGTTTAAAATTGACATTTTAGCTCAAAACGCGTCCCTCTCTAAAAACCAAGAAAACATGATCTGATTGTCTTCCAAGTTAAGGATGGATATTTTTAAGTCTGTTGTGATGTGTATAAAGTATTATCACATCAAACCAATGCACTATGCAACTGGTATGACTCAAATTTCATGTTTTCAGTTTCAAATGACATTTTAGTAAAAAAACACAACTGACATACTAAAAACTGTGGAAATGAATTCCAATTGTTTTGATAATTTAGAAAAATGATCTATCAGTCATTTCTGACATTTATGAATCAACCTTATCTCAATACGATTCATGGTGTCACTAGTATGACTCCAAATGTGTCTTTTTATTTAAAATTAACAATAATTCAAGTAAAAAACAGAACTGACATACTGATAACTAAGAAAACGCATTCAGATTGTTTTGATACTTTAGAAAAATGATCCATGAGTTAGTTTTGATGTTTAGGAATCAAACCCAACTCAATTTGATGAACACTGTGACAATTATGACTAAAAGTATTCTCTATCAGTATAAAATTTAAATTGTAGCTCAAAATATGTCCCTCACTAAAAACCAAGAAAACACACTCTGATTGTATTCAAAATTATGGATGATAATTAGTAAGTCCTTTGTGATGTGTATGAAGCAGTCTCCCGTCAAACCGACACACGATGCAACCTATATGACTCAAATTGCATTTTTTCAGTTTGAAATGATATTTTAGTAAAAAACACAACTGAAATAGTAAAAACTGAGAAAACGTATTTGGATTGTTTTTATGATTTAAGAAAATGATACAATATTACTTTTTGACATTTAAGAATCAACCCCACCTCAATACGATGAACGGTGTGACCGGTATAACTTCAAATGTGTCATTTTTATAAAAATTAACATTTTTTATAAATTCATCATATTAATGTTTAATTTATTTCTTTATAGTATTACTAACGTAATATTTGTTTTCTTATATAGGTGAAACCTTTTTCTCAAGTTGGGATGATTTTTTTAGTGACTATTAATATTTGAGGACATTTTTTAGAGGGGACCACATACGTCAAAAGAAAAAACATCAATGGTTTTAACTGTTTGTTGGATAATTGTAAATGTAATTTTATAAAACATTTTTCAAAGTGTATATAAATGTTTTTTGGGTATATACCATGAGTGAATATTTTTTTATTCAAGTGTCAATTAAAGTTATATATCACTATTTTCCAAACCTTTGTGTGCATTGATTGTTTTTTCATCATTTGAATCATGTATGTGGTTCTTTTGTATATATTATGGGTGGTTATTTTTAGCAGTTTTTTTCTATTTTGTGTAGGTTATTTTTTCAAGTTTGGTTATTTTGGTCAGCTGTTTGGGTGCTATTTATTTTTTTCAGGTTGTTGGGTGTGTTGTTATATAAACAACACATCCATAGAGGTAAGCCTTTATCATTAGTAAAAATATCACTGATAAAGGACCCCTTTATCATCTCTTTTTTAGAGCTGATAAAGGGGACCCCCTTTAATAGCAGCTCTATTATCAACTCTTTTTTAGAACTAAAAAAGGCCCTTTTTAGCGCTAATAAAAGTTTGTTTTTTGGTAGTTTCAAATGGGTGTTTGGATTTGTTATTTTTCATCCCTCGCACCAAGTAGGGACCTTCTGATGTCGGAGGCCACTCTTTGGCCCCAACACAACTCTTTCTATCTGCCCCTACCTCAGGTAAAGATTTTTATTCACTGACAATGGATTAACCCCACCACTGGGTAGGGGTTTTCATTTCACCATTACTGTTTCATTCTTTCCAGTAACATGTGTCTTACCTCTTCCATTGACTGGATGGCTTGAGTCCATCGATCCTCATAGTTGTGGTTCATCCAACATAATTTACGACCTTCCTTTTCTCAGGAAACCATGGTTCCCTGTTAATACCAGCATTGAGGTTGGGGTCTTCACCACCGCACATAGCCTTCCCCATACAGGAGAATCCATATTCAAGAGTAGTGTATCATATTCCAATTATAAATTAATTATAAAAAATAATTAAATAATAAATTATTAATTATTAATAAATGACTAATGAAATATAATAAATATTAAAAAAATTAAATAATAAGTTAACAAAAATTTAATAATAATTAATAAATCATTATATAATAAATAAGTAACAAATAATTTAATAAATAATAAATAAATAATGTATATAAATATCTATAAATATATATATATATAATGAAATTGGAATAATTATATATAAATACACATTTATCTTACATAAATATATATAAACACACACATATATATAATTGTACTTATAAAAATATATAATCACTAGTAAATATAAATATAAATATAAATATAACCAAATAAGATACAAAAATATATAAACATAAATATGTATAAATATGTATAAATATTTATAAATGTATACAAATATAGAAAAATATTCATAAATACATATAAATATCCATGCATAGATACAATTTTATATAATTTTAAATAAATATTGATAAAAATATATATATATTCTAAATAAATTCACATAATTATATAGAAATATATATATATATATAATAAATCCCCAAAAGAGGGAAACCCTAACAATTACAATTCCATAAAATCAATAGGAATTTAAATCCATGGAATAAAATCATATCTAACCTAAAAAGAATATGAAGACACTCTTAAATGGAGCTTAAATCCCATCGAATGTTCAAAAATCATGGTATACAAACTAGAAACTCAGTTTTAGATTCTGTTTAGACATTTATAGACCTTGAAAAACTATGGAAAGTATTCCTTGATCAAAATAACATAGATCTCATCATAATTTTCTATTTGATATGTGGTAAAACCAAAAGAGACACTCGGATCAAAAGTTATGGTCGTTTGAAGGTGGAATTTGATTTTCAATTTCTCTTAAAACTATAATAAACTATACTAATTATTAACATATTATTATCTAGTTTTATTATATCTAATTTCATAAGATTCAATTTTACCACTTGTGGAGCTAAAATGGACACCCAGATCAAAAGTTATGTTCATTTGATACTGAAGTCTCATTTTCAACTTATCCAACCATTAATTTAGGTTTCAAATAATTACTAACTAATAATTATGAATAATTAATAATTCACACATTATAACTTAGTAAAATTGTAAAAAATATAAAATAAACAATTATAACTAATAAATAATAATTATTTATTTTTAAAATAATTTAATATGTAGCAATGAATATTTTTCACTGTTAATTTTGTGGTTGTCTTTTAAAAACCACCACTAAAAAATTAAAAAAATTAACAAATAAAAATAAAACTGATTTAGTTATGGTTTTCCACTAAAAATAAAAAAAATACACATTTATGGGTGGTTTTAAAAACCTATATAAAAAAACCACTGTGAACTTATTTTTTCGTAAAACCCTAAAAACCCCTACAAACCCTAAAAAACAATAAAAACCTTAAAAAATTCAGAAAACCCCTAAAAACCTTAAAAAACTAAAAACCCTTAAAATTTTAAAAACACTAAAGACCCCTATAAAATCCATGAAGTTCCCTAAAAACCTTTAAAATCCCTAAAATCCACTAAAACACCTAAAAATCCCTAAAATACTTAAACCCACTAAAAATCCCTAAAAACACTAAAAACTCTAAAAAAACCCTAAAACCACAAAACCCCTAAAAACTATAATTAATACTAAAAAAATACCAAAACCCTAAAAATCCAAAAAAAACATTTAAAACCTTATAAAAACCTTAAAACCCCTAAAAACAAAAAACCCTAAATTCCGTAAAAATCATAAAACCCCCCAAAAACCAATAAAACTATTAAAAGTGCTAATTACTCTAAAAACACATAAGATTATAAAACCTTAAAAACCCTAAAAACCCTGAAAGAACCTAAAACCCTAGAGGACCCCAATAAACCCTAAAAATCTAAAAGTCTCTAAATATAATAAAAGACCTTAAAAGACCCAAAATACAAAATATCCCTTAAAACCCCTCAAACTCTTCAACACCCCCTAAAAACCTGAAAACCCTAAAACTCATAAAATAACCATAAAACCCTAAAACAACATAATGGTTTATAAAACTCCTAAAACCCATAAAACCTTAAACCCCAAAACCCCATAAAACCCCCTAAAACCCTAAAAACTCCAAAATCCAATATAAATCCCAAAAAGAATCCTAAAAATCCCTAAAAACCTAACATCCTTTGAACCCCTAAAACAATAAAAACCCTAAAAGAATATAAAAATGTAAACCCCACATAAAAATCCATAAAAAACCAAAAAATAATAAAATCCGCTGAAAACCCAAAAAAACCCTAAAACCCTAAATCACCTAAAAATCACTAAAACCCTAAACCCCTCCCAAAAATCTCTAAAAACGCCTAAAACCCTAAAAACCTTTATACACAAAAACCCATTAAAACCCTAAATAACCCAAACTACCCTAAGAAACCCAAAAAAACTATAAAACTCTAAAATCCATAAAAACCCCTAAAACTCATAACAACCTAAAGACCTTAAAAACTCTAGCCCGAATGGCTTGAGGCCTAATTTTATTATTTATTTTTGATAACCACACTTTCAAGGGATAAGGGGGAACCATTACAAGGCCTGTAGGCTTAGATATTACATTACCCGTAGGTCTTTGGAAATTTACAGACTATACTTGGAACTCCTCCTCCACAGCTTCTTCATCGTTATATCATCTCTCCGACTCTGCATGGCTTGTTTGACTGGGCTTCCTAAGAAAGCTAATTCTAGTATCGATGGAAATGACATACCCTCTATTTCAAAGCTGGGAAAAGACATAATTTCTAGGCACACTGTAGCAGGCACTATAGCAGTATTGCAGCATTAATGTAGCAGGCACTGTATAAGGCACTGTAGCTGCCAGAACTATTCATTCGTTCGGGATTTCGGGCCATCGTTTTGGACCCCGGGTCCTTTAAGACCTTCGGGCCACCCAATGCCTTCAGGAGAGTAAGTCTTTTGGGCCACCTCAAGGCCTTTGGGCCACCTCAAGGCCTTCGGGTCACCTGAAATTGTTCTTCAGTAACCAGACAGACTCTATAAGGAGCAGACTCCACATGAGGATTCAGAGTATGCACATTCACCAGAGCAGAAGCTAAGCGGATTTATAACACCAAAAAACCTTAAAACCCCATAAAATCCCTTAAAACACTAAAAACATTACAAATCCCTGTAAAATATCCAAAAAACACAAAAAAATCCTAAAAGACTCTAAAACCCCTATTAAATCCATAAAATACCAATAAAACACATTAAAGGCCCTAAAAACACTAAACCCCCAAAAACCCTAAAACCGTAAAAAACCCAAAAACACCCTAAAACCCCCAAAAACCAGGAAACACTAAAAAACCCCCTCAAAACATTAAAAAAATTAAAAAACCCTAAAACCCTAAAAATCTCAAAATACCTAAAAAACTAGAAAACTATAAACCCCTAAAATACTAAGAAAACCCAACCCCCCCCCCAAGATTAAAACACTAAAAACCTAAAAAAACCCTAAAAACCCATGAAAACCCTAAAGACCCCAGAAAAAATCATAAAAATCAAAAAAAACCTAAGAAACACTGAAAATAATCAATATCCCTAAAAAACCTAAAACCTTAAAAAAAGGTAAAATACCTTAAATAACCTTAAATTCCCTAAAACCCTTTAAAACCCTAAAAAGTTCCAAAAACCAAAAAACCCCTACAAATACTAAAACCCAAAAAAAACATGATAACCATAAAAACACTAAAAACCCTAAAACCCAAAAATGCCTAAAAATGATAAAAACCCCAAAAACCCCTTAAAAACCTTTAAAAACCCTAAAACCTTAAAACCCTAGAAATACCTAAAAACCCAAAAAATCGAAAAAACCCATAAAACACTAAAAATCCATAATAAACCTTTACAAACCCTAAAAACCCTAAAACATGAAAAAAAAAATATAAACACTAAAACCCATAAAAACCCCATAAAACCCTAAAAACCATATTATCCTTAAAAGACCCAAAAAAAATATTAAAAACCCTTAAAACATGAAAACCCCAAAACCCTAAAAAACAAAAAACACTTTAAAACCTATAAACCCTAAAAAACTAAAAAATATAATAAAAAATTGAAGGACCCTAAAACCCTTAAAAACCCTAAAGGGCACTAAAAACCCTAAAAACACCAAAAAACCATAAAATACATAAAAATATAGAAAACCATTAAAAAACCTAAAAACCCTTAAAAACTTTACAAATCACTAAATTACCCTAAAATCCAACATGGCCCAGATCTTAAGGGAGAGGCCCACTATTGGGGTTGTCTTGCCTCATGGGAATGAGAACAAATATACTGTGGAAAATTCAGATTCCTGAAAGTAGAAGCCGAGGAAGGACTACTCAATACTGCCAAGAACTGTGTCTACCAGGGCCTCCTCTAAGGGAATAAAGTAGAATTCTTTAGGAAATTATGGGTGGCATGATAATCCCATGACATACTCATCTGAGGAGAAGAAAAGGCTAAGGGACTTATATAAGACTCTTGCCATGGATATGGATAGTGACAGGAAGGATGCATCTGAGTGGGGGATGGCGGAGTTGGATGCATCCTATGGATATGGTGCTGATGTATACCCCTATGGAGATCCCTAAAAATATGTTGATCTATATGACATGTAGTTTCTATTGGGCATGGGTTTCTTGAATCTGCCCTTGCTTGTGTCCTTTTGGGGTTTGGTTTTTTTTTTGGATTGGGGTTGTTTAAGGGTTTTTGGGTGTGGGTCATTTGACTCCTCCCCTCCCTTGTCTCTTGTGTCTTTTTTATGATAAATGTTGGGGGCTAGGTCCGGGATAGCTTGTCCCTACACCTACCATTTTTAAAGGACCCTAAAAATCCCGAAATAACCCTAAAACCCTCAAACACCAAAAACCTCATAAAACATTAAAACAACCTAACATCCCAAAAATACCCTACACACCTAAAAATCCTATAAGAAAAAAGATCATGAAAACCCTAAAAGGCCCTAAAAATTCTAAAAACACTAAAAAACCCTAAAACCTCTTGGAACCCCTAAAAGCCTCTAAAAACCCTAAACCCACCCCCCATAAAAATTTTAAGAGACCCTAAAAACCCAAATGACCTAAAATTACCAAAACAAACATTAAAAGACATTAAAAACCATAAAATCCCTTAAAATCATAAAACCCTAAAGGCACTAAAACGCATCATTGGCAACCAAATAGATATATATCTTTGTATGGTTGTGCGGACTACTGTTTCCTGCCACCCTGTCACACTGAGGATTTGTGTTGAGGTTGATGTGTCTAAAGATCCAGTTTCATCCGTTTGCGTTGAGATTGAGGGTGAGCTCCGGTGGCACTAGATGGTCTGTTTTGAATCCTGGGTGCCCCTTTGCTCATCCTTCCATAGACTGGGCCACTATGCCTCTACATGTATGTGTTCTGGTTATGTCAAGCCTCTACTTTAGAGACCTATTGATACATCTTCTAGTTTGAAAACAGATTTGCCTCACCAGGGAGGCCATGGTCTTAATGATGCGAGTCTTATTAATGTACAGGTTAATATGCCCCTGGATGAGGATCCTGATGCAGATGTTGTTGGGGATGTTTCATTAAAGGTTGCTTGACAGACCCTATCTACCCTGAGCGTTAGTGATGTTTTTGATAGGCTGAAAGGTGACTTGGGAATTGTGGCTGGTAGGGAGGTGACAGAACCTGTGGAAGGAGGCATTAGTCTGAGAATAGAGGAGTTGCAGCAAGTGGAGCTGTCCGGGCTGGCTGCTGCTCCTGGACTGGAGGAGGAAGGAGCTTCTCCATAACAACTGGCTGTGTATGGGGATTGTGGTGGTGTCCCCCTGCACAACCAGTTTGGCAATTTGACCTCAGTGGATTTGCTTCAGGAGAAACAGTATCAGTTGGCTGGTGGCTCTGATGAGCATGTCGGGCTGAACTCTTGCTCTGGGCCTCTGGAAGCTTCCTGTGCTGATAGGGGTAAGGGATCACAGGAGTAGTGTGGTGTTTCTATGTTAAATGGTATGGGGGATGAGGATTTTGGAATTTTGAATGATCTCAATGTTGTTGTCCATGGATCCTCGGGTGTGCATGTTCCCATGACTAGTAGTGATGCTGATGCGGGGATCGATCATTTGACATGTGTTGTGACAGAGGGAGAAGTAGATGCAAAGGGGGATATGTCAGAGTAGAGGGTGGTGGCAAAACAAGACAGGGAGAGGGCCACCCAGTGGTGGAAAATTTGGTCACTGGAGAGGATGGAATTGAGGGTGTGGCTGGTTGCAGGAGTTCTGGTCTTGGTTCGAGTATGCATGAGGAGGCGCTTGAAGGGGATGCTGGTGATGTCTCTTACCATACAACCGAGAGGGGGCCGGTGGAGGAGTAGGGGGAAATGGATCGGTCGAAGGAGGTTGCAGATCAGGGGGAGTGCCTAAGGAGGGGAACGTGTATGGCCAAGGGGAGGAGGCTGGGACAGGGGATGATCACAAACATGGAGAAGATGCTGCCATAGAGGAGATGATATGGCTAGCCATGAGGGTGAATGAAGAGCCCCTGGCTGATAGGTCTGGCAGTTCAGCCTGGCTTGATGATGAGGGGACGGTACTGCCTGGGGAGGATGGGCAGAGGCCTCTGGTTATTGTTGTTGGGAGTGCAGAAATACATTCCTTAATGGCTCCAAGCTTGCCGCCGGATGAAGACTTTGTTGAGTGTCCCCTTTATCAGGAATCCTCCTTTACCCCGGATCATAGTCATGATCATGGTATGGAGGTGGAGGAGTGTTCAATTGAGTTTGAGAAGGTGAAAGGGGTGAATGGTGGTCCCACCCTGGCCTCCTCAAAGAGGAGGATGAAGCGGGATTACTCCTCTCTTCCTAGACCCATGGCTACTTGGGAATCTTCAAAGGTGGTTAAGCTAAAAGTCAAAGTTAATAATCGGGAGCAGCATCATTCCCCGGAATAAGAAAAACGCATGGAGAAGTTTCTAACGCTCCTCAACCTTGATGAGGACTACAAGTCAGGATGGGATGACTCTGACTCCTTCTTTGATGATGCGGCCTCTGGATATGGTGCGGATAGGGACCCTTTCGGTGTGGCTTCTATTTCGGACATTGGTGATGATGTCGACTGATATGTTTTTCTTTTTTGGTTTCCTCTTTTTTGGGACTTGATTGGGTTTGTTAAGGGGTTTTGGGTTGTGGTCGATTGACCCCTCCCCTACCTTGTTTTCTTTTTTGTCTGTCGTGTCTTCTTTTCTAATAAATTGTTGGGGGGTCGGGAATAGCCTGATCCTCGCATCTTCCTTGCCCCTTAAACCCCAATAAACTCAAAAAAAACTATAAAAACCGTAAAAAACATAAAAACCCTAAAACTCTAAAAACCCAATAGAACCTAAAACGTATAAAAATATATAAAATCAATAAAACCCTCCCAAATTCTAAAAACCCCTAAAAACACTAAAACACTAAAAACCCTAAAACCCTAAAAAAATTAAACGACTGTAAAAACCCTAGAAAACTCCTAAATACCCCAAAATACCAAAAAACAATAAAAAACCTTAAAATACCATAAGACTCACAAAACCCATAAAACCACTATAAAAAACCTAAAAGACCCTATAAAACCTTATACACCCTAAAAACAATGAAAGTCCCAAAAAATCCAAAAAAAACACTAAATCCTAAAAAAATCCTTACAAAACCCTAAAACAAACCTAAAACCCAAAAAACATTTAAAAGAACTCTAATAGACTAAAAGTACCCTAAAACCCATAAAAAAAAATATAAACCCTTAAAGACTCTATAAACGTAAAAATCCCTAAAACCAATAAAAACCATAAAAACATAAAAAACCCTAAAAAACCTTAAAACCCTTTAAAATAATAAAAATAAAAATAAAAACAGTAAAAAAAACCTAAAACCATTAAAAACCCTAAAACATATAAAAACCCTAAAAATAATAAAAGCCTAAAATTCATAAAAATCCCTAAAAATACCAAAAATACCATAAAAACCCCAAAAAGATCCTAAAATCCCAAATACACTAAAAACCTTATAAAACCCCAAAAAAGCTTTAAAATCCTAAAAACCTGAAAGAGCCAAATAGTCCTACAAAACCCTAAAAGCTGTAAAAAAACCTAAAACCCTAAAAAGACCATAAAACCCTAAAAATCTAAAAAACATAAAAACTCATAAAACCTAAAAAATAAAAATCCACTAAAACTCTAAAAACCCTAAAACCCCTAAAAATCACTAAAAACCATAAACCCATTAAAACCCTATCAGAACCCTAACCCCCCCCCCAAACACTTTTAATATCTCTAAAAAACATTAAAGGCCCCAAAACCCTAAAAAAACAAAAAAAACAAAAAACCTTAAAAATCCTTAAAAATCCTTAAAACCCTAAAAACTGTAAAACTACCTTTTTTAAACTCTAAAATACCCTAAAAGACCCTTAAAAAAACAGAAAACCATAAAAACACTAAAAATATAAAACCCCTAAAAATGTAAGAAGAATAAAAAGACATAAAACCCCAAAAGCCAAAAAAACCAAAAAACCCTAAAAAAACATGAAAATATCTATAATCCCAAAACCCAAAGAACCCCTAAAAGAACATAAAAACCCTAGAAGACCCTAAAATACCCTAAAAGAAACTAAATACCCCTAAAACCCCTAAAGGACCCAAAAAATATCCAAAAGACTCAAAATAACCTAAAACCTATAAAATTACCTAAAAGAACTTAAAACCACCTTAAACACCCTAAAAACCCGAGAATACCCTAATAAGTCCTGAAAAATATTAAACCCATAAAATAACTCTACAAAATCATAAAAAAACCTAAAACAATCCTAAGAAACCTTAAAATCACAAAAATCCTAAAAACCCTTAAAAACCTACAAACCTATAAAATTATCCTAAAAACTAATAAAAAATTTTAAACATATAAAAACACTAAAACATATTAAATCCCAAAAATGGATTAAACAACCTAAAAACACTAAAATCCCAAAACCTCAAAAAAAAACTCTAAAACCCCTAAAAACCCTGATGGAATCACACTCCCCTAGTGCTCTCTCCCTCCTGACATGGCTTCTAGGGTTTCTTTTGGATTCCCCAGGTGGCTGTGGAGACCAATATTCACACCTTCCCTATCGCACTCCTGGTGGGAGATCTTGGCAGTGGTGGGCTGATGCAGAGTTCTTCGATGTGGTAGATGTTCTTAGGCGACTTTATGTTTTCCCGAAGCGAAGTTGATCTGGATTTCAGCACCTGGCCCCTTCGTGGCCCTACCCACTCATGCTTGTGGGGGGGAGGTGTTCTCGGCGATGGCAGGCCTCAGCAACGTTCTCCAAATCAAAGGCGGCAGGTTCTTCGATAGCTTCCTATTTTTAGAGTGGAGGAATTTCTCGGGCTTTCGGCACTAGTCCCCTTTTCGGCTGTGTTTTTGTGGTGGAGATGCTTGTCTTTGGAAACTCTGGAAGCTGTGTGGAAATCTGTAGCTTTGGATCAACTTTAGTCGTCGGAAATTGTCCTCAGTTCAGATCACAGATTCCCGATCTCAAAAAGTTAATGATGGTTTGTATAGTGATCTGGTTTAGTTTTGTCTTCGATTCGCAAAGTAGATGCAGGTGCGTTCCTGACTTGGTCCCTCAAATTTGTCCTCGCTTCACACTGTTGATGATGGTTTTGGCTGTAATTTTTTTCATTTTTTGATCTTCTATTTATTGGTTGCAGTTATGGTTATTTGTCAATACGAGTTCTGGTTATTGGATTTATAAAGAGGTGTTAGGCGATGTCTGGTGTTGCTAGGCAAGATTTCTGGGGGACCATCCTAGAGTTGGGTTCTGTCCATGGGGTGCTAGGTGTTGTGGCTTGGTACTGGGTATGGATGCTGGTTGTATGTGGCTAGGTATGCTACAAAGTGTGGATTGCTGGAAGCTGTTTGGTCAGAATTTTTTGGTTGCTGGATGTTGATCTGTGATCTCTTATGAGCTGATGGGTTAGGAGGTACTAGATGTTGGAATATGAGCTATAAAAAGATAGGAACTAGTTGTATAGGAGGCGGTGAATGCTGGAAGATAAGTTTATGGATGTTAGTTGTTTCTTGGATATGAGGTGATGAAGCTGCTGCTTATGAAGGTGACATTTATGATGTTAATAATGGTGGTTCTGTGTCACTAAAGGAGGATTGGTTTAGAAAGGAGGTGAGGGATGATGGGAACTATGCTACAGGATACTGGATGCTGATTGAAAAGAAGGTGCTGGTGGAAATGCTTTTGATTTCTTCTTTTTCTAGTTT
Source organism: Viscum album (assembly GCA_963277665.1). Taxonomy (NCBI): domain Eukaryota; kingdom Viridiplantae; phylum Streptophyta; class Magnoliopsida; order Santalales; family Viscaceae; genus Viscum; species Viscum album. The sequence goes on from OY728138.1 coordinate 61,405,984, forward strand.
TGGTGTACCTTTTGGGTTTCTTTAGGGGCGTCTGGGTTTCTTGGGGGTGTACAGGGATTTTTTGGTGTGGGTTGACTGTCCCTACCCCTCCCTTGTCTGCTGTGTCTTTTTTCTAATAAATTTGGTGGGGGGGGGGGTCAAGAATAGCTTGGCCTTGATCCTTCCTTTCCCTAAAAATCCCAAAAGGACTTAAAAACCCATAAAAACCCTAAAAACCCCTAAAATACAAAACGACAAAAAACACACACGAAAAAATTGTAAAAATCCATAAAACTACCTAAAAACTCTAAAAAACCAAACCCCCTAAAAATACTATAAAACTCTAAATCCCCCTAAACCCCAAAAAAACACTAAAAATCCTAAAAAACCCTAAAAATCCTCTTAAAGACCCTAAACCCCTAAAATCCCCTAAAACCCTGAAAATAATAAATGACCCAAAAACCCCTATATAAACCATAAAATTTACTAAAACCCCTTAAACACTCATAAAAACCCAAAAAATGTAAAAACCATAAAACCAAAAAAACAATAAAACAACCTAAAAACCATTAAAGTCCCAAAACCCCAAAACTCTTAAGAACCCCTAAAAACCCTAAAAACCCTAAAAACCTGTAAAAATCATAAAAAACCAATAATCCCTAAAAACCCAAAAAATACTCTAAAAGTACAAGAAACCCTAAAATATTCCTAAAATTCCCTTAATCCCCTTAAACCTCTTTAAAAACACTAGAACCCCTACAAAACCCTTAAACCCCTTAAACCCCTAAAACCCCCTAAAATTGTCTAAAAACAATAAAAAACCATAAGAAAATCACGTAAAACACTAAAACCCTTAAGAGCCCTAAAAATTTATAAAAATATTGAAAACACCCTAAAAATAAAGAAACTATAAAAACCCTACCCCTCCCCCCAAACATAAAAAACATAAAAACCCCCCAAAGACCCTAGAAAAACCCCAAAACCCCTAAAAACTCTAAAAAACCCTAAAACCCCTAAAACCCATAAAAAACCTAAAAACTATAAAAATTTGTAAAAACCATAAGACCTATAAATTATGATAAGACTATAAAAATTACAAAAACCCTATAAAATCCATAAAATAACCTAAAACCATTACACACTCTAAAATCCCTAACCCCTAAAAATTGTAAAAATCCTAAAACACCAAAAAACCCTGAAAAACTTAAAAACCACCAAAAATACTAAAAACACGCAAAAACACAAAAAACCCCCAAAAACCCATAAAACCCAATAAAAATCCTAAAAACCCAATAAAAATCCTAAAAACTACTAAAAACCCTAAAACCCAAAAAAACACTAAAACCCCAAAAAACCACTAAAAACCCAAAAACCCCAAAACAATCCAAAAACCCCTCACAACCTTTAAAAAATCCAAAAAATATATAAACCCTAAAACCCCAAAAAACTAAAAACCCTAAAAACCTCAAAAACTCCCAAAACCTTAAAAACCTCTAAAACCCCAAAAGGACCCAAAACACCCTAAAAACCCCAAAACCCCTAAAAACATTAAAACTCTTTTAAATCCTAAAAAATAATAAAAAACATAAACCAAGAAAAACACTTAAAAACCTAAAATACCCTAAAATCTCTAAAACCCTAAAAACCTAAAAATCCCTAAAACCCTGAAGACCCTTAAAACCTTCAAAATCTATAAAACCCCTAAAAACATATAAACCCTTTCAAAAACATAAAAACCCTAAAACCCCAAGAAAACCTTAAAAGTTCCCTAAAATGGTAAAAAACTCAAAAAACCTTGAAACCCTAAAAACCATAAAGGACCCTAAAAACCCTAAAAACCTAAAATACTCCCAAACCCCTAAAAACCCTTAAAACCCCTAAAAATATTAATAAATAAAAACCATTAAAACCCTAAAACCCATCAGTCCCACAAAGTAACTATAAAACCCCAAAAACCATTTAAAATACCCTAAAACAATAAAGAAACAAAAACCTTTAAAAATCTAAAAAAACATAACAACCTAAAATCCCCTAAAAGCCTAAAATATCTAAAAACCATAAAACAGCTAAAAAATATAAACAACTATAAAACCTGAAAAATACTCTAAAAGACCCTAAAACCCCTAAAGGCCCTAAAACCCCTAAACCCTAAAGGACCTTAAAAGGCCCTAAAATCTACAAAAACCCCTAAGACTCTAAAAACCCCCAAATGAACAAAAAACCCTAAAATACCCTAAAACCATTATAAACCCAAAAAGATTCAAAAAATGATAAAGAAAACCCAGAAGGCTTTAAAATTTGCTAAAACCCCGTAAAAGACCTCAAAACCCTAAAGGGTCCTAAAACCCTAAAAACCCCAATGGTCCCTAAAAATACCTAAAGGAACCTAAAACCCCTAAAGAAACCAAAATAACCCTAAAAATCAAAAAGGACCCTAAAATCCCGATAAGATCCTAATAAACCACAATACCCTAAAAGACCCTAAAAACCCTGAAAACCACTAAAATACATTAAAACACTAAAAAAATTCTAAAACCAGGTAAAAATCTAAAAAACTCCAAACCGAATAAAAATCCTAGAAAACCCTTAAAATAACCAAGACACTCTAAAAACCTAAAAAATACAATATATAATAGACCCTAAAATTACCTAAAAACCCTAAAACCCTTAAAATCCCTAAAAACCCTAGAAAACCTAAAAGACCCTAAAACCCCTAAAAAAATAAAAGACCCTAAAACTCTAAAAAATAGTAAAAACATTGAAATAACTTAAAACCCTAAATGACCATAAAACCACTAAAATCCTAAAAACCCTAAAAACCCTAAAACCCCCCAAAATTCCCCTTCTAAAAACCTATAAAACACAAAAAATCACTAAAAACACTAAAACACTAAAAACCCCTTAAAACACTAAAACCCCAAAGAAAACCCTATAAAACCATAAAAACACTAAAATTCCTAAAAACCCAAAACCCTAAAAGTCATCAAAATCCCTAAAAAACCCCCAAAACCTTAAAAACCATAAAACCCTTAAAAATACTAAAACTCCTAAAAACTAGAAAAAACTTTTAAAAACCCTAAAAACACTAAATCCCCCCACCCAAAGAAGCCCTAAAAACCATAAAAATCCTATAAACCCATGAAGTACTAGAAACCTATAAAAACATTATAATCCCTAAAAACCTGAAAACCATAAATCTCCCCTAAAAAAATAAAACCCCTAGAACCATAAAACCCCAAAAACCTATAAAATCCCTAATACCCCAAAAAAGACCAAAAACCCTAAAATACTGTAAAAAACACCGAAAACCCTAAAAATACTAAAAACCCTAAGATTCCAAACCCCATAAAGACCTAGAAACCCTAAATATCCTAAATAAACCCTAAACCCCTAAAACCATAAAACCCCTAAAGAACCCAAAAGGCCTAAAACCCATAAAAACCCTAAAACACCCCTAAAAGACCCTACAACCCCTAAAAGACCCTAAAACCTTAAAAATAATAAAAAATCAAAAAAATCATAAAAATAATTAAAGACACTAAGAACCCTAAATGATACTAAAAACACTATAAAAATACTAAAATAACCAAGAATCTGTTAAACACCTTAAATACTATAAAAATTCCATAAACCCATAAGAACCAAAAACCCTAAAAAACACTTAAGAACCCTGAAAATCATAAAAAAAATAAAACACCCTAAAACATTCTAAAACCACTAAAAACCCTAAAAATATCTAAAAACCATTATTATCCTAAAAACATAAAACATCTAGAATAACCCTAAAACCCGTAAAAACCCTAAAAACGTTAAATTTTTTAAAAACCTTTAAAAATTCTAAAAACCTTTAAAACCCCTAAGAAAGCCTAAAAATCTTTAAACACTTAAGAAAGTCCTACCCCCACCCAAAAAAACCATGAATAATTTACTAAAATATCCTAAAAACCAATAAAACCCCTTAAATCACTAAAAACCCTAAAAACCATAAAAACCGTAAAAAACCATAAAATGCCTAACACCTTTAAATCCCTTAAAAATAACAAGAAACACTAAAAACCCTAAAAACACTATGCCAATGTATGATTTTAATGGTAGTTTTGTTTTCATTTCACAATGACTTAAACCACCGATAAGTCATTTCACGCCTTTTTGGGAAACCGCCTCTAAATCTTATGTCACTAATAATTTAAAAGTGGTTTTAAAAACCTCCATGAAATGATTAAGTATTAGTTTTTGAAAAACTATAAGAATCATTTATCATTGGTTCAAACTACCGCAATATCTTTTTGCGGAAAGTTTTTTTATTTTTTTATTTTTTTATTTTTTAATTATATAATTTGTAATTAATAATTAATAATTAATAATATATTAGTGTTTTGTAGTTCCATGAAATGTGTATTATAGTTTTAGGAATCAATACTTCCAGGAGGTTTCCATTGGATTTATTTATGGAACCAGAAACTTCCAATAGTTCTTTATCTTAAAATTATTTACTTTCCAATGGTAGGTGTTTGTTAAATTTAAACTTTACGATACTTAAGAACGTACATTAGTCGAGAGGATGTGATGTTAAACTCATCACACCATTTTTTATTGGAATTATTATCTAATATGGGACTCTCTTTATAAATTTAATATATTTTCATGAATTCTTATTCATTCACCAAGTATGGAAAAAGTTTCCCTAGGAATTTGCAATCACATATTAACATGTGTAAAATTTAGAATCATCAGTATGTATTCAAGGTTCTTCATCAGTGGAGATATCTGTATGTATTGGAGGTTCTCCATCGATGGTATCCTCTAATATACTATTTCATGATTCTTTTAATCATAATTATGAAGATACTAGTTTTTTAATCCACTCAGTGGGTCACTCTGGAATTTATTGTCATCTAGGTAGATGAATGCTTGGTTTGATCTTGGGATCGTGCCCATGAAATGGGTTACCTACGTATCCTTGTAAAAGGAATCAGAAACCTCATAGTTCGGTGACACTAAATGGGACACAAAATACCTTTTAAGATCACGTGATAAGGACCTAGTTGTACAGTTTAATATCATGTGGTATGGAAATCTAAGCGGAAGATGCTTAGTTAATGTTTGGTGTGGGACGTATGTTGAAGTATCCCAAGGAACTTAGAAAGGATATGGGATTCCATGTAATAATTCACCTTATTTGGAATAAGGACCAAGGAGAATAGGTTTGATTTGAAGTGTTGGGTTTGAACCTCAAGGAGGCTTCCTACATATCCCATGTCGATGAGAATAAAATCCTACGTAGTTCGATTAGTCTCACAGGAGAATATGGTCTTTTGAGAGAAATCAGTTTGGGCTTACTTCCAGGAAAGGATGCCTTGGTGACATGAGGGTTTAATTTGGGGCTTATTCTTAAGGAGGATGCCCAGATTAAGGGAATTAGGTTTGGACTCCTGAAGAGTACATCCAGTGAGCTCGGGCCCTGAAAGGGCTTCCTACGTATCCTGGTTTGAATAGGAATTAGAGTTCTCGTAGTTCTTTTAATCGTGAAAATGATGTGATCATGAAAAATATCTAAGACCACATGAGTCATCCTCTATGTGAGAAACATGAGAATGTCAAATATTCAATAGAGGAACTTTAAAATTTGTTTCTCCTTTGCTGGTGTAAGAGGGAGCACCTATGCTGGCGAGGGTGGACAAGGTCGAGGTGATCGTGACAGAGGGTGAGGCAACGAGCCTTCCCTCTATTATATATACATTGGATAAGGTTCCAATGTAAGGTGGAAGGGATGAAGGTTACGGGATTATACTAGGATGGATGCCCAAAAATTGATCCCGGTAGGGGAAGGACACTTCTCCTTTACTTGCATGGAAAAGAAAGTGTGAACCGTACATTCCCTACAAGTGACCTGAAGTTTTAGGTTTTAGAGACGAAAATGGGAGGACAGAACCCAAACCCTAATACTTTAAATAGGGAACTTCCTAACACTGTTCCTTGGATAAAGGTCCATGTGACTTCAGATATACAAACCTACAAGAATTTCATGAATTCTAACCCTGTTGTGAAACACATGTGGGGAACCTATGACTGTGGGAATACAAACCTAAGTCGGAGACATGCTGATGTGCCTTTCCCAAAGTTTTAATAAGTTAGGAGGTTTTGGTGGAGGCTTCAACTTAGTCTCTTTCAGAAAAGGGAACCAAGGAAGGATATAACCTTCCATGAATGGCTTTTAATGAGGGTACTTGATTTAGTACATAGGTATTATACCAAGACCTGCCATGTAGGTACCTCGTGCATGTATGCCGCATAGGTACCCCGTGTTGATGTACCGCGTAGGTATGCCAAGCAGATATGGCACACAGGTATGCAATGCAGGTATGCCGCACAGGAATGCCGCGTAGGTATGAATGATGACTGAAGAATGTATTTCACATAGGAGAACCAAACCAATGTAAAAATTGTAAAAGACTTTCAAAACAATATTATCTCATTTAATTATCTCATATATTATATTTTAGAGAGATACCTGAGACAATTTGAGGGATCTTGTTGAAAGAGCTACGCAATGGGAGCTTCATAGAGTCTTTCAACTTTTTAGTCCTCCAAATCTGGAACCAAAGGGCTCTATTTATAAGCACGGATGGGCCTGGTCTAAAGAATTTTTATCCGCGCAGGTTCTCCGTGCAGCTCCTTCTCATAGGTACTCTATGTAGGGGCACAAAAATTATTCTAGTGTGTAGCTCTACTGCGCAGGTCTGTCGCGCAGGTCCGTCGTGCAGATATATCGCATAGGTATATCGCGCAGGTCTTTTGAATTATTTCACTTTCCCTTTGAGTTCTTATAACCATTCCTTGGGATTTTAAAATATCCAGGGCTCTGTTCATAGTATTTTTTTTCTTAAGTGGTGTCAACAAAATCACCCACCCCCCTCAAAATTGGGTCTGAAAAATAGAAAGAGGGTCAAGTCCTGAGGTGAACTTGTAGGGAAAAGGCTATGGATCGATTGCTGAACAACACAGGTTTTCCATGCAGGTACTTTATAGAGGTATGGCACAGAGATGTTTCATGTAGTCTAGGAATTCAAGTCTTCAGCTGTCTATAAATAGGTCTCATCCGTTGCAATTTTCTTTACATGGGATTTTCAGAATTTTACGGCTCTCGTTGTGTAGCTCATTCGCCCAGCCCCATCGCATTGTGATCTTGTATAATTCCCTTAAAATTTCTTCAAGGTAAAATTATTTAAGTGATAGAGCTACACAGAAGGACTTCATCAAACGACATTCGCTAGGATCCTTGTTGAAAGAACTATACGATAGACCTCATCTATGGACCTATGTGATGGACATCATCAAAGGAGCTACACGAATAGGGTCTTTTGCCAAATATTTGATTTTCCTTTTTAAAATTACAACCTAATAAGGAATGTTTGGTAATTATTTTGTAGGAAAAAATGACTCATTTGATGACCCATACTGAAGAATCTAAGGCTCATCAAAATGAAATGATGAAGATCATCGGGCCATACTATTATGATGTTGTTGAAAGTACTCTTCCTGGGATATGGAAGGGTTTAATTCTGTACCAGTGTGATTATCCAAAAAGTCTTTACCTCTATACAGTCATGGGATTTTTCAAGATTCCCATGTTCCATCTGTTAAGAAGTACTTTCCAAAGAATTGGTTTCTTCATTAATCCAACTGTAACTGCATGAATATTTTTTCAAGGGGGTTCTAGTACAAGAAGGAACAGTCCCTGTTGGTTGCATCCTTCATCATAGTGGTTTCACTCCTTATATAAAGGATCAAGTTGTAGATCCAAGACCACATTGTTATGATTCCACTTTTTAGGCTTCTCATACAGATCAATCTAATGGTTGGAAAGAATATTGGGATCTTCATTCTGGAGGAGGTGTCAAACCCGAGTAGATGTGGGCATTCTGGGTACTTTAGACTTATGCAGAATTCAAGAATGAGTTATCAGATGTTCATATCTACAGAGCTATCTGGATGGGGAAAACTTATGTTTATAAAAATGATTTCATTCCAAAATTACTGAGTCGATGGAGTCTACAAATGAATTACATCTATTTGACATATGATGAAGTTGGTATTAGTCTCTAGGATATTTACCAAATAGCTAGAATTCCTATTCTTGGGGAAATGTATGATGAATTAATTCTGCCTGCTAAAACATGGGTAGATGCTACTAGAACACCACCACTGGCCCATGAATTATTTAAAATAACAAAGAATTTACCCAAAGATAAGAAAGATATTCATGCCAAAGTGTGGATGGAAGCCTTCTTAGAACCAAAAATAGAAAAAGGTCCAACCTGTGGACGTCCTACTGTTTTTCCTTTTACAGATAACTGGGGAAGATCAGGCACATATTGACCTACACTAGAAAGAGGTGACTTTAAGCACTGGGGCTATAAATTAAAACCTGATATATATTCAAAGGTACGCTTAGCTTCCTTCCTTGCTATGTGGCTAAGCATTTATTTTCTTCCAAACCGTGAATCTATAGGTGGTGTAAGATCGGGGACTTTTGTCATTGCAACTAAATTGGTAGAAAGGAAGTATATTAAATTAGAAACCCCTGTATTGGAATGAATTTACCATATCCTGCTGCAATTATACAATGGGAAGGCTCCATTTAGAATTGCAGGGCCATTCCAAGTGTTTTGGGGTTGGATTTCAGCATATTTTTCTTCATACTCAGTGTTGAATTCAGTTAGAGTTCCCAATGGTCGATTCAGCCCATTTTTACAAAAAAATTCTGGTATTCATCCTCTAAACTTGAGACCTGATGTGGTGCTGAAGGAATTGAATGTCTCGGGAGAATTTAGCTTCTTTCCTTTTGGTAACCCACAATTTGGAACATTTATTGATGATGGTAAAGAAAAGAATTACGAGCTGAGATCCTCTATGATGGCATTCAGGGATGGAATATTATCGACTAGGATTGATGGTGAAATTATCTATAAGGATTATGTCCCTTATAGGTTTTCTCGTCAGTTCAGATGTCTTCAACAATCAAACACTTTCCCCCCTATGTATGTCAGAAATGAGAAACACCCAATATTAGCAAGACAATTATAGATTATAATGGCCTTAGAGGTATCCAAATTGTCAATTATGTTACCTCCACTAGATGCATTTATCATATGGGAAGTCGGGTAGGCCAAAGCTTGGGCGTATTCATATCCTCAAGGGGCTTTGACAAAAGTAATATATCGATTGGAAGCTACAATTATTTTTGCACATGGAAATTTGAGTAAGAAGTCCAAGGATAGAGATGATATAGAAGTTTCAGAGGTTTCAGAGACCTCAAAATGTCTTTGCAAGAGGTATACTAGGAAGAATAGGGCTAGAGAAGAAATACCTCCAATTCCAAGGAGATGCAGTCTCTTCCATCAAACAGAGGTTCCTATTACATCTATTGAACTTTATAAAAATAAAGGAGGCCTGAAGAGGCTCACCAGTCAGAAGGTGTTAAATATTCTCCACAATCAATCATACCAAGATTGAATTATGTGCGACCTTCAGCCATTCATCATTGGAAGATTGTGACCCGTGATCTCATGGATGCATGGGTATTCCTCCAGCATGGCATTCGAATAACAGATATTGGTGACATCAAATAACCTTCTGATTGCAATCCGGATAATGACCTGACTAAAGTATAGAGGTATATTATGGAGTTGGAGGCTTTTATATATGAAACTGATGAAAAAATCCCAGCCTATAAATGAGTATCTCATATGATGGACTTATGAGTACACGAAGGGGTAATTATTGATTCTGAGGATGAGTGGGATAATTATGTTAATAGTGAGAATGTATTTTAATTTTTAGTCTATCTCAACTATACTTTACCATTTTTCATCATTAATCTTGATGAAAATGTATTTGTGCAGCTTGAATGTAGAGAGGAGTGTTTCAATTTCTCCCCAAGCTTTTGAAAAGAAACACAAGAGGGCAATGAGATTGATCTGAAGTGTTCGCTAAAGGAGTAAGTATTTATACTATCCTTATGGAATATAATTTACTAAATACACTCAAGCAACCACATTTTATCCTATTGCAGGATCTGTGTCTCTCTCCTCTCTCAAGGTATTAGGAGACGATTCTTCGAGACCAGAAAAAGAAACCCCAGGGGAAACCCAGGTTCATGTTAATGAATCTGCAATTTTAGTTGATAAATCATTAAAATATTCAGATATACCCACTACTATCTCTATTGAGAGAGAGGAAAGACAAATTGAGATTAAATTAATTCCTTAGTTTCTTTTATCATTGGATCCTAAAATAATCAATACTAATATTCCTATTGCTCCATAAGAAAGGAATGAGGACCCAGGACAATCTGAGATAAATACTGATGTTTGCCCAAACTTGGAAAGACCGGATGCTGTTATTCCAATTAAAGTGCCAATGAAATAGAATGTCAGTGGATCCAATTTAGGCATCAACAAATGTTTTTTTATACCTTAAATGGTTCGGATTCTATAACATTCTAGGTTGTATACACTGACATGATGGACACCCTTAATCCAAATATTGATATTCTAGGTCCTATCAAGGAGTTTGCTGATTTTAATGTGGAATTTCAAGGACATAAGTCTTTATTTGAGAATTTTTCATACATAATTGTTCTTCTTTACTTGATTATTTATATCAAAGTTCACCTTATGGAGCTTTATCTGCAGAAAATGTCACAAAGGCTCTTCATGAATGGGTTATTCCACTCTATCCTTCTGTTGGATCTGTAGAAATACCTAAAGAGGATCCTCCATCAATAAATGCTCCAGAAACTTCAATTATGATAAATGAGAAAACTTAGGGGAGTTCCCCTTATCAAGAAACATCTACTCAAATCACTGAAGCTGAGAATACAAGGGATGAATCCAATCAAGTAGCTGACTTATTATTGGGTAAATATAATCAGATGTCTGAATCATATCTGTTTCTACCATTTGAAACTGATAATGACCTTGATTTATCATTTAGGGTTATCGTCTCCTATATCAGAAGGTGAAGCTTCTACTATTACATGAAAAGTAGAACGAGGAAGCTCTTTAAGTCATCTATTTCAAGAGTATTTTTTACCTCATGGTAGTGACTCAAACTCAGACTTAGAGATGCACTGTGCTCTAAACATGGCTCGTAATAAGACATGGCGGCATATCTAGAGCATAATTGCGAAGAAGCTTTTATATGAACTGTTGTCTCATTTTTCCAAACTCCTAGCATTATTCTGCATATTGGGATTTGGTGGATTTAATTATCAGCCAGCCTATGATGCTATGAAATAGACTATTCATTGATGGGAGCAGGAGCATAAGTTGCGACAATATTTTGAAGAGGATAAATGAATTATCAATATTGAGGGATTTAAATATATATTATTTGAGTCATAGGTATATCATAATAAGAAATCGATCGAAATTAGCAAACAAATCAAAGAATCCACAAAGGAGTTGTTATATCTTTAACAACAACTGGATGTTGTTCATAACAAACTTGAGCAGTTGAACCAAACATTGTGGGAAACCCAATTAGAGGGGATAAATTCCATTTCAACTACTAAGGAAGCACTTCATCATGTAGATAAGGTTGTATATTCTTGGCTATCTCAACTTCAACAAGAAGCTGATAGGGCTTCTGAAGTTGTTCAACAAATGAAAATTCATGTTGAGAGTATTTTAAAACATGATAGAGAGCCTCCATTTTGTGGATGACCCTCTGGTTTCATATGAATGAATGAAATTTTGTATTAAATCATATATGTCTTCATTCCTGTTTTCCATGATTGCAATATTAATGGTAATGATGATAATGAATCATTTTTCTTAAATCATTAAAACTTCATGTTAAACAATAATTTTTACAATGACAAGAATGGAGTGCTCAAAATTTTCTTATTAAGATGATGGACCAAATGAGCATAATTTGATTGTTGATATGGTTATATGGAAAACCCCAAAAATTTGGTATATTTTGACTTTTTATTTCTCAATATTACCTAAATCATACAAAAATGTCGGTTTAGTGAGCTGGGACTCGACTTTTGTTCAGAGTTCCATTTGTGGGTTCTTAACCTAGTGAGTATCATCTCTCTTGTTGTTGGCGGTTTAGAGTCATGCATATTGGATTATAAAGGGATAGTATTTAAGGTCAAATATCTTTGAACATAAACTTTGAAATTAGATCCCAAAAAAGACTCTGTGGCTAAATATTTCTTTAATATTATTTAAATATTTCTAAAGGGAATCTTGAGTCATGATTTTTTTATGGTCACCGAATATAAAACTTGTATCAACATAAGGGGATTCTCCTCCAAGAATGAAATTACCATTATTTTGACAAAAACCTATTATCGGGGTTGAATTATACTGGGAAAACTAGGGATCTGCTATATAGCCAAATAGTGGAATCTTTTGGAAGACAGTCCAATTGTGTAGGTAACTTATGCAAGGCTACCTAAGGTCATGTACTACATAGTCAGGAAAAAGAGTTCTTTATGAATTTAATGTTTTTCTGCTGATAAATTGGGGAAAATAAGATTTGGGTGACTCAAGACCATAGTGGGTGGTTTTTTCAAGGGAAAAAATTTTAAGAATGAAAGGTCTATTTTATACTGACATATGTCATGAATAGTAAAACCATATTTATACAAATTTGGTGTGTGAATACTGTGCAGTTTTAAGTCATGCAGTGAGGACATAAGTACTATGTAGTTTTAAGTCATGTAGTGGGGACAAAAGTACTTTGCAGTTTTAAGTCATGCAGTAAGGACATAAGTACTATGCAGTTTTAAGTCATGCAGTGAAGACATGGGTACTATGCAGTTTTAATTCATGCAGTGAGGACATTGTGTGGATTTAATTTAAGGTCTTTATCTCTGACCAAAGGTATGATACTCTTCCAATTTCATGATAATTTTTTTAGAGACATAATACCATATTCAGGTATGTAAGGGAAAATTTTAAACTATGATTTATGAATTTTTAGATCTGAATAATGATATGAAAAAAGGGCTCAAGGCATTAGAAGATGTCTTTTCCAAGAACGAAGTTACCATTATTTGACAAACCCATTATGGGGGTTCTATTATTAAGGTCCAACTATGGCATATGCTGCATATCCAAATAGTGGAATCTTTTGACTGACAGGCCTGTTATGTAGGGAACTTATGCAACACCACCTAAGGGCACGTGCTACATAGTCAAGAAAAAGAGCTCTTAAGAATGTTGAAATTCTATTTCTAAAAGCTGAAGAAAGTTTATGGATATTCAGATTTTCTGAAGAACAGAGTTTGGTTTATAAATAATGGCACCTGAATATGGAAAGGGTATTTCTAACTAAGATTTACAAAGAATCAGAGGAATATGACTTTTACGAAGGTCTGACCAAAACGTAAGAGTTATGGTGTTTGTATTTTTGGTTCATGCAACTAGGACTAGAAATTGAAACAATATATGATATGTGGTCTAGTGATTTCAAGGTTATTTCATATTGCATTGAACACATGGTAAGGGAAATATGTAAACTGTGGTCTTGAAAACATTCATATTGGGATTAAAATATAGATTCTTGTATATTGTCATCAATGTTTTAAGGGGAAAAATACTATATCCAAGAACGAAGTTACCATTGTTTAAAAAACCTTTTATGGGGGATGTATTATGCAGGGACAACAGAGGCATATGCTGCATAGCTAAATAGTGGAATCTGTTGACTGACGGGCCTGTTATGTATGAAACTTATGAAAGGCCCCCTAAAGGCATGTACTGCATTTTCTAGCAAAAGAGTTCTCAAGTATTAGAAACTCTATCACGAGAAACCGTAAGAAAGGTTATGAGGATCTGGAAATATTCAAGATTAAGAGTGTGAAATATGGAAGGGGATTTTTCTCAATGCACATGAGAAATATTTGAATCAATATTTTCTATGAGTTTAACGTCCTTTACATAGATCTGACTCATATGTAAAATGGAGAATTTCTTTTTTTCCATTGTATTAATATTGTGATGTTCAATTTTAAGTCATGCAATGAGGACATTATACTATATAGTTTTAAGTCATGAAGTGAGTAAATTAACAACCTCATAAGAAATTTAAACATTTTATTTATAAAAATAATCCTTTTACCCATTTCCTAATCCCACATGAGCTATGCTGGGTGTGAGAAACAAGGAGCAGTAAGGGTTTCTTTTACAATGAAAATGTGACATAGATGAAGAGTAAGGGCATTAGATTTCCATAAAGTTTAACGTCATGCAGTAAGGACAAAGATGAAACGATGTGAAAAGAAAGACATACTGTAACTGGATTATGGGATAAATCCCAAATGACACTATGTGTCTTATTGGGGCAAGAATCAAGTCATACATAGTTCTTAAAACATTACCTATGTAGGTTTGATTCTTATATAAGGAATAAGGGTTTTTTTATCGTGGTTGGGCCCAAGATTGGAGATCTAGGCATCTCTACGTATCTCATTGAAAATGAGAATCAATCCACACATAGTTCTTGAAACAACCATTTCTTACGTCAATCAAGTTTGACATTAAGAATGGGGGATTTTGACACGTTTTGGGAGAATGGTAAATCTTAAGACATAAAATGGTATAGGAACCAAATCATATATCTTAAGGAAATACTCTGTATAGATCTGATTCATATACAGGAGGAGAAAAATAAAACTATTTTTTGATTGTGGTTGGGCCCAAAATTGGAGGTTTAGGTGTCTCTATGTATCTCATTGAAAATGAGAATCACGCCATACATAGTTAATGAAATAAGGTCTCTATGCATATCTGACTCAAACATAGGACATAGAGGGACTCATGTGCCACAGAGGTGTAGCAATGATGTCAATGATGTTTGCTTATGGAATCTTCTAATTTCAAATAGAGAAAAGTTAGTTGTACAAATGATTTCATGAAGGTTAACGTCATGCTACAAGGATGAATATGCTATGCATTTTAACGTCATGCGGCATGGATGCTTATGGTTGTTATGTAGTTTTATGTCTTTCAACTAGGAAATGGGGTTTGTTCAGTTTTTAGTCTTACAGCAAGGACATGGAGGCTGTGTAGTTTTTAGTCTTGCAGTAAGGACATTATACTATACAATTTTATGTCTTCTAGTGAGGATGTTGTACTGTGCAGTTTTAAGTCTTTCATTGAGAAAAATGTGTTTAACTACACCAAATATTTCTTTAAAAATTTTGCATTGGTTGGAGTTGTAATAATCTCTCCATCCAATTAGATTAAGGAATAAGATCCATTTGAATAGACCTTATGTATGGAATAAGGTCCTTCCCACATTGGCTCAAGCTTTGGAGGTTTCTTCCTAGGTATCATTGAATTCCTAAGGACCGATACCAATTCTCCCTAATGAAATGAATGGAGGTGAACTTTCTTGTTAAAATCTTATACTATTATGTTATGATAGACTTCCAAGTGATGCAAAGTATGCAATATTTTTTTACCTAATCATTCCAACTCATTGAAACTTTTTTGAGACCTCTCATCTGTGGAAAACTAATCACAGATTGAAACTCTGAGTGAAGGAAATTGTATCTCAGTAGGAAAAAATGCTTCTGTTCCATATACCAATGAATAAGGAGTTTCTTGGGTGGTCGTACGGGTAGTGGTCCGATAATCCCATAAAGCATAAAAAAGTTTATCAGGCCATGATTTTCTATCTTTATCCACCATATTCTAGAGTATATTTTATAGGTTCTTGTTGAAGGCCTCTATCTGTCCATTGGCAGCTGTATGATAGCGAGATGAATGGTTGTATTTGATATTACGTTCTTGATATAACTTATTTACCTCAATCGAACAAAAATTTGTGCCATTGTCCATCAAAATAGTATGAGGGAAACCAAATATGGTGATGATATTAGTTTTGAAAAAACTAAAAATGATTTTGGATCCAACTTATTTGAGAGATATTGCTTACACCCATTTAGAAAAGAAGTCATTAGCAGTAAGGATATACTTGAAATGTTGAGTTGTAGCTGGAGGATAAGGCCCTACTACATCCATTCCCCATGTGGCAAATGGCCAGAAGTATTTAGATGTATGTAGAAACTTTGTGGGTTGATGAATGAAGTTGGCATGCACTTGGAAGGGATGAAAATTTTTAGTGAAATCTGTGCAATCTTATTTCATTGAAGGAAAAAAATATCCAAGCCGTCGAACCTGATCAGATAGTCTGTGCCCATACTGGTGGGCACCATAAGATGCAGAATGTACTTCATTCATGATAGTTTTAGTCTCTTCTCCATCAATACATCTGAAGTGGATTCCATCAAATCCTCACTTGTAGATGATCTTTTGGTGGTCTGGACTATCATAAAGAGTAAAATTGGCCGCTCGTCACCAGATTTGTTCTTTTTCATCCCAATTCGGTGGAATTACCCCATTTTGAAGATATTCCATGATGAATGTTCTCAATACCGTGGTATGACCATATGGTTCAGAAATATGGATAATTTCCTTAATTTCCTCCATTTTGGTTTGAACAAAAGGTGAGACCACATGGTGATGGGCTATGCTAATGATTGTCTCATCCCGATTTGAATCTTCCAAGGTTGTAGCAACATTATCCACTGCATCTTCTTGGGCATTTTGTGATCGTGGGACATAAGACAACATCGGCTCTAAGGGAAATTCATCCATTAACACTATGACATAATCACACAAAGGGATTAACTATTCTTTTCTGATATAATATTCCCCATTTATTTTCTTGATTACCAATTCTAAATCACCTTTTACCTTTAAGTGATTCATTTGAACCTGAAGGGACATTTCCAAACCTACAATGAGAGCCTGATATTCTACCTCATTATTGATACTGCCTTCCAATAATAGGCAGGAATAAGGAAATATTGCCTTTTATAGGGAAATAAGGACAATTCCTAACCCAAATTTGTTGAGTTTAGGGTTTTCCATCCTCTTCCCTGTTGGACTTCTGGAGGCACCATCAAACTACATTTCCCATGTTTGGGAATTATCCTGAATAGAGACGAATTCTTCATTAGGAAGTTCAGTATTTGATGATGTATCTTTTGCAGATGGATTCTCATAAAGGAAGTCAGTCAGAGCTTGGATTTTTATTTCTTTTTAAGGCACAAACTGGATATCAAATAGTTGCAAAATAACCGCTCACCATGATAGACACCCTGTAAGAATAGGAAGACTGAGGATAAATTTGAGTGGGTTATAGCGAGATACCAATTGGACCTCACGATGTTGTAGGTAATGCCTCGATTTATGAATAGAAAATATTAATGCTAGGAAGAACTGGTCAATACTTGAATATCAATTTTGTACATCAATCATACTTCGACAGAGATTGTAGAGGTTTTTTTCATTCCCAGTATCATTCTTTTAGGCGAGGAAGGCACCTAGTGATCACTCTAACGATTTCACATAGAGAGTAAGTGGTCTTCCTTCAACAGGCAGCATTAATACTGGTGGACTGAAGAGGTATTTCTTGAGGGTATCAAATGATTCTTGACAATCTTTGGTCCATTTATAGATGACTCCCTTATTTATTAATCTGGTGAAGGGTAAACATTTGTCTGCCAAATTGGTGAAAAAGAACCAAATATAGGCTAAGTGTCCTTGTATTACTCTTAATTAGTTCAAATTTAGAGGAGGTGACATACCAAGGATTGATTTTGTTTTCCAAGGATCAACTTTGATACCATGATGGCATACAACGAAGCCAATAAACTTTCCTGAGGTTACCCCAAAAGAACATTTCAAGGGGTTCATCTTCAAACTATGTTGCCTAATTTTATGGAATATGGTCTCCAAATCATCCAAGTGATTGGAATGTAGTATGGATTTGACCACCACATCATCCACATAACATTCAAAAAATTTCCCAAAGAAGGGTTTGAAAATATGGTTCATAGCACGTTGGTATGTTCCGCCTACATTCATTAAGATAAAGGGCATTACCCGTTAGAAAAACACACCTTGAGGGGCTCTAAAGACTGTAGATTCTTTATCCTATGGGTCCATATGGATTTTATTATACCCAAAGTATCCATCCATGAAGGAAATAGATTTATAACCAGTCGTTTCATAAATTAAAAGTTATGTAATTGGAACTAGAAAATCATCTGTTGGACAATGCTAATTAAGATCTTTGAAATCAATGAAATCTCTAATTTTACCATTCTTCTTTTTTACTGAGACAATGTTGGCCAGCCATTTGGGATATTTAACTTCTTTGAAAAATTTATCCTTTATAAGCTTATCATCTTCAGCTTCAATTTTAGAGGCATGAGTTGGGTGCGTTTTTCTTGTTTCCTGCTTGAATCTATGATGTTCTTCTGGAAAACCCAAATGATGGGTGGCTACATCAGGATTAAGACATGGAATTTCTGTATAATTCCAAGCAAATATATCTCTATTTTTCTTTAGAAATGAAGTATACACCTATTTCTCTTTATAGGTCATGGCCTCACAAATTATAGTTGGGCGTGGATATTCTTCTATACCCAGATTTACTTCTCTGTCCTCATCCACAGTGGTAGAGACACCTTCCTCAAATGTCAGAGGAGCATCCATAAGATCTTCCTCTTCTTCTTCATTACACGATACATATTCTGTTTCCACTTGCATAGTAGATGATAAAGAAAAACTCCCAGAGTTAGAGGAGGAGTCAGTATCGGAACATCCTGAAGAAGAGGCCACTAAATCTGACCCTACTAATGATGAAGGCTCTTCCTGAGGTAATAAAGTAGATATTATGTATTGAGAATCAACACCTTTGTCTTTTTATAGCATTGACACAATTTCTTCTACTTTGATTGAAGAAGTATAGGCTTGTTGTAGTTCAGTGGATGAAATGATGACATCTCTATTTAAGCTTCCATCACTGCATGGTGGATCAAAAGTTTCTCCCATGCTATCAAGCACAGTTTCCATAATTGACATTATGGAAATTATTGTGAAAATTCTTGGATTTGGTTTTACCCTTCCAATTTGATTGATGGGTAGCACATAATCTATTCTCAAATGTATGAATGGATTTTTTGGGACCTTTTTCAATCCATTAGAAGCATTAACTCTAGTTATTTACATTTTCATGGACTTCATTCCTTTTTTGTGATAAAAATATGCCTAAATGTATTGAGATTCACATGTTTTGAATGGATCCTTGTCACCATATAATGTTCCAATTTTACCATTGAAAAAGTACTTAAGACATTGGTGGTATGATGAAGGTATGGCTGCATGTTGATGAAGCTAAGGTCTTCCAAGAAGAATTTTTAAGGTTGTGTACTGATGAATAACCATGAAATGTGAATTAGTCACAAGATTTCCAAACTGAGTTCTAAGTGTAATCTTGCCCATAGATTCTTGCTCATTCTTATCATATCCTTGTAACATTAAAGTGGATGGAGATAAATCAGATTCAGTCAGGCCCAATCAATGAAGTGTATGAAAAGGAATGAGGTTGACTCTAGAGATATTATCAATGAAGGCTCGTCAGATGTCTATTTCATTGATCTTCCCAGACAAATACAAGGGTTTAATATTTCCATATACAACATCATCTGCATCTTCATCTTTAAAAGATATGACTGCATGATATTCTGTAGGATCATTCTCTATATGATAAACTTCAGCAGCAACAACTTTGGTTTCAAACTCTTGAGGACTTGACAAAGCCCCAATGAGTGCCTCACGAAGATCTTTTAACATATTCAAAGCATCAAGAATTGATAATTTGGCCGGTACTTGGGCCAATTGTTTCAAGACATCATAAATTTTGTCTAAAGGTCTGAATTTCCTAGCATGGAGATATAGTTGTGTAGGTTCTATGGAAATTGATGCTTCTGATGTAGACGTATTCTATGTCAAAGCAGAAGTGGGAAATACTCCTGGATTTGGTATATTAAACCAAGTAGGTCTATTCACTTGCTAAGAAGAGGATGGTGTATCTTTTAATCAGTCTTCCAAAATAATTGTGTCAGAACTGAACTTGTCTTGCCTAGAAGAAACTCCTTGTTCTTGTTGATCCCATAGAAGGTATCTTCCATGAGTTTTGGTTGCATATATGGTTTCAGTAGGGGTAGAGTTAAAATGGTGATTTCTAGAATTCCCAAATCTTCCCATGTATCCTCAACATTGGACTCTTCATCTAGTTCCCCAATTAGGTACAAGGAATTCTATCTCATTATAATTAGAAACACCATTGGTATAAGGATCCATTAAATGGATAACATTAACAGAACCAAAGATTAATTCTTCATCTGATGAAGATTCTTCTTGATAGGTTAATTCTGGTTGGGTTGTTTGGAGGGGTGGTTCCCGTGTTTTTGAAATAGATGGCATGAAATCTTCCAGGGTCAAGGACAACTTTGTCCTTAACATGATCTCATCTTCTTTTGACTGCTCTTTTTCCTTATGATCACTTTGATTCTTTGAGGAATGGATGTTTGATGCAGATGGTTTTAATATGGCAGAAGTGGTGAAAGACACAATTGGTTGTTTCAACTATGTTTGTAAAATGGCGTGAGTCTGGATAATCATTTACCTGATCATCCAATCATCATATTTCTATACATTTTTACTTTTCACTTCTTGTCATTCGCCCTCTTCCTTTGGATCGGTAACAGTAACACATGCCACTTGAGCTAATGAACTTCTTAGTTTCACTTGTCCAGATTCTACCATATTTTGTAGGAGGTATTTGAAAAAAACACTCCTGGATGGGATGTCCCAACATCTGGTGAAAGGGACAATAATTTGGAATATCTTTATCTCCTTCTTTATTTGGTTTCTTCGGCCTTGGAAACTGAACCAAATTATTTTCCAGAGCTGAGATGAAGTAACCAAAAACTTGTTCATTCCGAAAAGAATAAACTTTGTTCTTTATTTCCTCAAATTGTTTCTGCCTTTTATCTCTTTGATCATCTTGACGAGGTGTTCTTTGATGCTAGTGATCCGGAGTTGGATCCCTTCGGTATGATAAAGGTCTTGAAGTAGAAGCAGGTACAGATGCATGCTTGTGTGTAACTATAACAGCTTTTTCCTTTCCTATCCTCCTCCCGGAGCTGATGGAATTACACTAGTTTTAGCCTTGGTTTCTATAATATAGTCTTATATCTATTGAGAAATTGAAGTAAGGTCTTGAAACCCTCCTGTGAATTTCACAGGGATCAATGGTGTGCATAACTCATCATGCAGATTTTCCAAAAAAAAATGGCAGTAACTATTTTTGAGGGAGTGCTAGACTTGAGGAATATGTTAATCCTTTCCATCGTGCAATGAAATCTAAAACTCTTTCATTATCCCTTTATTTAAAATTGGTAAGATAAAAAACTATCATCATTGGTAGCATTGAGAAAAATTGAAGAAGGAATTTCTAACAGAGATCTTCCCATCCAGTAATGGATCAAGATTGTAAGTTGTATACCATACAAAATCTTGTCCTTATAATGACTGCACAAAACACCTAAGATTTACTGCTTCTTATTGTTGAGAAGTTACCATCATGGGATCACAACAAGAAACAAAATGTGTTAAGTTTTGTTCTAGATCTCCCGAAACATTAAATATTGGGAATGTGGTATTCACAAAATTTGGTGGGCGAGGAATTGCATGCACCAATTCAGGGTAATCTCTCTTTTACATCTAAACTAGTGCACGTCGTTCTTCCATAGCTTTTAATAGAGTCGTTAAAGCCTCAATTATTTTCATAAGCATTTGGGGAACATCTGGATAAGCTGGAACCTATGCAGGTATAGCAATTGGAGCATGAGCTGGTGCAACGACTGGAAAAACCACTGATTATGGTGTTGATATTTTCCTTGGATAACCTAGAGAAATAGGCCTATCGTGATTTATATGGTCCTTCCTTGATTGAGTAATGAGTGGAGGGAATTCATTATCTGTATATGTAGTTACTACAAATCCTCTTTGTTGAGGAGCTCCTACTGGATGTGCAATTTGAGGACCTTCCTGGGGAGTACATTTAGCAGAAATACTTCTTCGATGTAACTCTATATTGAGTCTTTTCAAGTCCTTCATTTCCTCTTCTTGCTGTGAAAATCTCTCTTCAAGCGAAATAGATTGAACATATCTAGTGGAAAAGTGAGAATCAATCTGAATTTTCTTTTCCCCTTGTTAGATGCCTTTAGGAGGGGTGGGAGTTAGTTATGTGAAGGCATACCTAGATTCTGGGTAAGCCTCTGATTTAGGGTACACACACCTTCTTTATTTGCCTCAGTGTGTACCATATTATGGACAAGAACTTCATCTGCTGATTACCCAAAACTAGAATCATTTTTTGGAAGATCTTCTGTAGTGGTATTAATGACATTCACTGATGCATAATGCATTGATGGCATTCTATTAGTATTTTTGTAAGATTGTATCCCTTTGTATCTTTCATGAAACCATGTTCTCCTATATGATGAATTCCTAGGAACTGTTTGGAAGACTGTAACTTGAAGCGAATCATTGGATAATTCAGTTGTAAACTTTCCTTGTGGAATCTACCCTAATTAGGAGAAAAATTGAATCCATTGAAGAGGGGATTGCAGATGTGAAAAACCTCCTAGCCTTGCAGACTGGGGTTGTTTCGGTTCTTCTTCTTCAAATATCTAAACATTGTTTAATGAATTTGAATGTTGAATTAAATGATCCCCCTGCCTTGCAAGATGGGGTGATTCTTGAACTACTATGGATAAAATTCATGCAACCACTCTTATGATTTTTTGAATTTTGGTTTGGACATTATCTAGGTGCATTAGTTGACAACCCCTCAAATCACCTATTTTGGAAGATCACTTTTCTATTTCATGCATTTTCATTCTCTGACACCTGACATCTTCTAAGCGGGATGCCTGCTCAAGATTCGCATATGCTTGATGTAAAAGTAACTCAACACCTACTTATCTTTGGTCCTTACTATGATGAGAGTTGGTTGAGGCCTGTTCTTGATCATACATTCAATTACATACAAAATCTATTGATTGTGGATGACCGTGGGCAATAAAATTGCATGAGACCACTTTTAGAGGAATTTGCTGATTTTGGAGTGTAGTGAAATGCAATGCTCAATGTGAACCCCATCCTCTGTAATTAATTCTAGATAGGAAATCAGAAATTAACTGGCATAGCCTCTTTAGAGCATTGAGGCATGCACGCTGAAGGATTATCTGCTATATTTCAACTTTTGGATGTTGGGAAACTGAGAGAGACACCAAGTCAATTTGGTACTACCACCCTTCTATTACCTTTACATGATATTGATATTCATCATATGGTAATAATTTGGTTTTCAAATGACGAAGAGTCTTCCATAAATTGAGACGAATATCATGAATGAAATATTCTATCATCAATTCTGGAATGTTATAATGAGACTTTTCCAAAGTCCAGAACATGAATGGTAATTCTCCCTTAGCTAATTGTTTCCTCATGTTTAACACATCTTCATCATCATTCACTAGAGGTTTCTCCACTTGGTCTGAACAAATTGGATGCTCTGTATTAGAAGACAAATGACCCAAGGGAGTTTCATAGGATGATTGTTCCCTTAAGATGTCTTCTGGTTGAGAAAGTGTTTCACCTGTCAATGACAAGGCATCAGACATGACTAGCCATATGTTTGTAAGTGACTCGAGATAGGAGGGATTTCTCATCGCAACATTTCCAATTATAGAATTTTTTTTGAAGATGCGAAATAATACTGTGGAGAGGAATTTCGTTACAAATGACTTCATGGGGAGGATCACCATGGCGGATTAGATCAAGGGATAAATCTTCTTGATCCTTGGTCTTCTAGCCACACGGAGGGTTGTCGTGGCTCTCATCAAAAGATAGACACTCTGGATTGACTGAAGTTTCATGAATCAAGCCTTCATAATGAATCATATGATGAGAAACCTCAGAATTACTACTATCACTCCCATAATTTGGTAATTAGAGGATAGTATCTAAAGATGCAACAGATAAATGTCTGAGGGCCTCAAGAACTATAACATTAAGAGGACCAAATCCCGGATTGAATCTTGATTTTCCAACAGTTCTTGGTGAGACTACTTTTTCAATGTTATCTTATACTTAGTTGGGGCCACTTGCTGGGAAAAGTGGTTATCATGGGAAAGTGTATGTTCCTGCCTTGGATTAGTTACCGAAATAGACCGATTACCTCCAATTGGAAAGGGTGTATGTTCCTGATCTTGTTGTCCATATGATATGGGGGAGTATGCCCCCTGACCCTCCTAGACTAGAACATAGGTGTGTATCTATTCTGAGATGGAATGCCAATGTTTTATCCCATGTGTGGGGATAGATATATGTGTATGTTTCCCTAGTACTGCTGAAGTGGTTTTTATAATATCCTAGCATTCTTCCAGAATATGGGTAGGGATTCGCATCTGCCCTTTCACCATTGATAAGATATGTTTGGTGACATTAGTGACCGGAACGGGAATATACATCCATTACGTATCTATAGTAGGTGTATAATCCTACTTATTCCCTCTTTTTCCTATTAATGGGTATTGAAAGTACTCATGCATGGGGGTAGAGACTTGAGTCTGCCCCAAATTTGTCGTTGGAGCTTTCCAACTGACTTCTTCGGGTGCTACCAAACGAGAATGTTGGAATAATTGATGAACATTAGTAGGTGTATGTTCCTGCTTGATTTTTCCCATCAAGTATGGTTGATGAACATATTTCAATACTGACAGACGAGACTGCTGACAGAATTGGTGATTGTAAATAGGTGTATGTTCTTGTTTACCATTTTCCACCACATTAGATTGGTGGGCTTCTTTAAATGCAGTTAGGTGATCCTTGTGACTAGATGATAACTTGTAAGCAAGTGTATGTTCTTGTTCATGGTAGTCCACCAGATTTATATGGTGGGATTGGTCGGTTGCTGCCAGAAGAGTCTACCGAGCAGTAAAATTAGGACAGACGAGTGTATGTTCCCACTCGTTGTTTTCCATCAAGTTAAATTGATAGGCTTCTCTGGAAGGGTTAGAGGTGAGAACTTGTTCCTTGTTGACTGGACTTTTTCCTCGGTGGTTCGTCTTGCATTCCCAAGTTTGAAAGACCTAGGATGAACATCCAGAGGAAACACCCCCATCATGTTGGGTGTTCACTACCACGCGATTCTGGCGGTGATTGTTGTTGGGAGTCCTCAAGAAGGACTTATAAATTTTTTAATTGAGGCCTTGAGTAAACTCTTGATCAACCTCCCTATAGTATGGGAGGGATTGATTGTTGATTTCCAATTATAAGGACCTTAAATGGTTGAAGAAGTTAGTTGGGACAGTTTGCTTCTTGATCATCTGTCGTCATTGGCCAGATGATCGAGGATTATTATTGACCTGGAGGGCCTGCCAAGCAGTTTCCAAAGTCGGAATTGTAGCGTACTGATGGTACTCCTTTACCATCATGTTAGAGACCCAACATTGAATATACTGTGTTAGTGATTATGACCTTCCTGTGGATGGGGATCCAACTTTAGCATCGGTCGGGAAGTTAACATATGTTGTTTTGAAGAAATCCATTTTGGAGTGAGGGGAATACTTGAGAAACACTCGAAACAACAACAAAATCCACTAAAGAAACATTTTATAGATGGATACAAGCATGAATTATTCCTTTGTCTGGCCTTCCTTTATCAATTGATAGGGTCCTAACAAGTGGGTAACAATATTAACTTAGTTAAGGATTCATGTCGGGTTCACCATTTTTGTTTCGTAGTTCCTTGAAACGTGTATTCTAGTTTTAAGAATCACTACTTCCAGGAAGTTTCCATTGGATTTATTTATGGAACTAGAAACTTCCATCGGTTCTTTATCTAAAAAGGACCTTCTTTCCAAAGGCATACGTTCATTAAGTTTAAACTTTATGATACTTAAGAACATACATTGGTCGAGAGGATGAGAGTTCAGACTCATCACACCCTTTTTGAGGGTAATTATTGTCTACTCTAGGACTCTCTTTATAAATTTAAGATATTTTCATTAATCCTTATTAATTCACCAATTATGGAATAAGTTTCCCTTGGAAATTTCAATCACTTATTAACATGTGTAAAATTTAGAATCATTAGTATGTATTCAAGGTTCTTCATCAACAGAGATATCTGTATGTATTCGAGGTTATCCATCAATGGTATCCTCTAATATACTATTTCAAGATTCTTTTAATCATCATTTTCATGATACTGGTTTTTTAAGCCACTCAGCGGGGCACTCTGGAATATATTGTCATCCTGGGAGATGAAGGTTTGGTATGATATTGGGATCAAGCCCATAAAATGGGCTACCTATGTATCCTTATAAAAGGAATCCGAACCCTTGTAGTTTTGTGCCACTGAATGCGAAAAATCATACCTTTTAAGGTCATGTGATAAGTACCTATATGTACAGTTTAATGTCATGTGGTATGGAAATCTAAGAGGAAGATGCTTAGTCAATGTTTGGTGTGAGACTTATGTTGATGCACCCCAAGGAACTTGGAAAGGATATGGGTTTCCAAGTAAGAATAGACCCTATTGGGAATAAGGACCAAGGAGAACATGGATGACTTGAAGTATTGGGTTTGAACATCACGGAGGCTTCCTACATATCCCATGTGGATGACAATCAAATCCCACGTAGTTTTATTAGTCTCATAGGAGAATTTGATCCTTTGAGAGAAATAATTTTGGGCTTACTTCCTGGAAATGATACCTTGGTGACCTGAGGGTTTAATTTGGGGATTATTCTTAAGGAGGATACCCGGATTAAGGGAATTAGGGTTGTACTCCGGAAGAGGACATCCAGTGAGCTCGGGCCCCTGAAAGGGCTTCCTATGTATCCTAGTTTGAACAAGAATCAAAGTTCTAATAGTTCCTTTAATTGTGAAAATGTTGTAATCATGAAAAATCTCTAAGCCCGCATGAGTCATGCTCTATGTGAGAAACAAGAGAAGTTAAAATATTCCACAAACTCACTTTCAAATTTTTCCCTCCTCTGCTAGTGGAAGAGGGCGCACCTATGGCGGTGAGGGTGGATGAGGTCGAGGTGACCGTGGAAGAGGGTGAGGTGACGAACATTCCCTCTATTCTATTTAAATTGGACAAGGGTACAATGTGAGGTGGAAGGAATGAAGGTTTGGGGATTATACCCACATGGATTCCTAAAAATTGATCCTAGTAGGGGAAGGAGACTTCTCCTTTTCTTTCATGGAAAAGAAAGTGTGAATCGTACCTTCCCTACCAGTGACCTAAGGTTTCGGGTTTTAGAGACGAAAAGGGGAGGACAGAACCCAAACCCTAATCCTTCAAATTGGTAACTTCCCAACACTCTTCCTTGGAGAAAGGTCCATGAGACTGTGGATATACAAAACTACAGGAATTTCATGAATTCTAACCCCATTGTGAAACAAATGTGGGAAACCTATGACTATGGGAATACAAACCTAAGTTGGAGACACACTGATGGGACTTTCCCAAAGGACTAATAAGTCAGGAGGTTTTGGTGGAGGCTTTAACTTAGTCCTTTTCAGATAAGGGAACCAAGGAAGGAGATTCCCTGCCATGAATGGCTTTTAAAGAGGGTACTGGAGTTGGTATGTAGGATTTCTACCAAGCTCTTCTGCGTAGGTACCTCGTGCAGGTATGCCGCGTAGGTACCCTGGGTTGATGTACCGGGCAGTTATATCACGTAGGTATGCCGCATAGATATGGCACGCAGGTATGCCACTTAGGTATGCCGTGCAGGTATGTCGTGCAGGTATGCCGCACAGGTATGTCGCGTGGGTATGAATGATGAATGGAGAATGTATTTCACATTGGAGAACCAAACCTATGTAAAATTGTAAAATACATTCAAAACATGCTTATCCCATTTAATTATCTCTCATCTCATGTTTTAGAGAGCTACCTGAGATAATTTGAGGGATCTTGGAAAAAGAGCTACACAATGGGAGCTTTAGAGAGTCTTTCAACTTTTTTAGTCCTCCAAATGGGGAACCCAAGGTCTCTATTTATAGGCATGGATGGTTCTGGTTGAAGGTATTTTTATCCGTGTGGGTTCTCCGTGCAGCTCCTCGTTGTAGGGGTACATAAATTATTCCAGAACGTAGCTCTGCAGCGCAAGTCTATCGCATAGGTCTATCATGCAGATATATCATGCAGGTATATCGTGCAGGTCTTTTGGAGTATTTGACTTTCCTTTAGAGTTCTTCGAACCTTGCCTAGATATTTTGAAATATCTAGGGATCTCTTCATAGTCTTTTTGTTATCTTAAGTGGTGTCAACAATTAGTTATTATTTTTTATTTATATTTATTATTATTCATTTATTTCCATGCATATTTCATTCACACATATAATATATATGCCATGCAGAAATTAAACATATATGTCTTTGATGAGATTTGAACGCCTTGCCTCTTGGTTATTCTGAAAGATGTTACCACTCCAGCAAGCCCTTCATGTGGTGAGTAAACAGAATTTGATATACTTATATGCATAGACATAAAAAACGAATAATAATATTAATGAATAATAAGAAGTGATAAAAAAAACAAAAAACAAACAATACATAAAAATATAAACTAAATTATTAATTATAAATAAATATTTAATTACCAACAAATCATAAATAAATAAATAATACGGTAATTAATAGTAAATAGTAAATAGTAAATAATTAATAATTAATAATAATTAATAGTTTAAAAGTAATAAATAAATAATAATTAAATAAATTTTAAATTTTAAATTATTAATAAATAAATAATAAATAATTAATGAAAAATTAATAAGTTAATTAAAAATAATGAATTAGTAAATGATAAATAAATAATAAAGTAATAAATAATAGATAATAGATAATAAAAAATAAAAAATAAAAAAAAATATATAATAAATATATATTGAATAAATAATAAGTAAATAATAAATTGTACGTTAATAATAAATAAATATCAAAAAAATTATAAATAATAATAAATATATAATATATAAATAACTAATAAATAATAAATAAATAAATAGTAAATAATTAATTAATTAATAAGATAATAATGAAAAATAAATCAATACAAAATAAATAAGTAGCAAATAAATAAATAATCAATATATAATAAATAATAAATAAAAAAATATGTGTTAAATAAATCATAAATAAGAAATAATATACCAATTATAAATTAATAATAAATAATAATAAAATAGTAATAAATGATAGATAATAAATTATAAATAAATTATAAATAATATGTAATAATATATAATAAAATTGTAATAAATTTTATTTTTTAAATTATTACCATATTATCATCTAATTTCATTGTAGCTCATTTCAAGAGAATCAATTTAGCTAGTCGTGGATCCAAAAATGATACCAGGATCAAAAGTTATGTTCATTTTATGATGAAGTTTGATTTTCAACTAATCCACCAATTAATTTGTGTTTCAAATAATTACTGACTAATAATTATAAATAATTAATAATTATCACATTATATTTAATTAAAGAATATATATAATAAAAAATAAATGATTATAAATAATAAAAAATAATTATTAATAATTAATCATATTTAAGTATGTAACTTTTAGTATTTTACCCATTAATTTCATGGTGGTTTTTTAAAAACTACTGCTATTTAAGAGAGATTTTTAAAAAACTACCCCTCAAAATTTAATTTAATAAATAAAAAATAACAAAGAATCTAATTTAGAAGCGATTTTTTTGGTAAAAATAAATAGAAAAACATTTGGTGGGGTTTTTAAAAACCACCATGAAATAATTTTTCATAAAACTTTAAAAACTCCTAAATACACCAACCCCACCCCCAAACCCTAAAACTCTAAAAAAACCCAAAGACAATCTTAAAAACCCTAAAAACCATTAAACCATTAAAAACCCCAAAAACTCTCAAACCCCTAAAAACCCAAAAAATATATATATAACCCACTTAAATCCCCTAAAACCCCTATAATCCATAAAAATCTCTAAAAATCCCTAAAACCCTAATAAGTTTAAAAAACCACAAAAACTCAAAAACCTTAAAAACCACTAAAAACATAAAAAACCTAAAAACACATAAAACACTAAAACATACATAAATCACTAAAACCCATAAAAACCCTAAAAACCCTAAAAATATTTAGAAACCCTAAAAATCCAAATCATCCCTAAAAACTCTTAAGAACCCAAAACCACTTAAACCCTTTAAAAATATAAATGCCTGAAAAACATTAAAACCCCTAAAAGACCTAAAAAACAATAAAAATTTATAAAAGACCTTAATTAACCCTCAAAACTAAAAAAGATCATAAAACCACTAAAAGACACACAAAACCCTATAAATAACCCTAAAAGTCCCAAAAAACCCTAAAACACCCTAAGACCCGCAAAAACCCTAATGACCCTAAAACCATAAAAACCCTAAAAATTGATGAAAATCCTAAAACCCTAAATACCCCTAAAAAGACTAAAAACCCTAAAAACTCTACAAAACCCTAAAACCCTAAAACAATCTTTGAAACAGTAAAAATAGAAATAAAATCCAAAAAAATACGTAAAAACTCCAACCAACCTATGAGAAAAACCAAAAAACCAAAAAAACCTAAATCCCTAAAAACCATAAAACACCTAAGAACATGAAAACCCACGTAAAACCATAAACACCCTAAAAAACACTAAAACATCATAAAAATCATAAAAACCTAAAAACAAAAAAAACCCAAAACCTATAAAAACCCTGAAAATATTAAAAACCCTAAAAAACCTAAAAACTCTAATAACCCAAAAAAACCCAAAAAAACCCCTAAAACCAATAAAAACTTGAAAACCCCCTAAAAATTAAAACCCCTAAAAAATTATTTGTTCTTGAGGGGTGAATTTGGAATTTCAGGTGACATCCCTTCCTCCAACGGATTGGGGGGTGAGGCTCCAAATGAGGGATGGGTGGTGGCTAATGATCTACCACAAAAAAGCAAGTTGTTACTCGAACTTCCATTTTCTTTGGAGAAGCTAGGACCTCTGGAAATTGTGGATGTTAGGAAGGAAATGTGGGAGATGAATGTTCATCCAGAGGTGTAATCTGATGCTTCTAGGGATGATGGTGTGTAGCCTTTGGAGACTGAGGACATGGAACCTGGTCTCACCTGCACAGGGAAGGGGAGGGAGGATAGGATTCAAAACACACCAGTTTTTATTGTGGCATCTTCCAACCATTTTATGGGGTTGGAAGCTATGGAGTATGTGCATAGGGAGGGGATAAGTCAATAGATATTGGACAAGGGAATGATGAAGGTCGAAGCGACAAAGGATGACACCAGAATTCATGTGGTTCCTCAGGGGGAGCCACTAACCTTTTGTGAAGGACCAAGGAAAATAGAGGTGGATCATCCTTTACCTTCTACTGATCAAGTGCGAGAGCAGGGGTGGTAGATGCTATTGCTAGGACTGGGGACAGACCGACTGAAGGCTTTTATCCTGTTGCGGATTAGGAGGATCTACCCGAAATTCTAAGCAGGAGGTCTGAAGAGCATTAGAGCCTTACTCTGGTTCTGTAAGAGACCCTTCCCCAGTGTGTTGAGTTTTCTGAAAAGATAATGATGGATTTCACTAACATATCTTTTGATCAACCTCAAAAGGACATCCTGTAGGAGATAGATCTGAAGCAGGACATGCAATTTGTTTGGGATGATGATGATGAAGCAGTAAGGCTTGATTAAATCTTTGCAGATCGTGATGCCATGATATATGCCAACATAGCTCGGATAAGGCAGGAGAAGGCCTTGATGGGTGATTCTGGTTCCATTGATATGAAATTACCCCAAAAGAGGAAGTCAAGGGCTACAAGTACAGCAAGATCTGGTATCCAGTCAGATGGGGTTGATCTTGGTGCTGTTAAGCATGGGAAGTATAGAAATTCCAGGACTAGGGAATTGAGTGTTGATGGCGTGCTGCAAGGCCGGACGGTGGACTATGGAGCTCTTTCCCCAAGGATGATGAGGCCAATAAGGGACTACTATACTCCACCCAAACCAGTTGCCATCAGGGCCTCCTCAAAGGCCTCTAAGTTTGCAGAGCAGCATAGGCTTAGGGGCATATATACCAAGCTTGTTGTTGATATGGAAAATATCAAGAAAGCTGCGGCGAAGTGGGAGATAGAAGATTCAGATGCATCTTTTGGATATGGTGATAATGGAGACCCCTATGGGGATCCTAGGGTGGTTGACCCTTTTGATATGTCGTTTCTTTATTGGTTTTCTCTTTTGGGACTTCCTTAGGGTATGGGTCATTTGACTCCGCAACTGCCCTATTTCTGTGTCTTTTTTTCTTATATATCTGAGGGTTGGAACTAGCCTATCCCTACACCTACATTGCCCAAAAAACCTAAAACCCCTAAAAACATAAGAAAACCCTAAACCTTAGAAACCCTAAGAAAACCCTAAATACACTAAAAATCCTAGAAAACCATGGCACCCCTAAAAATAATAAAACCCCTAAAACCAAAAAAGCCCCTAAAAACCATAAAAACCCTACAACCCTTAAAACCCAAAACACATAAAACCCTTAAGACCCTAGAACCCTAAAAACTCTAAATACCCTAAAAACATAAAATACCTTTAAAATCCATTAAAACCCATAAAAACCTAAAAACCCAAAAAACCAAAACATTCCTTAAAACCCCTAAACCCTAAAAGCCCCCTAGAACCCTAAATAACCTTAATCCCCTAAAAATTTGAAAAACCCCCCTAAAACCTAAAAAACTAAAAACCCAAAAACTCCTAAAAACTCCTAAAAATCCTAAAAAACCCCTAAAAACCATAAAAACCTAAAAACCCAAAAAAATAAAATCCCTAAAATCCATTAAAACCCTTAAAAATGATTAAATTGATAAAACCCCTAAAAACCATAATAAACCCCTTTAAAAACTAAAAAACCCTAAAAACATGAAAACTCCTAAAACAATAAAAGGCGTTAAAACAATAAAAAACCCAAAACACTAAAAAATGAAATTAACATTAAGAACACTAAAACCCTTAAAACCCCAAAAAATCCATAAAAATCCAAAAAAAACGCTAAAATCCTAAAGGATCGTAAATCCCCTAGAAAAATAGAAAATCCTAAAACCCCATAAAACCCCCAAAAACCCTTGAAAACCCTAAAAAGATAAAAAAACCCTAAAACTCCTAAAATCCTAAAAACATAAAAAACCCTAAGCCCCTAAAAGACCGTAAAAACCATAAAAGACCCAAAAACACCAAAGAAACCTAAATGAAACTAAAAACCTAAAAACACTAAACAAACCTAAAAATCTTAAAAAACCTAAAAGACCCTAAAAACCCTCAAACCACAAAAGATAGTAAAAACCATAAAACCTTAAAATACCATAAAATACCCTAGAAACCCCTAATAGATTCTTAATACCCTAAAACCCCTAAAGTGAACTAAAAACCCATAATTACCCGAAACACACTAAAACTCCTAAAACACTAAAGGACCCTCAAACCCCTTAAAACCTCCGAAGCATGATAAAAACCCTAAAATGATAAAAAAAAATTATAACAACCCCTAAAACACCTTGAAAACACAAAAAAGCCAAAAACCCCTAAAAAACCTAAAAGACCCTAAACCCCTAAAGACTCTATAAGAAAAAGGATCCTAAAGACCACTGAAAGACCCATCAAACCCATAAAACTCCAAAAAGGCAATAAAACCCCATATATCCCCTAAAAGTCCCTAAAAATCCAAAAAAACCTAAATCTCCCCAAAAAATTAAAAGCCCTAAATCCCCTTAAAATCCTAAAATACTGTAAAAACCCTAAAACCCCATAAAACCCAAATAACCATAAAAGTGCCTAAAAATCCCAAAGAAACCCTAAAAATCATAAAATACTAAAACCAATAAATACATTAAAAGACCTTATAAACTGTAAAAGACCCTAAAAATACTAAAGACCCTAAAATGCCTTAAAACACTAAAAAACCTAAAACCATTTAAAACCATAAAAACCCCAAAAAATCATAAAATCCCAAAATACCATAAGAACCCTAAAAACCTTAAAAACCCTTAAAACCCCCAAAACCCATAAAAGACCCAAAAACACTAAAGCCGCTAGAATACTCAAAAAATAAGAAAACCACTAAAATACCGTAAAACCCCTAATAATAACCCTTTAGGACCATGAAATCCCTTTAAACTCTAAAAAAACAAAAATTGATAAAAACCCATAAAAACATAGAAAACCCCAAAAACCCCTAAGACCACGAAAAATCCCAATACCCTAAAACCTCTAAAATTTTTTAAAAACACATAAAAACCCTAAAAAAATCCTAAAACCCCTAAAAACCTATAAAACCCTAAAAACCATACTAACCATGAAAAATATTAGAAAAATTTAAAGCCTAAAAACTCCTAAAAATCCCCCCAAAACTCAAAAAATCCAAAAAATTATAAAATCCCCTAAAAACCACTAAAAACTAAAAACACCTAGAAAACCCTAAAAACACTTAAAATCCTAAAACCTTAAAAACTCTAAAAGACCCTAAAACCCCTAAAAGAACCAAAAACACCTATAAACCCCCTAAAATACCCTAAAACCCATTACAGGCCCTAAAAACCTTAAAACACAAAAAAGCCCATTAAAACCCTAATGATCCTTAAATGTATTAAACACCTTAAAATACCATAAAAACCTAAAATACCTATAAAAACAAAAAATCCCAAAAAAAAACAAACCACCCCTAAAAACCGAAAACCAAAAAAAAACCCTTACAAATACTAAGACACTAAGCCAACTAAAAATCCTAAAATCCCTAAAAACATATAAAACCAATAAACCCCTCTAAAATCGCCTAAAAGACCCTAACCACCCCCCCCCCCAAACCCCCTAAAAGATAGTAAACCCCTCTAAAAACCCTAAGAATCATAACCCCTAAAACCCTAAAAGTCTTAAAAACACTATAAAAATTAAAAAAACCCAAAAAACCCTATAAACTCATAAAAACCCTAAAACTGTAAAACAACTTAAAACCATAAAATACCCTAAAACCCCTAAAAACTATAAAAACCACTAAAAATGTAAAACCATAAACCCCTAAAAACCCTTGGAACGCCTAAAAACCCTAAAACTTGTAAAACCCCTAAATCTGGCCAAAAATCTTTTAAAACCCTTAAAACCTCTAAAAACTGATAAAATACCCTCAAATACTCTAAAAACCCTATAAACACTAGAAGATAGAAAACCTAAAAACTGAGAAAGACCCTAAAACCCCTGAAAAAAATATAAACCCTAAAATAATCTTAAAACCCTATAAACATTAAAAACTATAATAAACACTAAACCCTCTAAAAATCCCATAAAAACCATAAAACCCCATAAAACCCTAAAAACACTAAAAAACATAAAAAAAACTAAAAATCCTAAAAATGCATTAAAAGACCTTAAAACCCAAAAATACCCAAAAATCCAAAAAAATATAAAAGATCATAGAAACCCTAAAAGACACTAAAAACCCAAAAAGCCCTTAGAAACCCTAACAAATCCCAAAAATATCCTCAAAATCCCTAAACACCAAAAAAAATCTAAAAAATCCTAGAGAACCATAAAAACATTAAAAACCCCTAAAACCCCAAAACCCCAAAACCCCCTAAAAACTCTTAAAATAATAAAATAAAACCACAAACCACTAAAACACCCAAAAAATCCTAAAAACCACTAAAACCCAAAAAAACCTTAAAACCCATAAAAATACTAAAAATCCATAAAACCACTTAAAACCCCTAAAAACCCTAAAAATCCCCAAAAAATGCTAAAATCCCTAAAACCAATAAAAATACCTAAAACTAATAAAACCTCATAAACACCCCTAAAACCCTAAAATCGCTAAAATCCCTAAAACAAAATAAAATCCCCGAAAATCATAAAACAACTGAAAACCATAAAAAACCCAAAAAAATCAAATAACACTAAATATCACTATAAAAATCATAAAATCCTTAAAATTATAAAAACCATAGAAAACCTAAAACCCCTAAAACCCCATAAGAGACCATAAAAACCCTAAAAGATTCTAAAATCCCTGAAAACACTAAAAGACCCTAAAACCAAAAATGTCCATAAAACTCCTTAAACACTCTAAAAACCTAATAATATTTAAAACCCTAAAACCTCTAAATACCCTAAAATCCCCCAAAAACCCTAATAACTCTTAAAAATCACTAAAATCCATTAAAACCCTAAAACCTTAAAAACTATAAAACCAATAAATACCTAAAAATCCTAAAAACGTTTAAATCCCCTAAACCCTTGCAAAACCCCAGAAACCCATAAAAACACTAAAGCCTCCAAAAAACAAAAAAAACCCTAAAAATACTTAAAACACAAAAAAACCTACAACCCTAAAACCCCCCTAAACCCTCCAAAATTCCTAAAATGATCTAGAACATCTTAAAACTAAAAAATCCCTAAAAACCCTAAAACCCCCTAAAAACCATAGAAACAATAAACACCCTAAAAGATTAAAAAAACCATAAAACCCCTAAAATACCCTAAAACACCTATAAAAACCTATTAGATCCTAAAAAGCCTTTAACATTCTATAAATCCTAAAAAAATCCCAAAAACTGTAAAACACCCTAAAAACCATAAAACCCTAAAAACCTTGAATTCCCTAAAAATGCATAAAAACCCATAAAAACCATAAAAACCCTAATAATACCTAAAACACCAAAAAACACTAAGAATATCCTAAGAAAAATTTCTTCGTTCTCTCCTGGGGTCTCCCTCTCGACACTGCGATCTCCAGCCCTTGGAACCCTCTATGGTGGTTTCGTGAATTTCTTCTGGCTTGAGCTTTATGTTGTAGATGGGGTCTTGCAGTCTTCTCTAGTGTCTCACCTGTGGGAGATGAGGCTAATTATTGTAGGCAAAGGGCTCTGGTAGATATATTTAGAAAATGGTGTTGATGGCTTGGCCTTGATCTTGTGGTGTCATGGCTCAGCTTTGGAAAATCTGGATCCCACTCTTCCAAGAGCATCATATCATTGGTGGAAGCATCTTCTTTGTCATGGCAGTATATTCGGTAGACTCACCAGGTGGTGGGACTCCTCTTCTGTGGGGCTCCTTTTTCTTGATAGAGAGGTCAGATATGGTGAAAAGGCAGCGTCACAGCTTCTTGCGATTCTCAGATTCAGGCAGCTTGTGATAAGTCATGGCGAGGTGAGATCTTGAGGCAGTGATATTGGGATGGGTGGATCTTGGTTGATTCTCCATATTTGTGATAGATCTTTTTGTTTGGTGTTTTTTGATGTGATCGAGGATTTCGAATCTGCTCAAAGGCTGCAGGAGGCACAGAAGAGATCAGCTTGGAATCGGTTTGTGCAGAATTCCCAGGTTCTTATTTCTGGGTTTTCAAATCTGTTTCATGCTTTTGATGAAGGGATATTTAATTTTTTTTGCATTATGGATGTTATATTGGACTGTGGACTTCTATATTATGGATGGTCTGATTGTGAATTGTTGAGGGTGTTGGATTTTGGTAATGTTGAGTGGTGTTGGAAGTTATCTTACCTTTGGCTGCGGATGGGTTCTACTTCTGAATGCGCTACTAGGTGTGAAATACCGGAAGTTGTCTGGATAGGAGGTGATGGTTGTTGGAATTTTAGTTGCTGGGTGATGCCTACTATTTGGATGGGATGTGGTGAAAGATGTTGGTGCTTGGTGATGGTCGTTGCTTTACAGCGAGGTGATGAAGGTGATACTTGACTTTGACGCTGGTGATTATGTGATGCTGGTGGAGGATATGATTGGAATGGATGTTATGGACGATGGAAATGGTTTTGCGGGCTGTTGGTTGCTGTTTGGCTGGGAGATGCTATTGGAGTTGTTTCTGATTTTCTGTTTTTTATGGTTTTGTGTGTCTTTTGGGTTGTTTGAGGACTTTTGGGTTTTGTGGGGGTGTCTAGGGTTTTTAGGTGTGGGTTGATTGACCCCTTCCCTCATTTGTATGCTATTTCTTTTTTATAATAAATTTTGGGTGGCTAGGAATAGCTTGGCCTTGCACCTTCCTTGCCCTAAAAACACTAAAAACCCATAAAAATATTAAAACCCCCTAAAATCTCTAAAAACCTCAAATACTCTAAAAAACTATAAAAAAACTAAAAAACCCTAAATCCCTAAAAAAACCTAAAACACCATACATAACCCTAAAACCCTAGAAAAAACCTAAATCCCTATAGATGAGTGCTGGTTTCTGGGTTTGCTGATATGGGTTTGGCATTTTTTGTGCAATTGCTGGTGGTATGTGGTTTGCTATGCTACGAGATGTGGAATGCTGAAAGTTGTTTGGTTCGAAGACCATGACTGCTGGTTGTTGAGCTGCAATTCCTTGTTTGATGATGGGTTAGGATATGCTGGTTGTTGGTTTATGAACTGCAAGTTGATAAGAGCTGGTCGGCAAGGAGGCGGTGATGCTTTTGTTGTTGATGCTGGTGTCTTGGTGCTATCATTCGTTGGAGTTTGCTACTTTTTTTTACTGGCAGTGGATCCTCCTGGGGATGACATGCTAGTTGCTGTAAATGGTGTGATTGGAGTTTCTGGTTGTTGTTTTCTGGGTGGTGATGATGGCCGCATTTGGTTGCGGTGCTCGTGTTTTGGTTTCATGCTGCTGGTTGTGAGTGGTTGCGATGTCGGTTTTGGTTTTGTTGGTTGCTGGGGTTGGTTGGTTTGGATGTGTTGCAGCTGCTGTGTTGTTTTGGTGATGGTATGTGGTGCTGCTGGATGCTGGAATGCACTGGATGATGGAAATTGGGATGCTGGATGCTGGTTGTTGCTAAGCTGGGAGTTGTTGAAGCTGTGGTTTATGATCGTGCTGCTACTGGATGTTGATTGCTGGTTGAGTTTGAATGCTGGTCGTTGGTTAGCTGTGAGATGTTGGATGCTGGTTGATGCTGGATGGTGGTGGTGGCTTCTTGTCTTTGTGTGCTTTTACTTTTTTAGCTTTTGTTTTTCTTTCTTTTGGGGTCTTTTTTGTCTTGGGTTGTAATGGGTTTTTGGGTGTGGGTTGTTTGACCACTCCCCTCCCTTGTATGTTGTGTCTCTTTTTTCTTTCTAATAAATTTGGGGGGGGCTGGGAATAGCCCGACCCTCGCATCTTCCTTACCCTAAAAGACTCTAAAAACCCTAAAACACCATACAAACCCTAAAAGGACCTAAAATACTTAAAAACCATAAAAGACGCCAAGAAACACTGGAAAACCCTAAAAGACCCTAAAATTCCCTAAAACCCATAAAAGACTCTAAAAACCTAAAGGACCCTAAAAACTAAAAAAACACTTAAAGGAACCTAAATACCCTAAAGTACCCCAAATCCTTAAATAATCCTAAGAACCCTAAAAACCCAATGGATCCTAAAAACACCAAAAAACATATAAAAGACCCTAAACCCCCTAAAACCCTTAAAAGACCCTAATATCCCCAACAAAACCCCCAAAGACCCTAAATACCGACAAAAAATCTAAAATTACTATAAACCCTAAAAAAGACTAAAAAAACCATAAAATCCCCTAAAAACTCTGAAATACCTAAAAACACTAAAAACCATAAAATATAAATAACCCTAACACTAAAAACCCATAAAATATCCTAATACCCTAAAACTTCATAAAAACCCTTAAAAACCAAAAAACCCTAAAAGACCCTAAAACACCTAAAAACGTTAAAAGACCATAAAACCCTAAAAACAAAAAAACTAAAATCTCTTAAAAGCTTTAAAAGACCATAAAATACCTAACAATCCCTAAAAACCCAAAAAAATCCCGAAAACCCCTAAAAACCATAAAAACATAAAAAAATAAAAAAAATTCCCTAAAAATAGTAAAAACAAAAAATAAGCCTAAAACCCCCAAGAAAATTCTAATACACCTTATAACCCCTAAAAGATCCTAAAAACCCAAAAAACCCTAAAATACCTTAAAACCCCTAAAACCCTAAAAACCCCTAAAAATACTAAAAACCCTAAAAACCAAAAGAACTAGAAACACTAAAAATATTAAAAACCCATAAAAATAATATAAACATTTAAAAAACCCTGTATGGTATTAAAAACATTTTAAAGGGAAAGTAAATACTTCCTTAATTTTGGCAAAGGAAAGAAACCAAATTGGATAAAGAATTTAAGAAAAATGTTGAAGAAACCAAATTTGGAAAAGGAAAATGATCTATCTGCATACTGATTCATGGGAATGGTTTATGGAAGGCATTGCCCATGAACCGGTCGGTATGAAGAACGAAGACAACCCAACATACTTTCGCCACAAACTGCATCGTTGAAAAAATAGTGGTGGAGAATTCCACCCCCTTGTACAGTCACCACAGACTACGTTGTTGGTGAAAAAGAGGTATAGAAACTCACCCCCACATACCATCCCCACGAACTCAATAGTTCATGGGTGAGGAAAAACCAGTAGTTCCCCCACGAACAAGACAAATTCATTTTCAAGATTGAGGTGTTGATTTTAGTTTTCATGAACTGCAACCTCACGGGCCTCTATTGACTAAGTCATATATGGACCAGGTGATCTTCCCATGGGCATCACTAAAAGGTTTCATGAGATCCATATTTACAGCTTCCACAACAATCTATAAAAGGACCCTGAGGGGAGCTGAGAAAGGAACCCCAGACTTGAGAATATTGGACGAACTTGTGAGATAAATTTCTGAAGATATTAATCAATGAGGTGAAGAGAACCTTTGACGAATTATTGCAGGTATAAAACCACCACATAACTTAAAAATATGAATAAATAATATTAATTGGTAGACCATGAACCTAATTGGTGAGCTGTGAACCATATCATGGTGGAAAATAAAATTCTCAAGAACTGAAGGTTCAATGCCCCTTCTTCACTCTAGCTCCCCATGTAGCACAAGACTAAATGGGTGGAACCCTATGCCATGTATCACCACGCTATGTGGATGGAACTCGGCACCATGTATCATCATGCTATGTGGATGGAACCCGTCTCATGTAGAAAAACACTACATGAACCACATATTGGATTGCGTACTATTTGGTATAAAAATGGTCCCTCCGCCTACATAGAAACATTCTATGAGGATGGTACCCCACTCCGCATGAACAAATGGTACGCGGAATGGGGAAACTTCTGGCACTCCACCCTTTGGATCTGATCATTTCCTTCAGTTTTTGTCACCACATCCATATCTCCTCCATGAACCAGTCCAACGGTTTCATGCCAATGAATCTTCCAAATCCATCATAAATATATGATAACAACATTTGGTGCATCAGTCTTCCCCTTTCAGTTTACATACCCATGGTACGTAGAGCCACATGGGTAATCCCCACAGTGGTACAGACCCCCGTAATGTCCATAAGAGTACATTCCCAAGGTAACTTAGGTTCTAACCTTAGGATACTAACATGAACCTCCCCATTCTATAGATCAAGGGTAGTCACTAGATCTTCCATTCAATGAGGTATAGTGACAAGTCAAAGGGATCATGACTTCTTTTCCTTTGGATGAGAAGTGATGCATCTCCCATTTCCCAAAACTCATTACAGGGAAATCCTCCTGAGGTAAGTCCCTAACCTTTCCATGGAAGGTGGAGCTATTGATCCTATTAGGATCTACCCAAGACATGCCCAGATAGATATTGAGATGTAGCTATCCTAGATATTAACATGGGAGATGAAATTGGAACATTCAAAGCCCCTTTATCTCTCTCCCTTTGG
This sequence comes from Viscum album, assembly GCA_963277665.1. Lineage (NCBI taxonomy): Eukaryota > Viridiplantae > Streptophyta > Magnoliopsida > Santalales > Viscaceae > Viscum > Viscum album. The sequence goes on from OY728138.1 coordinate 61,447,735, forward strand.
GCTTGAGTACCATCTATCAGTAGAGATATGGGATGTGTGATCATCAGATATACTACCTCCTCTTGCTTCTCACACCAAGCATGACTCATGTGGGCTTAGAGGTTGGTGGTGATCATTACATCTGTATAACCCAAAAGCATAGGCCTCCTCCTAGGTGTAAGTCCCAAATGAAATGAACAACAAGAACTCTGATTCCTACTTCGATCAGGATATGTAGGATGTCTTCCTAAGGCTTGAGCTCAAGGGACACTCTCCTTAGAATTCAATCCCAATAAAATTTACTCAAGATTTCTAGGGAATCCTCTTTAGGAGTAAGCCCCAATTTATTGGGAAACATCCATGGGTAATCCCCAATCATTCCTCCATAAATGGGTTTCCATAAGGGTGTGAGTCCCATCCCAAATCAAACTACGAGGGCTTTGATTCCCAACCAATTGGTATATATAGGAAGCCTCCCTGAGGTCCAAACTCTTTACCAATATCACCCTAATATTATTTGGGACATGTCCCCAGTAGGGTCATATACACCCATGATATTATGCCTCTTGTGGGAATTTTGGGCTACCTCAGCATAAGTCCCACAAAAAATCTTGACTAAAAATATTTTGCCTAGACATCCTCACCACATGACGTTAAATTGTATGGATTGGACCTTGTCACACAAACTTAATAAGTGACGTGTCCAGTAAAGTGACACCAAAATACGTGGAATCTAATTCCTCTCATGAAGATACTTAGGAATCCCATCTTATGGGTTCAATCCTAATATCGAAATGATATTCATCCCCCTAGATGGTGATACACTTCAGAGCACCTCATCACATGGATCAAATCATCATTGTCTTGGTAAAAGACTAGATAATCACTTATGTTTCATTAAAATGGTAACATTAATGAAGAACCTCAAACACACATAGATGTCTTCATCAGTAGAGAACCTCATATACATACATAAGATTTAAAACTTATGAATATTTCAAATTGATCTTGCAACTTAGGGGTAATCTGCGAACACATGATTGGAAAATAACCAAGGATTAATGAATATATGAACATTTCTTAAATATATAAGAGAGTCCCTTAATGGGAAATAATTCCCCCCAAAAGGGTGTGATGAGCCTAACCTCCCATACTCTCGACCAATGGAGTCCTTATGTGTCGTTGGACAAATCTCCATCCAACGAGAACCTGCCTTTAGAAATAAGGTCCATGGATCATGGATAAAGGGGACACTAGGTGTTTATGAATCCATGAATAAAACCATTAGAGATCATATAAGGAAATAGTACTCTACATGGTTCAATTTACCAAAATACTTAACCTCTTGCAATCGCCCACCAGGTTCAATTAACTATGACACCTCCTTTGCGACATGAAAAATGATATACTTCCTAGTCCCGGTGTCACCATTTTGCCCACCAAAAAGGGACATGATGCACCTCAGAGGAAGAAACAAAAATGGTGAACCCGATTTGAATCCTAAACCAAGGTGGTGGGTTAACTCACCTCAAACCCCTTTTTATTCAAAAGGAATAGGGACAAGAAAGATCATCAATTATATATGTGATTATGAGATGCTATTTTTTTGAGTTTGTTTTTCTGTATATGTCATATCTATTGTAGGTATTACATATATCTTCCTTCAATCCAATGGAATCCAAATAGTTTTCTCAGACATGCATGTCAGCTACCACACAGGCAGCCGGGTCTCCAACAAATAACCTGTCTCCCTCTCCAATACATCATCTTCAATACTGGGTTTCAAACACATATATAAAAGAGTACCACCAAAATGGTACTCTCCCCATGGTGGATGTGGAAAGGAAGGTCCTATAATCAGTGAAACCTCACCACCCACCTCTTTAGTTGTTGCTAGTAATTTAACATTTGATGACCCCACTGGGCATCCCAAATTGTTTAAGGATTATTCCCTCATAATGCAACAACGATTACCTCCCTTACCTTAGGGAGACTCATGAAGTCAACATCGACGACTTCATCCCAGCTATAGAAGAACCCCTCTCAAGGGATCATGTGGGAGGATTTCACCACTAGTAGAGTACAACCCAATATCCTATCTCTAAAGAGGATCTCATGCTGAGGTCACCTACTAAAGTCCAATGGACATGGGCCCCTCGAGCTACTTTCCAAGAGTGGAAAACAAATAATTAGGATCATGTCATTACCCTGCTTCCTGAAGAGGATATCCACTATACAAACACGGTGACATGACATGGGAAGAAATAAAACTTTACCTCCTCTTTTGAATCCCAACATAGATATATGGTGGCACAATAAGAGCTGACACCAATTCCCACCAATTCTCACCAGTCTCACCACACAGATATGGTGGGAAATTATAGGCAGATGCAAATATCCGCTGATGAGCAAGAGGCCCACCATCCAAATAGGGTGGAAACCAGCTACAAGAAAGTGCAAATTCCTACTGACACATAAAAATACCGCCATCTAAATAGGGAGAAAAACTATGGGAAATCATACAACACTACCAATGTATATGAATGCCACCATTCAAATATGGTGGAAATGAACATGAAGATGCAAATTCCTTTATACCAATGCCAATAACACCAGTCAAATACCGTGGCAGACAAATATAAGAATACTCAAATTCTTGAAGATGCATATCAATCCCGTGAGAAAAATACAACAGTAAACAAGCAGATGTAAATTCATACTCATAAATATAAATCCCACAAGTCAAATACAATGAAAACTAGAGAAAGTAGCCAGCATATCCCAGTTATAAGTCAGGAGTAGACTTGTTCCTCTTCTCTGACACAGGAGAACTTCTAGTACCCGCTAGAAACACATGGAGGATCAGAGCAGGAAAAAAATCTTACTCTAACATCAAAATTTTCATTTATATATATTCCATCCAAATTAGTATCACTTCACATCCTGGAAATGATAGCGGATCAAACATTGATTCCAAACCATATCTTCCAAACCTGTCAAGACTTCATCACATCTATGAAAAAAGTGAGTAGTTAGGCCCACGAACCAATCTCCTTGAGTGGGGTGATTCATTAAAAAAATAATATGGTTACTTAGGAGTAGAACTGAATCCCTTATCCTATCTATAAGGGTCTAAGGCTATATTCCATGATACTAGGATAACCAAATCCAGAACAAAAACATGTTCCAACTAGGGGACACCGGTCCAACATGGTGGCTGCTCCAGGGCAGACATATATCCCTACCAGAACTCAAGATTTTTTTTGGTGTATCCTAATGAAATAATAGGAAAAAATAAAATGGGGAGCTGTATATAAAGGTCGTTAACAATAGCAAGTAGACCCAGTTTCCCACAAGAGAGAACCCAAAAATGAAGTGCACTAAAGTCATCTAGAAAATGAAGATCACGTTCATGATTCTACTCTACTAGAAGTTAGAGTTCTTGATGCCATAAAACATATATCAACAGAGTCTCAATATATTATAGATTCATTACCAAATTATAGAAGTGTCAGTAGTAGTTGTGAAGTTCCTCCTCACAATGTTGCTACCAGCATCTCTGAAGGTCCTCCTTAGAGCACCCACGAGGACTTACTCTGTCGACCATAAATGATCGATCGTGAGAGCCTATCTCCTAATGCATATCAGGGTAGCCCTACCCTTGACCAGAAGATCTAACATATATAAGGTCCTCCCTTTACTGTCATCCACCTTGATAGTAATCCCTAGGGTATACACTACAGATATTATTCTCCCTGTAGTCAGACGTCGAGCTATGATGGTAGTCCTCGCCATGATGGTAGTCATTGTGAAGGTCGTCCATGTAATGAAAAAAATAGTAAGAAGGTACTCCCCTTGCTATAGTCCACCCTGAAGTTCCTCCCCATGGTACACACTATGGAAAATATCCCTGCAGTTAGATGCTAAATTGTGATGGTATTCCTCACAAGCACAACCTCAGTTAATAATGTCCTCCCCACAACCCAAATTCACACCAGAAATAAGGTTCTCACCCCAATCTAAATATGAGAAAACCATCATATTATGAGGCACTTGGAAGGATGAGGTTGGATACACTAGAAACCATATCAATGAAAAGTGTCATCCTTTCTCATCCAAGACATGGCCTGGGGCCATGCTCATCCTCTAAGCTACCCTCACACTGTTCATACATTAATGAAATCCATACGAACCCCACTACTCAGGATGAAATTATCAAAAAGTATCCTTGTTGGGAATAATAAGTAGAGGAATCCTTACCATAAGAAAAATATAATATGTTTATTGTCAGAAGATAACGATCCAAGGATGACATACCGATTATGTTATGGCCCACAAACACTTCGCAGTTCAACATTCCAAAAGATTTATCAGAATAATGAATGCACAACATTAAACTTAATGTTGGGAAAAATATCCACCAATTGAAAATTAAATTTCTACCCTATGATGGGTATGAAGGACATGATAGTATATTAGGGGAGCTTCATCAGAAAAATTGACACGGAAGCCCTTTTATCTTTATAACATATGATATCAGAAAGGAAAAATAAAAACCTTGAGTTGTATTGCCTCCACGCACTGCATAAATTGAATTGCATCATCAGTGAATCCCCATATGGTGTTCAAATCTGAGGGTAGGGAGAACATGGATCTCTACACTTCACCCCACATCCCATCTAGAGGAACCCCCTAGAAACAACATCCTGTAACGTCATCATCCCAAGATGGTAGCCAAATGAAGTACCTATTCAGGAAAAGTTCCCTGATCGAAAAGAACCAGCCTTGAGTAAGTCTCAAAAGAATCAAGAATGATGAGAGAAATCCATCTAGAACCTTCTGAACTAGTCCACTGAGAAGATTCAGCAGGCTTCTTTCCTATGGGAATCCAACTAACAAGCACTGATCATGTCCTTGGAAGAAAATAATTCATGTACAGATCGAGCACCATATCAGGCTCACACCAATATTTGTATATACGAGATCAAGAAGGTAATGATAATAGCAGAAGACAATATAGTACAGGAGAAACCCCATCCCACGGGGCTGGGGGAATTTTAAACACAAAACATCCCTGTAAGACCAAAAAATATGGTCCTAGACACACCAATGATAGAATAAGAGCAACCCCATCCCATAGGGTTGGGGAAATTTTTACCTCAACCACCCGCTTAGTGGAATTCATTATTTTCTCACAAAAGGAGGACAAAAAATAGATAGGTTACGCATTCTATCCCATCTCATGACTCATGTCCCCTAGGGAAGATCCGTACTTCTAGGTCATGTCAAGGAACCCTTCGAGTCACTCTTCACCATGAAACTTAAAGAGGGTCTCGGAATGGAAGGAGAAGATCCGAAAAGGAATACAAGACACCCTTCTACCATTAGGAACCTAGTACGCTACCCCCAGTGCAATATGCATCAGTGAAGATCATGGATGTCAATCCCTTGGACCTTATTGAAGATAATTCAAATGAGAAGGATGTAAGAGAAGATGGTTCCCTTCCAGAGGTGGTCCACAATGAGCATAATTGTGTGCCTACCTAGAACCAATGGGTTGTCTTAAATTTTGGCACTCCCTCGGCTAGTCCATAATTGCCTCCTTTTTTAATCCAAAATATGGAGAAGAATAAGAACAAGGTTTCCTATAACACATCTTTGTCCTATTAATTTGAATGCTCCCCTCATACTTGAGGAGAGGTTCACTCAACTGGAGGAAGAAATGAAAGAGATAAGGAGAATAAACAATGAGATTCTACAAGAAAGATGTCCTGCAGGGTATGTTTCCTAGGTGGATCATCAACACACACTTCCATCAAATGTACCTATTCCCCACATGCTCATCCCAACAGATGAAGCAAGGCTGGAAAGCTTGTTCGAGGAAGCATCGGGACCATCAGTCTAAATGAACCCAATCCTGGCAGAATATCAAGATTACACATCCAATCATGCCCCCTACTACACCCTCCCATGCTTATTTTCAACAAGACATGCACTAAGGGATCATTAATATCATCATGTAATTGAAAACACGATTATAATCCATGAAAGGGAGGCATGCTCCGATACAGCCATAACGTAAACCTTACCCCAACTAGGTATGAAATGTCCCATCGCCACCAAATTTCGAGAACCTCATGTTCCTAGTGTTTAACAGCTCAGGTGACCCAGAGAAACACATTTTCACTACTTTTCTTACTTAGATCCCACGATGGGAACCCCAGAGCAATAAGAAGCTGTGAAGATCAGGTTCTTTTTGTAAACCATATAATATTCTTCCTTTGTGTGGTACATCGGATTTCTAGGTAACTCGATAATAGGATACGAGGATCTCTAGCACCAGTTCCAGTTCCAGTTCAGCTCAACGTTTCTAAAAAAATAGTCAGTGACTTCATGAACTGTAAATAGTGAGAGAATGAGAGAGTTTCATACTTTATTTCCAGATATAAAGGCCTGACTTACTCCTCGAACCAGCCACTCCCCTAAGATGAGATGTTTTCCATGTGAATCAACAACCTCTGTAATGAGCTAAGAACACCACTTATTCTAGTGAAATATACAAGATGAGATAATCTCAAGTCCTAGGTAGCCCCATAATTCCTATTCAAAAGAGCAGGAAGAGATGAGGATGATTCTATCATGCTTAAGACACCCCTTGTGTAGGCTCCAGCTCCCAAACCCACACCAAATCACGTATGGACCCCTAGACATCAGCAGCCACCCCCGCCTCGAAAAGATGAGTGAAGGGGGGATAAGAAAAATAAATTAGAGGAATGAAGAAATAAATTTTAATCATTCTGGGATGACCAAGTTCTTGGCTACTTTATAGCCTTCATGAATTGAAACTTTATTCTACTTTTGGAGCTAAAGAGGGATAATGAAGTAGGTCTTGCTGATAGGACAAATTATTGTCTCTTCCATCAGATATTGGGACATCACATCCAAGCGTGCTTTGTATTCATGTACATCCTGTAATGAATGACAGATTCTGAAAACTTCAAGTTGGGACCACCACCAGTGCAAGTGACATATGTTTCTACTACTAACCCAAATGAATAAGGGGAGTAGAAAATTGTTTTCAACAAAAAGGAGAAAAATTTAGATAGTTGTATGACTCGTAAAATAATAAATTATGCCCATAGTATCCTCCATGTTCATGTAAAGTAACCAAATGTGCCCCCAACCACTCCAGATGCAATACAACCAACATCCTCAGCCCCAAAATCCTCTAAAGGTCGACCACCCAAAAAGCAGTCTAATTAGAACGGCGGAAAACAAGTGCATGAAGGTGAACTTTCTCCAAAGACAAAGTTGGATTTGAAACTATCAGATTTCATGCCTTCAGATCTGAGAGTATTAGCACCACCCCACCAAATAGAACCATCAGAGGCAGATGGTGTTTCAATGTCGTCATTCTAAGAGGAGCTAATTTTTGGCTTCGTCAATGTCATCCACTTAATGGATTCCTTCTCCGATGATGAATATGGTTATCAACTAGAACTACCCACACCCAATTGGGTGGAAAAAGGAAGAAGATGTAGAATCTAGGGATATAAAGGGAGACACATCCATGGTAGAAATCAATCTTAAGGCCACACCCCCGCTCAAACTGTCAGTGTGGAAGAAAACCACGAAAGTACCCTCTAATAGATCCAATAGGGACAAGAAAGTTATCCTACCCCCCATAAGAAGCCAACCCAACCCAATATTTCTAGAATGTAAATCAAAGGAAAAAAAGGTGAATAATTTCTCTCAGCATGTGAGCAGAGATGCTTGACCCAATTCAAAAAGAAAGGAAGCCCCTCCCGATCAGATCCCAAGGGCCGACCCGTCATCATAAAACTCTCAATCCCCTAAAGTGTATGTGAAAGAGTATCCACGAGCAGGAAAGAACCGAACTTTAGATCAGAAATATGATACTCTAAAGTAGTTAGCTTTGGTACCAGTTAAGATTTCAATCTTGGATGCACTAAATCTATTAGAAGATCTCAGGGAATCACTCTTTAAAGTGTTTCCATGTACCTAGGAGTTTGAATATGAGGTAGAATCCACTAAATTCTACCCGACAGAGACCAATCCTATAGAATTACACATAGTTATCTCCTTTAAAGATCGAGATAAATATGCCATCATGCAATGACATATCAAACCCTTATATGTGTCTTTGAAGATAAATGTTGTTGATATCCGAAAAGTCATCATTGACAATGGATCTGGAGTTAATATCCTCCCACTGTGGGCACTTCATATGATGGAATTTAGTGAGGATGATCTAAAGCCCTGCACCATGACTCTGTTGGGAAATGAAAAAATATAGTAGAATCTGTAAGGCCAAATTAAGCTCGAAACCCAATTCAGTTACCTCGTAGCTCACCCAGAATTTCTGGTAGTCCGGAATAATATGGCCTTCAATGCCCTGCTAGGGAGGCCCTGGTTTCATCAACACACAACAATCCCCTCTTCTTACCATCATTGCCTCAAATATGTATTAATGGATAGAGTGGGAAACTGCATGATGATAAGGCCCCATTTGACCTTTTATAATCACACTATATTGATGCATCTGAGGGGGAAGCGACTTCTGGTCAATGGTCTTGATTGGATTATTATCCCAAATTGTTTAGAAATAGTTTCTTCCAATCCCCTCAAGTAGATCAGGGAAGAATACGTACTATCCATCAATCAAATTTAGTGCACAAGTCCAAATTCAGATGTGTATTCAGTAGTCATCTTTATTTCAGTCATAGCTGCTGAGCCTGATAATGTTGAAAAGCTCACTGACTTCCAAGGTAATGGTGGGGGTTCAGATAAAAATACCCCTGAACCACCATCAAAACTCCATAAAATCCCTGCCTCACCCACTAAGGTAGGAATAAGTGGCTTGTAACTCAAAGAAGATGAGGAAACTTTTTTACCCCTCACTACATCTTCTTCGAATAATCCCCCACCGATGGCTAAGGAAGAAGAGGTAGTCTCACCTATGAGACACCAAAATTGAAACTCTTACCTCAACCATGGAGCAATCATCTCAAGAATTTTTTCCCCATCATAAGACAAAGAGTAAGATGATGAGGATGTAGAGGAGGAAGAAGAAGACCTAAGGGATTCCCCTTCAGTGTTTGAGGAAAGTGTCTCAACCACCATTGATGAACTCAAGGAAATCAACTTGGGTATGAAAGAAGACCCGCGACCCACTCTAATTAATGTGTACATGCCTTCCAAATGGAAACAGGTATACATCTCTTTCCAGAAGCATAATTGATATTTTTTCACCTCAAATTATATAGAAATTCAAGGCCTCAATCAAAGGGTGGACACTCTCCACCTGGGCTTTCCAGAAGACCACTATGGCTACAAGAAAGCTTCAAAAAGGACACACCCAACACATGCTGCCAAAATAGAGGCTGAAGTCAACAGGATCATCAGATCCAACTTCATTTGGGAATTCCAATACCCCATATGGCCAGAAAATATTTTCCTCATCAAAAATAAAAATAAGAAGATCAAAGTCTTCATCGATTTTAGGGATCTAAATTGGTATTGCCCAAAATTCGATTTCCTAGTCCCTATAATAAAATTTATAATCAATTAAATTACAATATATGAGTCTCTATATTTCATGGAAAACTATTTAGGATGTAATAAAATCTGAATGGACTAGGAAGATGAATAATCCACCACCTTCAGGGCTCCCTAAGGAGTGTTTTTATATAAAGTAATGCCTTTTGGTTTCAAAAATGTTAGTTCCACATATCAACACATGATGCATATCGTTTTAAAACCCTTAATGGGAATGTTCATAAAATTTTATGTTGATGATTTGGTGGTTAAATCATGACAATGATTAGATCACCAGTTAGATCTTGAAATAGTTTTCAATAAACTATGACAGCACAGTCTAAAAATGAACCCCATGAAATGTGCTTTCGGTCTTACCTTAGGAAAATTACTCATATTCCTCATACGCCAGCATGGAATAGAATTCGTTCCTAAGAAGACAAATTCCATCCTTGGAATGTCAGCTCCTCACAATCTCACTGAGTTGAGAAGACTCCAAGGACAGCTAGCCTATATTCAACGCTTCATAGCTAACCTCACAGGAAAAATATTTCCCTTCACCAGGTTGACAAAGAAAGTGGTAGAATATTAATGGACCGATGATTATTAAGAAGCATTTGAGCATATCAAGAGACAACTCTTAATCCCACTAATGATAATGTTTCATGTTGAAGGAAGACCACTCGTTCTATATGTGACCTCCTTGGAGCGATCCCTATGCACCTTCCTCACACATAAGAATGATGCCAGAAGTGATAATAGTCTCTATTACCTCAGCCGAATGATTATTGATGCTGAGACTCATTATTCAAATACTGAGAGGAGCTACCTTGAATTAATAATTTTGGTCCATAAGATGAGATATTACTTTCAGCACCATCAGGTCCATTTGGTCTCATGTAGCAACCTCCTCAAGTATATTCTTAGATTTCTAATGTTAATTGGACATATGTCACAGTGGGCGGTCATTCCAAAATAGTTCGATATATGATTCATACCGCAGAAAGATGTCAAAGGCCATACATTAGCAGATTTCTTGAAAGTGAATCCCTCAATGGAGGTGACCCCATTAGATATTGAGATTCCTGATGATAAAATGTTCTATATTCAATATAACTCCTATATGTGGGAAATAAAATTTGAATTTTCATGTCAAAGGCCAACATAAGAAAGAATGGAAGACCCCATACTCAAAAAGTGGGGTTGGTAGTAATACTCATGTCTCCATAAAAGGATGTTATTCCCTATTTCTTATTACTATCTGAAGGGTGAAAAAACAATGAAGCAGAATTCCATGCCCTTATCACAGGCCTAGATCTAGCACTCCAAGCGTAATCCAAACACATGAAGATAAAAGGAGATTCAAAACTGGTCATCAATAAAGTCAATTGTGACTATGCTATAAAGAAAGATGAGTTGATCCTTTTGATGAACCATATTCGAGAACTGATGGTAGAATCCTTATCATAGACAACATTAACTTATGTCCCCCAGTTGTAAAATGTGCAAGCCAATGCATAGGAAAATGAAGCCATGGCTCTAGCTAACCCATATCGAAATGAAATGGTCATCAGTATTTACCACTGATAGATGCTCTTACCATTCATTCAGGACAACATGGAATAAATCAACAAATTGGTCCCATCTCTAACATGTATGGTCCTACTAGTAGTAGGATGAATCCCATTGAAGATTACCTTTAAAAGGGAGAGCTCCCACCAAACAGGGATAGAAGGGAACATATCCAGTGGTAGGAAACCAACTTCATGATGTATGATGACATGAAAAAGACAAAGTATCTCTATAAGTGAGGCCTCTATGGCGTTCTTCTCGGGTGCATTGATGGAGAAGAGACCACTACTGTCCTGAAAAAGGTGCATTCTAGAACTTGTGGAGCGCATCAATCAACGCCCAAGTTCTCACATAAGATTTGAAGTTTTGGGTACTATTGGGACACCATGATGTAGGATTTCACCACTTTCACCAAGAAGTTCCATTCCTACCAAGTTCATGAAAATTTCATCCACCAATCCCTATAGTTACTTCACACAACCAAGTACTCCTCTCCATTTTCCATATGGTGAATGGACGTTGTGGGACCATTCCCTCCCACCACGACCAGACAATTCAAATACATTCTCACAGTGACCAACTTCTTTTACAAATGGGAATAAGTTATACCACTTAAAGAGGTCATGGAAAGAAACCTTGTTAGATTTATGAAACTAACATCATCACTAGATTTTGTGTCCCTCATACAATACTAAAGGATAATGTCACCAATTGATTCTCTATTGAATTGTACAAGATATATAAAGAGTATGGAATCAAAGATAACCATTCATCCCACTACCATGCAGTGGACAACGAGAAGATAGAGGCCTTCAATAAGACCTTATCCAACATTCTCCATAAGATGGTAGAAAAAGACATGAAATCGTGGCTGGAAAAGCTCCTCCGTACTCTATGGGTTTACCAGACCACAACTCGCACCACCACTCAAGAAACCCTATATTCATCAGTATATGGGACATGGGAGGTTCAACCCATTGAAGTTCAACAACCATCATTATGTGTCACCGTATGTGATAAACTATCTATAGATGAACAATCTCAGAAGTGATTTGACGAGTTGGAGCAACTGGATAAGAGAAGATTACATACCTTGAACCATTTGGAAGTTTACCAGACTCAGATCACATGAGAATTCAACAAAAAAATTTCCTTCAATATTTCCTTGAAGTAGAGATGGTGTTGGTCCTCAGAACTCTAATGATACTCAGAAAGAAACCTCTAAAATTGGATCCAAAATGGGAAGTACCATATTCCATACACAAGGTCTACTCTAATAGATCATATGCATTGATTTCAATGGATGGACAACTCACTACAACTCCCACCAATTTGATGTTCCTAAAGAAATACTTTGTGTAATTATACAACCATCATATTAGTTGCATGACATTAAACTGCATAGTACCACCATCATCCTAGCTGCACGATGTTAAACTGCATAGCACCACCATCGTATTAGCTGCGTAATGTGAAATTGCATAGAACCACCATAATTTTAGCTGCACAACGTTAAACTGCATGGCCAAATTTTCCAAACCAAGTGACATTAAACTATATTAAGATCATTGTGTTCTGAATAGTGACTCATCACAAATGAGTCAAATTTGTGCAAGGGAAAGAAAAAAATGCCCCCACTTCTTATGTATGGTTCAGACCGGCATAGAGAGTGTATATTAGAACTATGTGTGGCTTGATTCCCATTCACTAATGGGATACATAGTGATGCCCAGATCCAACATCCTAGTCCCTCCAACAACACTAGAAGAAGAAAAAAATGTCCACTTCCCTATGCGCGGGTCAGACCGGTATAGGGAACATGTTTTCTTGAACTATGTATGGCTTGATTCTTGCTTTAGTAGGATACATAGTGACTCCCAGATCCTACATCCTGGTATAGCCACCACCCAAAAGAATGCTCCTCCTCCTTGTGTATGGCCCTAGCCTATGCAAGGAGGTCCTTTTAAAGAACTATATATAACTTGATTACCATTTATCAATGGGAAACATAGGGACATCCAGATTTTACATCCTAGTCTAGCCACCAGCCAAAGTCAATAATGCCCCTTTCCCTACGTATAGGCTAGACTTGTACATGGTAATTCATGCAAATTCCTAATCGTATAATTTTAACCTTCAAATTACCTCATGAACAATGTATTTCATGATTCCTGCCCTTGTAGGACACATAGGGACACCTTGAACCAGAGTCTTGGTCCAACCACAATTCAAAAAAATTCCCCTCCCTATATACAGGTCAGACTGGTACAAGGAAAATGATGTCAGAACAATGCAAATTTGATTCCCAACTAACTAGGATACATTTGAAAACTCTCTGAGGTTCAAGACTGACACTTCACCCACCTCATCCCTTTCACATTGGTTCACACTCATCCTTACTGTATGATGTTAAAATACATGGGATAACAGAACTATGTGTGTCTTGATTCTTGACTTTGTAGGATACATAATTTTTCCTGGATCCCATAACCTGGTCCATCCGCCTAGAAAAAAATCCTCACTAAAAAAACAATATATTAGAGGTGGTTTTTTAGAGGGGGTTATGTACAACCCCCTAAAAATTCATTTTCTATATAATTAGATGGGGTTATGAACAAACCCCTCCAATCATTGAATTTAGAGGGGGTTATTAACCCCCTCTAAATTCATTTTTTGTATAAATTATAGGGGTTGTGCACGACTCTCACTAATCATCGAATTTAGAGGGGTTATAAACCCCCTATAATTTCTTAAATTTTAAGGGGTTTTCAACCCCCTCTAATTTTTTTAACATTAATTTTTTAATTTCTAGTTGGATTTTAGAGGGGGTTTTGAACCCACTATAATTTAAGAAAATAGATGGGTTTTATAACCATCTCTAATCAATGAGATTAGTTGCAATTCACAACCCCCTCTATTGTATTAAATTAGAGGGGGTTCAAAAACCCCTTTAATGTCTTAAACTAGAGGGGGTTCAAAACCTCCTCTAATATCTTAAATTATAGGGGGTTTAAAACACCCTCTAATGTCTTTAAATTAGAGGGGGTTGTGCACCCCCACTATTTAAAAAACAAATTCCAATATATATATATATATATATATATATAATTAAAACATTAAATATAAATTTATTTAAATAAATTATATAAACATATTATATAATATATTTATGTGATTTTATTTAATTTTATAATATTATTTACATTAATATATATTTATTTGTATAAATTTTATTTCATGTAATATTAATTATATATAATATAAAATCGTACACATATTATATAAATATGATTTATTCAAAAAAATATCATATAAAAATGCATGCTTGTAGTTTTTATAATTTTAATTATAATAATAATAAATACATATTTTTATGTTTATGATTTTATATTATATATTTGTAATATTATATTATGTACAATTTATACAAATAAATAAATATTAATGTACATAATATTATAAAATTATATTTACTAAAATACACATGTATATATATTAATGTGCATAATAATAAATATATGTATTGAAATTAATTATATAAATATTTTAATAAATTTTATTTCATATAATATTAATTATATATAATATACATATTAATTATATATAATTTAAAATTGTATTTCATATGAAATATACATAAAAATTGTATTCCATATGAAATATTTGTATAAATTTTATCTCATATATATGTGTGTCTGTGTGTGTGTGTGTGTGTGTATGTATTTCATATAATACTATTTATATATAATATTATACAATTTATAAAAATATATATATATTAATGTACATAATAATAAATATATGTATTGCAATACATTATAGATATAAAAAATTAAAGATGTTATATAAATACATTAAATAAATAGTTATATATATATATTATGTAAATAAACATGTATATAATATAGAAATATGTATTTAGGTACATAAATAAAGTACATAAATATATTTATAAATATATGTGTATATACATAACATAAATAGTATTTTAAATATATATTTACTTAAATGTATGTAAATACACATATAAAATATATAGATTATATAAATGTATAAATTGAATATAATATAAATGTATTATAATATAAATTTAGAAATTCATAATATAAAAATGTATATATTAATTTATATAAAAATATATATAAGTTATATATTTATATTTATTTAAATATTTATTCAAATATTATTTACTTAAACAAGCTTCAAAATATATATAAATAAACTAATGTGTACTTGAATAAAAGAAATGAGGTTTCTGTAGTGGTGGAGGCATGACAGATTTTTCCAGTAGGTGATGAGTTCAAAACCCCACGTGAGACATTTTATATTGGGGAGGCTATGCGGGGAATTGCATGGGAGATGATGGGGCGCGACCACATGGGGAATTGGAGAAGGGAAGGTGACACGGGAGGGTACTAGACATGCGAGGGGTGAGGTGAGTGAGGTAAAAGGTGTTGTAGGGGCACAAAGGTACTGGAGGGAGGTGATTGTATGCGTAATGGAGGGACCAGGTGCACACAAGGGTGACTGGAGGGATTGTATGTGTAAGGGAGGGGTATAGGTGGATTTAAAAAAGAACATAATATTTTAAAAAAATATATTAGAGGCGGTTTTTGAAACTGCCTCTTATAATGGTCTCGATTAGAGGGGGTTAACCCCCCCTAATAATGGTCTCGATTAGAGGCAATTTAGAACCACCTCTGAAATTTGTTTCAAATTAGCGGGGGTTAAAACCCCCACTAATTTGACATTTTCCAGTGAAATTAGAGGGGGTTAAAACCCCGTATTATCTAACCACTTCTAGTTTTGAACTACTTTACCAGCACTTAATGAAAACCACCGCTAACAGAATGTGGATATCACATTAGCGGTAGTTATGGGTAACCGCTTCTAATGTGTTTAGAGGGGGTTATAACCCCTTATAATCTAAAAATATCCCCTTATAATATGGGAATTTTTTTGTAGTGCCTTCTCCTGTGTGTAGGTTAGACTTTAGTAGGGAAATTCATGAGTCCTAACTGCATAACATTAAAATGCATGGACAAAGAAGTACTAACCACTTGACATTAAACTATAAGGTATCTCAAAAAACTATGTGTGACTTGATTCTGAGTATGACGAGATATGTAGTGACACTCCGACCAGAAATCACAGGTCCAATCAATAAGAATAAAACAAAAAATCCCCCAATATTCTGAATGTGAAATGTAAATAGATGAAGGATTTTCCAAATATAGATTCTTACATCCAGAAAGTGTCAAAAGACCATGACCTCCCCTATATATGAATCATATTTTTGTAGAAGATATCATACCTCATAACTAATCACAGTATAGATATTTATCATGTACCCAAATATCCAATTTTTATCCATCAAACTCCATGACATAAGAAATATTCAATCCCCATAATCACCCATGGCTATTGGAAATGGATGGTTAGTGTCATGTGGACACCTTTGTTTGACTATGCACACAATGCCCTGACGACTTTACATATGTTGCCCAAAAAAATGGTTTGTCAACTAAAGAAATATTCATCCTTAGGAGAGGATTTTCCTTCTTATGTAAACCCATTGGACCCTAATACTTGCATCATCTATACTTATTCAAGGGATCTCAGAATCATGGTTTACACTTTCTTCCCCCACTCGTGTATGGGGCGTACCAAGGATATCCTAACATGATAAGCCCATATTTACACATGATTCTTTTTATGTTTTGTCTCTACAACATGACTTTAAACTGTGTTTTCAATTTCCCTTTCACAAGACTTAAAAATGCATGGACCCATAAAATCTATATCATTCACGTCGAGTCACCTGCATCCTTAGCGCACGATGTTAAACTACATAGACCTACAAAGCTCCATTCTTTGATCCATCCATCCCTAGGTGGTGGATTGAAACCCTTTCCACCCCGTGTTTCTCACACCAATCATAGCTCACATGGTATTAGGTAATTCAGTAGGGGATTTCCCATAGAGCTAGGGAAAATTAATACATAATGATTGATTCTACTGGCATGACTATTAATGTTTTCCCCTCCATGTTAGGAAACCTAAAGTCCTAACCATATGACATTAAAATACAAGTTACCCAAAATATAACTATAATTCCATACTCTATGCACACTAGCTAAACCTATACAAGGAGCCTAATTTTGGGACACCTAGATCTTTATAATCAGGCCCCACTCCTATAAAGGAATCAAAACACCCCACCCCACACACATGTCAGATATGTGTGGAGAGACTCCCAATTCCATGGATATCACACCTTGAGTGTTTCTAAAATTTGTAAACCAATCCTCTAAATTCATCAAACTTTGTTCTTTGAGTGATTTTGGATCCTCATATACCTCCCCGACCATCAGAAATGGATAGCTAGTGTGTTGTGGACACCTTTGTTTGACTATGCACACAATTCCCTAATGGCTCTGCATAAGTGACCCCAAATAAATGGCCTATAAACCAAAGTAAAATTCATCCTCAGGAGAGGCTTTACCTATTTTCTTATTCCCAATGGATTCCAATACCCATACAATTTCTCCCGATCAAAAATCCCTTGAAACCACATCTTACACTTTCATTATTACTCACATCTTGGACATGTTAAGATGTCTCAACCTAGTTATCCTTTAGGTAATCAAGGATTCTATGCAATTTTCCTAATCATATGAAACTTAAACTACATTATACTTGATTCCCAATATCCATCCTTGGGCCCTAAAATTTTAAATAATACATTCCCTTATGCACTTATTCCTGAAGTGATTCCGTGCAAGGAAATCCAATATGAATCCCGACTTATTAGAGAGATCGTAAACCAAAACACAAATAAGTTCTACATTCATAGGCATGAACCAGATCTGCATATGGATGAACCTCAAAATAACTACATCTGGCTTGATTCCTATCATCATAGGATAGTAGTAACATCCAAACATTATATTTCAGGTCCAACCATGATACAGAATTATCCCAACCCTGCCTGTGCAAGGGTTAGACCTACATAAGGAAACAAATCACATGGATAGGATAAAAATTCCTCCACTTATTCCCAGTATTCTCAGTAAAGTTCAACCTGAAATTCTCCCTTTACATGTTCAGGAACCCATATTCACACACCATACTCTATTTGTAGAAAGGTTTGAATCCCCATAACCATCCATGGACATCAGATATGGATGGATAGTGTCATAGAGACACCTTTGTTTGATTATGAAAACAATGCCATGATGGCTCTGCATATGTTCCCCACAAATTTTCTTATCATCCAAAGGAAAATTCATCCTTAAGAGAGGTTTTTCCTACCTCCTTAAACCCCTATGACATTTACATCTCACCTTAATCACTGGATTCAGAAACCCCCTGGATTACAATTTACACATTTCTTATTTTCAATGCCTAAAGGTGATAAAACATTTCTGGTCAAACTATGGTAAAAAAATGAATCATTTACCTTCATCTAGAAAGATTAAATTATTTCACAATCACAAATATCAGATTTCCTATTTGTATGATTATAAACTACACCATGCATCATCCCTCCTTTACACAAGCCAAATTTGTGTGCGAGTGGTTTCTCAACCGAAACAAATATAAATTCCCCTATTACTTCTAGACATTATTCACCCAATAAGCCTCCCACTAAGGTCTTACAAACATAAAGCAAGACTAAATTTACATGAAACTTCTTATCCATCAGATATGTAAGGCCAATGTTCTGTGGACACCTTTGTTTGACTATGCGCATAATGCCCCCAACGACTCTGTATATGTTACCCACAAAATGGCATATCATCCAAAAGAAAATTCTTCATTAGGGGAGTATTTTAACATATATGTATTCCCCATGGCTTCCATGACACATTTCATATCCCATTTTCTATAAAACACAATTTAGGGTCAAAAAAATCCCTTATCCATGTCTGAAAGTTGTTGGGACATTCTCGGTCAACGAGTCCTAAATTAGGGCCCTCACCCTGCAAATCATGGTCTAAACTATTCGACCTAAAACATTAATCTTGGTCCAAGTTGTTTTATCTAAAACATCAATAATGATAGTCTAGGTTTCATGAATTTAAATTTCCCATGAAAGAGAAAACACTCTCCATGATGAAAACCCTCAAAGGACATCCGAGACAAAAGTAGAGTGCCACCTCGCTAAACCTATGTCACATAAATTTTATGAAAAAATATTGAGAAACCAAAAATATCAAGATATAAAAATATTTTTAGGTTGAAAACCTACAAATAATTCCCTAAGAAAAAGTCAAGTTATACTCGTTAAGCTTGTATCATAATAGGATTAGGAAAGAATTAGGGTAATAGTAGAAAAGTTATGAAGTTTGTAGGGTTTTTCATAAAACCCTAGTAATAATAAAACAATGCTCGTTGAGTCCCTCGGCTCAAGAAAAAATTAGATCATGATTTTAGTCATCCCATATTGTAATTCAAGTTGAAATCCAGTTGAGATTACTATTTAAATGTAGTCAATGATAAATAATTAGCATTTCAAGAAAATATGAAGGAGAAACATTAGAGAGAAAAAAGGTTTCTATTCCATCAAATGAAATAGGAATTAGGGGACATCCATAGTATGAAGCCTCTCCCCGATTTCATGGTAAAAGAAAACAATGGCACAAGATAATTTAAAGGATTATAATGAATCCCAAATAGCTCTTTCTAGTAAATCAATAATCACATGATAGGGACCATCAAAATATTATTCCAAAGAAGTCCTTTGGGAAGCTTAAACTTCAACCGTTGGATGTACTTATTTTATAATAGCTCTGATATCTCACACCTTAAACTTAATAGATTCAAAATTGGTAGTTGTTGATGCAAATTGTGCATTCAACTTGGTTACATGAGCTTCACACTCCCGCAACTCTTCTGTTTGGATAATAACATGGTGATAAACATTTACCTCCTCAGCTTCTATGTGATGCGGATCTTCAGTAAGATCCCAAAAGGTCTTTGTTTGGTGGTTCTAAGAATTGAACCTAGTAAGGATTTCTTCATGAGTAGCTAGATCCTCTTGAACTATGACAATATAGTGTGTGAGATGGTGTAGACATCGGTAGTTGAAGCTACCAGAACCTAAGTTGGTAAATAGTCGTAAAAGGGTGTCCTCCTCATCAGAAATCACTAGAAGAAGAGTTTCAAAAAAATATTACAGATTCAAAGACATGCCCATCTCTTCATAGTTCGATGTCTCTTGATAGTATTAGAACTCTGACTCTGTTCCTTTTCCATGATAGGTATGTTGCCGGGGAATGACACCACGACTGATGGAACCGCCCTAGAATGGGTCAACCAAGTGGGGGAGCCTTCTCGCTCTATAGGTGATTTGATATTTGGAACAAAGATCAAGGGGTCAAATGCAACTTCAAGGATATTTAATGATGTTTTTCTCATACTAGCTTTAATAGGACAACAAAATGTAGTAGATGAAGGAATGGGTTTTGAATAACTATCCACAAGGATAGGCTGAGCAGATTAATCCCCTTCCAAATGAATGTGGAAATTAATGGAGGAACTTTGGGCAATAGGAATGGGGGGAGATGGTGAAACTAGAACAAGTAAAATGGGACTATAAATAGTCAAGGGTCTTTACACCCATTGGACTGGTCTAGCTAGTATATTGTTAGGATAGTACGCTACCCAATGTTGGGAATTCTCCAATGATAAGTAATTATAGACGCTTTAGGAGGAATAAAGATATACATTCCAAAGTCCTTCTGCATCATCATCAAATATAGTTGACAAAGGATTGATGGGTAATATTTTCTCTTAACTAGGGAAATTCGGAGGAGTGAGACTCACTATAGACAGCCAAACTGCTTGGAAAATAAGTAGGGCACATAAGGTTCACAGGTGGTCATCATGTCTATATGAGCAGTTAAGATTTTGTCCCAAAGTTTCATGCGGTATGAACGTGATTCCAAATAACCCTTCCCATCATCTTCTTTTATTTTATAAAGCATGGGGTAAGGTGAAAAAGAAAACTCAGAAGCATCACTCAGTATTTTGACCGCTCCATCAACATTCAGAGATCGAGGGAGAATGGTGGCAATGTTGAGAAGAGTTTCATGAAAGTTAGAACGAGGAACCATTGAGGTATGGAGATACTCATAATAGGGTAAATTCTCTTCCATCCAACCATAAAAAAATTGAAATGGTCTAATCAGATGATACAGAGGATTCCCTTCTGGTATCTGCCCAATTGTTCATATATTTGAGCAAGGGTGGGTATGAAAATGTTGATGGGTTGTCCCTCCACTAATATGGCCTCCATCATTAAAGTACAGGCCTGAACACCAGTATAAAAATCACAAGAAGGAAAGATCCGCCCACTCAGGAACATGTCAATGAAACTTACTAGCATGAGCTCTAGAGATACATATGTTTGGACCTCATAACCTCAGGTGGTGTAGTGACCCGCTTTGAGGGTAGTATAGTATGATCCATAAATTTGTTGTGACTATTGAGTTGGATGAGTTCAGATATGACAAACTTTTGGTTTCAGACTGCTCACTTGCAAGAACAATCTTATCCAATATTCAAATTAAATCAGTGAGCAGGAGTGAATAGTATGACTAAGAAGTCCCTCTTACAAGGCTATTAAGTCTCTCACCAATGGAGAAACTAGTTCAAAATTCACCTAGGTATTGATCATAGGAAGAAACTCACCATCCATGTCACTAAGGATGGGAAGTCCCCTGACTTGGTATACATCACCTAAACTGATCCCCACTTCACTATGGGACAATTGAAAGGTGTCGGTGCTTGAAAACCAGTGGCTGAGCTACTCATGCAGTATTCATCCCATTGAATAGATAGAAAATTGGGAGAACCACACCGCTTGGTATAGGTTGATGACTTCTAGTGACGTAGAGGCTTCCAGGTAGCTCTAATAAACCCAGAATTCCCAGGACCATGCATCAAAAATGCACCCTCCAGATTATAGATCCCATATTGAGCTCCACATTCCATTGGGATTGATTTCTTACAAGTTAATAGTAGTTAAGAAGTTATGAACAACTATTTCAAAATACACAATATGACGACATTAATTGTTCTACGTCGAAATACATCCATTCATAACAAATATATCACCTTGGATTGAAGCAATCATGATATAACCCAGGGTAAGATGATTTGTTAGGACATACTCTCAAGAAGTATCAACACAAATAGTGAAGCCGCTCCAGTTAACCGGTGGAAAAGGAACATCGTCTTGGAGGCTGAAATTTTAAAGCAAAAAATGGACATGTGGTGGATAATCCCTAACCTCTGGTGAGGTTATATCACTAAGGATACCCTCTTGAGGAACAATATAGAAATTCATGTTGTCCTTGATGTTCTCAACCATAGCTTTCGTCCTCCTAGTCACTTCCATTGAGATAAGTGGAAAATCCATGTTTTTTCTGCACAAAAAGGCCATGCAAAAGGCCTGTCCAATAAAATATTTGGGCAAAAGACCAAAAATTGGAAAAGGAATGGCATAAGTCCTCATAATAGATAATTTTGCATACTGAACACCAGAAATAGTTTGTGGAAGTTATTACCTACGAACTGATCGTTTGTAGAATGAATTGCAAGGCGCTGGCCTGTAAAGAGTTGGCCAACAAACTAAATAGTTTGTGGATTGGGTGAGTTGAGAACCATTCCTCGCTATGCAGTTATCCAAAGCTTTTAGTGTGAATATTTTAATTTCATTTTGAAAATTTATGTCTAATTTTCAGATTCAAATAAATTATTTCACGGACGAGGATGACTGTGAAGGATTTTTATTTCACAGAATGCAAAGCATGGTTTTCTAATGAAGGATTTCATGAAGTTTCTTTGGTACAAAAAAGAAAGGAGATATGGGAGCAATTTTCATAGAATTTTTTTTCGAGAAGTTTGGTAAAAGAAAAATGACCTAGGTCCCCCATATATATAGGTGTGGTCCCCATATTAGTCCACATTTATACCACAAACTAGTATAAGTTAGGAATTATTTATACACCAGAATAGCCTTCTATTCATCCCGATTGGAACCCATTATAATGGGGGTAATTTTTAGGGTCCCTAAAAACATTGAAAAGGGAAAGAAAATACTCCCATAATTTTGGAAAAAAAATAAATAAAAATTGGATGAAGGATTTAAGAAAAACATTGAAGAAACAAAATTTGGAAAAGGAAAATGATTTGTACACATACTGATTCCAAGGAATGGTCTGCAGAAGGCATCCCCCATGAACCGATTTGTATGAAAAATAATGAAAACCAAACATATCTCCGCCATGAACCGGATCATTGAAATAATAGTGTTGGATAATTACACCCCAAAACATCGTCATCGTAGACCGCATCTTTGGTGAAACATAGGCAGAGAAATTCACCCTATTTACCAGCCTCACAAACTCAACAGTTCATGAGCAATGAAAAAACTAGTAGTTCCCTACAAACAAGATGAAGTCTTTCCCATGATTGAGGTGTTGATTTTCACCACTGTAAACCACAACCCCATAGGCCTTTGTTGATTGAGTCATCCATAGGCTGGGTGATCTCCCCCATGGGATTTCGTAAAAGGTTTCATGAGATCCATATTTCCATATTCCATAAAACTCTATAAAAGGACCCTGAGGGGAACTGTGAAAGGGTTCCCGGACTTGAGAGGATTGAATGGACTTGTGAGACAAATTTCTGAAGAGATTGATTGATGAGTCACATACCCCTTCCGACAAATTCCCACAGGTATAAACCCACCGCATAGCATAAAAAGAGGGGAAAATAATATTAATTGGTATACTGTGAACCTAATTGGTGATCCATCAACTATATCCCAATGGCGGTTGAACTTCATGCAAACCAAATGATCAATTCCCCTTATTCACTCTAGCACCCCGCGTAGCACAAGGCTATGTGGGTGGAACCTTGTGCCACGTATCACCATGCTACATTAATGGAACTCGGCACTGTGTAGCATCATGCTACACGACCGGAACCTAGTCCCATCTAGAAAAACACTATGCGGACCACATATAGGTCTACAAACCATTATTGTATGTGGATGGTCCCTCCAACCGCATTGCAACACGCTATGCGGAGGCTACCCCACCCCGTATGAACAAATGGTACGCGAAATGGACTACCTTCAGGCGCTCCAACCTCAAACTATGATCATTTACTTTTGTTCCTATCACCTCATACATAGCCCCTCCGCGAACTAGTCTAGTGACATTAGACCGAAGCCTTTTCCAATGTCACTGGACCCGTATGATAAAACCCCTGGGCGCATCAGTGCACCCTTTTGAGTTTACATACCCATGGTAAGAGGAGTCACGTGGGTAATTCCTGAAACTATGTGGACCCCCATAATGTCCATAAGTTTACATTCCCATGGTAACCTAGGGTCCAACCTTGGGATAATGACATGAACCTCTTCATTCTAGGGATTAAGGGTAGTCACTAGATTTTCCATTCAATGAGGGACATTTACAAGTCAAAGGGATCATGCTTGATTTTACTTTTGACAATGATTGATACTTCTCCTATATCCTAGAACTCATTAGAGGGCACTCCTCCTAAGGTAAGTCCCTAACCTTTAAAAGAGAGGTGGCACACTTTCTCCTATTAGGCTTAGACTGAGCCACATTTGGATTGATTGTCATATGTGAATATCCTGGATATCAACATGGGAGAGGAAATTGGCACATTTAAATCCCCTTTCACTCTCTCCATTTAGGCTCTAGTACCATCTAGCAGTAGATGATGTGGGATGGGAAATATTCAGATCTACAACCACCTCTTGTTTCTCAAACTGATCTTGACTCATGGAGGCTTAAAGTTTGGTGGGAATCATGACATCTAGATCACCCCATATCATGGTACTCCTCCACGGTGTAATCCAAAAATGAAATGAACCATGAGACCAATAATTCATTTTCTAATCAGGATATATAGGAAGCCTACCTAAGGCCCAAGCTCAAGTGACATTCTCGTTAGAATTCATTCCCAATAAAATTCCCTCAAACTCGCTAGGGAATCCTCTTATGGAGTAAGCCATGAATTTTTGGGAAACTACCATGTGTACGTCCCAATCATGCCCCCACAAATGGGCTACCTCAAGGGTGTGAGTCCCAACCCAAACCAAACTATGAGGGATTTGATTCCCAACCAATTGGGATATGTAGGAAACCTTTATGAGGTCCAAACTTGTTACCCATGTCACCCTACTAATCTTCGGGCCATGTCCCTGGTATGGTCATATCCACCTAGGAGATTATGCCTCTTCTGAGCATTTTGGTCCGCCTCGGCATAAGTCCCACATGAAATCTTGAATAGTAATCTTTCTCCTGGACGTCCTCATGACACGATGTTAAACTAAAGGGATGGGTCCTTTTCATACAACCTTAGAAGGTGATGTGTCCAGTAAAGAGACACTAAACTATGTGGAATCTGCTTCCTCTCACGAGGTGTGTAGGAATCCCATATTGTGGGTTCAATCCCGATATCAAAACAATCTCCATCCCCCCTGGGTGATGATAAAATCTAGAGTACCTCATCACATGGCTTAAATAATCATTGTCTCAGTAAAAGAATAAATAATCATTGATGTGTCTATAAAAGGGTAACATTGATGAAGAACCTCATACACACACAAATTTCTTCATAAGTAGAGAACCTCAGATACATACAGATGATTCTAAAACCATGCATATTTCTAATTGATCTTGCGACCTAGGTTTATCTGTGGACACGTGATTGGGAAATAACCAAGGATTCACGAACATATGAACATTGCTTAAATCTATAAGAGAGTCCTATAAAAGGAAATAATTCCCCCTAAAAGGGTGTAATGAGTCCAACCTCCCATCCTCTCGACCAATGGATTCCTTAATTGTTGTTGGCCAAATAATCATTCAACGAGCGCCTGCCATTGGAAAACAGGTCCATGAACAGTGGATAAAAGGTCATTGGGTGTTTTTGGCTCCACAACTAAACTCATTAGAGACCATCTGAGGACATCATACCAGATGTGGGTCAATTACATAAAACACTTAAACCCCTATATCTCTCACCCTGACCAATCAATTGTGGAACCTCCTTAGTGACATAAAAAGGATATACTGCCTAGTCCCGGTGCGACCATTCTGTCCTCCAAAAAGGGAAACGATGGACCTATGAAGAAAAAACAAACCCCAATAAATCCAATAAACCCAAAACCCCCTAAAAACCCTAAATAGACCAGAACCTCCAAAAAAAACTAAAAACCATAAAACCCTTTAATAGCTTAAAAGAAGCCTAAAAATCCTAAAATAATTTCTACCCCCCCCCCAACTCTAAATCCCCCTAAAATCCCTAAAAACTCTAAAACCTCTAAATACCTAAAACCCTAAAAATCTGAAAACCCTTAAAACACCTAAAAACCTAAACCCAAAACCCCCTAAAATACCCTAAATCCATAAAACCTAAAAGAACAAAGAAAACCATAGTAAAACCAAACCCAAAAAACTCTTAAAAACCAAAAAACAAAAAAACCCAAATAACCTAAAAAGATTATAAAACCACTTAAAACCCTAAAAACCTTTAAAACCCCTAAAACAATTAAAAATCCATAAAGACCCTTAAATATCCCTAAACCCCTAAAAACTCAGAAATCCCTAACCCTTATAACCTTAAAACCCTTAAAACTCCCAAGAAAACCCTAAAATACCTAAATAGTCTAAAAACCATAAAACACCCCTAAAACACCCTAAAACCCCCAAAAACCCTTAAAAACACCAAAAATCCTAAAAGACCCGAAAAACCCTAAACAACCATAAACAAAACTAAAACCCCATAAAAGACCTTAAAACCCCTAAATGTTACTAAAAACACTATAAAATCCCTAAAAGAACAAAGAATCTCTTAAACACATGAAAACCCCTAAAAACCCTAAAATCCATAAGAAATATAAAAACCCTAAAGATCTAAAAAATCCCTAAAAATCCAAAAAAACCCTAAAACCCCCCCAAAAAAACCTAAACCCATAAAAACCCTAAAAACCGTAAAACCCCTAAAAACTATAAAAATCTAAAACCATTTGAAACCCTAAAAAACCTAAAATACCAAAAAAAACCTGCAACCCAAAAAAATAGAAAAAACCTAAAAACCATAAATGTTATAAGAAAATCCTAAAAACCCTAAGAAACCCTAAGAAAACCCTAAAAACACTAAAAACCCTAATAATCCCTATAAAACATAGAAATCGTAAAATATCTAAATCCCTAAAACCCCTAAAAACTCCTACAAAAACCTAAAACCCTTAAAACACCTAAAACAACCATAAAAACACTAAAAGAACACTGAAAACCCTGAAACCCCTAAAAACTAAAACAATGAGAAAACCTTAAAACACTAAAATCCCTAAAAATACACTCAAAACCCTAAAAACCGTAAAAAACCTCAGTCCCCTAAAAAAACTACGTCAAAGTATGATTTTAGTGACAATTTAAACTGATGCTAAATCATTTCAAGGTGTTTTGGGGAAACCACTAAAAGATTATGTGTCACTAATCATATAGAGGTGGTTTTCAAAATAGTTATGAAGCAATTTAGGGGTCATTTTTAAAAAATTGGGAGATTTATTTATCAATTGTTTAAACCACTGTTAAATTGTTTCACGATGGTTTTTTTTTATTTTTTTTATTATTTATTATTTACATGATTAATAATTCATAATTAATAATTATTTTTTATTATTTATGTTAATTATTATTTATTTATTTCCATGAATATACCATATATTCCTTGTAGAAATGTTGTATATATATGTGTGTGTGGGGTGAGATTTCAACCCCTTACCGCATGGTTATTCTGTAAAGATTTTATCAATCCTGTAAGCTTTTTCATCTGGTGAGTAAACATAATTCCATATACTTATATATATATATATATATTATTAAATAATATTATTAAGTAATAAAAAATAAATAATAAATAATACATAAAATATAAATACAATACAAATAATTAAAAGTTAATAATTAATAAATAACAAAACAATTATAATTAAATAAATAAATAATATAATAATCAATAATCAATAATAATTAATAGGTAATAAGTAAATAGATAATAAATAAATTATTAATTATTAATTATTAATAAATAAATAATAAATTATTAATGAATAAATATTGAATAATTAATAAATTAGTGAAAAATAATAAATTCTTATATGTTACATAAATAATAAATTAATAAATATTAGAAAAAATAATAAATAATGAATAAATAATAAATATATGATGAATATATAATAAATAAGTAATAAATAATATCTTAATAATAAATTAATAAAAAATTAAAAAAATTAATAATAAATATATAAAATTTAAATAAATAATAAATAATAAATAATAATTTAATAATTTAATAATTTAATAATGAAAAAAATTCAATATAAAATAAATAAGTTGTAAATAAAAAATAAACCATTATATAATAAATAATCAATAATCAATATCTAGTAAAAAAATAATAAAAAATAATAAATAAATTATAAATAATAGATAAAAATATATAATAAATAACACGTCGATCAAAATTTTTGAATAAATAATAATTAAATAATAAGTTGATAATAAATTATTAATTGATAACAAATTATAAATAATATGTAATAATATATAATAAATATTAAAAAAATAAGTTAACAACAATTTAATATTAAATAATAAATCATAATATAATAAATAAGTAATAAATTAATTAAAAAAACATAAATAAAAAATCATAACTAATAAATAAATAAGTAATAAATGGATATAAATATCTAAAAATATATACACGTATAATAAAATTTACATAAATATATATAAACACACATTTAATTCACATAAATATATATAAACACAAGTAAATATAAATATCTATATATACACCCATATAAGATATAAAAATTAATAAACATAAATATATATAAATATTTAAAAATATATATAACCACATGTAGATATTCATTAGTACATATAGGTATCCATGCATAGATAAAATTATATATAACTTTTAAATAAATATTGATAAATATATATAAATTATAAATAAATATACATAAATGTATTGAAATATATACATGTATATATATTGATAGTAAATCACTAAAACATGGAAACCCACAACAATTGTGATTCCATAATATCAATAGGAATGTAAATCCATGAAACAAAATCATAGATGACCTAACAAGCATATTAAGACACTCTTAAACGAAGATGGAATCACATCAAATGTTCAAAAATCAAGGAATCTAAACCAAAAACTTAGTTTTGGAGGCCTTTCAAAACTGTTTTACCTAAATAAATATTTTCTAGGGTCTCAAAATCAATAAGGTATAGATCTCATTTCATTCATCGATTGTATATGTGGTATATCCTAAACGGACACCCAAATAAAAATTTATTGTTGTTTGAAGTTGAAGCTTGATTTTTAACTTCTCTTAAAATTTTAATAAATTTAATTATATTAATTATTACTATTTTATAATTTAATTTAATTGTATCTCATTTCATTAGCTTTAATTTTACTATTTTTAGAGCTAAAATAGACACCCATATCAAAATTTATGTTCATTTAATGCTGAAGTATGATTTTCAACTTATCCAACAATTAATTTCAGTTTTTAATAATTAATAGATAATAATTATAATTAATTAATTATTAACATATTATAATTAACTAAAAATTTAATTAATAAAAAATAAATGATTATAAATAATAAATAATAATTGTTAATGATAAATCATAATTAAATATGTAACAATTAATATTTTTTTCAATTATTTCGGGTGCAGTTTTTTTTAAAAGCACTACTAATTCATGATGGAATTTATAAACCGTGCCTAAAAATAAATTTAAAAAATAAATTATTGATAATAAATATGATTTATTAGCGATTTTTCAAAAATCATACCTAAACATAATTAAATAAAATGAATAAAAACATTTAACAATAGTTTTTAAAATCATTGCTAAAAATCCGACGCGAAATTTTTTTTGTAAAATATTTAGTAGCGGTTTTGAAAACTGAAACGAAGAAACCACCACAAAATTTATTTTCCCTACAGTGAAACCATAAAACCCTAAAAAACCCAAAAACCTTAAAAACTATAAAAACACTAAACCCCCCTAAAAGATGCTAAAAACCCTAAAAATATCCTAAAATACCCAAAAACCCATAAAACCCTAAAAACATTAAAATCTATAAAAGACCTTAAAAAACCTAAAACCCCAAAAAGACTCTAAAAATCTAAAAACCCATAAAATAACTCTAAAAGACCCCAAAAGACCTAGAAAATTTTTAAAGACTCTCAAAACACTAAAAGACACTAAAACCCAAAAAACCATAAAATATAATTGTTGATGCTAAAATACATTTGTCACATGAGAGGTTGAGGAAGGAACGAATGATTCAAATATAATTAGTGCTAAAACGACCCAAAATTCCACACGAGGGATTGGATTCATGAAGGTCCCTACCCTCACGAATGGTTGTTGATCTCAGAAGCCTCTAGTCATGTAGAGGTTTGACGGTGACCTCCATGTAGCGTATATCTGGATTCGTAGAACCCCATTTTGCAGGAGTTCCTGGCCACATAAAGGTTTGAAAATAACCTTTGTGCAGAATATCGTTGGTCCTCAAAGCTCAAAATACCTTTAAATAGCCCCCATATTTCATAAAACTCATACCCTTCCATATTCTAGGAAAATAATTATCCCCCTATGTCTGACTTTTGAGGTGACATGACCTTTCAGCATTCTAAAAATGCTCTTAAGTCATGATACTTAGAATCTTCATGGTCAATATAAGAGATTGATTTCCCAACATACCCATCCTTCACCAAACAGCCTCACATGGGTTCTTGAGAACCTCACCCATGTAGAGATTCCTTCCACGAAGTTCCAGGGCTATTGTAGAAGAAGAAATCCCTTTATGGAACTTGGGGTTTTGCGAGGCACCTATCCATTGTAAAACCAACCCCATGGGAACTAAGACTTTACTTTGGGGTAAGTCCACACTATTTCATAAAACATAACCTTTTTTACCACTAAACTTCATGAGACACTAATACTATGCGAATCCCCCATATTTCTCAAAACCATAACTTTCTCAAAACCCACGTTTTGAGCCTCCCCATGCTGCCTCATTTTAACCAAACCCCTTTCACAAAAGTTGAGTTCCCATGGCCCCTATGCCCATTCAAAACTAGTTCAAAGACACCTCAAATCTTTTTGTATCTGGAACCTTTGTCTCTTCATTTTTATCCTAATCATAGGTACCCTAATACCTATTTCTTCTAAGCATAGGAATCCTAAAAATCGGCCTCCTGATTGACACTCCTCCATGGAAGTTCCAATGCCATGTCACTCTTAAAGGTGAATGAGCAGTGGTCACATAAGACTAATAGGCACCATCATCATGGGAATATAGAAACCTCTATTGGTAGATATTACTTATAGAGAATCTCTCCCCACCGCGACATGATACCCCTCAAGGAATCTGACCCATCAACATTTAAGCTTTATGATGTAAAAATACCTAGTTATGTGACTTAGTCATAGGATATTAAACTACATGACTATGAAATCAACACATGATGTAAAAATTTCGTCTTTCACTGTATAATGAACACATGATTTCCCATGTATGAATCACATGGGATGACCCTACACCTCTTAACCTATGTGATAAACATAGGATTCCCCTTGTTTGATCATCATGAGATTCCACCATCTCCCCACACCTAGTACTAGACTCCCACACTTGGGTAGGCTCCACACAAAATCCCCACACAATACCCACAACATTGATCATCTTACATTAGTAAGATTCTATGCATAATCCCCATAACATGCCTCATCAATGCTTCTTCTTTGATATGATCATCCTTACCACACAACGTTAAACTACATGGAATTGTCCTGTCACATGACCTTAAACTGAAACATCAAACTCTGTGGGTTTTGATCCCATATCTTAAACAAGGTATGTTGGATTCCACCTTGAGGTTCAATACCAATGTCATACTAGTGTGAAATATTCCCTTCTAGGGATACGCCCCATTGATCCATCTCAATATGATGTTGTGATCTATCTCCAAAATATGTTGAACTTGTGGCCCTATCCATATTAAAATGAAATTCTAATCCCATATCCACAATGTGTTAAACTTTCTCCCATCCCATTCCTACAAGATGTTAAACTTATTCCCATATTTTCCCCACAAGACGTTATACCTATGCCTATCCAGTCCCCATAATATGTTAAACCCACACCCATCTTGTCCCCACAAGTCGTTAAACATGTGTTCATTATGTCTCTGCAAGATGTCAAACCTGATCCTATCCTATCCCCGCAAGACGTTAAACCTACACCTATCCTATCCCTATAAGGTGTTAAACCTTTTCTTATCCTATTGTTTCAGGACATTATAATTATTCATATCATGTCTTTTTAAGACATTTAACCTACGCCCACCATGTCCTCACAAGACTTTAACCATGTTCCCATATTCCTATGACATTAAACTTGCAACTAATCCAGAATACCTACCCTATAAAATAAACAAGAACAACTAAGGTAAAAATCATTGTAATACTTACAACCTAATCATCAATTACCTCATTGTTGATACATAATTCCCTAGGTCCTGCACCTAAGATGCCTCATATGATATGCCTCACAAAAGGATAAGTCTTTACAGGTGACCAATATACACAATATCCTTAATTTATCAGATTCTCCCAATGTGACCACTCATACTGACCAAAGTTTATTTCCTTATTGATATAGAATCAATGTAATTAACTATAATCCACCTCAATATGGAACCGAGAAAGAGTTTCATGAACATGACTTAATTTATGAGTGAGAACTAGACTAGGTGATAATCTCCAAGGAGGAATCCATGGAATGAGGAAATTACATCCCATAATCCCATTTCAATCAATGAGTAAACATCTTTGATGAAAGTGATGAAATCCAACATCCTTTTTAAAGTGGTAATGTGGGGAAATATAGTAGTGCATGATGTGTTGGTGCTCTATCAAAAGTGTTATAAATGGAAATGGTGAACCCGATGAAAAATTATTCTCCTAAAAAAATGTGGACTACTAATTTATGGTTAACCAAAGGATTTTCATGTCACCAGATCTAGATATTTTATTCTGGGTCCCACTAAGAAAATGGTGGACCCATCATGAAACTTACATACAGATTGTGGTAGTTAACGTTGGGAATCCTCTGTTTGCTACATCGATCCTCCTCTGTTTCAAGAATATTGGATGATTT
Source organism: Viscum album (assembly GCA_963277665.1). NCBI lineage: Eukaryota > Viridiplantae > Streptophyta > Magnoliopsida > Santalales > Viscaceae > Viscum > Viscum album. Next base: position 61,481,174 of record OY728138.1, read on the forward strand.
TGGGGAATTGGGAATAAGTTTTCATGTATCTATACTAATATAAGAATCCACATTCCTTAAAGGACTCAAGATAAAAGAATCTAGCAACCCAATGCTTTCAGGCGCTGGGGAAGGATGAAATTTGACTTGGAAACCCTACACAATTGCTTCTCCACCGTAGCTTCCACCCAACCTCTATATTTTGGGAACCCACTACCCATATCACCCAATGAGATCATCGAGTGGAGGGTGATCAACTCCCTAGTCAACCAGTACAAGCAGGAGGGTGTCATTCAAACTAGGAATATAGTGCACTAGGACCTAGAGGTATCAACACCTCATCGAAACCATCACCCCTGAGGGCCATGTTGGGGGATACTACCCCCATTCCAATGTTGAACCACTTTGAGAGTCTCGCCCTGAAGTTCTATAATGACTCGCTATCCTACATTGATGAGGTAGGGGACATTCAAATCATTCCTACATCGACTACCACTTAAGATATGCATAGGAGGGATCCCACCATGCCTCGTCAATTCCAGCATTGAACGGTCTCATAAGCCGAAGTGAGGGTTGAATTCATCCCCACTCCCATTATCCCAATCCAAAGAACTCAACACTGATGTCGAGGGAAGGCCTAGTGCATTTCCCAGTAAGGCTAATCTTCTATATCTCTTATAGCCCCTACAACCAATGATGTATCCCACCAGATCCCTGTAGTATGTTAATAGGGATTTTTCTTTTCCCTCTTCGGAGTGAGACCACATCCACCTCACAGGTAGGAAAAGTTGACTAACTTAGTATTCAACACCACCAATATCTTTTACAAACCATCATGTGATGCAGAGAATCAGTTTATAGGTCCTCCCCAAATCGCCATCAACCAGAGTAGAGGTATTCCTCATGTTCCCACAAACCAACACTGAGGTCCTCCCCATGATGCTACCAACCAAAGCAGAAGTCCTCCCCACACCAAAACCAACTAAAATGTAGGTCATTCCCATGAAGAAGATGTACCCTAATCTGAAGAGTCATCATGGGGCTGGAGGGAGAAAACCCTTCATCAGGGCGGAACCTTGGGAAGCATCATGTCATGATACACCTCCCATGTTCTGTGATGATGGAAAAATCAATGAGGTAACCTTCAACCTAGATTCCAGAGTCTAGGGTAGAAACCCAGTAATTGAGGCTCTCCATTTTGGAAGTTGAGATCCATAGGATTCCAAAATCACTCTACAAATACCTATAGGTGGAGGATGTTCTATCCCCCTTCCATGGGATCATAGTGAAACTGTTATCATATCCACCGGTCTCCATCCTCTCTACCTCCACAAAATAAGTTGGAGATAATTTAGGATTTTTGTTGAAACCCTTAGATAATAATCACTCTGATGATCCATAAATGGATGCTTCCACCCTCTCACATGATGTATTGGTGAATACCCCATCCTACATGGATGTGACTTGAAGTTGTCTCTATGTCCAGGATATTTCATAGTGTGGAATGACTATTTGACCTACACAACTCTCTCTATATCTCTCTTATGGTATGGAAGATTCAATAATGGTCTATATCAGCATTTCCATCAATATCTCATCTTGTGCTAATCGGGGTTTGGGATGATAAGAGTAGGTTCCTTTCTCTGAACAAGAGGGAATGTGGGATTTCTGGCTACCGAACAGAAATAAGTAATATTATGGACACCTGAAACTTCATAATTTTACATCCCAGAGTCCCTTACCAAGGACCAAGTAGTTATTTGCCTCCAAATTATATGGGCGATGTTTCACCACCTCTATGATCATTAGTTGGCCTACCCAAGGAGCCACAAGCACACCGATTCCATTAACCAACAGTGTATGAAGGTTAAGATCACCAAATTATTGTTATCTCAACACCCTGATTCAAATGGTTACCACAAAACTCTCCAGTATTCCTAATTTAAGAGAATCACTATACTCTATTGGGTCATGGAAGAGCTGTCTTCGCATGTAAAAATCAAAGGATGGCGGTAGTATTTCACCCTCCATTTCATCCCTATCCGACAATAATAATAGGGTCTTTAGTCCATCACATATGTTGAAAGTGATAGATACCCTCTGTATACATTTAGGGTCAATATGGTCATAAATGTACTGCAATAAGATCATAGTAATTTTCCCATTGAAACATGGCACAACCAGGAAGATCCGCCCCAAGGGGAAACGAAGTATCGAAAAAACCCTCTGATAGGTTTCCTCACTCATTATTAGAGACATGCATTGGGCCTCAAAATTCCCCCCAATGAGAAATTTAATACCCGTCAGTATATCCAAAAATTTAAGGGACCTATTGAACCTTTCAATTCACACAAGGTAGAAATAAAAGCTAATACAGAAACCACTATAGCTGCCTTTCTCTAGAAGCTCATATAATACAAAAGGATTACCGCTGACCTCATTACTGAGTGAATCCCAGATTATGGAATTACTTTAAGGGACCCCGTCTATCCTCCCATGGGTCATCAAGTCCTCTTTATCCATGTTCCCCAATTCTATCTTAGTGGACCAACATACCCAGTCTAACAGAAGTTGGGGGATATGTCAAGAGACCAAGGTAAGAGTCACTTTCCCCACCCGAAGTAGCACAATAATCTTCCTTGGGATCAAGGTCATGATTCTACCTGAGTGAATGATTCTATCAACACATTATTTTCTAGACACCCTTTCAAATATGACTTGATAACTACTCTCATTTCTCACCTTGAGTCCCTAAAAACGTGATAGGTGGTGATCCCTTCTGATTGAAAGTCCTACTTGACATGGGTGGAAAATATTTAATCAACCTTGGAGTTTGTAAATCCCATGTTCACCCTAATTGAATGGGATGGGTTATCCTATACTACACCTATACCAATTTTCATGAAGGTGTGGACCTATGTTGTGGACCCCAAAATAGTAGGGGGATGCCAAGCTCCAATATTTCATTCAGACACTAGAAGGGACAGGGTTTGTCTAGTACAATCAGCTACCCATATGGTCTATTTCAAGTTGGAAGGATCTTAAATGAAATTTATTCTACCAATTACACTCCACAATGTTCAAGACAAGCATTTCCAAACTATTAAAGTGAAAATAGAGGCCCGATGAGTGAGTCATCAACTTCGTCACCCAGTGGAAAGTCCTCACATACTCACTCGACATGCCACTTTCCTAGTAAGAACTAATGATGATGTGTATAGATAAATTTAGGAATGAATTGGTTCCTACCCTCATATCCTTAATCTACCCTGTTGGATTTCTATAATTCTATGAAAAGGATCTGTATTTAGAAGAAACCTTATAGTGTATTGGAGAAAATTCGCACCCATTTACCCTTCCAGCTCCCATGAGAAGACCCAAAAAAGAAGATATTTTCGTCACTATCCTTGTAGAGGTTCCTAATATGGTACACCTACTTTACCCTTTTCCATAAGAGCCTCCCCAAGTGTATACCAACTAGGTGTAACCATTCCCAACATTAAATTTTTAGACACTTCCTCACAAAGCGCAGCCGCCTCGACAAGAGAATGTGGCTTCATCCCCCATAAAGGCTAGGATCCAAGGGTAAAATTATCATACAGAAAGAACAAGAACTATTACTTCTAGTATTAATAGGTCTCAAGATACTTCATCTATTCCTTGGAGAGTGGAATACTAAAATTTCTAGAGTGCAGGAGGCCCTAGGAAGATGGACTCACTAGTTGCCATAATCATTGCTCATACCATAGGAAACTTAGACACACTATCTATGAATTCTTAATGTTAAAATATTATATCTAAGACTAAGTAGATAATGGATTATTCAAGTGGGGAAACATTATAGAAAAGTTGACACATTTCTCTGTGACCCTGATAGTGACAGTGAAGGCTCTGGTGAATGGGAGTAGGATTCTAGTCATGGGACATATATGTATGATGATTGGTTAGATCACATGGTAGTTTCTTACACTCATAGTGTCATTCATGATCACTTGAGAAATCTTGAAACTATTATGGTTTCCATTCCTACTTCATAAATATATTCCATATCTATATTGTAGCCTTCCATGTTTCAAAAGAACATGTATAGATGGTGCAAGGGGAATTAGAGTCCATCACTGGTGCCAAAACCATCTCACAGTCTTGGCAATTTCATGCATCCTGAGATAGAAGATACTCATAGGGTTTCCCCAAATAAAGAATATCCATATAATGATGAGAAGGATCATGTATCCATAAATTATGTTAAGCTAGTAGACTGCTTCATGGTTCTTGATATTGAGGAATACCATGTAAACTCTTTGAGTGCCTCTGGATGATTCCATTGAAGAAATGGTTGATGACACAAGAGACACCATAATTCCTAGGTCAGTGCCTCAAACCAACCCATTGATGATTATAATACTATGTAGTAGGTTTTTTTAGAGTTCAATAATAAATTTCCCCCTAGTATTCTCTATCAAGTATACCTCCATAGCCATCTATGTTAGTTGACCGAGTATCTCAGCCATGGCAGCGCCATGACAAAACACATCCATCCAGAGCATGGCATTAGACAATTGATAGTTATATGGTAGTTGTTTAGAATATGTCAAATAGTTAGTAAAAAGATGTTTTTATCACTGGTCAAACCCTAGTGGTTCATCCCATGGAATCTGTTATACTCCATACTGAGGAAGGACCCTCTATGAGAAAAGGTATTCCCCTGGTGTGGAAATATAATTTTTTGAAGCACCACACCAGCATAACCATGATGATTTAGATCCTCAAGGATCTCCAATTATCAAAGTACATGTGTGGGGCATTTAAAGAATCCTTGAAAACCCCTCTCTATTTTTAAGATGAGGTAGCTTTCGTAGAGGCCTACTATTCATAAGAGGCTTAGAAAGAGGAATGTCAAGACATCATCTTTTTTTTTCAGAGAAGATGAGGGAGAAATTATGTAGGGTCACATACACCCACATTACATAACATTCTATTTCAATAGAATTTAAATTCATTGCTTTTGGTGAATACTAACTCTAGGTTCAACCTTATCTAGACCTGGATGCTCCATAAGTTGGGACTAATAGAAGTAAATCAGACTCCCTCCAACCCAACGATTCAGGCTTATGATAATAGTGAGCAGAAACTGAGTGTAAATGTTTGTTTGAAGACCCAATCTTGTGGAATGATATCAAGAACCAAATTCATGGTAGTATCATATGATAAAACCTACAACATGCTCATGGGTATACCCTGGATTCATTTTCATGCATCAATCCCCTCCTCATATCATCAATGCCTCAAGTACTCCCTAAATGGTTGTGTGGGGGTATTCCAGGGTGATGTACCCCTTTGGATCCTATTAATTTCACTATGTGGATGTAATATGCTACAAAATGGAAGGAAATTAGCATTATATTGATGGTTTTTAGTTCATCAATGCTCTAAATTATTTGACGATCACTGTAGTCAATCCATGGGTAGAATTGAATGACAACTTCATTCTCCTGATTCATCTGTTATATCTTATGATGCCTAAACTGTGGGTTATGTTTCATTGTCTCTAATAAAAAATATTTCGATGTCTCCAAGAAATAGGAGCACCCACACATTACCTTATACTCCTATAATGGATAATCATGACTGATACTAGAGGCACATACTCCTATAAAGTATAAATAAGTTCTCCCTATGACCACCAATCCATGGAATTACCTTCTATTTTGATGAGTATGATTGATTCAACAGAATCCAACTCACCGCCATTACTTTGATATCAAAAATAAACCTCACGGTCAGAGGTTTGATGGAATTTTATTGATAGATTTTTTCCCATAGATTCAGTAGAGTGATAACCCCTCAGAAAAGATTCCATGTCCACCAGAGTAGTCAGAAATGCTCCCCAAGGTCAATTTTCATGGAATAACCTCCTATTATATCATATTATCCTCTCTCATACAAAGAAGAGTATTTAAAATACTCCCCTACCACATTTTAAGAGGTCATCTCCACCATTTTTGATGTGTTAACTATGGTGAACCATGGTACCAAGAATGATATGAGGTCGACACTGATCAACGCATCCATGCCTCCAAAAGAGTAGAATTAGTATGTGGATTTCTTGAAATAGAATCATGTTGTATTTTCTTGAAGCTATGACAAGATTACATGGCTGGAAATTAGGTATTCATTCACCTTCTTGACCTCCTAGTGAGTCGTCATGGGTTCAAATATCCTCCTAGAAAGATACACCCCTATCACGATCTATAGTCGAGGCTGAAGATGACAAGATTATCAAAGCCAACATCATCAAGGAAGTCTAGTATCCTAGATGGAAATAAAACATTGTCCCAATCTTGAAGAATAATGGGAAGACCAAATTTTTCATTGAATTCAAGGACCTAAACCACCATTTTCCAAATAATGATTTTTCCCTTCCAGTGAAAAAGTAATTTTTTTATTATAGAATAGTGTTCCAGACCCTCTTCTTCATGGATGGATATTATAGGTATAATCAAATCTCGATGGCCCTCGTGGATGCGCTGTAAGGGAATTTCTACTATAAAGTGATTAAATTTGACCTAAAGAATGTAGGAGACACTTATTAGTGGTCAATTAACAAAATATTCAAGAACAATATCAGGATTTTGGTGGAATTTTACATAGATGACTTGGTGGTCAAATCCCACCAATGTCATGACCAACTCAAGGATCTTAAGAAAGTGTTTAGCTTCCTCCACTCCCATAAATTGAAGATGAATCCCTTGAAGTGTTAATTTTGGGTTACCTATTGGAATATACTCAGATTTATATTAAGATACATAGGTATTGAGATTGACCTGAAGAAGATGAAGGTCGTCAATCAAATGCCTTCCCCAATAAATATCTAGGAGTTGTAGGGAATCCAAGGCCACATACCCTACATATTCTGATTTATTGAAAATTTTTCCAGAAAGTGTAATCCATTATTGAGTCTCATGAAGAAGAGAACCATTTACCAGTGGGATGAGGAGTTCCATACCACCTTCGATGATATAAAGAAACACTTGTTGTAACCTCTTGTTCTAATGCCACCCATTTTAGTAAAGCACATGTTCCTCTATGAGACAACCCTGGAATGGTCCCCCAACATCGTTATAGCCCAAAAAAAATAATTAGTCTAGGGAAAAACCTATATTATCTCAGTTTCATGATCATTGACATAGAGACCAGATACCCCCATCGAGAAGAGCTACCTTGCGCTGGTCTTTGCAGTGAAAATTTTGTATCATTATTTCAACATAATGAGATATAAATGGTTTCCTATGTATACCTTCTAATGTATATTATCAATCACCCCATACTAACATGATGGTTGGTACATTGGGTGGAGATCCTCTAATAATTTGACATTAGTTTCATCCTACAAAAGGTTTTCAAAGTCTAGACATTAGCAGAATTATTGGACATACATCCGAACACTAAAGAAATTCCCCAAGATATTGATTTCCCAGATGAGGCTATCCTCTTAGTGGATCAGGATGCACCATGCTGGAAGATTCATTTTGATGGTTCTCCCTGAATCTAGACCGGAATAATCCTCAACAACCCTAAACTGAATAGAGTAGGCATGAGTATCATTTTCATCACTCCATCACATTACATCCTTCCACATACCTTCCTATTGTTAGAAGGTTGTAATGACAATGAGGGAGAGTATCAGGATCACATTAATGGTCTTGATTTGGACCTCAATACTGATGTACTTGGTTTACATGTGATGGGAGACTCTGAGATAGTCATCAAACAGATCAAGGGTGACTATATCTTAAGAAATAAAGAGCTAGTTCCCCTAATGGAGTGCACCCATTAGCTAATGGACCAATTCCCTTCCCAACCAAAGGTGACTCACATCCTTCAGTTTCAGAATGGTTGATCTAACACCTTTGAAAATTTGGTCGCATCCCTTATAGAACCCAACCGGGATGATTTGTTCATTCATATTAAACATAGGATGATTTTCTCCCTTACCACATAAAATGGTGGTAAAAAATAGGTAAACCAATTGGCTACCATTACTTCTGTGTCATGACCCTAAGGTCCCCCCACCATAGATGAAATGCTCGACTGGACTACTCATTTTGTCTAGTTTTTTCAGCGTGGAATTCACCCACCAAACCGATCCAAGAAAGAGAGAATACACTAGTGATCAACATAGTTTACTCTTATGAGTGGTCCTAACCTAGAGAAAACACTCTAAAGAAGTGTATTTGATGGAATTATTATCTGTTTCATCCATGTATTTGAGATAACCTGGTGTTATAGGGTTTTCGGTCTCGAAACGCCCAATGGCTCCGTATCCGATGACACGTGGACCTGCTTTCCAAAGGCATGCATTCGCCGGATGGTCTAACCAGAGACGCTTAAGAACTCACATTGGTCGAGAGGAAGGGAAGTCGGGCTCATCGCACCCTTTTAGGGGGAATTATTGCATGTTTCGGGACTCTCTTATAGATTTAAGACGTATTCATATCTTCGCGAATCATTGGTTTATACCCAAACATAGTATCATTGGTTGAACCTCATGAAGGCTTCCTACGTATCATGCCTATTAGACAAGGATCAATGTCCATGTAGTTCTAATGGGGAGTGTCGGAGAACTGATGTGAAGGTGGACCCGGGGGTCCATTGGTGATTGGGCTTGAACCTCATAGGGGCTTCCTACGTATCCATGTGGTAGGGAATCAAATTCCTCATAGTTCGAATTGGCTTGGGACTTACAATCTGAGGCAGCCCAGAAAGATGGATTGGGGATTACACTCTGAGAAGGCCCAGGGCGATGGATTGAGGCTTACACTCTGAAGAGGCCCATAATGATGGATTGGGGATTTCACTCTAAGGAGGCCCATGGTGATGGATAGGGGCTTACACTCTGAGGAGGCCCATAATGATGGATTGGGGATTACACTTTGAGGAGTCCCATGGTGATGGATTGGGGCTTACACTCTAAGGAGGCCCATAGGAGGATGGATTGGGGCTTATACTCTAAGGAGGCCCATAGGAGGATGTCATGTTCGATGCTTACTCTAAGCCCACGTGATTCATGCTCGGTGTGAGAAACAAGAGGCAGCAGGGACCAGAGGATCACGTCACGAACGGTGCGTATGTGAGAAGTGGAGTGGGGATTACACATGGGGGTGGCCAATTAAGTCGGGGCTTACTCCGGGTTGGACACCCATGGTGTCTTCCTCATGTCTGGCCATGAGATAATCCCAACCCATTGGTGGGTTTAGGAATATAATGGGGGCTAATGCCTATGCGCAAGTGCACAAGCGGGATAACACCAAGGGTGTTGGAATCAGTCTGAACAAAGGGAGATGAAAAGTGTGAATTACATGCTCGACATTAGGAACACAATGAGGGTGGCATAGTGATTGAGGATAACTATTGACCATGTTCGAAACAAAGCATTCATATCCTATTAGCCTGAAATGGGGATGAACAAATGAGGGTTGACTACTGACCATATTCGAAACACATGACCTATCTCGAAGTGTTGTCCAAAGTCTTCTGGGGCGTTGGCCCAGGACGGTAGGTGAGCTGATGCAGAATGAGGCCAGGCCATTTGGTGGTCCCTTCAGACATGAAAGAGGATGGAGATCCGAATGAAGGACACGCAAAGTGTGGGGTGGAGTGATGGAATGTTTGAACGGATTCTAGCGCTCTTGAAATTATGCCACTGTAAACATGGAATGAGGCATCTTATGCTTGGAGCATAAGGCATATCTTTCATGGAGCAAGAGGCATCCAACTATTGAATGATAGGGAATACTACTGTTTATAGTCATGTAGAGAGGACTGTTTCCATATAATTTTGCATCATATGGATAGGATGGGGGCCATACAGTTTAACGTCATGTGGTCAGGATGATGGACATACAGTTTAACGTCATGTGATTAAGACGACTAGGTAGGAGATACCTAGCAATGGTTGGTGTGGTACTTATGCAAGGGTGGCCCTTTCTGGGTGAACCTAGAAAAAGGAGCTAGGAAATGGGGTTATAGGAGAGTCATGAGGAGTAGCTCGACTCATGGAATGTATAGGAAGGATGTTGGGGTGGCACAAGGGTGAAATGTGAAATACTGTTGACCCGGCCTGAAAAGTTCGCGGTTCGACTCTCCATTTTTTATGGGGGTCAGTGACGGTAGTGAAAGGACTAGCCCGGCACTGACCCCGAGCAGGGGTGCGGGGGCGCAACCCCCGCAGTATGGACCAATGAGTGCATTGTGTTTTCTACATGGGGATAGCCGCGAAGGAGCTGGCCGCGAGGTGCTGGCCGCGAGGGACTGGCCATGGAGGAGCTTTTCGCGAAGGACTGGTCATGAGGGAGCTGCATGTGGTGCGCGGTTTAGTTTTCCGCAAAGGGTGTTGGTGGAGGATCTGACCGTGAGGGAGCAGGCCGTGAAGGACTAGGCCGCGAAGGAGGCTGTCCGCGGAGGAATGTACCGCTGAGGGATGGCCGTGAAGGAGCGGGCCGCGGAGGACTCCCGCCTCCATTTCACGAATGACATGGGTTCATGAAGGGAACGACCGCAAAGGACTAGCCGCGAAGGAGCAGGCCGAATGTGGTTCGTGGTTTGGTTTCTCCTCTCTACGGAAGAGTGCATCCGCGGACGATATGGGTTCTGCGGATGGTCTCGGACCACTGGGAGCGATTTCTCCAGCGTCTCCCCATGGTTTTTCACCCAACCTCTCACTCTCTTCCTTTTTGGTGGCCCTCGGTGATTATTTATAGAGTTGCAGAGAGGCAATATTGATGGGCACACGACACTTTTTGCGGAATCCTGTGAAGGAATCCTCGGTTTACGGATGACTTGGTCAATCCGCAACTCGCGGGGGGAGTGCTTCGCGGCCGCGCAGGGTTCCACCTCCATTCCGAAAATGACGGCGCACACGGCATGGGCAGGTTGTCGCGTTTCGTGGCAGTGGATCGGCCCAGCGTCCGTCCTGCTTCATGCCTGTGAAGGAGCTTCGCCTCTGCTTCACGGACGACACTGGTCCGCAGAATTGCGGGAGGGCGGTCTGCCGAACCGGCCGCGTACTGTTGCTGGGAGCTAGTGCACAAACCGGTTTGGTCCTTTTCCAAGTCTTGAGGTAATTGGATTTCCCCCTTGTGGAATTTTTAGGACCCTACACCGGGGTTATGTAAGAAGTCCATGATGGGTCTTGTGGCACCTATCAAGTCGGATTGAAGATATCCCACAAATTTTTGATTTTGGGATACTTTTGGCCCACAACATTCTATGATCACATTGAGTTTTACAAGAGGTGACACACATGTTAGATCCATTCTAATTTTTTTCATCAACTGCTGGAGCTCCACTACACCACCAAGTATTCTCAGCCCTTTGTTATATGAGGCCTTAAGGTTGTGAGCCATACCCACCAGTAACCACATTCCAGTGCTGGTTTATATTGAATGCAAAAAACTTATTTTTGAAATGGGTAGATGAAGTTACCCTCATGGAAATTAAATCCAAGTTAATGATTGAGTTTTTGAGCTCCCACATCATCCATCAATTTTTATTTCCTCAAGATATTCTCTTGGACAATGGAACCATCTTCTGGGCTATCGATTTGAATAAACTATACGCCAAGTACAAAACATATTCCAACCATACTTCTTGATACCATGCCTAGTAAAATGGATTGATTGTGGAATTAAACAATACTATATCTAAAATATTGCAGAAATAGTGGTCTAGAACAAAAAGAAATGGCCTGAAAATCCCCCCAATACCCTTTGGTATTATCAGAAGACAACTCAAAATTATACCCAGGAGACCTCGTACTCCCTAGTGTATGGAACATAGGAAGTCTTACCCATCTTCGTTCAGTTTCCATCACTCTGAACAAATATTTATTACAAGTAGTAACTATAAAAATGGAATAAATCTATCTAGCAGTAAAACCCTAAAAGACCGTAAAACCCCCATAAAACCCTGAAAAACCCTAAAACCCCTAAAAAAAGTTAAAACCCAAAACACCCTAAAAAAACTAAATAAACCTAAATAACCTTAATAAAATATAAAAAGTCATAAAACCCTAAAACCCCAAAAAACCATACAAACCCTACAAACCATAAATGATCCTAAAACTCTAAAACACCCCTAAAAGTTGGTAAAACCATAAAAAACTCAAAAAAACCATAAAAACCCTAAAATCTCCAAAAATTCCAAATAAAACCGTAAAACCCATAGAAATGATAAAAACATAAAAAAACCTAAAACCCTAAAAACCCTAAAAACATTAAATACCCATAAAATCCCTAAACCTTAAAACCCCTATAAAATATTAAAAACACTAAAAAACATTGAAAACCCTAAAACAAAAATATAAATCCTAGAAAAAACTAAAAGAACACTAAAACCCACTAAAATAGCCATATAAACCCTAAAATCATAAAATAATCATAAAATCTCAAAATAACTCTAAAACTCTAAAAGAACCCTAAAACACGTAAAAACCCTTAAAACCCAAAAACCCATTAAATGTCTAAATAACCCCTTAAAACCCTAAAAAATAAAATCCCTTAAAGTCTAGAAGACCTTAAAATACCATAAAAAACCTAAAACACCCTAAAACACCCCAAAACCCAAAAACCCCTAAAAACAAAAAAAAATATAAAAACCCTAAAGAAATCCTAACAATCCCTAAAAACCCTTAAAACCCTAAAACCACCAAAAACCCCCAAAACCCTAAAAAATTTAATGAACCTAATAATCCCCATAAACCCTTAAAACACTAAATATCCATAAAAACCCTAAAACCCTTAAAAAATAAAAAATAAAAAATAATAATAAAAAACCTAAAACACCTAAAAATGTAAAAACCTAAAATACGTTAAAAACCACTAAAACCCTAAAATCACCATAAAAATCCTAAAAACCCATAAAACAAATAAAAACCCAAAAAATCATAATAATAATACTAATAATAACCCTAAAAACCTTATAACCTAAACCCTATACACTAAACCCTAAACTCTACACCCTAAAACCAATACCCAACACCCAAAACCCAAAACCCTACACCTGAAACCCTATACCCTACATCCTAAACCAAAAATCTTATACCCTACACCCAAACACTATACCCTACACCATAAACCATAAACCATAAAACTAAACCATAAACTCTAAACCTTAAATTGTAAACTATAAACAATATACCCTAAACCCTAAAATCCCCTATAATCCATTTAAAATCCTAAAAGAACCTAAAAAATAAAAGACACTCAAACATTAAAAATTATGAAAAACCCAAAAATTCCATCAAAAACACTAAAAATCCTAAAAGACCAAAAAACCCTAAAGTCCCTAAAAATCATAAATCCCCTTAAAACCCTAAAAAATTTAAATACCATAAAACAACTTAAAACCCTAAAACCAAAAAAACCTTAAACATTCTAAAAACTCCTAAAACCCTAAAAAATAAAAACCATATAAAATAGAAAAAACCCTCAAAAACCTAAAAACCCTAAAAACCCTAAAATACCTAAAACCCCTAAACTCCCCAAAAACACTAAAAACCCTAAATATACTAAAATATAATAAAAGACCTAAATAAATGAATAACCCCTATAAAACCCAAAAAACCTTAAACTAACCTAAAAACCTAAAACACTAAAACCACATAAAAGAACCTAAAACCTCTAAAAGCACTGAAATCTAAAAAAACCCCTTAAAACACCAAAACCTAAAAATCCTAAGTACCCTAAAAGACCCTAAAACCCTTAAAAGATCCTAAATCACCCTAAAATACACTAAAACATAAAACCATTAAAACCCTTAAATCCCCCTAAAACCATAAAAACCATAAAAGCACAAAAAACCCAAAAATCCTAAAAAACCATACAACCCTAAAAGACCCAAAAATACCCCTAAAAGCAATAAAATACCCTAAAAACATAAAAGTACCTAAAAGAGATTAAAACCCACAAAAAACCATAAAAACTATAAAAACCCTAAAATACATAAAACAATCCTAAAAAACCCACAACCGACTTAAAAACCCTTAAAAATCCCTAAAACCCCTAAAACCCATATAAGATTAGATGGAGACTCCACTCTCTAGTGATGGAGATTATCCTCTCCTGCAAAAGCTTGAAGATGATGACCAATCTTGCACCTCACCCTCCCCCCTCCGCAGGGGGGGGGGATCCACTTGTTCTTGATGATGAGTGTCTGTTTGTTCTGTTCTCATATCCTAATCTGCTTCCCCCTTTTCTGCGGGTTGAGATTTTTCCTAAGGTACCTGATTTACATGAATGATGTCTGCATCTCCAAATATCGATTGCGGAGTTCAATGAGGCTCTGTCCTATATATGCTGACCTTGGTTGCTCATTTCATGAACCGGCGACCTCCAGTGGATGTTTTTGACAGATTTTTCTTTGAACAACGGGACCTCCAAGATCGCACTATGGTAGGTTTTTTTAATAGTTGTCACATCTTGATTCGCTTTATGTCAGAGGAGGATCTAGTTCATGCCAGTTCCATGGTTCTAAGAAGATGTAAAGGTTCCCATTTCTACCTTTCCCAATGGAGCTTTGATCTGAATTTGAACAGTTACTCGCTGATGGTGAGTTCTTGGGTTAGATTTCTAGAACTTCCCCTTCCTTTTTAAAATTTTTCCATTATTTCCATGTTGGGAAATCTGGTGGGAAGGTTCTTATGTGTTAATAGTCGAACTAGGGCCCTTTTTCACCCAGTATCCCCAAGGGACTTTATTGAAATTGTTGCATCTAAAAGACTGACTGATTTTGTTTGTATTACTGTCGGTGAGGAGTTTCGGTGGAAACAACATGTGATTTTTGAGTTGTAGACTGATTTTTTCTCCTCTTGTTGGAAACTAGGACACAGTGTTTGGAATTTCTTGTGTGGTGGAAAAAAATATGGTGTTTTGAATCTAGATCAGAAGGTGTCTAGTGATGGGAAGGAGGATCAGGTCAAGGTGGAGGAGGTTGTGTACACAGATCCTCAACTCTTGAATTTGGTTCAGGTTGAGTTTGGTGAAGGGGGTTAGGCTTGGGTGGGGTGCATGTTAAGGAGGTTGCAACAACCATTTATAGAGGGCATGAAAGTACTGGTGTTGAGGGGGTAGAACTTGAAATTGCTCTAGGTTCTGGATCACTGAGCCCGAAGATTGTGCAGGATAGTCTTCCGGTTGTGCAGGGCGGGAATGAGTATATAGTAGGTGATCACAGTTTAGGGAAAATGGATATTTAGTGCCAACTAGAGCCCAAGATGAGTGATACTTTCAAGAGATTGAGGAGCCACTTGAAACTTTAAGATTCTGGAAGTTCTTTATGTAGGGTGGTTGCTACTGGTGGGATGTCTATTTCCTCTGATAGATGTATGAAGTAGAGGCAGGAATTTGTTCCAACTTTCAACCACTTTGAAGGACTGGAGCTTGAGGATGAGGTGCAAGGGTCTCTGATTGTTGATGCTTAGAGTGCGAGGTCTGCTGTACATGAGAGTGAGGTGTAGGCCGCCACTACTAGTCCTGATGGAGGGAGTGTGGCCCAGAATTCTAGTGAAGCTGAGCTAATGTTAGACACCACTGGGCACTCAGATGGTTCTAATGATCAAGAGAAAAGGGGGTTGCAGGTGCTTGTTCACAATAGTGATGAGATTGTTGTGGATGAGGGGAAAGTAAGAAAGATGCCTGGGGAGGAGGGGCAAGGGTCTACTATTGCTGATGTTGGGAGTGCGAGGTTTGTTGTACAAGCACTGAGTGAGGTGCGGGTCGTTGCTTCTGGGTGCGGTGGATGGGAGTGTGGTCCATAATGCTATTGAAGTCGAGCCGATGTTGGACATAATTGGGCACTCAGATGGTGCTGGTGAGTGGTAGAAAAGGGAAATGTAGGGGACTGTGCACTATAGTGATGGGATTGTTGAGAATGATCCTTCTTTCCAGGGGGAAGTAAGCAAGCTGCATAGGGGGGAGGGGAAATTTCAGTTGGCCCTAGTTGGTGCGGTGTCCCCTCCTTGTCTGGATATTGAGGAACCTTCCCTAGTGGTTCCTAGCATGCTGCAATATGGGGTTCATGCTGGTTGTTCCCTAAATTAGGAAGCCTCTTTCATACCTGATCAATGATGCTGCTGCTCCATTGGACATCTCAGGGTTTACTCTCCCTAAATTTAACTCTGATTATAATCCCATTGTTGTCTCCATTCGGGAGGATATTAGGAGACTTTCTCCATTACCCTTCAAATTCAATAATGCCTGTCTCTCAATCCCAGGATGCAGGTAAGTTGTTCTTGATGGATGGAACTCCACTTTCCATGGCTCTCCTTACTTTGTGGTTGCCTCTAAGCTTAGGAGAATCAAAAGCCTTCTTAAAGCTTGGAGTAAGCTCTCCTTCTCCAAAATTGATGAGGAGATCAAGGATGTGCAATTTCAGCTAGAGTTTTTTCAAGAAAACAATTAGCAGGGGGCTGTTCCTACTCATCAGGAACTTTCATTTCACAAAAATCTTGATGATCTTCTTGCTCTCAAAGAGAATCTGGAAAAGCACCAATTTAGTGCTCGATGGCTCAAGGATGGTGACAGAAACTCAAAGTTCTTTCATCGCTTACAACGGGAGAAAAGGGTCTATAAAGGACCTAATCGTATCCGAATCAATGGGGCAACCTTGGTTGAGGAGAAAGAGCTCTCTGATGCTGTTGTTGACCATTTTAAAGCTCTTTATAATGATGATGGTACCCCTCCCTCGGCCTTGGTTTCTGACTGTATTGAGCAGTGTGTGAATGACTCACAGAACAATGATCTAACCTCTCCTCCTCTTGAAGATGAAGTCAGATCTTGTCTCTTCTCTCTCAATTCTGAAAGTGCCCCTGGACCGGTTGGATTCACTAACAAATTATTCATCTTTTATTGGGATATCTTTCATGCAGAAATTACTAATGCTGTCAGGAAGTTCTTAATCTTAGGATCATTTCCATTTGGAGCCAACTCCAACTTCATTGCTCTGCTTCCCAAAAAATAAGCTGCTATTGACATCGGTGACTTTCGTCCCATTGCCATTGGAAACACCATTCCAAAGATTATTAGCAAAATCATCGTCACCAGGTTGGGGAAGTTTGTTGGTTCCATTATCACCCCTAATCAATTTGGCTTTGTTCCTGGGCGAAACATTCAAAGTTTTTTATATATGGCCTCTGAAGGAGTGAATATCATGAGAAAGAAAGTCAAATATGGGACCTTTGCTCTTAAACTTGATATATCCAAAGCTTTTGATACCATTAAGTGGCATTATCTGTTCAAGGTGTTGGGTATGTATGGTTTCTCATCCAAATTTATCAGCATGATCTCTTCTATTTTGGAGAGTGCTAGAATTTCTGTTCTGATTAATGGGGCGCCAAAAGGTTTCTTTCAATGTTCACGAGGGGTCAGACAGGGAGACCCTCTCTCTGGAATTCTCTTTGCACTTGCAGAAGATTACCTGAGTCATATTGTTACACATGCAATGATGGATGGATTATATTTCCCTTTCAAAGCCAGCAAGGACTCCTATGTACCCTCACACCTTTTTTATGCTGATGATATCCTTCTATTTGGGCAGGCTAATATGCGAACTATCTCAGCTATCCGGAAAATCTTTAATCACTATGAAGATGTTTCCGGGCAGGCAATCAGTTGGTGTAAATCTTCTATTGTTTTTGGGAACGGGTGCTCCTCAGTGAGGCAAAACAGAATCATTAGATGTCTTGGCGTTAAAAAAGGATCTCTGCCTTTTAATTACCTTGGGGTTCCCCTCTTCTGGGGGAGGGCAAAGCACTACCACTTGGAAAGCATTTCTGTTGATATCACCCAGCAGCTAGCTAAATGGAAGGGAAAGTCTCTGTCTCAAGCAGGCAGAGTTTGCCTTATCAATTCCGTTATCACATCAAAGTTTGTTCATGCCTTCTCTTTATATAGATGGCCGGTATGTCTGATCAAGTCCCTTCAATCCAAGATTCGAAACTTTGCATGGACAGGATGCATCAGTGAAAAGAAATTGGTAACTGTTGCATGGAAAGACTGCATCAAACCCATTAGCATGGGTGGTCTTGGAATTAAAGATCTTAGGGCTTTCAATGAGGCCTTGTTGGCTAAATTCACCTAGAATCTCTTCGTGCACAAGGAAGGTGAGCTAGATTTTCTTAAAGAATGATTCACTGGACACTTGTGTAATGGCTACACTGGGTATATTCTCTCCTCGGTATGGACCACAATTAAATCCTCATTTCAGAATATTATCTCGCAATCTATCTGGACTGTTTCAAGACAATCCAATCTGAACTGCTGGCTCACCCCTTGGCTTGATTTTCCTCTGCATGAACTTATGCAAGTTCCAAAAGGTCTGCAACACATGACTATCAGTGAGCTCAACGCCAGGCTGATGGAGCTGGATGAAATTCCGCCATCACACATCATCTTCCAGATCCGCTGTTACAACTATGTTGATTTCGGACACTCTCATATGGAAGCCGGATCTGATTGTCCAGCTCACTGCAAGAGGTTTCTACGAGCATGAATGTCGGCAAGGTTCTGACCCCCCCTCATGGCTTCTGAAATACAAGTGTCATTTCATTCCCCTTAGACACTTTCTTCTTCTTTGGAAAATTTGGAGGTGCAGGTTGCCTATGCATGGTCAGCTTCAAAAAACTGGGTTGCAGATTGCCTCGGTTTGCAGCATCTGTTTGCGAGGTGCTGAAAGCATACAACACCTCTTTATTGATTGAAACCTTGCACACAGATTATGGAGCTACATGCAGGATGTTTTTGGTCTCCGCTTGACTCCTGGAACATTTTCTCAACGGATTCTTTTTATCAATGATTTTAGCTGCAGTGAGCAGCTTCACAACCTACTTCTTGCAGCTTCGACAGCCATTGTCTCTTTCCTATGGGCTGAAAGAAATTCTTCTATGTTTCGGAACAAATCATGCTCCACGCATGAGGGTATTATTTCCATGCATAGTGCTGTTCGGCTGGCTGGGAGTCTCCAATCAGGTACAATGAACAACTGCTTCAATGATCTTGTTACACTCCGCACCCTTGGTGTCCCTGGCAGGTGCAAAAAACCAATGTTGATGAAGTACATTAGATGGATTCCACCAATCCCGTCATAGATCAATGTTAATGTTGATGGTGCGGCGGCAGGCTCACCAGGCCCTTCAGGTTGTGGTGGGGTCTTCCGTACTTGTCAAGGATTTGTCAAGGGTATTTTCTATCACTACATTGGGAATGGATGTGCTTATGAGGCAGAGCTTTGGGCTATTATCAAGGCTGTTCGTTTTGCAATTCAATTTGGGTGGTTGCATCTATGGATCGAATCGGACTCAATGCTTGCAGTGGAGGCGCTTCGCCAAAACTCAAGGAAGGTTCCATGGCGGATTCTTCCTCAGTGGATTGAATGCCTTAGCCTATCCAAGAACTTGACCTTCAGGATTTCTCATGCATACAGGGAAGTCAATATGGTGGCTGATGCTCTCTCTAAGATGGCTATCGAAGAATGCTGCTCACGGTGGTCATTCATTGCTCCTTCCTTTTGCACGTCTCATGTAGCCACTGACATGATGGGTGCTACCCGCACACGAATGTACAAGCCCCCCCTGTAATGTTTTGTACCTTTTCTTTTTATTAATTGAGGCGCCAAGCTTTCTTCTTGGCACGCGCCTTCTTTGCCCTACCACCCTAAAAACCCTAAAAACAATAATAACCCTTAAAACCTCAAAAACCCTAAAACCCTAAAATTCCTAAAATACCTAGAAATCCTTTAAACCCCTAAAAACTGTTCAAAACCATAAAGAACTATATACCACCTAAAAGCCCTAAAACCCTTAAAAACTATTAAAACCCTAAAAAAACCTTAAAAATAACCTAAAAACAAAAATGAACCTAAAACCCCATAAAACCCCCAAAAACTATAAAGGACCCTAAAAATCCTAAAACCCTAAAAAATATAATAACCCGAAAAAACCCTAAAACCCTAAAAAAATCCTGAAACCCCTTTAAACACATTAAAAATCCTAAAACCCAAAAAACCCTAAAACCCCAAGAAAACATCTAAAAGACCATAAAACCCCTAAAATACTCTAAAACACTAAAAGACCCTAAAACCCTTAAAACACCATAAAAACATTAAAAATCATAAAAGGACCCAAAAACACTAAAAATACCCTAAAAGACCAAAAAAATGCCCAAAAACCCCTAACCAACTCTAAAAGAACTTAAAGTTCCCTAATACCACCAAAACACCATAAAAACCCTAAAGACCTAAAGTCCCTTTAAAACCATAAAGGATTGTAAAAACCCCTGAAAAATGTAAATGACCCTAAAAACCCTAAAAATCATAAATGGCCAGGAAAACCCTAAAATAAGCTAAAAATCATACAAAACCACTAAAAGACTCTAAAACCACTAAAAACAACAAAAAAACTCTAAAATCCCTAAAACCCCCTAAAACCTATAAAAGACCCAAGAAAACCCTAAACCCCATAAAAGACCCTAAAAACACTAAAAATAATAAAAATACCAAAAGATAATAATCCCCCCTAAAAACAATTAAAACCACTAAAAAGTAAAATATCATAAAAACCCTAAAAACTATAAAAGTCCATTAAAAACAAAAAAAACCCATAAAACCCCAAAAAATGCTAAAAACATTAAAAACACAAAAAAACTCTTAAATCCATAAAGCGCAAAAAACACCAAAAAAACTAAAAAACCTTAAAAACCAAGAAAAACCTTTAAAAATCCAAAACACTAAAAATACCAAGAAAACCCAAAAAACCCACGAAAACCCAAAGGTACTTTAAAAACCTTAAAAGTCCTAAAAACCCATAAAAGATCCTATAACTCTAAAAAAACATAAAATTTTATAAAAACCTAAAGCCCATAAAAACCCTAAAAAATCATAAAAGTAGAAAACACGAAAAATCCTTAAAAACCCAAAACCATAAAAAACTTTTTAAAAACCCTAAAAACTATTAAAATCCCTAAAAACCCAAAAACAAATCCCTAAAAAACCCAAAACTGAAAAAAAACCATAAAAACCCTAACAACCATAAAAGCATTAAAAAACCTAAAAGTCATAAAAACCTAAAAACCTTTAAATACACCCTAAAAATATTGTAAAAACCCTGTAAAACCCTAAAAACCCATAAAACACTAAAAATTGCTAAAAAACCATAAACCCATAAAAAACCTAAAACCTTAAAATCCTAAAACCCCCTAAATCATGTAAAATCATAAACCCGTAAAAGCCCCTTAAAACCCCAAAAAACCACAAGAAACCATAAAAACCCCTAAAACCCTAAAAACCTAAAACCCTAAAAACCTAAAACCCTAAAAACCTAAAAAACCCTAAAAGGTCGCAAAACACCCTAGAACTCTGAAAACCCCTAAAATGCTTAAAATCTTAAAAACCCAAAACACCCTAAAAACACTAAATAATCCTAAATAACGTTAAAAAATATAAAAACCCATAATACCCTAAAAATCTATAAAAACATACAAACCATAAATGATCCTAAAACCCTAAAACACCCCTACAATACTAAAAAACACGCCTTTAACAGTGCTTACAATGATCTGCGCTAGAAAATGCATTGAGAAATTCCATCTTTATTAGTTATAAAATAAGAGCTGATAAAGTTGAACCTTTATCAATCCATTTTATTTTGCACTGTTAAAATTTACCTTTATCAGCGGTTTATTTTCAGCACTGATAAAAAGTACCCTATATTAGCACTAAAAATAAAGCAATGATAAATGGTAACTTTTTCATCACTTTATGAGCACTGATAAATGTTACCCTTTATCAGCACTTTATTTTCAACACTTATAAAAATTACCCTTTTTGAGCGCTAAAAATAAAGCACTGATAAATGGTAACCTTTATCAGAACTTTATTATCACTGATAAAGGTCCATAGAAAAATAAAATAATTGAACAAATAAAATTAATTTTTTATAACAATTTCATTAGTTAAATAATTATTTTTAAAAATAAATAAATTGAATATACATATATATAAATTTTAAAAATTAATAAATAATATATATTAAATATATAGATATGTAAAATGAATAAAATGAAATAATTAAACAAATAAAAATTTAAAATGAGTAAAATAAGAAAAATATTAAACGTATTATTAATTAAATAATTATTAATAAAAATGAAGAAATTTAGTATACATATATATAGATTATAAATATTGATAAATAGTATATATTAAATGTAGATATATAATGAATATATAATTAAACACAAAAATTAAAAATAAATAAATTACAGAATTATTTAAAAATTTATTAATGAAACAATTATTAATAAAAAATTAATAAGTATTATTTATATATATATTAATTATAAGTATATATAAATAATATATATTAAATATAAAAATATATAAAATGAATAAAATTTTAATGAAAAACATAATATTGCCTTATTCATTTTTAATGTTGTTTGATCTTTCAATTTAACATATATCAAATGTCTTGTGTTACATTGATTTCATGTAAATATATATGTGTGTGTGTGTGTGTAATTAATGTAGTTTTGTATACAAATGCACACACAAATATATTTACACAATTTATAAAAACACGCAAACCTAATATTTATGTAATTTATTCAAATTTCAGCATATTTTAGAATTTCATTTTAACATGATACATTTAGAATATTATGTTTTTAATCAGTCAATTTTATTTATTTATTTTTAATACTATTTTAGTAAGGGAAATAATTTTTAATAATTTTTATTTTATTTTTTAATTTGATCGTTTTCTATTATTTATTTATATATATTTATTTACAATGTTTTAGTATTTTCAATATGTATTCATCTTACATCAATATATATATATATATATCCATAATTTTTTAATAATTTATATTTAATTAACAAAACATATCCATTTTTTTCAATATTTTTAAAGTGTACTCATTTCAAACTATTCAATTTCACTCATTTTTAAAATGCATGTATTTAAGATTATATATCCAATAATAATGTTAACTATATATTTGTAAATATATATATTTATAAATTTATATTTACTAAATTTATAAATTTATATATTTATAATTATTATGAATAAATAATTATTATTTTATAAATATGTACTTATATAATTATAAATAAATAATTATATATATTTAATAATTATAAAATTATAATAAATTTATTTAAATAAATCATTTATCAACACTAAAAAAGCGTTGTTAAAAAGAATCTTTATCAGTGCTAAAATATTAGTGTTGATAAAGATGTTTTTTATCAGTGCTTTTTTAGTGCTGCAAAATATCCCTTTTATCAATGCTTATCAATTTAATGCAGATAAAAGGTATATTTATCAATGATTTTCTGAAAGCACTGTTAAAATTGTTCCTGATCTATTTAAAAGAACCTTAATTGGTACTCAGTTAGTCGCGGTTCTCAAGCTCTCGCAGAACTCCTTTACTACCAGTGTGACTCATCTATGTTCCCTCGAGTGAATGTAGGATAAAATCCAATGCATGTTATTTACTACTTTTCCTCTATCGTTGTCTGATATTCTCAGTTCCGCATTTTTCATTTTGCATTTTTCATTGTTCTTAACCATGAAGAACCCTATATCTTATCTCCTCACTACTTCCGGTGTGACTCCTCTAGGTTCATGTTAGGATTATAAAGATGTAAGATAATATTAGTCACTAGTTTTTTTTGTCTGTAATGATGAAATGAATCATAGTATTCCTTGATAATTTTTTTACCTATAAGCCGGTGAAGGAAAAATACAAAAAACCAATAAGTACTCTTTCAAAAATTTCATTTCCTGTTAGGAAATGGGATGAAATCATGATGGATTTCTTGACCATTTTTTCAAGATCAACTAAATATAAATATTCAGTGTGTTTTATAGTTGATCACCAAAATAGTATTAACAACTTGTTACATAATTAAGAGGTTTCCTTAGTTGATGAACTCAATTAATTGTATGTCAAAGAGATAATAATGCTTCCAGGTGTCCCATCTCTTGATGTATCTAGTAGGGATATGATGTTTCTATCTTTGTTATAACAAGGAAAATAATTTTCAATGAGGTTATGTGTGAAATTTTATACTTTCATTATTCTATAGACAAATGGTTATTTTAATCAGACTATCTTGATATTGGAGGATATTCTTTGAACCTCAATTCTTAACTTCAGTGGCTCCTGGAAGGATTAACTTTCCTTGGTAGAATTGTCTTATAAAAAATAGTTATCAATCACTTATCTAGATAGACCCATATGAAGAACTATATTAAATACATTTTAACTCTCCTTTATGTTGGATAAATATATAAGAATATCCTATGGATATCCCTAGTCTTTTCCAAGAAATAATAGACTGAGTGATTTTAATTCGAAAAAATATTGAAACTACTCAAATTCAACCAATGTCCTATTATAACCATTACAAGTGACCCTTATGGAGGTTTTAAATGGACTATATGATATAACCATGTAATCCCCTTTAATATTAGTATATTAGTCTCATTTTGGGTGTATTTTTTATTGAAAGGGAGTTAAAAGAGGGTTTACAGGATTTGATAAGAGAGATTGATGAAGAGATAGAGGTACCCTTGTGTGGTAGGCACTGAGCACCTGATGGAATGAAACTAGGTACCTGTTGGTAGGCTAGTGTAAGTAGGGACACTTTTAAGACAACCTAGAACCCAATGGCCTAGTATTATGTATATGGTATTACTTTTGAGATTTTATTAGTGCTAGGGGTTTTTGATATTTTTAATCATAGTAAACTCATATACTAAGTAAACTATGGCCCATTACTATGTTATCGGGTTAAACATGACTACTAGTTCTTCATTCTGGTGGTTTGGTGTGAATTATGTATTGTTTTGGTCTTGGTTGTTTTGAGTAATCACTTAAAATGAAAAAAAAATTGAAAATAAAAATTATTTCATTCAAATGTTCTAATATTGGAAAAAAATGATTTTTAAAGAAAAATGTTTTGGATTGAAAATTTGGTAAATTATTGGTTTTGGGGATAAAGTGGTAAGTGTGACCCTCAGTATTCCTTATGAGTGTTTTCATATATGTGAGTATGTGAGGAATTTATTCTGAACCTGATTTTATGAGTTTTTTTGTTATTCAAAATATGCCACCCAAAAAGGTCCCCAAAGTTTCTAGTCGGTATCACCCTATTTCTTGTTCTCCTATGTTGCTACAAATCTTCTGTGCCAATTGAGGTTCATTAGAGGCAGTGAAGTGGCTTGAGGAAGTTGAGCATGTCTTTAGAGTGCTGGGAACTCCAAAAGCCTTTAGAGTTCATAGTGTTTTGGGTCTGCTTAGTGGGTCCGTGTTTTGAAGAATGGGAGTTGTTTTCCCCACCAATGATGCAAGTTAAGATGATGTGAGAAATTTTTAAGTATATCTTTGTCTGATGGTTTATACCTTAAAAGGTGAATATGAAGAAAAGGGAAGATCTCATGAGTGTTCAGTAAGGTCAATAGATAGTGAAGGATTATGTTGAACACTTCAAAGAGATGGTTTCTTTTCTCCAGAGGTAGTGTCACAGGATCTATTGAAAGCTCATCCTTTCATTTGAAGTATTCATCTAGGGATCAAGGAGTGTGTCCTCTTCTCTAAGGATATCCATTTTGAAAAGTTGGTGGAGGAAGAATTTTTGTCTATGTTTTTGTGAAAGAATCGTAAAATAAATTGGCTCAGTTGTTGCCTCCCTTGTTGGGGTGAAGATGTTCAGAGTTCCCTCATTTTTGTTTTTTGGCTGTTGTAACATCATCTTTAATTTTAAAATTCTGATGAAATCCACCTTTCATAGTTCAAATGGTTTTTTTTTGAATGTGAACCTTTAAATGGTTATACTTTCTTGAATTATTTCCCCTCTTTCTATCGTGCATGTTTGGAGATGTATATTTTTGTGGAAATCACTCATTGTGCCTTATGTGTGGGTTTTTTGTTCGATTAGAGATCTTTTATTTATTTATTAAAAAAATTATAGGGTTTTACATGATTGGAAAAATAGGTCAATGGAGGTGTGTAATTTGTTCACACTTAGGGAAACAATCCATAAGTCATTTGATAAGTGTTGAAATTAGTTGCACCTCATTTCAACGCATGGTGTGACCACTATGACTCAATGTTTCATGCCTCTGAAAGAATCATTCGCACCTAAAAACCAAAAACACTCATTGAGATTGTTTTAATACTTTAGTTAAAAAAGTATCACTCACTGAAAACTGATCAAACACTCTTGAATCTTTTTGAAAATTTAGAACAACAATTTATAAATCATTTTTGACTTATAGAAATCTATTTCATGTCAAACTGATACAAAATGTGATTAGAATGATTCAAAAGTGCATGTTTCTAGTTTAAAATGACATTTTAGTAAAAAAGAAAACTGACATACTCAAAATTGAGAAAACATATTCATATTGTTTTGATACTTTAGGACAATGATCCACAAGTCATTTGAGACGTGTTGGAATTAGCTGCACCTCAATTTGATGCATGGTGTGACCGGTATAACTCCAAGTGAGGATTTTTATTTAAAATTGACTTAAATTTTAATAAAATTAACACTGGATGTTAAATTATTTCTATATATTATTACTAACATAAGAATTTTTTTCTTATACAGGTTCATTATTTTTCTCAAGCAGGGGTGGTTTGTTTGACAATAGCATTAGTCGAGTCAGGATTAAAAGATAAAGAAACATTGATTTTTATGAATGTATCCAACAATTTGTATATATGTAATTTTATAAACCAATGTTTGAAATGTATATAATATATAATTTTTTCTTTTATTTGTGCTATAAATTTTATTTCATTTGAATCTTGTATTGGGACTTGTTTTTGTTGGTATCTTGTGTGTTTTTGGTGCTATGGTGTGCTATTACAGCACACTAAAGAATGGCCCTTTATCAGCACAGATGAAAACCACATTTAAAAACTATTTTAAAAGCGCTGATATGGGTATACTTTATAGCACTTCTATAGGTGCTGATAAATGGTTCTTTTAGCAACGCTAAATTAAAGCGTTGATAAATTCTTCCTTTATCTGCGCTATTTTAACGCCAAAAAAGGGCACTTTTATCTGCACTTTTTCAACACTGATAAAAGTCCAGGTCTTTTAACCTTGCTCATATAGACATCACTTTTCTAATGCTAATAAGGGTCGTTTCTAGTGCTGTTAAAGGCCTATTTGGTTGTATTACTAAAAATTTATAAAACCCTTTAAACCCTAGAAGACACTAAACACCCTAAAAACCCAAAAAAGACATTAAAAACCCTTAAACCCCTAAAAACCCTAGAAAACCCTAAAAAAACCTAAAATACTCTACAACACTAAAAGTTGCTAAAAAACTATAGAACCCTAAAAGGCTTCAAAAACCATTAAAGACCCTAAAAACTCTAAAAACACTAAAAACCCTAAAGAACCCTAAAATAGTAAAAATTCCTAAAAACCATAGGAACCCTAAAACAACCTTAAAAACCCTAAAATCCCAAAAAACCCCAATAAAATCTTGAAAAACATTTAAAAACCCTAAAAATATTAAAAATACTAAAAACCATAAAAAATATTAAATCCCTAAAAAACCCTAAAACCCCTAAAACCCCTATAAATATCTAAATTCCCAAAAAATTAAAAAAAATCTTAATAAAATCTTATGAAATCCTAACCCCAAAAACCCTAAAAAATCCAAAAATCCATAAAACCCTAAAAACTACTACAAAAAACCCTACAAAAACCCTACATAATCCTTAAAAACCATAAAAACCATACAAAACATGAAGAATCCCTAAAAGAACAACAAAAACCCCTAAAATAACCTTAAAACCCTAAAACACTAAAAATCCTAAATAAATACTAAAACCCTAAAAACCAATAAACAACCTAAAAATCCTTTAAAACCCTAAAAACACTAAAATCCATAATAAACTAAAAACACAAAAACCTCTAATAAAACACTAAAAACCCCTAAAAACAGAACACAAAAGTATGCTTTTGCGGTGGTTTAAATCACCGCTAAATCAATTCACAATGGGTTTGGAAAACTACCACTAAATTGTGTGTTGCTAATTATTTAGCGGAGGTTTTTCCACCACAAAAACGATATAACAACAGTTCTTGAAAAACCAGGTGAATCATTTAGCGATGGTTTAAATGACCGCTAAATTATTTCATGGTGGTTTTTATTTATTTTATTTACATAATTAATAATATATAATATATTATTTATTTATTACCACACATATTCCATGTATTCATATTCCATATATTTCATGTATAAATTCAACATATATATGTGTTGGGTGAGATTCGAACCCCTTAGCTCTTGGTTATTCTATAAATACTTTACCACTGTAGTAATCTCTTCATGTGGTGAGTGAACAAAATTTAATATACTAATATATATAGATAAAAAATAATATTAAATAAGAAGAATAAGTAAGAAATAATAATAATAATAATACATAACAAATAAATGAAAACTAAATAATTAATAATTAATAATTAATAATTTACAAGCAAAAGATTAATAAATACTGAAATAAATAAATATATAAATAAATTGATGATCAATAGTAAATAACAAATAAAAAAGAATAAGTAATCATTAATAATTAATGAGTAATAAATAAATGATTAATAGAGAGATAATAAATTATTAATTATTAATTAATAAGTACTGAATAATTTATGAATAATTAATAAATTAATAAAAAGGAATATATTAATATATGATAAATAAATAATAAATTAATAAATAATAGATAATAAATAATAAATACTAGATAAATGAATAATAAATACATAATTAATATATAGTAATTCAATAATAAACAAATCTTTAAAAATAAAATAATTTTTTTAATAATTTAATAATAAATAAATAAATAATAAATAAATAATACATAGATAAATAATAAATAAATAATGAAAAATAAATCAATATAAAATAAATTATTAAATCAAAAATAAATCAATAGAAAATAAATACTAAATAAATACTAAATAAATAATGAATAATACATAATGAGAAAATGTGAACCATGGATTTGAAACCAAATACATGGTCTCAATAAAAATTTATTAATACAAAAACAAACAATTATAGCGTTAGGGATTACATGCCCAAAGCCCAAAAAACAAAAAAATGAAAAAAGAAGAAGTTTCAACAACCATCATTATCCAAATAGGTTGATCAGAATATATTCCATACCAACATGAAATAAATCATTGCATGTTCTACCACCTCTAGAAAAACATCGCCCCACACATCTATCCCAAGACAACACCCACAATCAGCATGATGCAAACCTTTGAAAACCAATGTTGCAAACCTTCAACCTTCCTAGAAACATCCAATTCCAATCTTCAAGAAAAAATCCAGACACACCTGCATGCACCATTCCTACCTACAAAAATACTGAATTTTAAGAAGAAGAAAAATGAAATCAAACCAAAATCATGCGTGAGATATCTTCTTCAATCCATTATCCTAATCCAAGAGGATATTCAATTAACAATAATTCTTGAACAACATTCATATGCACTCAAAACATCATAATACACATTACTTGCTTGTAGGAGGATAATCAAGCCCTAATGACACTACTACAAACACGACCTTTATCAGCGCTAAAAATGGTCTTTATCAGCGCTAGAAAAGCGCTGATAAAGCTAGCGTAGATAAAGGGGGGGGGGGTCCCCTTTATCAGCGCTTCCTTTATCAGTGCTTTCGTTTTAGCGCTGATAAAGGACCCTTTTATCAGCGCTTTTAAAAAAGCGCTGATAAAAGTTAAAAAAATTAAAAATACTACCAATCGGGGGGGCTTTTATAGCGCTTGAACCCCCCCCCCCCCCTTTTACAGTGCTTTTCAGCCCCTATACAACACCCCACACACCCCCCTCCACCCTTTAACAGCGCTTGCTCCAATATTCCCCATGCGCGCGCACCCCTGCCTCTACCAGGATTTGAACTCGAGACCTCCCCCCTGTGCGCCTAAGCCCTTACCACTACTCTATTTTGATTTTGTTTCCAATTCATGATATCTCTATATATATATATATTTATATATTTAGTTATATTTATTCGTATAGTAATATATATTTATATTAATATATATATATAGTTATATTATAATATATAGTTATATAGTTATATTATAATATATATAGTAATATTATAATATATATAGTAATATTAATATATATATAGTTATATTATAATATATAGTTATATAGTTATATTAACATATATATAGTTATATTAACATATATATAGTTATATGAATATATATGAATATATATTTATATAGTTATATTAATATATATATAGTGATATTAATATATATATTTATGGTGATATTAATATATATATTTATAGTAATACTAATATATATATATGTATTTATATTAATATATATATAGTTATTAGATTAATATATATATAGTTAGATTAATATATATATATATAGTTAGATTAATATATAGGTATATAAATATTCATATATTGGTATTTTAAATAAAATGGATGTTAGTTATTATTTAGATAAAGCTAATATATTTTATATGTAAATATATTTTATTATTTATATTTATAATTAAATTTTTAGGTGTGAATATTTAAAAAATATGAATATATTGTTATATATTTGATTATAAATAGCAGTGCATTATAAAAAATGATGAAATTTCAAAGACATAATATCAATATGAATGTAATACCTTGAAATAAATTTAGTCCCCACCAAGAAAAGCCAATAATACCCCCTTAAACGAGTTTGAAAATCCACAAAATGTTAAAAAATCTGGGTACCCCGACTAAAAACTCAGTTTTGGAGGCCTTATGGGCCTCTTTTGGCCTCGAATATCACTTGAGCGGGGTCTCCCCGAGTCACAGCGACGTAGAGCTCGTCGCAGGCTTCG
Organism: Viscum album; assembly: GCA_963277665.1. NCBI lineage: Eukaryota > Viridiplantae > Streptophyta > Magnoliopsida > Santalales > Viscaceae > Viscum > Viscum album. The sequence goes on from OY728138.1 coordinate 61,512,128, forward strand.
ATTTGATATGTGGTAGAGCTCAGACGGACACCCGGATCAAAAGTTATGTCCGTTTGAAGTTTGAGTTGCGTTTTCAACATATTTTGGATCTTTTTTTAATTTTTTTAATTTTTTTAATTTTTTTAGTCCTCAAATTGTTATTAAATGACTATTACTCCATAATGATTATCAAAATATTAATTAAAAATATTTTTTTAATTTTTTAAGAAGTCATTTTCACTAAATATCTTATATATTAAGTATAATAAGTGTAAATGTACATTTATACTCATCTAAAATATATTTAAAAATTATATATCATATTTATATAACAATATAACTATATTTATATATTAATATATTAATATATGTTAATTTTTTTTTTGAAACCTACCCTTTATCAGCGCTAAAAAAAGCACTGATAAAGGCCCCCCTTTATCAGCGCTGCTAAGCAAGCGCTGATAAAGGGGGGCCCTTTATCAGCGCTACTAAGAAAGCGCTGATAAAGGGGGGTGCTGCGAAAAACTGTTTTTGTGGTAGTGTGACGGTTTTATAGTCCAAACTTGGAATTCTCCTAATACCATTCTCAATCTTAGAGACCATCCGATTTCAAAGTTCAATATATGTATCAAAACTAAAAATTCCATCCTTATACATCTTGAGTGTCCTTTCATCATGTAATTCCAAACATTTATGAAAATCAACATTAATATTGACCTCCAGAAGCACAACTTCTTTCAATTTTTCTTCCTTCACTACCACAAAACAGGGCAAGGGAAGCACCCCATTTTACCAACGCTAAGCAGAAACCATTGATAAGGGGGGGATTTATTACTTCAAACTAAATGCACTGATAAATGTACCCTTTATTAGTGATAAGAAAAGAACTGATAAACACTATTATCAGTGCTTTTCTTAGCGCTGATAAAAGCTACATTTATCAGCTCTATTGTTAGCACTCATAAAATTTTTTAATAATAATTTATATAAAATTATTATATTTATATTCAAAAATAATTTTTATTTATATACATTAAATAAAAAATGAATGTTTATAATTAATATATATATTTTAATAAATCATATCTATATAATAAATATCATTAAATAATAATTATACTTATTATATTTAATATATTTATATATTTATAATTATATATTTATAGTTATATATTATAATTATATATAAATACTTTTTAAATATATTTATTTATAATCATAAATAAATAATTATAAAATTACAATAATTTTTTTATATGATAAATATGTTTATTATATTTATAATTATATATAAATACCTTTTAAATATATTTATTTATAATAAAATATATTTAAATATAAATTTATTTATAATTTTCCCTAATGTCGTGACCGGTTTCCCCACCGATAGGTTGCGTGAGTGCAGTAATGGATCAGGGCTAGATGTGATGGTTGAGGGTGGTGGGGCCAATTGTTGTAAGTTGGTATCCTCAGGTGATGTGGGTTCATGATGCACTTGAGTGCCATCGCACACTTTCTACTCAAGGTTCCACATGTCAGGCTTTGTATGGTCAGTATTTCAATGTATTTTTATTCACATCATGTCCCTCACTAGAGGTCACCCTCACTATCTGTTGTTTTGACCTGGTTAGTTCTCCCTGTAAAGTTTGGTTCTCCTGGGATTTTTTGTTTTTTTACACCGAATCTATAAAATACCTTCTAAAATATAATATTATTAATTTATATAACATTATTATATTTATATTAAAAAATAATGTTTATTTTTATAAATTATAAAAAATGCATGTTTATAATTATAACTATATATATATTTAAATAATTATAAAATTTCAATAAATACATTTATTATAATTATATATATATATATAATTATATAAAAATATTTATAAAAATATTTATTTATAGTTATTTATAATTATAAATAAAAATATATATTAGAAAATAATAATAAATATATTTATCTTTCTTATGGAAAGGTTGGGGCTCAAAGGCCCCTTTTTATTGAAGATAAAATTCCAACAATAGAATAAAGGATGGACAAAACTGGACTGATTTAAAGAAGAAATAGAAAAATACATCAGCGCATTCAAGAGTGAGTACACATGTTGTGATGAGAGAGTTGACCACCCCTGCCAGAGGGGTGTCTGCCTGTCTTCCAAGTCTTGACCTGTGTCCAAGGCCCACCATCATCATCTGAACTGTCACTATTCTTGAAATCATTCATGACTTTAGCTCCAAACCAATCATCATTTGTTTTCCATCTTCATCACTATTGAAAGAAGCTATAAGTTCAAATGAGTTATGCATACATACCTTTCTACAAACCTTTGGGTTCTGAATTTGAGGTGTGGCACAACAAGAAAGAGATGCCCAATATACATAGATATTTTTGGAAACACTAGGATCCAAAATAGAAACATCATGTTCAGTTTCATTATAGGTCTGGACAGATTTTAATTGAAATTTTAGGCTGGGTCTATCATCTTTTGATTGGGGTGTAGAGGAAAATGTATTCGTTTTAATGTTAGGAGCAGATCCAGCCTTGGAAATCAGATCAACCACAATAGCTATTTTTGAACCACAACCAAAGTCTGACTACAACATAGGAGTAGTGGGAGTAGACATTTCACAGCAGGCAGGGAGATCTCCCATCGGCTGCACACAAAAAATTTCACAATAGATCTAGTAACATTTATGAGATTAAAACCACTCCCAAATATATTCTCTTCATGAACCTCTGCTTCCATGTGGAAAAACCCATGGGGGAAGCAGTAGAAATCAGTGAAAACTCAGGCAGCTGAGACTTCTCAGAAGTAACCTTAGAGCATTCAATAGATGAGGCCTGCCTAATGGGGTCTATAGACCTTTCATCTCCTATTTAATGAGCAGAATTACACTTCTCAAATATTTATAAATAAATACAATTAGTTATAATTATAATATAAATAAATGTAAATATATATAATAACTTCAAAAGTATAATAAATATATTTATTATATATATTTATAAAATTATAAATATATTTTTTATAATTTTATAATTATTTAAATATATATATATATATATATATACTTAAAACTATAAATAAATATTTGTTTACTATAATTTTCAATTAAAAATAAATAAATATATATTTATTAGTTATAAATATAAATAATTATTTATTATTTATTATTTATAAATATAAATAAATATATATTTTTTTAAATAATTATTAATTTATAAAAAAAATATTTACTATTCTCATATATAATGTTATATATAATTAAATAAATATATATATATATACAAATATTGATAAATAAATAAAAATATATATATTTATAGTTATAAATAAATACTGATATATATTTATAATAAATATTAGAAGTAAATGTAATTACAAATATAATAAATATATTTCATAGAAATTTATAATTATAAATAAATATATAAATATAAAGAAATATATATTTATTTTCATTTATGATTATAAATAAATATATATATTTTTTATAAATGTAATTTTATAAATATATATAAAAATATAAATAATTTATTATCATTATAGTTTTATTATCTCCTTTTTAGTGATGATAAAGATCATCCTTTATCAATGCTAAAAACTGAAAAAGGTATGTTTTATCAGCGCTTTCTAATTTATTCATAGTAAAACATACTTTATTAGTGCTTTTTATCTAGCACTGATAAATGCTTTTGCAGGTTTTATAAATGAACCCTAATAGTCTCCTCCTTCCTTCAAACCACTCAAGATCTCTTGGAATCCTTATCCTGCCACCACCACCACCTCCTCCTCCTCCTCCTTATCCACCTCCTCCTACTCATCCGCGAAGTGCTCCGCCCCCACCGCGAATATCTCCTCCACCACCTATGTCATGTCTTCATCCTCCTCCTCTTCCGCTTCCGTGAAGCCCTCCTCCACCACTAAGAACCCTCCTCCTCCTCTTCCACTGAATCCTGCTATCATGAATCCCTACATAGGTGTGCATTGTAACTTGATTCTTTATTCGCAAAAAATAAATATATTACATGGATAATTTGAGTTTTGTTTTATTTTTTATCCCTTGTGTATGATGAGATGATTTTGGATATTTCAATTCTAGAGTTTTGGAAATTTAGGTCTTATAATGGAGTCCTTCTTTCTAATTTAGTTGGTCTCCATTGAAGGTGGCATGTTTAATCTTGGTTTATTCTTCTTCCAAGTATATTTTTCAATGAAATTTCTTCATTTTTCATTTTAAAGTGTTATTGTTCTTTATAAATTCATTTTTATGAAATTATTAATATATTTGATATTCATGTGATGATTTAAGTTGTTTTATTGTGTTATGATTTTGGAATAAATGGGTTCTCTTTTAAATTTCATTTTTCCATGTTTAAAATGGAATGTTTTCATGTATTATGATTTTGTGAAATGACCATGAGGATATTTGAAATGGTTCAAATGGTGTGTTTTGTATTATAATCTAGTTTTTTTTCAACGAAATAAATCAATTTTTTTATGTGGAAAATGTTTATACTGAGGTTTTGATTTTAAAATTATTTTAAAAGGAGATTTTTTTTATAAATTCCAAATGTTTATTTGAAATGATAATTTGGTTTACCCCTTGTGATAAATTACCTAATAGATTCTTTAAAATGTTTTTGATGGAAATGGTTTAATTTTAAATTTGTTTATGATTTCAATGCATAAGACCCATGTTTTTAATGGTAGATTCAATTTTTTTTTATATTATATGATATTCTCATATAGCAGGTCCATATACTTCATGTTTGAATACACCACTACATATTGCATAGAGCCCATCACATAGAGGCCTTCACATATTCTTGATTTGGGAACATTTTCACTATATTATATTTGGATTTTAATGCTTATATAAAATGGGTTAATTTTATTTTAGAATGTGTTATATATAGGTAGAAAGGGGTTGTTTCAGTGAAGGGTTTTTATAGGTGATATAAATAGTTTTTTTATGTCATTTATATTTTATGTGATTGACTTCATGATTGATTTTGATCTCCTCCATTTCATTTATCATGAGAAGCCCAGTTAATTAGGTGGGACCTAGGAAATGTACTTTCTAGACATTGATCTTCTCTCCCTAGTATGGGATTATATCCCCACACTTACTAGGAATCAATATTAACTCCCTACATATGGATCAAAATGATTAAATATCTAGGCATTGATACATTCTAACCGAGAACCACTATTGCACAAAAACCTCGACCAATCATACTCCTTGATACCTCCCTCTACTACACATCCACCTTTAATGATAAACATCATTGAGTCATGTTATTATTCCCTCTTGGATCCAAATTTTCTTGGACACACCTTTTAAAAAAATTCTAATGCTTTCATCTCATGGATTCACATTCTACTGAACACCTTGTTTCTGACTAATTCAAAATCAATGTAACTTTTGAATTCTCTAAGAGTAGGAAGGCCATTTTCCCCATAGTTTTAATCCTACACCATTTAATATCAATCCAAACCTTACCCATTTTAATGGAACCACCACTTTGTTACTAGTGCAATTCCACTAAATCTTAAAAAACCACTTCACTAGAGGAAACCCAGTAGTCTTGAAACCAATAATTTCTATCGAGTCTTGATAAAATAATCACCATATGTTATGTAACCATGATTTAATGCCAATTTTTAGGTAACTTATATTTGAATAAGAAAAAGATCTGATACCACTAGTTGGATTTGTTACAAATCAAAAATCCTAATTTTAAACCCCCAAAACATAAATTAATCCCTTGAAACTTGTAGATAGAGGAAAAAATTCTAGAACATACCTGAATTAAAACAAATACACAAACCTGAAATACCATATCATAGAATTAAATCTACAACTAAGTCACTACATCATATCTCTACCTTCTAGTTTGAGTAGCCTCGTGGTTTTGAAAATACCTCCCCTAGATGAAAATGAGAAATAAAGGATAAACACATGACATAAATAGAATAAGCACACCAAATGAAATTTATTTTAATTGGATTAAAATCCTACTTCATAGGGGAATACATTGATATGTTTATTAAGGGATAAATTGATTTATAATGGAAACATATATTCTGTTATCCATACCTATCGAAATATACATGACACACTTTCTGAACACCCTAGACAAATAACGATAACAACACATGTAATGAATCCTTCCACCTATATGCACTTTATGGTGAATCCCCATAATGGGACAAATGATATAATTCAAGTGATTATAAAATAAAATTTTCTTCTTAGCATAATTTTATATCTAAATATCTAAATTATTATTTTATTAAAACTTTAAAAAAATTATATGAATGAATAATTTACTATTGATATTCAATGTTATGAAGTGGTAGTGACATTTCGGTTGATGCATCGATCAAAGGTACCAAATCTTTATTTTATTTATGAAAATTTCTTTAAAAGGTATATACTATTTTTGGACTTGATGTTTTTAACCTCATGAATGATTTTTGGAGAGGTAAGAATTCTCTTGAGACCTGTAATGGTAATTTCATCAATTTGATTCTAGAGATTACTTATATGAGTTCAGTTAAGAATTTTAGAATGACTAGTCTTTTTAATTTCATTTATAAATTCATTTTGATGATTTTATAAAATAGACTATGAAAATCATACCATATATTAGTTTAGTACCATAGTTATTTTCTTATATTTACTTGAGACATGATATACTTAAAATTATTGGGTGGGAAACATAGTTTCTTCTAGTGATGAGTGGCATAGGGAAATTCTTTGTGTGAAATGAATGAAACTTGAGAAATTTTTGGTTATGTAATGGGTTCATGCTTATAGATTTTCTTATATGTATTTATAAAGGATGGAACCAATAGTACTTCATTTGAGAGACATATACATTGTCCTTTGGCTGTACAACCAATTTTTTGGTCGGAGTGGATACTCAAGAGGGGGTGAATTGAGTTCCAATTAAAAATTTTGTTACAAATATTTCTATTAAAATCCCCCAATTAAAAACTAAGTTAAAATGTAGTGAATTTTTAAAACTCTAAGGGTTCGGTTAGGTTCTCAAAAGATTGATTAGGTATCAGGTAATTTAATCAGAAGATTAAATTAGCTTTTGAAACTAACCTACTGATTTACAATAGTTACAAACACTTGCTAGATTAACTATCAAAGTAACTTTAAAACAATTTTATATTTCAAAGTAATTAACAGGGAAATATTCAATATATGTTAAAACCAAAATAAGTGAACACAAAAATTTTAAAACAAGAGGTTCAGTCTCAATCTGAGACTTAGTCCTCTCAAAAAAGTTATATAAATTTGATCCACACCCTGGATCGGGGTAAACAACAGTACAAAGAATGTCTAGGTACAAAGACCTCTACCGTAATTATTCGTGGGAACAAAATAATCACACACGGGCAATCCAGGTCCTACTTGACCTCTACCACTATCCACAGTGGGATACAATAGAGTTATAGAAGGTTTTTGTGAGGATTTAGAAATCCTCCAGTTTAGCACAGGAGACAGTGTGTGTATAAAATATAAAGAGTATGAACACTGCTCAAAATGTAAATAAAAAAATCACTGAGAGAGTAGATATGAGTTTTAGAATTATCTAGTGATATGAAGTGTAGCTCTAGACTCCTTTGATTAATTAGAAATGCTTCTGAGTCCTTCTCCGGTTTTTGTCTGAAAAACAGAGGGTTGTTTTCTTCAAGTTCAGTTTGATCAGCTTGAGTGCATGAAGAGCTCATTGTAGTTCTTCACTCCTTGGATAAGGTTCATATTGTGTTATCTTCTTGAATGAATGGATTCATGTATGTATAGTGTTCTTTTAGTATGTATGTAGCCTTTATTTTCTGTTTGTATGCACCACTGTTAAGAACTCTTCAACCCTTATTTTCGCACTACTTTTGCACGGCCTTTGTCCTTCCTTTTATAGATTTCAGCGTCAGTAATGGGAATGATTACCTTTTTACAGGTACGAGGTATGGTTCCCTAACATGCCAACAACTATCATTAAATAACATTAATTTCATTAAAATCGTCAAATATGACATTTACTAAATAAAAAAATATAAATATAGTTTAGGGAAACAGTGACTGATTTTCAATCGGTAGCTCCTTATAATAGTGATCTTGTATAGGTAGATCCTCTGTATCGGTAGCTGTCACTCCTTGTACCGGTAGCTCCTTATATTAGTTAGTGTCTCATTGTATTAGTGAACTTCTATCGGTAGACTTGAGTAGCGGTGAGCTTCTTTATATCAGTGAACTTCATAGCGGTAGACTTGCTTATACCGGTAGACTTACTCTAATGGTAGCTCTGGTGTAATGGTAGCTCGTATCGGTAGACTTTTTTATCAGTAGCCTATGCATACTGGTAGCTCCATTCTGTACTAGTGATTAAGTGCATACCGGGGGACTTATGCACACCAGTCAACTTGTTCTATCGGTAGCAGTCTTTATCGGTGGATGTTGTATTGGTGGACTAGATCTATTAGTGATATGTGCTTACCGGTGGACTTATACATACTGGTAGCTCAATGTATCGGTGACCTTTACTTATCGGTGACCATTTATATTGGTAGACTAGGTACCGGTAGGTCTGTATCAGTAGCTATGAACATACCAGTGACTTAACACTTATCTGTTCTATGCAAAACATATCCAGATTGAGTTAGAATTATGTCAAAATATGATTAAACCTAGATAAGCATTGATTGACATATTCCAATGATTATTTTGGTATTCATCATATATATATATATATATATAATTATAAGCACAAATCAAGATTATCAAAACATATTAAATCATGATTGGGATTATCAAAATAGGTGAGGTCAACAATCTCTCCCTTTTTGATAATCACAACTCATGGTATTATAAACCAACAAAATCAATAATTTATCAAAGGATATAGCATTAAAAAATAATTATATCATAGTAAAATATAAAAACAAATGTAGTATCAAAGGTAAAATAAAATAAAAAGGTATCAGAGGAAAATAAAAAATAAATGTATCAAAGGTAAGATAGTAATGAAACATATTAAGCTCATATTTCTCCCTTTGTGTACCACAGATGTACCCTTCTATATCAGAGGTAGAGTTATAGCATGAAGTTTATATGAAGTTCATATTTCTCCCTTTTATATACATATTATTCCCCTTTGTATATTCTCTATTTTATATTCATATTCTCCCCCTTTGTGATTAGCAAAATGGATGGGTGAATAGAATGTATCCGAGGAAATGAGAAATATAGAAAAGAAAAAAAATACCATAGATATATGCCATGGGGAAAAAGTACAAGTGAAATACCAAAGTATTAAAAATGAAATAAAAAAGATTCCTATCAAAGGTCTTACCCAGCAATCAATCCAGCTCCTGAATGTCCATTTGGGATTTTCCTTTCGAATCCGAGGTAAACTCAGACTGTGTGGAGTCAGGTGGAGGTTTAGGAACACCAGAAATGATCAGAGGAGGCCAAGCTACTGAAACTGTTTCTGGCCTTTACTGTGTATCTCTTTGAGTGATCATAGGAGTAGGGCTGCGAATGGCTTGGGTTGGAGTCATTTGAGCAGGAGAAGTAATAGAGGCAGATGCAGGTAAAGCTGGAGGTATGATCACTGGCTGAGCATCAACATGCAAGAAAGGAAACAAGAGATTTCTGAAATCCATTATGATTCCTCCTCCCCTCTCCATAGAAGACAAAAAGTCATCTTTGTTTTCCAAAAACTTATCCAAGGCTGGAGTTAGCTCCTTGAGTTTTTTGACTTGTTCCCTGAAGGCTTGATTGACTGGTGGTAGCTTCATGATTTCTAAAATAAGCTTGAAATGATTATTGAGCTAATTATTGGTGTAAACCCTTTGAAAATAATAATCAACTTTTTCCTTGACTTCCTTTTGGGAAGCAGTAGCCTCCCTCATAAAATTCTGAATGATTTTTCCAATATCTCTAGTGGTAGACACCACTTGACTTAGGGCAGATGAGTCCACAGAGCCACTAGTTAAAGCTGAACCAAGCTCCTCCTTTATCAAAGCTCTAATCTAATCTAAATATATTGAAGGCTTGGAAGAAAGAGAACCAATAAAAAAGCCACAGTTTCCTTGAAACTCTTAGTTAGGCCACTAATAAGGTTCTTTACAAGAGAATCCTGAGTACTGACATGATTCTCCACTGACTTATTAAAGCCCTCAAAAACTGAAACCATCTGGCTCACAACACTTTTTATATATGCCAAATCCTTGTCTGCTCGATATTTAGAACTCATATAGGATTCCAGAGAGACAACTGATTTCTTTAGAAATTCAACATCCTCTCCCAAGATAGACATCTAATTCTGGCTGGCTATGATTTCATCTACTATCTCAGCCACAAAGGTTGACACAAAACACCCAAGAGAGAGTTTGAAAGATCTTTCCAAGATGCTCAGCTCCTCAACAAAACAATTCTTTACCTCAACAACAGAATCATTAAAAAACTCTTTCATTGCAGCCTTCAAAGATTCTAAATCATCCCTAGTGATCACATTAGCAGGCACAACAACAGGAGCTCTTTTAGATACTATACTAGCCACAGAGTCATCCACAATTGTTTGAATAGATGACACCAGTGAAGCTTCCATTCTCCTTACTTCTTCCACAAAACTGGCTTTAAGATCAAACTTTAACTTATCCAAATCATGTTTTCTTACCACATCTTCAGGTAATAACTCAGACAGAATATCATAATTAACTTCTGGTCTCCGAAGGGATGCCTCATTATCAGAATCAGAGTAATCTAATCCACAAACCACAAAACCTAGGTCTTCTGCCCAGCCCTCAATATCATTTTCCACTGAAACAGTGCCAATCTTAGTTTGATTCTCCCCCTCAATTGGTGCATTCTCTTGTACAGCAATAGCACCCTCAGCTGCTTGGTCTTCCTCATCAAGATCCTCCACAACCATCTCCAATTCTGCAATAGCAGGAGGCTCCTTAGGAATAGGTACAGGTCTATTAACTTCATCAAATTCCTCAGCAGGAATTAAGGAGTGTCCAATCAGTGGACTAAGGCTATAGCATCCCGCCTTTTTATAACATAAACTTTCATTACATTACACAAAACTGGGGATCTTTAAGTTTTAGTGTCTTGGAAACCAGGAACATAATACATGAAAACAACATAAAACATTCTTCTTAAACACTTGAAAGGCTTATCATTAAGTTCATCCTAGGTTCATTACTGCATCTCATAACCTGGGGACATACATCAAAAGAAAGGGTGAGCAGAAGGCCCAGTAAGGGAAACAAGCGAAACATTTTACATATCAACTTGAGATACATCAATAAAGTCATAAAAAGAACTTTAAGGCATGAGAATGAAATCATGAGACATATCATAATAAAAATAACATTTTTCATAACATGAAGATGTGGATACAACATTTAATAGAGACAATCATGAACATATCATCAAGGTCCATCCCCAAGGTGTCATTTGAAAATTACCAAGGGTATTCACCAAGATATCGTGAAAATTGTAATCTCTAGTGGTTACATCATTACCCAATGCATTGGAGCGCTATCAGGGCGCACCCTTAAATTTTCCTTTATTATCATGTGATCCACATATATCATCATCAAACATTTCATAAATAACCCATATAGCATAAAATAAATGGTTTTCATTTCATAATCATAACGTTTTAAAAACTGCTTTAAAGACATGATCTTTATGTCACTTTAAACCCACGGAAGGGGAGAGTGTGTTTCATGTATGTAAATCCAATAATTTAAAATAGAACATTTTCGTATATATGTGAATACCCCTATAGAAATAAGAGCTTTGAGTATTCACTTTATAACATAAAATAATTTTGACAAAAGAGAGAGGCATTTTGAGACAAAAACTATGCAGCATAACGTCTATGATACATGGTTTTAGAAAACATTGAAAAGAGAGGGGACATGGGTCACCCGCTCAAAAATGATACATAAAACAGTAGGGGAATAGAATATATGGTATTTAAGAACATGGTAATGAAATTTGAATGATATACCATATGAAACGAAGAACTTGAAAGGAAGACAAAAAATAAGATTTCTCTTATGAGAATTCGGCAGCATAACGGCGTCACTTAAATCTTCCAAAAATGGATTGATGAGATCAAATAGGGTATCTCATCATATGAACGTAAATGATCAGTATGATAGATATAGAGATCATACCCCAACATAATAAAAAGGAACTTGAAAGTGCGGACATGAAAATAGATCTTGAAAACGAGAAGGGTGAAAGAACCCCTTAGAAATTCGGCAGCCTAACGGCATCACTTAAACTTCAACAAAAATGAATTGATGAGATCAAATAGGGACTCTCATCATATGAACATAAAATATCAGTATAATATATTTAGAGATCCTACCCCAACATAATAAATAGGAACATGAAAGACTTGACAAGAAAATAGATCTTGAAATTGAGAAGGGTGAAAGAACCCCTTAGAAATTCGGCAGCCTAACGGCACCACTTAAAACATCAAAATACTGAATTGAAGAGATCAAATGGGGTCTCTAATAATATGAACATAAATGATCAGTATGATAAATTTAGATATCATACCCCAACATAATAAAAGGAACTTGAAATACTTTACATGAAAAATAGATCTTGAAAAATGAGAAGGGAGAAAGAATCCGTTACAAAAATTTCGGCAGCCTAACGGCGCCACTTAAAACTTCATAAAATGAAATAATGAGAGTAAGAGGGGATATCTCATTATATGAACATGAAAAGGGAATTAATAGGAGTATAAAAGAACATCCTTTAACATAATAACATGGAGCATAAAATAAATTTCATAAAAGAGATTTCTTGAAAAGAAAGAGAGAGTTCGGATCCCTTACCTTAAAACGTAACTCTTAAAACTCAAAGGTTGGGACCTTGAGGGCTTGAGGGCACCTTGGGAGGACTCCTTGGGAGGTAATGAGACCATAACTTCGTTGGGGGAGGGTGGGGTGTCGAAATGGATCAGAGGATGGTTTGGTATTTATAGGGAAAGTGAGGGGACAAGGCATTAATGGCCAAGGGACACCTCAAAAGTAGTTTTCTCAAAACCATGTGCACTCCCAAGATATTTCCCTTGAAGTTAGGCCACATGGGGCCCCCCATAAAATATTTCATCACCTTTGGTCGAAAAGCCCTTAAAATATCTCATGATATCATCATGACACAGTTATGATGTCATTAAACATACCGAAACCCTAAAACTGTATTTTTACTATTTACTGAAAATTCAACGTTCTCAGAAAGATCCCAAAATTTCACCTTAACCAAATATCAATGCTCTGATTTCAAAAATGAACTCCATTTTATAAAAATAATTTTCTAAATATTTTTAATTTATTTTTTAAATAAATACACTATTCACCGAAAATTCAATTTTTCTGAAAAAAAACCCCAAAAATTACCATAACATAATATTGGTGCTCTGAGTTCAAAAATAAAATCCATTTTATAAAAATAATTTTTTTTAATTTTTTTAATTTAATTTTTAATAAAAAAAACACTATTTACTCGAAAAAACTAATACTTGAATAATAATTTATGAAACCGTTATTTAACCATTTTATTGAATCACATTACTTAATCAAGGTGCCTAGATTGTATTAATACTTTCTTTAAATGAGATTACTAATCCATTGGGACACATTACTAATCCTAATCATAAAATCACTATTCATAATTTACTATTCGTCAAAAATTAAGTTGATCTTATTAGACTCTAAATTTTGTACTGAACATAATTGTAGAAGACCATTTTTCGAAAGTCATTACACATTTTTAATTATTTAAGTTTTACATAAACATTTTTAAAATATCCATTTTCTAAAATTCATCAAAAATATGCATACTATATTTATCCGGTCATTTGAAAATTAATAAACTTCATCATAAGAAGAAATCCCAATTTTTATTTAAAACAAAGGATCACAAGGCAGTTATGGTCTCCTTATATATCCCCTTATCACACCATCATAGGACCTAAGTGTAAGGTGTGCTAAGGTGAGAGAATCCGAGGGAGGCTCGGCCAACATCGCACGAGTAGTAATTTCTATCAGTTTGAACTTCTCGCAAAGGCGATCCCATTCTAGCTTCACACGATGAAGTTCATCTTGGGTTTGGTCCAGAGCAAAGCCCAGTGGTGCTACCTCCTTCCCAAGTTCTGTTAGATGGGCTTCGATCGGTCCAAGACTACTGGGTGAGGCCATCGAATCTTCTTTCTATATTAATTAACCAAGATTACTTGTATCTAGAGACAATAATTAAAACGTTTATCTTCCAGCAGTCATATTGACCAATGGTCATATAACAGTCAAAACCCATCGGTCTCATTTTAATTATAATCATGTAATCAAATGAAACATTTTTGTTGAGTAAAAAAAATAACACATAAAATTAGGAAACAAGATTTATTCAAAATTTAGGGTCGTTACAAAGGCTCAAACTGACCGAAATAGATTCTTCACTTGCATAAACTTCTTCTACATTCTCTCAAACAACTTCTTCCGTATTTGATCTCTACTGAACTTCCTTTTCTTGTGACACAATTTCAGGAGTTGGTCTAGGAGGAAAGTCAGGATCTCCTTCATCTGCTGTAGAGGAATCCTCCTATTCTGAATCATTACTATACTATGGCTCCCCCTCATCAGGTTCTAGACCTGGATCCCTCACATCCTTAGGCCTAGAAGGATGATCCACAAGATTAAACTTATCATATAACTTCTTATCATCAGTAACCCACTCTTTTTTCCATGGATTCCAATTAATCTTCATGTAATTACATACTATGCTTGTGATACAGAAGTTGTTCTTTACTACCATTGTCTCATCCTGAGACTCAGCTACTCCTTTTACTTTGATCATCACTGATATCAACTTGTCAAAGAATAAGGAATTGGTTTTTGACTTTGTCATGGTCATATCCTCAATCTGAACCATTAACAGCCTACACAAATTTATCTTAACACCATGTCTTAACAGATGCATCAAGTAAATATCTTGGTATTTGAGATTTGTAAAATCCCCTCTCCTTGGAATTAAAACATGGTGAATGAACTTAAACAACAACTGGTTCTCTCCATTCATTTCTGCATCCACTACTTTTCTAGGAGTTCCATCTCCTGTTAGCTCTTCCAAAACAGTTTCATACTTAAAGATATTACTGGTAGGAGGTACTGATTTCGAGAAATATCCAAAAACACCTTCATGTGGTACTCTCAGGTACTCATCCCACTCAATAGAATAAAAATCTATCTCCTTTCCATTCACAACAGATAACATCCTATTCTCAACATCGGATTTCTCAAACCGAACATACTCATAGATATCTTTTACTAGCTTTGGATAGTAGGGGCCATTGTTGTTCGAGAATCATTCTATCCATTTTTTATCTTCTAGAACTTCTATAACTAATGATTCAATTGACATTATCCATTATGCGCATAGCTCCTTTTCAACTACTGTCTCCCTTTGAACAAGATTCGGATTTGCGGGTTTCTTCACTTCACTTCAACTGCTAGACTCGCCTTTGAGTATCTTAGCACTCAGTTCATCTTCCTTTCCACTGATTGAAGGTCTCTTTACTCTTTCCATTGAATCATGAGGCTTAGGGTTTGAAGGTTTGAGAGCTAAGGTTCGAATCTAAGGGGCTCGAGGTGGATCGAGAGAGGTTAAAACTTGTGTTTTATCATTTAGGAATCATAATGAAAATAAATAAAACATAATAAACATAATGTAAATGATACAGATTCTGGTGGATAAAGATTAAAAACTTTGAAAACAATGCAACTAAAGGTAATACGTACCGGTGAGAAGTCCTAACAGTGAGGTTTATCTATCAGTGAGCTCCACTAATGGTGAGGTCCATACCGGTGAGGTATAACAGTGAGGTTTCTAACAGTGAGGTTTCTAACTGTGAGGTTTCTAATGGAGAGGTTTCTAACGGTGAGTTTTCTAACGAAGAGGTTTCTAACGGTGAGGTTTCTAATGGTGAGGTTTCTAATGGTGAGGTTTCTAACGGTTAGTTTCTAACGGTGAGGTTTCTAATGGTGAGGTTTCTAATAGTGAGGTTTCTAACGGTGAGGTTTCTAACCGTGAGGTTTCTAACGGTGAGGTTTCTAACAGTGAGGTTTCTAACTTGAGTCTATCATTCATAATTCAAGTCTAATGTACCATAACCTATCCGCACACAAGGGTTTGGTGAAAATGTTAGCTAATTGATGCTCAGTACCTATAAATTCAAGAGTAATATCACATTTTTGGTAATGATCTCTCAAAAAATGGTGCCTTACATCAATGTTTTTGGTCCTAGAGTGGGACACGGGATTCCTAGAGATGTTAATTGCACTTGTGTTATCACAATTAATAGATACATGTCTAAATTGATATCCATAGTCCAAAAGAGTGTGTTTCATCCATAGAATTTGTGCACAACAACTACCAGAAGCTATATACTCTACTTCAGTAGTAGACAATGCAACAGAATTCTACTTCTTACTACACCAAGATACTAAGGATTTTCCCAATAAATGACATGTTCTAGATTTTCTTTTTCTATCTAACTTACAACTATTAAGTCAGCATCATAATAAATCATTAAGTCAAAAGCTTTTCCTTTTGGATAAAACAATCCTAAGTTAGCAGTATGTTTAAGATATTTAAAAATTATTTTAATAGCAAGAAAATGGGATTCTTTTGGGTTAGATTGAAATATTTCACACATAAACACATTAAACGTAATATCTGGTTGAATAGCAGTAAGGTAAAGTAAGCTTCCAATCATACCTCTATAGTTGGTTTGATCCACGGGTTTCCCAGATTCATCAATGTCCAGCTTGCAGGTAGTGCTCATGGGTGTATCACTTTCCTTAATACTATCTAAACCAAAACGTTTTAAAAGATCCTTTGTATAATTACTTTGATTTAAAGTAATACCATTTTCATTTTGAAAAACTTGAAATCCAAGAAAATATTTTAGTTCTCCCATTAAACTCATTTAAAATTCAATTTGCATACTCTTTGAAAAATCAGTACATAAAGAATGTTTAGAAGATCCAAATATAATATCATCAATATAGATTTGTACTATCAAAACATATTTAATAATTCTTTTAATAAAAATAGTTGGGTCAGCAATCCCTTTAGTAAAACCTTTTGAGATAAGAAAATTGCTAAGTCTATTATTCCAAGCTCTTGGAGCTTATTTTAAACCATATAAAGCTTTATAAATATTGAAAACTTGATTTGGAAAATGAGGATTCGTAAATCCAAGTGGTTGTTCAACAAAAACATCTTCAACTATAAAACCATTTAGAAAATCACTTTTAACCTCCATTTGATATAAGTTTAAATTCAGATGAGTAGCATAGGCAAGTAGTATCCTAATGGATTCTAATCTAGCTACAAGGGAAAAGTCTTCCTCATAGTCTATTCCTTCCTATTGAATATGTCCTTGTGAAACTATACTAGCTTTGTTTCTAACTATATTTCTAGACTCATCAACTTTACTTCTAAAAACCCATTTAGTGCCTATGGTCAAAGTGTCCTTTGGTCTGTCAACTAATTCCCATACTTTGTTTCTTTAAATTTTATTTAATTATTTTTTCATATCCATTACCCAAAATTCATCATTGATTGAATAATTGACATTTTTATGTTCTAACTATGAAACAAAGGCTTTATGTTCCACTTGGTTTCTTAGAGAAGCTCTAGTCTGTGTCCCTTTATCAATATTACCAACAACAGCATCTAAAGGATGATTCTTTAGAACCCTAATTGATATAGTGAAGGTGGGACTAGAAATTTCAGGTTCATCTCTAGATTCAGGTTCTACAGAAGCAGGTTTTTGAAATTCTCCAGTACTGGATGTCTTTACAATAGGTTCATTGATTTTATCATTAAGGTCCAGAATAGACAAATCTTCTTCAAGATTCTCAAGGGAAGACTTAGGTTCATGTGGATCAGTTTCATCAAACTTGATATGAACAGATTCTTCCACACATTAGGTTCTTTTATTAAAAACTCTATAGGCTTTTCTACTTAAATAATAACTGATAAAAATTCCTTCATCACTTTTAGAAGCAAACTTGTTAATTATCCATTGTATTGATAATAAAAACTTTGCAAACAAAAACTCTGAAGTAATTAAACTTAGGTTTCCTATAGTTCCACAATTCATATGGGGTATTTTTGAGAATAGGTCTAATAAAGACTCTATTTATAATATAACAAGCTGTATTTACAGATTCATCCCAAAATTATACAGGTAGGTCATTCTCATTAAGAATAGTTCTTGAAATCTCTTTGTTTCGGATCGGTTCAAAATGCCCAACAGTTCTGTATCCGACGATACGTGGACCAGCTTTCCAAAGGCTGGCGTTCATTGGGAAATTTGGCCAGTGACACTTAAGAACTAACATTGGTCGAGAGGATGGGAAGTCGGGCTCATCACACCCTTTTGGAGGGAATTATTTCCTATTTCGGGACTCTCTTATAGATTTAAGACGTATTCATATGTTCGCGAATCTTTGGTTTATTCCCAAGAATAGTATCCATGGATTACTCCTGGTCAGCAATGGTCAGCAGGACATAGGGGTTCAAAATCATTTATGCCCAAGGTTTACCATCCCTCGTTGGATTAATGACCCCGAGGAGTCTTGACTCATTGAGGCAGCACTAGGAGTGGTACGGTGAACCGACGTGAAGATAGTCAGATCGACCGGTTGTTGGGCTTGAACCTCAGGGAGGCTTCCTGCGTACCCTGCCTAGGAGACAGGGATCAAATTCCATGTAGTTAAAATAGGAGTGTTGGAGATCCAACGTGAATGTGGACTCGGGGGGTTCGATGGTGATCGGGATTGAACCTCATGTAGGCTTCGTATGTATCCCTGTAATAGGGAATCAAAGTCCTCATAGTTCGCATTATCTTGGGGCTTATGCTCTAATGCAGACCATAGTAATGGATTGGGGCTTACACTTTGAGGAGGACCATGAGAATGGATTGGGGATTACACTCTGAGGAGTCCCATAAGAGGATTTCATGGTCGATGCTTACTCTAATCCCACGTGAGTCATACTTGGTGTGAGAAACAAGAGGCAGTAGGGACCAGATGATCACGTCGGGAAAGGTGCGTCCATGGGAAGTGGAGTGGGGCTTATGAATAGAGGCGGCCCATAAAGTCGGGGCTTACTCCGAGGTGGATTCCCAGAGGAATGGTGATTGAGACTTACTCCAGGATGGAGGCCCGAGGTGTCTTCCTCATGTATGGCCATGAGGGAATCCCAACCCATTGGTGGGTAGAGGAATATAATGGGGACCAATGCCTATGCGCAAGTGCACAAGTAGGATAACTCCAAGGGAGTTGGAATCAGTCCGAACAAAGGGAGGTGAAAAGTGTGAATTACATGCCCAATATTCGGAGTGCAACGAGGGTGGTATGGTGATGGAGGATAATTGTTGACCATGTTCTAAACACAACATCCATATCGTGTTAGCCTGAAATAGGACAAACAAATGAGGTTCGACTGCTGACCATGTTCGAAACACAGGACCTGACTCAAAGTGTTGTCAAAAGTCTTCTAGGGTGTTGGCCCAGGATTGTAGGTGAGCCGATGTGGCATGTGACCAGGTCATTAGGGGGTCCCTTCAGACATGTAATTGGATGAAGATCCGACTAAAGGACACGCAAAGCGTGAAGCAGAGTGATGGGATGTTTTAATAGATTCTAATTCTCTTGAAGGTACGCCACTGTGATCATGGCATTAGGCATCTTATGCTTGGAGCATAAGGCATCTCTTGTTTGGAGTAAGAGGTGTCCCATGTTTGGAACATAGGGAATACTACGGTTTATAGTCATGTAGAGAGGATTGTTTCCATATAGTTTAACGTAATATGGGTAGGACGAGGGCCATACAGTTTCATGTCGTGTGGTTAGGATAATGGCCATACATTTTAACGTCATGTGGTCAGGACGACTAGGTAGGAGATACCTAGAAATGGTGGTCGTAGGACTTACACAAGGGCGGCCCTTTCTGGATGAACCTAGAAAAATGAGCTTGGTAATGGGGTTATAGGAGAGTAATGATGATTAGCTCAACTTATAGAATGTATAGAACAAATTTTGGGGGGCGGTGCAAGGGTGCAATGTAAAATACTGTTGACCCGACCCGAAAAGTTCCCGGTGCGACTCTCCATTTTTCATAGAGGTCAGTGGAGGTAGCAAAGGGACCGGCCCGGAGGTCCGACACCGCAGCCCGGCACTGATCCTGAGTGGGGGTGTGGGGGCACAGCCCCCGTGTTATGGACAAGCTAGTGCATGGGGTTTTCCACATAGGGCGGGCCACGTAGGATCTGGCCTCGAGGGACTGGCTGCGGCAGAGCTGGCCGCATAGGAGACGGCCATGGAGGGGCTGTCTGCGAAGGGGCCGGCTGCGTAGGGCTGGCCGCATGTGTTTTTCAGTTTGGTTGTCTGCAAAGGGTGTCTGTGGAGGAGCTGGCTGTGGAGGAGGCTGTCCGCGAAGGAGGTTATCCGAGAAGGAGGCAGTCCGCAGATGAAATGGCTGCGAAGGAGATGGCCATGAAGGGCATCTGCAAAGGAGCTGGCGTCTGTCCTACTTCACACCCACAGAGGGGTTCCTACCTCTATTTTGTGAACAAAACCGGTCCATGGAGGGTTTGGCCACATAGGGACTATCCGCAAAGGAAATGGTCGCTATGGGCTAGCCGCGGAGGATCTAGCCGCAAGTGGTTCGCAGACTGGTTTCTCCTCTATGAGGAAGAGTTCATCTGCTAACGATATGGGGTCTGCGGATGGTCATTGGACTTTACCACTGGGAGAAATCTTTTCAGCATCTCCCCACGGGTTTTCAATCATCCTTCCTCTCTTCATTTTTGGTTCCCATTGGTGAATATTTATAGAGTCACGAAGAGGAAGTATCGATGGGCCCATGGCACTTTCTGCGGAAGCCCATTAATGAATCCCCACCTGCGAATCACTCGGTCAACCAGTGATTTTTAGAAATGAGATTCGAGGGATTTCTCTACGGCCCTGCAACACTCTGCCTCTATCCCGCGAACGACAGCAGTCCATGGAGGGGGCGTCTCACGGCGGTGGACCGGCTAGACGTCTGTCCTGCTTCGCGGCCACAGAGGGGATTCCACCTCCATTTCGAAGACGACAGCGTCTGCGGGAGGGCGGTTCGCTGAACCGGCCGCGTGCTGTTGCTGGGAGCCGGTATGTGGACCGGTTCGGTCCTCTTCCAATTTTTGGGGTAATTAGATTTCCCCCTTGCATAATTTTTAGGACCCTACACTCTTGAAGGGTTCTGTTTCTTCTTTCTACTACACTATTCTTTTGGGGTGTCCTAGGGGCAGAAAATTTGTGACTATAGCCATTGTGTGAGAAATAAGATTCAAACACGTGATTTTCAAACTCACGACTATGGTCACTTCTCAAAGTCTTAATCTAAAGTCCACTGAGGTTCTTTACAGACTTGGATTATTTAATAAAGTACAAACAAGCTTCACTCTTGTGTGCTAATAAGTATACCCAAGTGTACCTAGAAAAGTCATCTACTAAGACATAGACATAGTGCTTCCCATTTAAACTAGAAACTCTAGAAGGTCCAAACAAATCCATGTGAACCAACTAGAGAGGTTGAGAAGTTGAAACTTCTTTCTTTGATTTAAAAGAAACATTATGTTGCTTTCCCTTTTGACAAGGATTGCAAACATTATCTGTTATAAATTTTAGTTGAGGTATGTCTCTAACTAAGTTCTTCCTAGCCAGTTTTCTAATTGAATGAATTTTCCAGTGTCCTAATCTTCTGTTCCATAGCCAATACTCTTTATGAAAATAATTTAATCAATTAATTTTTTGTTTAGAAAAAGAATTCAAATCAACTGCATAAACAATTTCATTTCTCAAAGCAGAAAATACTAAAACATTTTTAGAATTTAAAACATTAAAAGAATAATTTTTAAATTTAACATTGAAACCATCATCACACAACTAATAAATACTTAACAGATTATATTTAAGTCTATCAACAAATAATACTTTAGAAATTAAAACTGAATCAGTGTTACCAATATGGCCTAAGCTGATGATTTTTCCATTTGAATTATCACCAAAGGTGAAATGGCCTCCATCAACTTTGATTAAACTCTTGAAGCATGAGTAATCTTCATTCATATTCCTTGAACATACACTGTCCAAGTACCATACCTTCTTATGAGAAATCTTCAAGCAAGTCTCCTAAAAAATAAGGTTTAAACTGAAAATGATTTTTGGTAACCAGGTTTTCTTGGGTCCAGATAGGTTAGAAATCAAAGATTTAGGTACCCAGATTTGTCTTATGGGTCTCAAATAATTTACAAAATTTATATATTTTGAAATATAAACTTTATTTGATCTATAAACATATGAATAACTAGTTGAAGCATATGAATTTCCAGAACTAGAACTAGCAGCATTCTGTCCAGATTTAGGAATAAATATAGTTTTAGTAATCTGTCTCTTTCTAGGATGATATCCTATTCCAGTGGTATATTTTGGTGCCAATTATTTTCCAAGAATTTGAGTTAGAGTATTCTTTCTATTTGTGAATTTCTCTAAGTCCTTTATTAATTTCTCATTGGACAATTTCAGTTCAGTATTTTCCTTAAGTAATTGAGCTTTCTTTTCCTTTTCTATATCAAGTTCAGATTTAACAAAACTGGTCAAAGCATGTTGTTTCTTTAAGGATTTATACTATTCCTTCAATTCATTACAAGTTTATTCTATCATATTAAAGTATTCAAATAATTCTTCACTAGACATATTTTTATATTCAGAATCATAATTAACTCCATAATAATATGAATTTAAAGCAGGAGTATCCAATTTTACCTCAGATGTGTTTTTCATGAAACACATATTAGCTTTTTGAGATTTTTCATCCTGAGTAGAATCAGAATCACTTGAACTATCTTCTAAAGAACTCCAAGTTTCTTTCATATCTTTCTTGTACTTTTTGTCCTCGTAGTCATATTTCTTCTTGAACTTTAACTTCGGGCAGTCTGATTTTACATGTCCTTTCCTTTTTCACTCATAGCAGAAAATATCATCACTTTTATCAGGATTTTTTAAACTCCTTCTTCCAATGACCTTTATTGTCATACATTTGTTTATAATTTGATTTTCTGAAGAATTTCTTCTTCCTATAGAACTTCTTAAATCTCCTGGCTATTTAATCTATCTCAGCATCATTGTCAGATGCACTCTCATCACTACTTGAGCTTTCAGTTGGTATGTGTACTTTCTCCTTGTCCTTTCTCTTTGAGGCAGTAGACTTAAATGCTACTGACTTCTTCCTTGGTTCATCATCTTCTTCCTTGTTTACTTTCATCTCTTCTTCATACATCATAATCTTACCAATTAATTCTTTAACAGGTAGTGAAATTATATCACACAATTCTCTTATTGAAACAGATGTGTCTCTCTATCTTTCTGGTAGACATCTTAATAGTCTCATGATATGCTCCTTTACAGAAACAGCTTTTCCAAGTGAACTCATAGTGTTGAAAATTTCATTGAACCTGAGATACATGTCAAAAATAGGTTCATCAGGCTTCATTTTAAAATTATCATTCTTAATAGTATAGGTATTTAGTCTCATTTCTTTAACATTGGTTGTTCCCTCATGAGAAACACCCAAGTATCCCAGATTTCATAAGCAGTTTTGCAAGCAGATATGCGATTAAATTCTTCATCCCCTAAAGCACAGTATAAAGCATTCATTACTTTATAGTTATTATTGTAAGTAGTTTTAGTAGGTTCATCCCAAGTAGTTCTTTCAGTTTTTGTAATCTTATATTGATTCTCTATAGCCGTCCAGATGTCAAATCCCATACTCTCTAAATGAATTTTCATTTTAAGCTTCCACTGAGCATAATTAACAACATTAAAGAAGGGTGGTCTATTGTTAGCAACACATTCTAGTCTATTATCCATAATAATATTTTATCAAATATATTTAAAGGGATAAAATTTATAACTAACAAAAATTTAGGATCTTTAAGACACAACTAAAATCACAGTTGAAAAACATAGTGTTTCGAAAACCTTTAATAATACAAAAACCTCTGATACCAAATGTTAGTTAGAGTGGATACTCAAGAGGGGGGGGGGGGTGAATTGAGTTCCAATTAAAATTTCAATTAAAAATATTTCTATTAAAATCCCCCAATTAAAAACTAAGTTAAACTGTAGTGAATTTGTAAAACTGTAAGGGTTTGGTTAAGTTCTCAAAAGATTGATTAGGTCTCAGGTAATTTAATCAGAAGATTAAATTAGCTTTTGAAACTAACCTAATGATTTACAATAGTTACAAACACTTTCTAGATTAACTATCAAAGTAACATTAAAAAAATTTATATTTCAAAGTAATTAGCAGCGGAATATTCAATATAGGTTAAAACCAAAATAAGTGACCACAGAAGTTTTAAAACAATAGGTTCAGTCTCAAGCCGAGACTTAGTCCTCTCAAACAAGTTATATAAATTTGATCCACACCCTGGATCGGGGTAAACAATAGTACAGAGACTGTCCAGGTACTAATACCTCTACCACAATTATTCTTGAGAACAAAACAATAGAACATAGGCTATCCAGGTCCTACTTGACCTCTACCACTATCCACAGTGGGATACAAGAGAGTTATAGAAGGTTTGTGTGAGGATTTAGAAATCCTCCAGTTTAGCACAGGAGATAGTGTGTGTAAAAAATATACAGAGTATGCACACTGCTCAAAATGTAAATAAAAGAATCACTAAGAGAGTAGATATGAGTTTTAGAATTCTCTAGTGATATGAACTGAAGCTTTGAACTCCTTTGATTAATCCGGAATGCTTCTGAGTCCTCTGTTTTTTGTCTGAAAAACAGAGGGTCGTTTTCTTCAAGTTCAGTTTGATCAGCTTGAGTGCATGAAGAACTCTTTGTAGTTCTTAACTCCTTGGATAAGGTTCAGCATGTGTTATCTTCTTGAATGAATCGCTTCATGTATGTCTAGTTTTCTTCCAGTATGGATGTAGCCTTTTTTCTGTGTGTATACACCACTATTCAGCACTCTTCAACCCTTATTTTCGCACTACTTTTGCATGGCCTTTGTCCTTCCTTTTATAGATTTCAGCTCCAGTAATGGGAATGATTACCTTTTTACAGGTACGAGTTATGGTTCCCTGACATTCCAACAACTATCATTAAATAACATTAATTGCATTAAAATCGTCAAATATGACTGTTTCTAAATAAACAAATAGAAATATAGTTTAGGTAAATAGTGACTGGTATTCAATCGGTATCTCCTTATAATAGTGAGCTTGTATCAGTGGTTCCTCTGTATTGGTAGCTTTCACTCCTTGTAACAATATCTCCTTATATCAGTCAGTGGCTCATTGTATCAGTGAACTTCTATCGGTAGACTTGATTAGTGGTGAGCTTCTTTATATCGGTGAACTTAATAGTGGTAGACTTACTTATACTGGTAGACTTACTCTAACAGTATCTCTGGTGTAACGGTAGCTCGTATCAGTAGACTTTTGTATCGGTAGCCTGTGCATACCGGTGGCTCTATTTTTTACTAGTGATTAAGTGCATACTGGTGGACTTATGCACACCGGTCGACTTGTTCTATCGGTAGCTATTTGTATCGGTGGATGTTGTATCGGTGGACTAGATCTATCAATGACATGTGCTTACTGGTGGACTTATACATACCGGTAGCTCTGTGTATTTGTGACCTTTACTTATCGGTGACCATTTATATCGGTAGACTAAGTACTGGTAGGTCTGTGTCCGTAGCTATGAGTATATTAGTGACTTAACACTTATCTTTTCTATGCAAAACATATACAGATTGAGTTATAATTATGTCAAAATATGATTAAAGATAGATAAGCATTGATTGACATATTCCAATGATTATTTTGGTATTCAACATATATATATATATATAGAATTATAAGTACACATCAAGATTATCAAAACATATTAAAGCATGATTGGGATTATCAAAACAGTTGAGGTCAACATAATTGATTTGGTGTGAGCCAAGAATCATTGGGATAATGTAGTGTTTGTAGTAAACTGGAAAATGAGTGTTTCATGGTTATGAGTGTGGTCAATGACTATGGAACATATATTTTTGGACTCTAGTGTTGTTGTGAAGGATAATTGATATAAATGGACAATGGAAGCATTGATAAGGGATATCCAATGGTGGGGAGCACAATATCAAATGCTTATGGAAATTATTGTTATTACCCCTAACTTTGGAATAATGTGATGGAATCATACAACATTGATTGATTTGGGATGAATCAATGTGTTTTATATGTATCTTCTATAATGTGTATCTATTGGGATCTATTTATTTTTGAAAATGACTAAGTGGATCTTTTAAAATTATTCAAGTGTTTTGAAATTTCTCTTAGAGGGATGTCTCTCATTTTAAATGATTAAGATTGAAGGGTCATGAATTTATCTTGAATTATTTAAAAAATAAAGGAATTGTGGTTTTGTGAAAGAGCGTTTGGAACTAATTGATTTATTTTAAAAATGGTGTGCTATTTTAAAAAAGAATTTGTGTAAATGATTGGGTTTTTAATGGGATTTAAAGTGTGATTTTTTAAATAGTTTTCAAAGGACATTTGAACTGTAGTTTTTTCATAGTATTTTAAGTTTAAATTTTTATAGAATTAGGAAAACCATTAAATTATCTCAATATTTTTTGTATTTATTTTGTTAAATACTAATATCACAGAATAAAATAGGATGGATATGAATAAAGAATAGATGGGTGCCAATCTCTTGACAAGAGAGTATGATGATGGAATGAAATATTTCATCAAGTTTTCAAAATATCATGCATATGACCCTTCTCAAATCCTTTGTGTGTGTTTATGCTGTTGTTATTCAAGACAAGTTAGTCTAGAGGAGTTATAAGAACACATTATCTTTCATTGAATATATAGAAGTTATAAATGTTGGAATAAACACGAGGAAAAAAGCGAATATAGCTAGTGGCTAGGATAACAATGCATTTTATGGATCTTCTAATATCATTAAAAGTGTGGAAAATGAAGAAGACCATATCATGGTTGTGACTAAAGAAGTGAATGATGATAAAGATCATATTAAAGAAATGAAAAATGATAGTTGAAGATTAACTTCATGATTTCCTAAAATTGTTTGAGCAATTAAAGAGTTTTCAAAATATGCCTTTGTATGATGGTTTCACTAAATATATAGCATTGTCAGCCATACTAAAGTTGTATAATTTGAAAGCTGGAAATGGATGGAGTGAAGCTATTTTTAAAGAATTACTTTCTCTCTTGAATGACATGATCCTAGAAGATAATGAGCTCTCGAGCCAAAAGTACGATACTAAATAAATGCTACGTTCGATGGGTATAACCTATGAACAAATACACGCCTTCTTGAATGACAGTATAATATTTCACAAGGACCAAAAATCATGTAAAGAATTCCCAAAGTGTGGTGCTTCTTGATATAAGAAAGATGGATCCGGTCCTACGAAAGTTGTATGGAAATTTCTAATCATTCAAAGATTTAGATTCCTATAAGGAAGTGAGGATGTAACGCCCCGACCCCAGCTACCCAGAGTCGGTGCATTACTTCGTAACATTGGCATGATCACAAAAGATCAAGTCTCGAAAGACTGATTAGTTTAGTAGCCTTGGAAACACTAGATACATTCTTAAACGTTACATTACATAAAAAAGTAAAAAAACTACAATAACATGGTCTTCATAGTCCACACTCGAATCCTCTTCTGACTATCCCTGCAGGTCATTCATAAAATATTGATTCACATCCTGGAAAATATTAAAACATTGAAAGGGGTGAGCTCAGATGCTCAGTAAGGATAACAATATTGCAGAAGCTTTCATAAATAAACATAAAAAATTAAGGCAATGTGTAACTAAAACAAAAGCCTTTTAAACTTGAACATAAACATAATATGGCAAAAGTAAAATGATATAATGCCATTCACTTCTTCACATGGATATTCTACTGGTCCAATAATCACATGCAATATCAATAACCACTTTCATAATGAGGGAATGTATAATGCCGGACATTCTGAAACATTTTGTCAAGGCCTCGGCCAAGACGTCTAAAATGATTAAGGCCTCGTCTAAAACCATAAATAAAATTGGGAAAGGGCCTCGGCCAATTCCACGTCTAGTTGTCTCATGAGACCTATCGATGCATCGAGGAGCTATAGCGGGCTCCACCTGTCACTTATTAAGTCCAATACATTCCTCATATGAATAGGTTTAAACATTTCATAAACCATAACATAATCGTATCACATAAAACATGCATAAAGGAAACATAACATTTCCACATTTCAATCACAAGATATCAATACAACACATTGATATAATAAAAACGCTTTCAAAACCATTTTCAATACCAAAATAAAAGAATGTTAAAAATTTGTATTTATTTTTCATTAAAAAAAATGATGGCTTGTAGAGGAAGCTGAAACTCAAATAATGGTCACGGCGG
The DNA here is from genome assembly GCA_963277665.1 of Viscum album. Classification (NCBI taxonomy): domain Eukaryota; kingdom Viridiplantae; phylum Streptophyta; class Magnoliopsida; order Santalales; family Viscaceae; genus Viscum; species Viscum album. The sequence continues at coordinate 61,540,735 of OY728138.1, forward strand.
CGGAGAAGTCATTTTCGCCGCATATGTACAGAAAGAAAAACATTCCCTTTTTGTCGTTTAGTAAAACGCTTCGTATAAAAAAGATTCCTTTTGAATAAACATAAAAGTCAAAGGGGTTTATACGCTGTATAAAAGAAAGTTGTGTACAAAACCAAATAGGCCTCAATGAAAGGAGATTGAGACAAAGTCCTTACAAAGATCATTTTTAAAATAAAATAGATCTATTATGTTTATTCACTATAAGTACACATAAAGAAATTACAAATACAAGATAGTACATAATAATATCATGACATAATTTGAAAGTAGGAGATTAACCCAAAGAATAGAAATTGGGTTAAGAAGTTCCCTTACCTTGCGTCTTGTCCTGACTCGACCGTTCTTTAACCTCCTGAATAATAAACTAGAGTTAATTTCTATTTACTTAAGAACCTTTTTCATGTTCATTATTCCTTTTATATCACTTATTACCATGTTATGAACATTATGTAATTATTTAAGTTAATAACGGTCGTTTTGTCGATCTTTGGTACTTGAGTCAACAATAAACTTCTTATAATTACAAGTTTTTTATGTGGTGATATATATCCATTATATCCAGAATTATATTCATGATATAGATATCATATATATCATATATATCCAGTATATACATTTATTCATAATACTACGTAACATTTTAGAGGTAAGAAATGAAATGCACCGTTCATGGAGACGGTAAGCCGTACGTACGCATGAACGCTACTTTCATTTCAATTTCATATTTAATGGAAAGAAATCATAATGATGTAAATGTATAATATAATTCCAGTATAATATAGTGTATAATACCATTTTCTCCATCCTTTATACATCCCACATATGGAATTAACGATTCAAATCACCTTGAGGGGGCGGTAGTCCGCACTTCCTAAAATGAAATTATCGTGTTTTACTCATAATGGAAATCATAAAGTATGACATAAATGAGAAATACAGAAGCATAAGTAAAACATAAACATATTATATATCACATATAAAAATAGTGACATCTTAATGGAGACCTTTGAAGGTGTTATATGAGTGTTGAACAATCATCGTTTCGTGAGGCAGAAATTCTCCATCCACAGAAACCGTATGTTATTTAACCATTAGATGTAGTTGTGTGTATGTGTAGCTCGAATACTTCTTATAACAACATCCTAGTATATTGAGGATACTGGTGTTGTTACAAAAGAAATGAATAAAAAGAGTTTAGGGGGTTGGAGAAGAAAAATAAAACAAAACAACATTAGAGAAGACATTACCTCAAAATCGGGTAACTCTTTTTGATTTGAGCCAAAGGCTTCCTTGAGAAGAGTTCTGCCCAAAGTGAGGCTTCTAGGAGTAAGAGGGGGAAGTTTTGAGAGTATTTGGGCAGAGTTTTGCCGAGCCAAATGGCTTGAAAGTGTAAATGAGGTGGGAGAGGTGGGGGCCTTTTATAAGTGGAGAGGAGGGGCACTTTTGGAAAGATTGAAATGTTACATTATTTCACAATGCTTTTCGGATTCTAAAGGTCCCACACTTATATAATTCGAGGCTAAGGTGATAATGTTTCGAAATCTCCTCATCCAATAGGCATTGGACAAGTGTAAGCCTTGGATTTTGCATTATCTTCTCATTTTATTTAAATCGTTAAATAATGAGGTCATCGCTGCATCATAATGATGTCATAAATAATTTAATTTATTTAATGTATAAAAATTATAAAACAAATCCTATGATGTAGGAAATCTTTTTATCTTTCTAATGAATATTTATAGACAAAATTTTGACTTGTGTAACCCCACTTAAAAACTATTTTAGTAAAATAACTCATGTTTGTGTCAATTTAATTTTAACATTAAATAAATATATATTAATGTCATTTTCCAACTAAAGTGGCTCCATGGGGTCCCCAAGTTGACCCATGGGTTTTCTTGGTCGGCCATGACTCATCAAATAGGAGTAGGACAAGTGTCATGCTCATCTCATATTATTAAAACATTATTTGTACCTTAAACTACACTAATTACCTCTAATCGCGATTAAGAACTTAAAAGTTACTATTCACCAAAAAATTATTTTAATCTCATTGAACCACATTTTACTTCTTAATGACAACCATGTATGTTGGATTTTTGAAAATCAAATCACATAAGTGGTAACATTTCATTTAAACGAAAAATCAGTTATTTAACTACCACTTAGTGGTTTCACTATTCATCAAAAATTGAAGTTTTTCAGAACAAGGCCAAAATTTCACCCTAAGCTATAATTGATATTCCGAATTCAAAAATGATGTCTATTTTACAAAATTCCAAACATATGAGTTGCATTAATTAATTTTATAATTAATTCCCGCTGTTACGACAAATAGCGTGTTTTTAAGAAACAATTTATATCAAAAGATTGGCAATTGTTTATGTCCAATTTCAATGTTAAATTAATTCTAATGACCACCATTGGATAAAATGGTAAAAATATATTCTAATTATACCTTAAAACCACTAAATAGTATAACTTATCACTATAAATTATTTTGATTAAAAAAGTTGTTTTAAGTATTTTTCACTATTCATAAAAATTTGGAAGTTCTCGGAAAATTACAAAAAATTCAACATAGGCTAATTTCAATATTAGGAATACAAAAATGAAGCCCATTTTGAAATATAAAATTTCTATAAATTTAAAAGGTGGTTATTACTATTCATAACGGCTACTTTGATTAGTTGCGGTGTGTTAGAACTCGAACTTGCGTACAATGCAAGCTATTTCATTATTGAATGAGAAGCGTATCGTGGAAGCTAGGGGTGTTACATTCTCCCCTCCTTCAATAAATTGCGTCCTCGCAATTTGAAATTTTTCTTTGAAAATAAAAGGTTGAAAAGAGAAAATACCTTTGTGGAAAACCCACACCGGAAATAAGGTTAATAAAATTTAGTCTTAATAAGAGGGAAATGGAAATAAGAAAGTCACCACCAAATTATGATCTCGATAAGGAGAACATTGGTGGAAATTAGAGACATATAATTGGAGGAAAAACGTAAATATTTGTAGGGAGTGATTGAGGTCATCAATCACAATCAACTGTCAAATTGAGGGCCTCAAAGCCTTCAATCTATGTTGATTTAAAATATCATCAGTTCAATAAGACATAAGGTATTAGGATAACACATTTTTTTGTTTTAATATCCCTTTACTAAAGTTTAAGAATTAATTTATTCATTGAATAAGAGATAGGTATATATATATTTATGCTTGACAATTAGAGTTTCAACCTTCAACTCATCTTTCACTCAAAAAGATAATATAACTCAAAAATATTATACTTATCCTAATTGTATAAGGTTACAAATGTTAACACATACCATTTAGATTAGTAAAATTATTTTTAATAACCATGGAATTTCTGTAGGCTAGTGGTAGGAAATAAAGGCCTGTCGCACTATGATTGTGGGTTCGATTCCTGCAGCTTTGTCCGACGCGACGAGTTATGCCCCACCCTGCAGGTTGTCCTTTTCATAAAACTATAGTATTCCAAGAATAATCTCCAGAAAATTTTTAACCTTAAATTTACTATCCAAGGTTCAACTTAATCCACTCCAACCTTTATAGTTATCCAAAATACCTCTGTCCAGACTTTCTCTAAAAGGTCTCTTAATTCCAAAATCAATTTATCAGATTCCCCAAACAAAGTAAAGTTTCTCTTATTGTCACATACTAAAAATATGATTACCTTCATCATATTAAAACCTTACTGAAATCAACAAGTACTGCAGTACAATCCTTATATATATATCACATTATTCTAATAACCAGAATATAATCCATGAGTCCAAAATCACCAATACATTAGTTATTATGCTTCAACTGTAGTAACAGCATAATATTGTCCTTGATCCCTTGGCCTTTTCTGAGGTAAGTTTCCCTGACGCATAGGGAATTCATTTGCATAATGAACCATTTCTCTACAATTGTAGCATTCAACTTTGACAGCCTCTTTCTTTCCCTTGAAATCACGAGCCTGGTGACCCTTTTCTCCACATTTATAACAAACTCCCATTCCTTTTAGGCAAGTACCAGGGTGACTCTTCCCACAATTATCACATAATGGAAAATCCTTCTTTCCCTTTTTCCCTTTATCTATCTCTTGTTCCACCGTTCTCTTATTTTCTTGCTTTACTTTGTTGTCATAAGACTTAGAGAATTCCTTTTCTGTCTTGATAGCACACGAGACAATATCTTCGTATGATGAGAAGGATTGTGATATTAAAGCTCGATGGAGAAATGGTTTTAACCCATAAAAGAAACGATCAATCTTACTCCTTGGGTTACGTATATAATCGGCAGCATGCCTCGCTAACCTTGTAAAGTTAGCCTCATACTTTGCGACATTCTCATCCTCCTTCTGCCTCAAACTCAGAAATTGCCTTTCCATATCTGCTCGATGGTCACGAGGAAAATATTTTTCTAAGAAAAGCTCTTTGAACTCCCTCCATTCCATATTCGATACGTCATCATCATCCTTTGTGTTTTGAATCAGCGACCACCACTGATCGACATCTCCAGTGAGGCGGTAAACTGCCATGACAAGCTTCTCCCTTTCACTACTCCCCAAGGCATGGAATATTTTCTCTAAAGAATTTATCCATTGCTCAGATACTGTAGGATTTTTACTCCCATTGATGGTTGGTGGTTGTTGCCTCATGAAACGGTCTAGCATTGATCCTCCACGTTGCGGATCAGGGTTCTCCATACGAGTAAGGTTATTATTCATAACCTGAGTGAGTTGTCCTAGTATGGTAATAAGTTGATCAGCACCAGTTGTATCTCCAGATCCACAATAATTATCTTGAGCAGGAGGGCAATCCCTACAAGGATTTCGTGCATTGATACGGTTTCCATTCCTTCCACTAGGCGCTATTTTTAAACAATGGCATAAACTAGATTAGTTTATGAATCAAAATACATAATTCCATACTTGTTAAACACTTTACATAAATTGAACTATTTATGGATATAATCAATAATCATAAAAAGAAATGTTTTCTTTGAGGAAGTATGTAATCATAACCCTTCATAGTAGTTTGTAAATAAAATGAGAATTATCCTAAGCATATCCCCCGGGAGTGTCGTAACCAAGATTGCAGCAAGGCCCGTTGTCGTGCACCAGTTCCCGTTTGAGTCTAGCTCAAAGCGGTGTTTTCGGGTTTTACCCCTAGGTACATCTGTGCCAGAGCCGCCTCTACCTGCTCATATCCAGACAGGGATGTATTGCTCAGAAAACTCATAAAATCTCTATAATACCAAAATTCTAGGAAGTTCTTCTATACTAATTCTCAAAGTCTATCTTTGGGCTATGTGCTCTAATCAGAGTTTATCTAAATCTATCTTCCAAGGTTAGTACTAATCTGCCTCTGATACCAACTGTAACGCCCCGACCCCAGCTACCCAGAGTCAGTGCATTACTTCGTAACATTGGCATGATCACAAAAGATCAAGTCTCGAAAGACCGATTATTTTAGTAGCCTTGGAAACACTAGATACATTCTTAAACGTTACATTACATCAAAAAGTAAAAAAACTACAATAACATGGTCTTCATAGTCCACACTCATATCCTCTTCTGACTATCCCTGCAGGTCATTCATAAAATATTGCTTCACATCCTGGAAAATATTAAAACATTGAAAGGGGTGAGCTCAGATGCTCAGTAAGGATAACAATATTGCGGAAGCTTTCATAAATAAACATAAATATTTAAGGCAATGTGTAACTAAAACAAAAGCCTTTTAAACTTGAACATAAACATAATATGGCAAAAGTAAAATGATATAATGCCATTCACTTCTTCACATGGATATTCTACTGGTCCAATAATCACATGCAATATCAATAACCACTTTCATAATGAGGGAATGTATAATGCCGGACATTCTGAAACATTTTGTCAAGGCCTCGGCCAAGACGTCTAAAATGATTAAGGCCTCGGCCAAAACCATAAATCAAATTGGGAAAGGGCCTCGGCCAATTCCACGTCTAGTTGTCTCATGAGACCTACCGATGCATCGAGGAGCTATAGCGGGCTCCACCCGTCACTTATTAAGTCCAATACATTCCTCATATGAATAGGTTTAAACATATCATAAACCATAACATAATCGTATCACATAAAACATGCATAAAGGAAACATAACATTTCCACATTTCAATCACAAGATATCAATAAAACACATTGATATAATAAAAACGCTTTCAAAACCATTTTCAATACCAAAATAAAAGAATGTTAAAAATTTGTATTTATTTTTCATTAAAAAAAATGATGGCTTGTAGAGGAAGCCGAAACTCAAATAATGGTCACGGCGGCAGAGAAGTCATTGTCGCCGCATATGTACGGAAAGAAAAACATTCCCTTTTTGTCGTTTAGTAAAACGCTTCGTATAAAAAAGATTCCTTTTGAATAAACATAAAAGTCAAAGGGGTTTATACGCTGTATAAAAGAAAGTTGTGTACAAAACCAAATAGGCCTCAATGAAAGGAGATTGAGACAAAGTCCTTACAAAGATCATTTTTAAAATAAAATAGATCTATTATGTGTATTCACTATAAGTACACATAAAGAAAGTACAAATACAAGATAGTACATAATAATATCATGACATAATTTGAAAGTAGGAGATTAACCCAAAGAATAGAAATTGGGTTAAGAAGTTCCCTTACCTTGCGTCTTGTCCTGACTCGACCGTTCTTTAACCTCCTGAATAATAAACTAGAGTTAATTTATATTTACTTAAGAACCTTTTTCATGTTAATTATTCCTTTTATATCACTTATTACCATGTTATGAACATTATGTAATTATTTAAGTTAATAACGGTCGTTTTGTCGATCTTTGGTACTTGAGTCAACAATAAACTTCTTATAATTACAAGTTGTTTATGTGGTGATATATATCCATTATATCCAGAATTATATTCATGATATAGATATCATATATATCATATATATCCAGTATATACATTCATTCATAATACTACGTAACATTTTAGAGGTAAGAAATGAAATGCACCGTTCATGGAGACGGTAAGCCGTACGTACGCATGAACGCTACTTTCATTTCAATTTCATATTTAATGGACCGAAATCATAATTATATAAATTTATAATATAATTCCAGTATAATATAGTGTATAATACCATTTTCTCCATCCTTTATACATCCCACATATGGCATTAACGATTCAAATCACCTTGAGGGGGCGGTAGTCCGCACTTCCTAAAATGAAATTATCGTGTTTTACTCATAATGGAAATCATAAAGTATGCCATAAATGAGAAATACAGAAGCATAAGTAAAACATAAACATATTATATATCACATATAAAAATATTTACATCTTAATGGCCACCTTTGAAGGTGTTATATGAGTGTTGAACAATCATTGTTTCGTGAGGCAGAAATTCGCCATCCACAGAAACCGTATGTTCTTTAACCATTAGATGTAGTTGTGTGTAAGTGTAGCTCGAATCCTTCTTATAAAAACATCCTAGTATATTGAGGATACTGGTGTTGTTACAAAATAAATGAATAAAAAGAGTTTAGGGGGTTGGAGAAGAAAAATAAAACAAAACAACATTAGAGAAGACATTACCTCAAAATCGGGTAACTCTTTTTGATTTGAGCCAAAGGCTTCCTTGAGAAGAGTTCTGCCCAAAGTGAGGCTTATAGGAGTAAGAGGGGGAATTTGGGAGAGTATTTGGGCAGAGTTTGGCCGAGCCAAATGGCTTGAAAGTGTAAATGAGGTGGGAGAGGTGGTGGCCTTTTATAAGTGGAGAGGAGGGGCACTTTTGGAAAGATTGAAATGTTACATTATTTCACAATGATTTTCGGATTCTAAAGGTCCCACACATATATAATTCGAGGCTAAGGTGATAAGGTTTCGAAATATCCTCATCCAATAGGCATTTTACAAGTGTAAGCCTTGGATTTTGCATTATCTTCTCATTTTATTTAAATCGTTAAATAATGAGGTCATCGCTGCATCATAATGATGTCATAAATAATTTAATTTATTTAATGTCTAAAAATTATAAAACAAATACTATGATGTAGGAAATATTTTTAGATTTATAATTAATATTTATAGACAAAATTTGGACTTGTGTAACCCCACTTAAAAACTGTTTTAGTAAAATAACTCATGTTTGTGTCAATTTAATTTTAACATTAAATAAATATATATTAATGTCATTTTCCAACTAAAGTGGCTCCATGGGGTCCCCAAGTTGACCCATGGGTTGTCTTGGTCGTCCATGACTCATCCAATAGGAGTAGGACAAGTGTCATGCTCATCTCATATTATTAAAACATTATTTGTACCTTAAACTACACTAATTACCTCTAATCGCGATTAAGAACTTAAAAGTTACTATTCACCAAAAAATTATTTTAATCTCATTGAACCACATTTTACTTCTTAATGACAACCATGTATGTCGGATTTTTGAAAATCAAATCACAGAAGTGGTAAAATTTCATTTAAACGAAAAATCAGTTATTTAACTACCACTTAGTGGTTTCACTATTCATCAAAAATTGAAGTTTTTCAGAACAAGGCCAAAATTTCACCCTAAGCTATAATTGATATTCCGAATTCAAAAATGATGTATATTTTACAAAATTACAAACATATAAGTTGAATTAATTAATTTTATAATTAATTCCCGCTGTTACGACAAATAGCGTGTTTTTAAGAAACAATTTATATCAAAAGATTGGCAATTGTTTATGTCCAATTTCAATGTTAAATTAATTCTAATGACCACCATTGGATAAAATGGTAAAAATATATTCTAATTATACCTTAAAACCACTAAATAGTATAACTTATCACTATAAATTATTTTGATTAAAAAAGTTGTTTTAAGTATTTTTCACTATTCATAAAAATTTGGAAGTTCTCGGAAAATTACAAAAAATTCAACATAGGCTAATTTCAATATTAGGAATACAAAAATGAAGTCCATTTTGAAATATAAAATTTCTATAAATTTAAAAGGTGGTTATTACTATTCATAACGGCTACTTTGATTAGTTGCGGTGTGTTAGAACTCGAACTTGCGTACAATGCAAGCTATTGCATTATTGAATGAGAAGCATATCGTGGAAGCTCGGGGTGTTACAGAGGAGACCACATGAAAATTGATGTGTCACACAGAAAGAATAAATAAATATGGGAAACTACATCACCTGGCATACTCTCCTTAGTGGAAGAGAATTGGTCATGAGTATCCTGATTTTGGAAATGTGTTGAGAAACCTTCGTCTTGTGTTATCTACATATAGAGTGAATCCTTTGGGTTTACAAAGAAACACTCATAGTACATGGATAGTTATGTTGGTAAATTATAACATGCCACCATGGTTATGTAAGAAATGAAAACACATCATGTTATCTATGCTTATATTAGGACCAAAACAACCAGGTAATGATATTGATGTTTATTTGGAACCATTGATTGAGGATTTGAAATTATTGTGGGATTTAGGTGTAAAATTTTATGATACTTAGAGAAATGAAGATTTCACATTGATATGCATGTTTTATAGGGTGATAAATGACTTTCCTGCTTATGGAAATTTGTTAGGATATAACATTAAATGAATTCATGGGTGTCTTTTCTACGAACAAGGTACACAATCAATTTGGTTGAAACACTCATCGAAAATCATGAATCTAGTACATCGCAGATTTCTATCCCAACAACATAAGTACTGATCTTGGATGATATCATTCTATGTAAGTTTAGAAGAATATACAACACCAACTCCACTAATAGGTGATCAAATGTTTGAGAAAGTAAAAGATATGGACACTACTTTTGGTAAATCGTTTCCAAAAAACATTATGAAAACCAGTTGGAAGAAGATATCAGTTTTTTTTTGAATTACCATACTAGAATTTTCTACATGTCAGACACTTTCTTGATGTTATTCAAGTTGAAAAAAATGTTGGTGACAGTGTCATCGACATGTTGCAAAATACACCTGAAAAATAAAGGATTTAATTAAGGCTTGGTTGGCATGGTAGACATGGGAATACGAGAAGATTTGGCACCAGTGAAAGGTGAAAAATGAACTTTTCTTCCTCCAGCTACTTACACTCTGTCCAAGTAGTATAGATATCAATTTTGAAACTTCTTGAATGACATAAAGGTTCTAGAGGGGTATTCATCGAATATCGATAACATAGTGTTAATGACTGATTTAATGTTAAAGGGTATGAAATCTCATGAATTATAAAATTTGATGAAAGGTATAATTCCAATAGATTTATGTTGCATTTTTTTCAAGAATTTTTGTTATACATTAACAAATCTCTGTTTCTTCTTCAAATCTATTTGGAGAAAATTTATAGACCCAAATAAATTGTTGAGTATGGAAAAATAAATTTTCATAATATTATGTGAATTGGAAATGTTCTTCCCATTGAATTTCTTTGATATGATGGTTCATTTGATGGTTCACTTGGTGAGAGAGATTCAACTATGTGTTCATGTACAATATAGATAGATGTACCCCATTGAATTGTATATGAAGATTTTGAATGGAAATGTAAAAAATTGAAGTTGTCTATAGTATTGTATTGAGAAAAGATATATTTTTGAGGAAGCCATTGAATTCTATTACAAATACTTGTCTAGTGTGGAAATCATTAGTCTACTTAAATCTTGTCACATTGGGAGGCTTGTGGGTGAATGAATTTCTAGAAGAGAGTTGTCACAATCTATATTACAGATCGGGAGAAGGATCAACTTTACATTTTTCATAATAGTTTTGAGGTTTAACCATATGTCAAAACCCAAAAAGAAATTATTAGGCCTTTGAATCCATTAAGGGTAGAAATATGGATATCAAATACACATAATTAAAAATTTATAGGATGGTTTCGGGACCATATATTTAAGGAGTTGGATGAAAATACAGACTCAATTTTAGAATGACTTCAATGGCTAACTAGAGGACCAAGGGTGTATGTATTATCTTATAATTATTTTTTAATTAATGGTTATACATTCTTTACTAATGAACATGATGAAGACAGTGCCATGTAGAATAGTGGAGTTACACTTGTGGTTGAAGCGATGCATGTTTCCATTAATAAGGACAGAATTCCTATTTTTGCAAATATGTCATACTTTGGCATCATTAAAAAAACATGGGAGTTGGATTATATGAACTTCTAAGTGCCAATTTTTCAATTCAAGTAGGCTGATAACTAGAGTGTTGATAAAATAAATGACTTGGGATTCATGAAAGTTGATTTCAGTAAGGAAGGGTACAAAGATGAACCGTTTATAATGGAATCATAGGCAGTAAAAGTATTTTATGTTACAAATCTCACAACCTAAAAGTTTTCAATTGTTTTGTTATCGACCAAAACCACTTAAGGATCAGATGAAAATTCAATGGAGGATGACCCTCTCATCGGGATGTCACAATCATTTCCTAGTGGTCCCAATGTAGATAGAATTTTGTATGTTATAAGAGACCACAATGAAGGGATTTGGATAGTTGATAGAGGGGTTAAATCTTATCATCATTTAAAAAAAAGTGAGTTCAATAATTAGGCTTTTTTTTTGTAATATACATCATGTTACATTATGTTATTATCTGTTCACTGTTGCTTTTATGTAATCTAAACTAAATTTTAAACCACTTATGGAGATAGTGACTTATAAACATGATTATGCTCCCAATACCGAGTCATGAAAGGTCTCTCAACCTATTGATTCTTGTAGTGTAGAGGAACAACAATTCTCTCAACCTACTACTGATCACAATTTAGAGGACCAACAAGTTTCTCAACCTATTATAGCCACTGCTCCCAGTGCAGAGGTACAACCACTATTTGAACATCTTGATGCTAGAACTATGGAGGAATATATTGATGATTTTGAAACTGAGGAAATGGTAGGAAATGAAACACTGGAAACATAGAAAAAACAAGAGTTCCATAGTTTGACGGTGTTAGAAAAAATCCTTAAGTCAAAAGTGAAAGACATCAAATACGAGGTCAGATGGAATAAGGAGGGCCAGCATGTTAACCCCAACAATCCCATGTTAAGTAGTTACATTGGAATCATCACTCTAAAATGTGTGATGATTGATGTATAATCGTGGCACCATGTTTTCATCAGGATTAAGACACTGATGTGGGGAGATATTACGGTAACATTAAGATATCATTTCTTTAATTTACTAAAAAAAATAAAATAATAAAATACTGACTTACTCTTCATCATCCCTTGTTTATTAAGGGTTGTTGTAAGGATTCACAGAGGCTTTCACGTGATTTTAATGAGATATTATATTAAGGATGTTGAATGGAAAATCAAGCCTCACCCACCTCTTATTTATGCAAACCTAATAACCTAAAGATCATGGGATTTGTTTACTATCCATTGTGTGGAGCAGTCTTTTTAGGTACATTGTATTTGGTAATACATTTTTTGAAGATACATGTATTCATCACTTTTATTGATTTTTTTTTATTTATAAAACAATAATTGAGTGCTGAAAATAAGTAATAAGCAGCAAAATCAGTGTACCTCTACCGTAAATCAAGAATAGGGTACACTTCTCTTAAAAACAATTTGTACATATTTTAAATCTATTACTTTTATGTTACATAAAACAACATCGTAACTATGTTCCTCTATTTATATGAAGATTAATGAATCCAAATCCAAAGTCACTTCCATCCTATTTCATGTTCTATGGAAGGTGGTGTGTGTAAATAAAGATGAGATACTAATAGATTAAAATACACAAAAAGTGTGGGAAACATGTGTAAGTATGACACAATAAATATTTGTTTTTATTTAAATTAATATTACATAACAACGGTTACTTATTTTCCTATATTTTCTATATAACATAGTCATAGGAATTAGAAACATCCAAACTGGATGCAGACATACTTTTCGTGGCCTTAAAGCAGGCAGAAAAGTATGGTCGCATCAGAGGTGTGGGTTTTGGGGTGACACCCCGAACCTTTTCTGTGAAAAAAAGAGTAGGATCTAAGTGAAGAAATAAAAATTATGAAAGAAAGAATATCTATCCTTGAATAAAATATTAAATTCTTGAGAGAGTTCATAGAAAATTTGATGGTGGGGGGCAAAGAGAAGAAACAACTCAAGAACAACCTACACGTGAAGATACCGCCCCACCCCCCACTAGCTTTGAGATCAGGCATTCCCATAAAAACCCTATCCTAGCTGAGGCAATAAATATTATAATAATTGTTTTTGTGAATTGTGAATTATATAGACAATGATAGCTTTCCTGTACTGATATTGTATAAGGTGAAAATGACTGTGATTTATATCTATCAACACCCACCAATCGCCTTGTAGCATGGGTTATGGTGTTCAATATCTAGAACGGCATGCTACACAATAGACCACTTACAACAGGTCATGTGAAAGAGTTGATTAACGTAGTCCATGAGCTGAGAGCTAAGCTACCTCTTCCATTTGATGATGAAGTTATTTATAAGGTCGAACAAACTCTTAGAACATTCATCGTATGATTTTCATAGCTTGTAAAAAAACATGTTGACAATGAGGTATTCATTTACAATTTATTTTTCAAGATAAAACTTTAAAATTTATTGATAAAAGGTCTCAATCAATGAATTATATTACAGAAGTACATAGGGAAGGGGGTGAAAATAACGAACTGATCAAAACCATATCAAGTATCAACCAACCGATCAAAACAATCTACTGGAATCACCTTAAAACCAAATGTTCTATATCTGCATTTATTACCATTGTCGGCTCATGTGAATACGAATTTGAAATATGGTGGTACTCAAAAAATTATTCTTGATGAAAATACGTGCAAAGGGGAAGATCTAAAATTCATCACTGTTAAAAATGTAAGTGAAATCCTAGAGTATGATTGGCTAGGAGGCTCAGTTGTAAATGTAAACATGAGGTATGTTTTCATGATTTGATTTTCCAAAATCTAATATACTATAATAATTATGAATAAATAAGTTCAATATTTTTCAAAGGCATATATACGAAAAAAAATTGAAGGTATTTCCCAATGATTTTTTTTGGATTCGTCAGTCCTCACACCACCTCTATAGAACCAAAAAAAGAGTCCAAGAAAGTGGGTGAAATAGTGGCAGGCCTACTCAAATCGTTTAAAAACAAAAATATAGATGACAGACTCATATTAATACCAATGATATAGGGGTAAAACTATACAATTTAATCATATCAAATATATTTTAAATTATTTCATTACTTATTCCTTTTTGTGTTTTTAAGAAGAATTGGATACTCATTGCACTAAATTTTTATACTCTAAAGATTTATTTCTTGGATTCAATTCATGGATATCAAACAAACCGACCATACCTGATGGTGTCTGTCAATTTTTAATATAATACATCCAATATTTTAGAACTAAATATCTATTTATATTATTTATATTATCTTTTAATGAGGATTTTGTTATGACAGTGTGGTGCGTGAATATCGTCTACATCATGGAATGAGGCTAGGGGAAGAGGATACAGAATATCACAAGTACTACAAATGGATAAGTATCATGGTATATATAATAATGTTTCACTATCCAGACACATATAAAAATTTACTTATTTTTCTCAATGTTTCTATAGTGTCCAAAAAAACAAACAGAAAGTAATGTGGTTATTATGTTTGTAAATTTATAAAATAGATTGTATTCTATGAACAAACCAACATCCTGGAAGAGGTATTTTCGAAGATAATAACTATTTTATTTAAAATATTTATTAATAATTTGTGTATTTATATTTTTTTAGTACTACCATGATTGTCTAAAAGAATACTATTCACAAGATGATATAGATATTTTTAGAAACAAACGGGCAACATACCTGATGGAAGAATGTACACAAATTGTATGAAGATGTGACCCGTATGACTCTAAGTGTCTATTTTTATTTAAAATTTTCAGCATTTTTAGTAAAAAGAACAAGTGAAATAATGAAAACTAATAAAACACATTAAGATTTATTTTATAATTTATAATAATGATCCATATGTCATTTGTGACATATAGAAATCAACCACACCTAAATTTGATGCATGTTGTGACCATTATGACTTTAATTGTGTATTTTTATATTAAATTAACAATAAATTTAGCAAAAAGAACAAGTGGCATACTAAAAACAAAGAAAACACATTAATATTGTTTTGATACATTAAGATAATGATCCATCAGTCATTTGTGATTTTTATGAATCAACCACACCTAAATCCGATGAACGGTGTGACCGATATTACTAAAAGTGTCTGTTATCAGTTTAAAATTGAGATTTTAGATCAAAATGTGTTACTCACTGAAAAATAAAAGAACTCACTCCAATTTTCTTCATGATTTAGGAAGATGATTCATAAGTTATTTTTGATGTGTATGAATAAGTCTCATGTCAAACTGATTCCCGATGTGATCGGTACGATTCAAAATGTGTGTTTCCAGTTTGAAATGATATTTTAGTAAAAAACCACAAATGAAATACTAAAAAATGATAAAATTCATTCATATTGTTTTGATACATTATGAAAATGATATATAAGTCATTTTTGATGTGTAGTAATCAACCTCAGCTCAATATGATGCATGGTGCGACCGATATAACTCAAAGTGTTTCCTTTTATTTAAAATTGACATTAATTTTAGTAAAAAACACAACTACCATACTGAAAACTGATAAAAAAATTCAGATTGTTTTGATAATTTAGGAAAATGATTCATGATTCATTTGATATGTGTAAGAATAAACTCTATCTTAGTACAATGCACTATGTGACTGGTATAAATCAAAATGTGTCCTTTTATTTAAAATTGACATTAATTTAAGTAAAAAAGAGCAACTGACATACTAAAAACCAAGAAAACACATTTTTATTGTTTTGATACTTTAGTAAAATGATCCATGAGTCATTTTTGATGTGTAAGAATCAACCTCACCTCAATTAAACACATGATGTGACCAGTATTCCTAAAATTGTTGGTTATTAGTTTAGAATTTACATTTTCTCTCAAAACATGTCACTCACTAAAAACCAAGAAAACACTTTCTGATTGTCTTAATAATTTAGGGAAGTGATTCTTAAGTCCTTTATGACATATATGATATAGTATCACATTAAATTAGATGCACGATGTGACTAGTATGACTCAAAAATTGTGCTTCTGGTTTGAAATGATATTTTAGAAAAAAACACAACTGACAAACTAAAAACTGAGAAAATGCATTTGGATTGTTTTGACACCTTAGAAAAATGATCCATGAGTCATTTCTGACATTTAGGAATCAGAAACACATCAATATGATGAATGATGTGACTGGTATAAATCCAAATGTGTTTTTATTTAAAATTGACAATAATTTAAGTAAAAATTACAAGTGACATACTAAAAACTGAGAAAACGCATTTGGATTGTTTTGATACATTAATACAATGATCTATGAGTCATTTCTGACATGTAGGAATAAAATGCACCTCAATCCGATGTATGGTGTGACTAGTATGAAAAAAGTGTTCATTATTAGTTTAAAATTGACATTCTAGCTCAAAACGTTTCACTCACTGAAAAACAAGCAAATGACCTCTGATTGTCTTCATAATTTAGGAGAGAGATTCGTAATTCATTTTTGATATGTATGAAGTGTTCTCACCTCAAACCAATGCATGATGCAACTGGTATGACTCAAAACAGATGTTTCTGGTTTGAAATGATGTTTTAGTAAAAAAACATAACTTCCATATTAAAAATTGAGCTAACCCATTCATATTGTTTTAATACTTTAGAACAACAATCCATGTGTCATTTTTGATGAGTAAGAATCAACCAAAACTCAATACGACAAATGATGTGATGGGTATACATCCAAATTTTTCATTTAAATTTGATATTAACATTAGTAAAAAAATAAGGGAAATACTTAAAACCAAGAAAACCCATTTAGATTGTTTTGATATTTTAGGACAATGGTCCATAACTCATTTGTGACATGTAGGAATTAACCTCACCTCAATATGATGCATGGTGTGACCTATATAACTCCAAATGTGTATTTTTTATTAAAAATTGACATTTTATTAATATATTCTTTCATATTAATGATTAATTTATTTATTTATATTATTAATAACATAATATTTGTTTTCATATATAGGTATAACCTTTTGAGTGAGTTGGGATGATTTTTTCAGCAATTAATACCATGGGAGGACATTTTTGAGAGGGAATCGCGGATGTTAAAGGATGAAACATTAATGTGTTTAACTATTATTTGGATAATTATAAATGTAATTATGTAAAACATTGTTTTAAATGTACATAACATTGTTTTCCAAACCATTGTGTGTGCTGCTTTGTTCTTGTGTGTGCTGTGCAGATGGAGTGTGTGTCTGTTATGCAGGTGCGGTGGGTGTACTATTATATAAACAACACATCACATGCAGCTAGGCCTTTATCAGCACTATTTCAAGCACTAATAAAGGCCTCCTCTATCAATGATATTTAGAGCATTAGTAAAGTCCCTATTTATGATCACTATTTCAAGTGCTCATAAAGTGGTCCTTTATGAGTGGAAAAAATAAAGGTGATAAAAAGTGTCCTTTTTCTGTGCTAAAATAGCACTAATAAAGGAAGGCTTTGCCAGAGCTTTTTTAGTATGGATAAAGGAAACCCTTTATTAATGATTTTTTATCATTGTTAAAGGGGACCCCCCCCCCCTTTATCTTCACTGAGATTAACAGCTCTTTTCTAGGGCTATTAAAAGCATTTTCTAGAACTTTTAAAAGCACTATTTGTATTAGTTCTTGTAGATCATTGGAAAGAGTCTATATCCCACATTGGAGGATCTTGTCACCATAGTTTTCTTAAGGTGAGAGTAATCTTTCCATGACCTATTAGTTTTCAAAGGGAATAACCCACCAGAATCCGAGACATTTTTTCCTTTAAGAGAACCTGAATAGATGTAAATATCTTCCTTATCCATGCATTCGTCACATTTAGAATCTTTGGAGTCATCATCTGATTTCACAATGTGAGAAATAGGCTTGTGTTTTTTCTCATCGTTTTGATTCTCCTCAAAATTTTAGAGGCCTTATAATTGACCCTTCAACATATCACTCTCATTAGGGGTCATTGTTAAGTCAAAAGTCCTCTTTTGGCTTTTACATCATGTTTTGGAAATCACAAATATATTCTCTGTCATGTTTTGGAAATCTCAAATGTATTCTATCATATGTTTGTAAATAACAAATTGTCTTTTATCATGTTTATCGTATCGTACGATGTTGATCGTACTGACCAAAATGTTTCGTACTGACTCTGTCAAACGTATCGTACTGACTCTGTCAATCGTATCGTACTGACTCTGTCAATCGTACTGACTCTGTCAATCGTATCATACTGACTTTGCTATTCAGATGATCATTATTTGTTTTGGTACTTTGTCAAAAACTCTCTGCATATGAATCGTACTCATGTTTTACATTTCTATATATCTCTTATCCTAACAAAACGATGTCGTTGAGTTAGTTATATACTAATCAAAACGATGTCGTGCTTTCTGTTTCAATATGACCGTTGGAGGCAATATGACCGTTGGAACCCGAGGCCTATAAATAGGAGGTCATTTGAAGCTGAGAGAACACTGATGAACGAAGAGACTCTGTGAACAACGAAGATTCTAGAGAGAGACACTGTGACTTCTCTCATCAGCCTTGTGCGAGCCGATCATCGTATCGAGGGCTTTCAAGTAATTGAAAGACAGAGGTGCCGATTACCTGCAAAATCGAGGGCTGCCGGGGATAGGCAGACAGACGAGCCGATCATCGTATCGAGGGCTGCCGGGGATAGGCAGACAGACGAGCCGATCATCGTATCGAGGGCTACCGGGGATAGGCAGACAGACGTGCCGATAATCGTATCGAGGGCTCACCAAGGTGTTGGTGAGACAGACCTTTTATCCTAGGTGAAAGGATAACCCTTCTCTTTGGGTTAAAATAATTGTATTACTTTTACATTTCCGCTGTTGTATTAGAAAGGGATTTGTATTGTTTTCTTTCTTTCTTACATATTCAATTGTAATTGTTTCAATTACAATCATTCCATTACATATTGTATTGATTGGTTCTATACGCTTTAAGGTAGAATCATTCATATCTGTATTACTCTGATTATTGTGTTCATCTTGAATACAATTGTTTTACATAACATTAGTATTACAATACATCATACCTTTTACATTCAATACAATTGTGGGTGTTTGTATTTGTACTAGTTTAAGTTCTTTTAAACTAATCTCTTTGTTACTAAAACTCAAGATTTTTAAACCTACAATTCACCCCCCCTCTTGTATTATTCCATCTAATAGACTTTTATATCGACTATTCGATCCAAAAATTGGTATCAAAGGAGGTTTTCCACTGATTTGTATTACTAGCTTTATTTCTTATTACTTTCTTAAATACTTACTACACTAACGTGTGGAGTGGAAAAGTTGTTTTTGTTATATTAGATGGCAGGAATGAATATCGGATCAATAGATAATCTGAATCCTTCTAGACCACCAATCTTTGATGGGAATGATTATGAGTATTGGAGAGATCGTATGAAGACTTTCGTCATCAATACTGGTGTAGACAATTTTATTATGCTTACTGGGGGTTATAAAATTCCTGACAAAGAAGTTAGTACTTTCACCAACCAAGAGAAGCAAGAATATCAACTGAATTACAAGGTACGCAATACTTTATTATGCTCTATGACCAGGAATATATATAGTCAGATATCTTCATGTGAAGCAGCCAACTGTATTTGGAAGAAATTAGAAGTCACTCATTTTGGTACATCCAAGGTTATAGAAACAAGGAGAGCAATGCTTCGAGCAGAGTATCATGGATTTGTTTTTCCTTATGGAGAGCCAGTATGTAAAGTGCAACAAAGGTTTATGACAATTGTCAACAGCTTACAATCTATGGGAGAAAAAGGTCTTGATGATGAATCTCTTGTTGATAAGATTATAGATATTATTCCAAATGAATGGGAGTCAAAAAGAACAGCTATTGATGAAAATAGAAAATTTTCCCAGATTACTCTTGATGAACTCTTTGGAACTCTTCTACAGCACGAGACAAGAATGAAAAGAGATGCTGATTTCAATAAGAAGAAGAATGGGAATGGAAGTGTAGCTTTTGCATCTAAAGCTAAAACACCTGAAAGGGTTACAAGGTCTAAATCCAAGAAAGTTGTTGTTTCTGATTCAAGTGATTGTAATCTTTCAGACAATGAGTTAGCTAATCTTGCTCGGAGGATGAACAAGATTGTGGGAAAGAAAGATTTTCAATATAGATTCAAAAAGAAAGACAGGAAAGATAGGAAAGATTCAGAGGTAACTTGTTATGAATGCAAGAAAGCAGGACATATAAGGCCTGATTGTCCTTTACTGAAGAGGAAAGATAGAAAAGAGAAACACTCTGAAAGAAACAAGAAAAGGTTTTATAAGACAAAGAAAGTCTTGAAAGCAAATGATACATGGAGTGCAAGTGGTAGTGATTCCTCATATGATTCTTCAGAATATGAGACGTCAGGACAAAGGAATATTGGACTTCTAGCCAGATTACCAATTGAAGATTATTGTCTCATGGCTAAGGTACATAATGCTGAAGCTGTTACAAATGTCTCTTTAAATGCAAATTATGTTGATAATAAATATTATGAATCTTCAAATTATGAACCCTCATCATCAGAAGATGATACATTACCTTCTTTTGAAGAAGTCTCTAGATTTGCTAAATTACTTGAAAATGAAAATTCTAAACTCAAAAAGAGATTTGAAAAAGCAAATTCTAGAATTTCTATTTTGACTAAAGAAGTATCAGATCTTTCTAAAGATCTTGATGGGAAAACTTCTGATTTTGAAAGTATTTTGAAAACCCTTGAGAAAGTCAAATCTGAAAAAGATAAACTTTCTAAGGATCTTGAAACTGCTATTTCAAAGAAAAACTTTTTAGAGTCTAACTCTAGTTCTAATTCAAATGTTTTAGAAAACAAGAATTTGGTTTTAAAACTAAAGTCAGAGATTTTATCCTTGAAAAAGTGTTTGTCAAACTTTACTCATGGAAAAGAAAATTTTGATAGGATGTACTCTCAAATAAGACCTTTGAGAAATCGTTCTGGTCTTGGTTATACTTATTCCAAACCTGTTTTTAGTAATAACTATTTTGTTCCTCAAAAAACCATTTTCTGTTCCAAGTGTCAATGTGGTGGACATTGGAGAAGAGATTGTTCTCTTAACAAAACTCAATCCTTAGGATTTCATAAAGCTCATTTTGCAAAACAAATGTGGATTCCTAAAATTCTTTTATCTAATCCTTCTGGATCCAAACAAGTTTGGATTCCGAAAATCTAATTGTTTCTTTCTCAGGAAAACGAGAAGTGTATCAATAAGAACATTTGGTACATGGATAGTGGTTGTTCTCGACATATGACTGGAAACAAAGATTTCTTTGAAAAGGTTATCAAAACAAAAGGTGGAAAAGTTACCTTCAAAGATAATGCTCAAGGAATGATTGTTGGTATATGTAATATTGTTTCAAATTTTTTTTGTAAAAGGAGATATTGTTTTACAATTCATCGGAACGCAAGAACAACTTGCTGATATTTTTACAAAACCTTTACCTTTCGATAGATTTGAATTTATAAAACAGAAGCTAGGAATGATTACATTAAAATAATCATTCATATCTACTTCCTGTTTTACATCTCTCCTAATAGTAAGAAACTCCTCGTAGAAAGGGGGAGGACATTTCTTTATGTCTTTATGTTTCTGATCTTTAAATATTTACTCTATATATGTTTCTTTCTGTTTATCGTATTGACAGTTATTGTTTCATTTTAAGTTTTCCTGTTTATCGTATTGACCATTTCAGTTTTTCTGTTTATCGTATTGAAATTCTTTCCCATCGTACCATTCAATAATTTTTGAATTGACCGATGATGGTATTGAAATTCTTTTCCATCGTACCATTAAATAATTTTTGAATTGACCGATGATGGTATTGAAATTCTTTTCCATCGTACCATTCAATAATTTTTGAATCGACCGATGATGGTATTGAAATTCTTTTCCATCGTACCATTCAATAATTTTTGAATCGACCGATGATGGTATTGAAATTCTTTTCCATCGTACCATTCAATAATTTTTGAATCGACCGATGATAGTATTGAAATTCTTTTCCATCGTATCATTCGATTTTTTTTGTATCGACCGATGATGGTATTGAGATTGTTTTCCATCGGCATCATGATTTTTTTTTCCTTCTTACAAGTGTGTTTACTTTCGATTCATACCAAAACCAGCAATCACCTTATGTTCTCCGACAGGTTTCTTTTCATTTTTTTTATTATTTTTTTTGTTTTAATCCTAACCATTGATCTGCTATTATCTAATCCTGACCGTAGAAGTTCAACGGTCATCTCTTTTTTGCCTATAAATACCCCCCTCCCCTCCCCAAACCCACATTGATTGTCCAGGAATTGAGGCGAAGCTCTGCTCCCCCAGCTATAAACAATCGTACGATCTTCTCAATCGGCATCATCTTTATGTCTCAATCCTCTGCCAACACTCCCGCTGAAATGTCTTCAAAGACCTTTACAGAGAAAGACTTTCACAGAGAAAGGTTAGTATCCCGAGAATTTTTCGATACGTACGATTCTACAATCAAGAGGATTATTTTGTTTCAAGGATGGGAACATCTCTGTGTGGAAAAGCCTGATACTCAAGATCCAGTTCTTTTTGATGAAGTTTGTCAATTTTACAAAACTGTGTCTTTTGACAAAGATATGACTATAAAATTCGCTGTGTACGATAGAAAATTATCCATGTCTGTGAAACAAGCGGCACACTTTCTGAATGTTTCTATAGAAGGGGATTCATTCTGTCCATCTCACAAACTACCAGAGGAAGTTGGTACGTTTAATAGAGAGAGTGCTGAAAAATCTTTGTTTGTTGTTAATGAGGGAAAGAGGAAAGTTTATCATCTTTCACCGGACAATCGGTTTGTTACCTTATGGATGAAAGGTTTTCTTGTTCCAAGGAAAGGGGATAGAGAAACTCTTAAAGTTTCTGATGTCTTTATGCTCGATTATCTTGTGAATATGAGGAAAGTGAATCTCATGGGATATATTTTTGAAACTATCAAGAATGTCAAGAAAGGAGGGATTAAATCCCAGATAATAATGTATCCAGCCATCCTTACGAAATTCATTCTTGAGAGTATGAAGTTTTGTAACATTCCTTTGAAAGGAGAACCTATGGATTTGTGGCCGTCTTTCATTAATAAGAGTACGATGAAAAAGCTGAATGTTTGTTTTGATTCAAATTCAAAACTTTTTGTCAGAGATGTAGAAGCAGAATTGCCTGAAAATCAATCGGCACCTATGCCAGCCAAAGACAATCAGTCCGCCGGTGTTACTCGAAAGTCTGATCCGCAGACTAGTTCAAAGCCAAAGAAGAAGCCGAGGTACAGTAAGGAAGTTGTAGCCAAATGGAGAAAGTACAAGGAACAGAGAAAAGAGGGTGATCCGAAGTTTGGACTTGACCCTGCTGAAGCCTTTGCAGAAAGGATAAGGGTAGAAGAAACCCTTCAAGCTGAAAAGAAAAAGAAGACTCTTTTGAAAAGAAAGGCTCAGGACTTTGATATTTCTAAAGTCTTGAAAGCAGTTGAAGATGCTAGTGCTCAACTAACTGTGGAAGTGCATCAAGAACCCATCGTACAGAGTTTGCCTGAGAAAGAAAAAGGAAAACAAGTGATAGAAGAAGTAGAAGAAGAAGATTTTCTGTTAGAATTTCTTCAAAGTTCAAAGAAAAGTAGAGAGGAATCGCTTCAAAAGCTGAGCGAAGGTGTTCAACAAACTCCTCATGCCGATCAGGAAAGATCTCAGGACAGAATGTCATCTCGAGAAAAGAATGATGCTCAATCCTCTCATTCTGATAAAGTAGTTGTCATTAGTGACAAAGTGGAAGATGAAAGAAAGCAGAAAGAAAAAGAAAAAGGGAAACAGTCAGTTGTTGATTCAAGCAGATCGTATGAACTAGCATCGTACGATGAAGATACTGATTCAGAGCATACAATCTCTCTCAAGAAGAGTGATTACATTGTTCAAGTTTTGAGAAGGATGGAGAAAACCATTCCTTATTTTCCGAGGCTGGAAGGGAAGATTGATTTCATTACTGAAAATCAGAGAAAGAAGTTTGGATCTGTGAAAGAGTTGAGGAAGAAAGTTTTGTCTGTAGAAGCCGATTTAAAAGTTCTTTCAGAAAGCTCAGTTGCTCATAAGAAGGCATGTAATAAGATGACTAAGTGGTCGTACAAAACAGAGAGCTCAATCAATGATCATGAGATTGCTATTGAAGATATAAGGAGGTTATCAAATGAGCTAGCAGTTGCTTTCAACAAGCTTGATAAAGAAACGGTTGAAAGGCTGAACCTTTTATCTTCTCAAAGAGCCGATGTTCCTTCAGTGAAATATTTGCAAGAGAGGATGAATGTTTTCCAATCAGAATTCTCGAAGGTTTCATCTTTCAAAGATGAAATGGTTTTACTGAAGAATCAAAATTCCGAGTTGTCCAAGGATAACAAGACTCTGCAAAACAGAATTGATACTCTTGAAGAAGTAATCAGAGTCCAGGAGGAAACCATCAGAAATCAAGATCAGATTTTTGCGGATCAACAAGAGCTTCTCAAAACTCAGGGTGAATCAATTTCTGAAGACAAGAAGGAGATCAAGAAGATGAAAGCTGTGCTTCATGAGCTTATAAAGAAAGAGAAGGAAAGAGAAAACAAATGATTGTTGTATTTGTTTCTTTTGGAACTTGTTCGTTTTGTAATAACTCTTATAAACCTTTCTCTTTTATCCATTGTCTTGTATTACTTCACTAACTCTTCCAGACAATTCGAGTTTCCTCCTTTCTTTTTGTAAATCACAAAGGGGGAGAATATTTACAAAGCAAAGATTGTTTTACAAAGGGGGAGAATGCATTACAATACTCCTAAGGAAAATCTATGAATACAATCCTTAGGAAAGTCAATACCTAAGGGGGAGTTAGTTGTATTCAATTTCTTATTCAGAAGAGTTTTTCAATAACTCAGGGGGAGATAAGTATTTCTTGTTTCATTTACTTTGTGTGTTTGTGCTTTCCAAAAAGGGGGAGATTGTTAAGTCAAAAGTCTTCTTTTGGCTTTTACATCATGTTTTGGAAATCACAAATATATTCTCTGTCATGTTTTGGAAATCTAAAATGTATTCTATCATATGTTTGTAAATAACAAATTGTCTTTTATCATGTTTATCGTATCGTACGATGTTGATCGTACCGACCAAAATGTTTCGTACTGACTCTGTCAAACGTATCGTACTGACTCTGTCAATCGTATCGTACTGACTCTATCAATCGTACTGACTCTGTCAATCGTATCATACTGACTTTGCTATTCAGATGATCATTATTTGTTTTGGTACTTTGTCAAAAACTCTCTGCATATGAATCGTACTCATGTTTTACATTTCTATATATCTCTTATCCTAACAAAACGATGTCGTTGAGTTAGTTATATACTAATCAAAACGATGTCGTGCTTTCTGTTTCAATATGACCGTTGGAGGCAATATGACCGTTGGAACCCGAGGCCTATAAATAGGAGGTCATTTGAAGCTGAGAGAACACTGATGAACGAAGAGACTCTGTGAACAACGAAGATTCTAGAGAGAGACACTGTGACTTCTCTCATCAGCCTTGTGCGAGCCGATCATCGTATCGAGGGCTTTCAAGTAATTGAAAGACAGAGGTGCCGATTACCTGCAAAATCGAGGGCTGCCGGGGATAGGCAGACAGACGAGCCGATCATCGTATCGAGGGCTGCCGGGGATAGGCAGACAGACGATCCGATCATCGTATCGAGGGCTGCCGGGGATAGGCAGACAGACGTGCCGATAATCGTATCGAGGGCTCACCAAGGTGTTGGTGAGACAGACCTTTTATCCTAGGTGAAAGGATAACCCTTCTCTTTGGGTTAAAAGAATTGTATTACTTTTACATTTCCGCTGTTGTATTAGAAAGGGATTTGTATTGTTTTCTTTCTTTCTTACATATTCAATTGTAATTGTTTCAATTACAATCATTCCATTACATATTGTATTGATTGGTTCTATACGCTTTAAGGTAGAATCATTCATATCTGTATTACTCTGATTATTGTGTTCATCTTGAATACAATTGTTTTACATAACATTAGTATTACAATACATCATACCTTTTACATTCAATACAATTGTGGGTGTTTGTATTTGTACTAGTTTAAGTTCTTTTAAACTAATCTCTTTGTTACTAAAACTCAAGATTTTTAAACCTACAATTCACCCCCCCTCTTGTATTATTCCATCTAATAGACTTTTATATCGACTATTCGATCCAACAGTCATCTGATTCTCTAAAGGATTTATGATAGAGAAATATTCATTATAAAACTTCCTTGAGTTTTATAGTCCTTCAGAGGTGTCCACGTTCCTCAGTTCATCCTAATTTTTACACTCATTATAAACCCTCAAATTAGATCCAATATAAGGGACAACATCAGAAATTTTATCAATTTTAATTTCATCCAATCTTGGATCATGACACATCTCACCATCAGTTTCAAGAATTAGGTTACCCTTTTTTTGTTAGATCCCAAATCTCTTCCTAAAATCAACCTATTTATGGCCATAAATATTGTATAATTCACACATAATAGATACATTCATTCAGCATGTCTTAACATCATGCCCAATAGTTTCGTAGGTGTTACAAGAAGAAGGAAACTTCTCATACAAAACTCTCAAATTTATGTTATCATCATTAGTAGATAAAACATCTTCATTGACAAGTGTTGATGATAAATAAACCTAAACTAAGACCAAATCACAATATCCAAATGTAGAATTACATGTTTCCCTATCCATTTTGACTAGGATTTCAACCAAAGAGGCAACAT
This sequence comes from Viscum album, assembly GCA_963277665.1. NCBI lineage: Eukaryota > Viridiplantae > Streptophyta > Magnoliopsida > Santalales > Viscaceae > Viscum > Viscum album. The sequence continues at coordinate 61,567,866 of OY728138.1, forward strand.
CCTGTAGAATCACCACATTCCAGTAGAACCAACCAAGTCCATAAATTCTCACCCAAACCCAAGCCAACATATGTTGGGGTTCAAAAGGTTCAAAAGTGGAGTATCATTCTTGAATTAAAGTATACATGGTTTCTGTAGAACCAATCCAAACCACCATTTCCTTCTCTTAAATTCTTTATATAGGAATCTGATATAAAAGAAGCCACATCCTATCGCGGTCATCCTCTAATTAGAGGAATACTAGGCTGAGTTGATTCTCATCGATAGCTCATAAAAATCCCATGGCTTCACACCCTTAATAAGAAGAACCTGAGAAATAATTGAGTTTTTGAGAGACTCAATTATTTATGAGATGGCCAGCTGATTTGTAGCAACAAGTGTTGCACACCCTTTCTTGATGATCTCTTGAATGTCGATATCCTTCCCCAAAGAAAAAGATTTTTATTCATAAATTCCATAATACCATAAAGTTTGATTCAAAGATTTGTGACATCTCGAAAACATCACATGGTGTCCAATGATATCCATCATCTTCGGGATTACATGCCTTAGAGCTTTGATCGTGGGCACAATTTCCATCAACAGAAACCCTCGTTCATGGAACCATCCATCCTTTAAAATAAAAAACCAATAATACATCAAATAATAATTAAATATGAAATTAATTATAAATAATAAATTCAAAAAAATATAAATAAAATAAAATAATATATAATATATATGAAATAAATATTGAATAATAATTTAATAATAATTAATAATTAATAATTAATTAACATATAATAGATAAGTAATAAATACTTAATTAATCAATTAATAATTAATAATTAAATGAATACATAATAAATGGATTTAAATATCTATAAATAAATGTACATATAACGAAATCTACATAAATTTATATAAAAACAAATTTTTCTTATATAGATATTTATAAATGCAAACACACATATAATTTTATATTAGTATAAATATATATAAAAATAAAAGTAAATGTAAACATATATATATACTCATATAAGATATAAAGTTATATAAACATATATACATATAAAGATAAACAAATGTATATAAATATTGAAAAATATTAATAAATACATATAAATATCCATGAATAGATACAATTATATATAATTTTAAATAAATATTGATAAATATTTATAAATTATAAATAAATATACAATAATTTATAGAAATACATACAAATGTATATATACAATAAATAATAAATCACAAAAGTATGGAAAATAAAAAAAAATCAATGGCATAAAATCAATAAGAATGAAAATACATGGAATAAAATTATAGATGACCTAACGAAAATATGAAGACACTCTTAAAAATGCAGAAATCTCGTCGGATGTTAAAAAATTATGGAATTCAAACTAAAAACTCAGTTTTGGAGGCCTTTTAATCCTTTTTTATTTGGAAATTCTAATGACTGTCTCCATAGTCGAAATGGTGTAGAGCTCATCACAGGTTTTTATTTGATATTTGGGAGAACCCAAACGAACTTTCAGATTAAAAGTTTTGATTGTTTGAAGTTGAAGTTTGATTATCAATTTCTATTAAAACTGTAATGATTTTTTTTCTATCAATTACTATAAAATTATTATCTGTAACATCACTTTATCTCATTTTATAAGATTCAATCTAACTAGATGTAGTGCTAAAATGGATACCTGTATCAGAATTTAAGTTCATTTAATGTTGAAGTCTGCTTTTCAACTTATTGAAAAAATAATTTAAATTTTCCATTATTACTAATGAATAATTATAAATTATTAATAATTAAATAATTTAAAATAAATTATTATAAAAAATAAATAATTATCATTATTAAAAAAAATTAATTAAATATGTAACATTTTATATTTTTTCCCATTAATTTAGTGTCATTTTTTACAAACTACACCTCAAAATAAATAAAAAATAATTTTTCTTGATTTAACGGTGAGATTTCTGCTAAAAATAAATAAAAAAATAAAAAAACAAAATTAAAAATGTATGTTTTGGTGAATTTTAAAACCACCATAAAATAATTTTTCCTAAAATATTTAGCATCAGTTTTCAAAACCACTGGTAAAAATTGAATTGAAATTCATTTTTACTGGTAATGAAACTCTAAAAGAAACCTAAAAGACACTAAAACCTCCAAAACCCTATGAAACCCTGAAGCAGAAAAAAAACATCCTATAACCCCCCAAAAAACCCTCAAAATACTAAAAATTATTGAATGCCCAAAAACCATTAAAAAGCATAAAATATCTTAAAATCCCCAAAAACCTAAGAATACCTTAAAACCCTAAAAACAATAAAGGCCCTAAAACCCCAAAAAAATCCTAAAACACCCCTAAACCCACTAAAACACCTAAGAAAATTAAAAACCCAAGACACTTAGAACCCTAAAAACCATAAAAAACCATAAAAACTCTAAAGAACCTAAATCCCCCCAAAAAACCCTGAAACACCCTAAACCCCATAAAAACCCCTAAAATCCCTTAAAACCCTAAAAACCATAAAACTTCAACAAAATCCCTAAAAAAACTGAAAAAAAATTGAAACCCCTAAAACCCCAAAAAACCCAAAACATTCCTAAGAAAATCCTAAAACCCCCAAAACCCATGAAACCCACTAAAAACCATAAAAACCATTAAACCCCTAAAACCACTATAAAACCCTAAAAACCATAAACCCCTAAAAACCCCTAACAACCCTAAAAATCCAAAAGTCCCTAAAAACTTTATAAAACCCCTAAAAGACCATAAATCTCCTTACACACCCTAAAAACCCCTTAAAATGTTAAATGTATATAAAAATACTAATAACCACTTAAATCCCTAATAACAATAAAACCCCCTAAAATCATAAAAACTCTAAAAAAACCCCTTGAACCTTAAAAAAATCGTAAAAACACTAAAAACCCTTAAAACCCTAAAAAACCATTAAAACCCAAAAAAAACACTAAAACCCCATAAAAAACCTAAAACACCTAAAAATACATGAAGAACCCTAAAAACCCTAAAAATAATAAATCCCAAAAACATCCCTTAAAACCCCTAAAACCCCTTAAAAACACTAAATCCCTTAAAAATCACAAAAATCCCTAGTAACCATAACAATATCAAAAACCCCTAAAATCCATGAAAAACATAAAAAACCTAAAACTATTTAAAATACCAAAAACCCCTTAAAACTGAAAGTATCTCTAAAACCCGAAAAACCTATAAAAACTACAAAACCCCAAAAAACATCAAAAATCAATAACAACTCTAAACCCCCCTAAAACCCTTAAAACCCCCTAAACCACTAAAAACCATAAAAGAACTAAAAACCCCTTAAAATACCTAAATTTAATAAACACCATAAAAACCTTAAATAATCTAAAACCCAAAAAACACTATCAAGCCCTAAAAACATTACAAGTCCCTAATAAACCCTAAAAACAATAAAATGAATAAAAAAACTGTAAAAATCCCTAAATATCGTAAAAACCATGAAAACCTAAAATTCCCTAAAAATCCTATAAAAAACATAGACCCTAAAAACTTAAAAACCTAAAATCCCTAAAAACAATAAAATACCTTAAAATCCATAAAACCCATAAATCCATAATAACACTATAAAAACCTTAAAAACTTAAGCCCCCTAAAAACTATAAAAACCACTAAAAATCCTAAAAACTCTATAAACTCCAAAAAACCCTAAAAAATCCTAAAAACATAAATGCTGTAAAAACACTAAAAAAATAAAAACCCCAATGAAAACCTAAAATCTCCTAGAAATACTAAAAAACACTAAAATCCCGTAAAAACCTGAAAACCCCCTAACACACAAAAAACACAAAAAAAAAACTCAAGAACCCCTAAAACCCCTAAAAACCTCTAAATCACTAAAAAAATAAAATACAATAAAAACCCTAAAACCCTTAAAACCTATAAAAACCCTAAAAACCATATAAAAACCTAAATCCCTAAAACCGTAAAAGATCGAAAACCCCCGAAAAAACTCAAAGAACTCGAAAAACTCTAAAATATATTTAAAACCTTGAAAACCTAAAAAACCCAAAAAAACCCTAAACACCTAAAAACCCATAAAGACCCTAAAAGACCCTAAAACCCTAGAAAACCCCTAAAATACCCTTAAAAAACTTATCAACCCTAAAACACTAAAAACCCCTAAAACCAAAAAAAACCAAAAAACCCTAACAAACTACAACCCCTAAAACACTAAAAACAATAAAAATATAAAAAATACAAAAAACCCTATAATATCTAAAAAATCATAAAAAAACATAAAACATTAAAATCCCAAAAAATATAAAAAAAACCTAAAAACCCTAAAAACTGTAGAAGCACTAAAAAAACATAAAACCCCCAAAATCCTAAAACCAAAAAACCCTAAAAACGTAAAACCTATCAAACCATAAAAACCCTAAAAACCCCTAAAAACCCTAAAAACCCTAAAAACCTAGTAAATCCATAAAAACAAAAAAGAAACCTAATAAAACCCTAAAACCTTAAAACCCCTAAGAATTTCTTAAAAATCCTAAAAACCATAAAAACCTAAAAAAAATTATAAAACCCTATAATACCTTAAAAAATCATATAAATATTTAAAAACCAAGAAAATATAAAAAAACCCAAACAACTCTAAAATACTAAATAGAGAAAAAATACTAAAAACCCTAAAACAAACCCATAAAAATATAAATAAACGAAAATACTAAAAAATCCAAAAACACCTAAAAAACTAAAAAACCTAAAACCCTATAAATAAAAACAACCACTAAAAACCCATAAACCCCTAAAAACCTAAAACCCTAAAAAAATATAACAACCATAAAAAAACTAAAAAACAAAAAAAATATAAGAAATTTGAAAACCCAAAAAAAACCAAAAAAAAACATATAAATCCCTAAAAACCCTAAAAACTTCAAAACCATAAAAATCACTAAATCTTCCCCTAAAATCCATAAAAGGCCCTAAAAAAACTTAAAACCCCCAAAATACCCTATAACCATTAAAACCATAAAAGACCCTAAAAACCCTATAAAACGCTAAAATATTCTTAAAGCCCTTAAAAACAATAAAAACACTTAAAAACACAAAAAACCATAAAACCCGTAAAACCCAAAAAACCAAAAAACCCTAAAAATACTAAAAAACCTAAAAAACTCTATAAAATATAAACCCTAAAAATTTTAAAAACGTAAAAACCCCTAAAATCCATAAAATCCCATAAAAAACTTTAAACCCCTAAAAAACCTAAAAACCTTAAAATCCCCTAAAATCCCCTAAACCCCTAAAAACCCTAAAGAGTATAAAATATTAATAAAACCCTAAATGTAATATGAAAGCCGTAAAATCATTAAAAACTCTATGAAAACCCTAAAAACAAAAAAAAACCTAAAACACCTATAAATTTTTAAAAACCCAAAAATCCCTTAAAACCCTAAAAACCATGAAAAAGTGTAAAAACCCAAAACTCATTAAAAACACAAAAAAACCCAAAAAAAATAAAATCCTCTAAAAACCCTAAAAACCTAAAAACATTAAAACTCCTTATAGGCTAAAACCTAAATAACCAAAAAACCAAAAAAAACTCAAATACCTAAAAACCCTAAAATTCCCTAAATCCCCCTAAAAACCATAGAAAAACCCTGGAGGCCTCAGAGTGGTGGCTATTATCCTCCCCTTGCATCGTTAGGGATCCCCTTCAATTTTTCCTCCTTCCCCCTCCTGTGTGGTCCAACCTTGGTGACCACGACTCCTTCCTGGATCTTCATCGATGGAGGTTGCTCTCGTGCGTCATGGCTTCGCTTTTTCCCTGGTGGTGGCTTCGTCACGCTTTGCGGCTTTGATATCTAGCTTCGGCTTCGGTTCCCTCTCTTATGGATCTGGCTCGTGCATCGGTGACCCTGAATCTCCAAGATTCGGGATCCTTTTCTGGTGTTAGTCGGCATCGGCTCTCCGATTTGGTGTCTTCCTTTCCAGATCTGGGGGTTTTAGCGGCTTCGAGAGCTTGGTGTCGGTCGTGGCATTCCTGGTGTCCTCTTTGGCATTCCCCCATCCTCGGGATCTTATTGAGGCTTCCGCGCGTTCATTGCTTCCTCCAGGCTGAGTGTTGAAGGATGCGGTTGGCTCCTCCTAGACTTCGGGTTCCGGTTACAGCCCTAGAGTGGTGTCGATTCCCTTCTTAGCTTCTCCTCGGCCCGTCGGCAGTTCTGGTATGATTTGGTCTACTTAGGGTCGGATCCTGTGGCCTGGAGTGGTGAGGCCTGGGGTCCTGCTTCTTTTCTATTTCTATGCACTGTTTTTCTCTTACTGTTGGCGATCTTCTGTGGTGTGTGTTTTTTGGTGGTGGCCACTACTGATTTTTGGTCATCGACTGATGGAAGATGTCGATGCTTAATGGGAAATACTGTGATGGTGTTTGACTTGGGGATGACGGAGGTTGATGGTTGTGATTTTGTGGTGATGAAGTTGGCTGGTGAAATTTTAGGAGATGTTTTTGGTGTTGATGGATGACTATTGATGATTGGTAGATTTGGTGCTAATGGATGCTTTTTGCTGATCGGTTGGGAGGTGATGTTGGGGACTTTTTTTCTGCTTTGTTTGGCCTGGTGTGTTTTTTGGTCTTTATTTTTGGGGTGGTGTGGGTTTTGGGTTGTAAAGGGTTTTTGGGTTTGGGTTGTTTGACCCCTCCCCTCCCTTGTCTGATGTGTCTTATCTTTAATAAACTTGGGGGTCAGAAATAATCTGACCCTCGCATCTTCCTTGCCCCTAAAAAGCATACAACCATAAAACCCCCTCAAAACCCTAAAAACTATAAAACATCCTAAAAACCATAAAAAATTATAAATATCACTTAACATGCTAAAAATCCCTAAAAAATCTTAACAACATTAAAAAATCTGGAAAAAAACCCTAAAGCCCTAAAAACCTTAAAATACCATAAAACCATAAAAAACCGTAAAACCCTAAAAAATTATTAAAAACTAAAAACCCTATGACAAATATATAAACCTAATAAAACCCTCAAAACCCTAAAAAATCATAATAAAACCCTAAAAACCTAAACATCCCTAAAAACCCTAAAATCCTAAATTTCCAAAAAAATCGTAAACAACACTAAAAACCCTAAAAACCCCTAAAACCCCCTAAAACCCCAAATACCCTAAAGAACAAAAAAACCACTGAAAATCCTAAAAACAATTAAGAAACCCTTAAAACCCCAAAAAACCCAATAAAACTCAAAAAAACCTAAAAATACTAAAAACCCTAAAAAATAAAAAAAAAACCTAAAATGATAAAAAACCCAAAATATCATAAAAACCCTAAAAAACCACAAAACACTAAAACCCCATTAAAAATATAAATCCCCATGAAAACACTAAAAAATATTAAAAACACTAAAAACCTTTAAAAATTCAAAAACCAGAAAAAACCCTAAAACCCTAAAAAGCCTAAAACCGTAAAAAACTCTAAAAACACTAAAAAATACTAAAAACACTAACAAAACCTTAAAAACATAAAAACCTATAAAAACATAGGAGAACACTAAAAACAATAAAACACATTAAAATATCTAATAAATCCAAAAAATCATTAATAAAATTAAAAAACTTAAAAACAACAAAAGACCCAAAATCCAAAAAAAAACCTAAAAATCCTAAAACTCCATAAAAACAATAAAACCTCTTAAAACCCCTAGAATCCATAAAATCCATAGAAACCCATAAACCCCCAAAGAACACTAAAACCCATAAAGGACCCTAAAAAACATAAAATCCCCTAAAACCCTAAAAACCATAAATTACTTTAAAACCCCTAAAAGCCCTAGAAGGATCTAAAAACACCTAAAATACCCTAAAAACCTAAAACCCATAAAAGAATGTAAAACCCATAAAAATAAAAAAATATCTTAAAACCCCTAAAAGGCCAAAAATATCCTAAAAACCCTAAAATACCCTAGAAAACTTAAATAACCATAAAAGGCCCTAAATACCTTAAAACCCATAAAATATGCATAACTGTATATTAATATAAAAATATATATCAACAAAAGTAATAAAAATATATACATATATACCCATCTAAGATATAAAAATATAAAAAATAAATATGGAAAAATATTTACAATTGTATATAAATACTGAAAATTTTTAAAAAATAAATATAAATATACATGCATAGATAAAACTATGTGTGATTTTAAATAAATATTTATAAATATATATAAATTATAAATAAATAGTCATAAATTTATATAAATATATAAAAATGTATGTATATATATATATGATAAGAAATAACTAAAATAGGGAAAACCAAAATAATTGCAACACCATCAAATTAATAGGAATGTAAATCCATGGAATGAAATTATAGATTGCCTAACAAGAATACGAAGACACACTTAAACGGAGGTGAAATATCATCGAATGATCAAAACTTGTGGGATCAGGACAAAAAAACTTGGTTTTGGAGGACTTCTCAGCCTTTTTTACATTAAAAAAACTGATCTCCCCCAATCGGTATGGTATAGAGCTCATCGCAGGCATCTATTGGATATGTGGTAGATCTAAAAAACAACCGAATCAAAATTTATGGTCATTTGATGTTGATGTTTGATTATTAAATTCGATTAAAACTATAAAAAATATTATTCTATTAATTATAACCAAATTAGTATCTAATTTCACAAATCGATTAGTTTGGGTGCTAAAACAGACACCTAAATCAAAAGTTATGATCATTTGATGTTGAATTCTAATTTTCAATTTATTCAACAATTAATTTAAGTTTAAAAAATTACTAACTAATAATTATAAATAATTAAAAATTAACACATTATAATTAATGAAAATTATAAAATATAAGAAAATAAATGATTATAAATAAAAATATAATTATTATTAATAATAAATCTTAATTAAATATATAACATTCAATATTGTGTTAACAATAAATCAGAATCAATTTTTTATAAACTGCCCCTAAAAATAAATAAAAAATAAAATAATCTGATTTAGTGGTGGTTTTTTTGCTAAAAAAAACACATTTAGTTAAATTTTCTAATACTGATATTAAAAAATCATCGTGAAATAATTTTCCACAAAATATTTAGCGGTGATGTTTAAAAAAAACTAAAAATACCCTAAAACCTCTAAAAATATTAAAAAGGTCTAAAAATGCTAAAAAACCCTAAAACCCCCAAAACATAGCTAAAAACCCTAAAAACCCTAAAAACCCCTAAAACCCTTATGACGCCCTAAAAACCCAATACTGAAAAAAAAAACTAAAAACCCTAAAAACTTGAAAAAACCCCACAAATACTATAACACCCTCAGAGACCCTAAAACCTCTAAGAACCCTAAAACCAATAAAAATCCAAAAAAACCATAAATACCCAACAATCCAACAAACACTAAAACCCCTAAAAACTCTGAAAACCCTAAGAAAACCCTAAAAACCCCTAAAAACCCAAAACCCTTTAAAATACCTAAAACCCTAAAAACCTTAACAACATTATAAACCCTAAATTACATAAAAAATAATAAAACCCTGAAAATCACTTAAAACCCAAAAAACCATATGAAACTCAAAAAACCATAATACCCCTATGAGAATATAAACCCCAAACCCATAAAAACTCAAAAGAACCTAAAACCTTATTATAACCCTAAAAATCCATAAATCTTCTTACTCACCCAAACAAACCTTAAAACCATAAAACCATAATACCCCATAAAAACCATTAAAAACTCAAAAAACCCTAAAAACACTAAAACAATATCAAAACTCTAAAAACCCAAAAAAATCCTACAAAACACAAAAATCCTTTAAAACCCCTAAAACCATAGAAAACCCTAAATACCCTAAAACCCTAAAACCCCTTAAAATCCATGAATAAAACTAAAAAATCCCAAAACTCCCAAACAACCTAATAAATCTTTAAAACCCCTTAAAAACCTAAGACACCTAAAAATACGCAAATCCTTAGAAAACTCAAAAAATATCTAAACAACTCAAAAAACCCCTAAAACCTAAAAAGCGATTAGAAAACTAAAAACCATAAAACCAATAAAACCACTAAAAAATCCAAAAAATCTAAATAACGTTAAAAACAATCAAAACCCAAAAAAAATCCCTAAAACACTAAAAACCCCTAAAACACTAAGATCCCTTAAAATCCTAAAAAAACCCCTGAAACACCAAAAAGAAGATGGAGGCACCTCTGCTCTCGCATTTGGTGCTCCCCTCCTCACCATGGAAGTTGACGATGGCGTAGCCTATGGGATCTTCGACATCACCCCGCCCAGCGCCGTGGCCAGGGGAAGTGGAAAATGCGACGTAGAATCCCTCTCCCCCTACTTCTAACCTCGCTCTGCTCCCTTGCTTTCCAGAGATTGACATTGGACCGAAAGTCCCCCTCTTTGAGAATGGTGTTCCTTCGTTTCAGATCTCTTCTCAGGAGTTCTCAATGGCTTCTTCTCTCCTAGATCTCTCGCTGGTGGCTCGTTTCGAAAGGATTCGGCCCTCTGTGGCTGATTTTGGCAGGTTTGTCGCTTCTTCTTGGAATCTCCGTGAACAAGCTATCATTGGGTTTCTGGATGCTCGACAATTTCTGATTCAGTTTAGGAATGAAGAGGATCTAATTTCGGCATGGGATTTTACTCCGCGATCTTTTGATGGCCTTCGGTTTTATCTTTTTCGTTGTAATTTTGATTATCATCTGCACCGTGATCCTTCGACCGTGGCCTTATTGGTAACCCTCCCTGGTCTTGCTCTACCCTTTCAAAACCCAGCCATCCTCTGCATCATTGGCAACCTAATTGGTAGATATATTTGTATGGATGTGCGGACTGTTGTTGCCTGCCACCCTGTAGCACCGAGGATTTGTGTTGAGGTTGATGTGTCTAAAGATCCAGTTTCTTCTATTTGCGTTGAGATTGAGGGTGAGCTCCGGTGGCACCAGATGGTCTGTTTTCAATCCTGGGTTCCCCTTTGCTAGTCCTGCCATATACTGGGCCACTATTCCTCTACCTGTATGTGTTCTGGTTATGTCAAGCCTCTAATTCAGAGGCCTATTGATACATCTTCTGGTTTGCAAACAGATGTGCCTCACCGAGGAGGTCATGGTCTTAATGATGTGAGTCTTCATAATGTACAGTTTAATATGCCCCTAGCTAAGGATCTTGATGTTGTTGTTGTTGGGGATGTTTCATTAAAGGCTGCTCGACATACCCTCTCTACCCTAAGGGTCAGTGATTATTTTGATAGGATGAAAGGTGACCAGGGAATTGTGGCTGGTAGGGAGGTGACAGAACCTGTGGAAGAAGGCATTAGTCTGAGAATGGAGGATTTGCAGCAAATGGAGCTGTCTGGGCTGGCTGCTACTCCTGTACTGGAGGAGGAATTAGCTTCTCCAAAACAACTGGAAGTGCATGGAGAGTGTGGTGGTGTCCCCCCTGCACAACCAGTTTGACAATTTGACCTCATTGGATTTGCTTCAGGAGAAATAGTCTCCTTTGGTTGGCGGCTCTGATGAGCATGCCAGGTTGAACTCTTACTCTGGGCCTCTGGAAGCTTCCTGTGCTGATTGGGGTAAGGGATCACAGGAGGAGTGTGGTGTTGCTATTTTAAATGGTACAGGGGATGAGGATTTTTGTATTTTGCATGATCTCGGTGTTGCTGTCCATGGATCCTCAGGTGTGCAGGTTCCCATGACTGGAAGTGATGCTGATGCGGGGATCGAGCATTTGGAATGTGTTGTGGTAGAGGGAGAAGTAGATGCAAAGGGGGATGTGGTGGAGCAGATGGTGGTGGCATAACAAGAACAGGGAGAGGGCCTCCTAGTGGTGGCCAATGTGGCCACTGGAGAGGATGGAATTGAGGGTGTGGATGGTTACAGGAGTTCTGGTCTGGGTTCGAGTACGCATGAGGAGGGGATTGAAGGGGAGGCTGGTGATTTCTCTTACCATGCGACTGAGAAGGGGCCGGTGGAGGAGCAGGGGGCAATGGATCTGTTTGAGGAGGTTGCAGATCAGGGGGGGTGCCTAAGGAGGCGAACGTGTATGGCCAAGGGGAGGAGGATAGGGTAGGGGATGATCACAAACATGGAGAAGATTCTTCGAAGGAGGAGATGATAGGGCTGGCCATGAGGGTGCATGAAGAGCCCCTGGCTGATAGGTCTGGCAGTTCAGCCTGGCTTGATGATGAGGGGACGGTACTGCCTGGGGAGGATGGGCAGAGGCCTCTGGTTGTTGTTGTTGGGAGTGCAAAAATACCTACCTTAATGGCTCCAATATTGCCACCAGATTAAGACTTTATTGAGTGTCCCCATAATCAGGAAGCATCCTTTACCCCGGATCATATTCATGATCGTGGTATGGAGGTGGAGGAGCGTTCAAATGAGTTCAAGAAGGTGAAAGGGGTGGATGATGGTCCTACCCCGAACTCCTCAAAGAGGAGGATGAAGCGGGATTACTCCTCTCTTCCCAGACCCATGGCTACTCGGGCATCTTCAAAGGTGGTTAAGATGAAGGTCAAAGTTAATAATCGGGAGCATCACCATTCCCCAGAACAAGAAAAATGCAGGGATATGTTTTTGATGCTCTTAAACCTTAATGAGGACTATGAGTCATGATGGGATGACTCCGACTCCTGCTTTGATGATGCGGCCTCTAGATATGGTGCGGATGGGAACCCTTTCAGTGTGGCTTCTATTTCAGACTTTGGTGGTGATTTTGACTGATCTATTTTTCTTTTTTGGTTTCCTCTTTTTTGGGTCATTATTGGGTTTGTTAAGGGGTTTTGGGTTGTGGTCGATTGACCCCTCCCCTCCTTTGTCTACTTGTTGTCTGTCGTGTCTTCTTTTCTAATAAATTGTTGGGGGTCGGGAATAGCCCGATCCTCACATCTTCCTTTCCCGAAACACCAAAAAACCCTAATGTTCCTAAAAACCCTAAAAACCTTCAAAACCCCCCAAAACCCCCCAAAACCCTTAAAAACCCTTAAATAACCTAAAAACCCTAAAAACCATAAAAGAACCTAAAAAATATAAAAAAATCATAAAGACTCTTTAAACCCACCCCCCCAAAACCCCTAAATAATCCAGTAGATACCACAAAAGACCATAAAAGCCTAAAACATCCAAAAATCCCTAAAGAACATAAAAACCCTAAAAAACTCCAAAAACATAACAACCAGAAAAAAAAATCTATAAAAACCCTAAAATAGCTAAAAACTATAAAAAAACTAAAACCCATAAAAAACCTAAAAACTCAAAAATACCTAAAAACTATAAAATGCATTGAATTCCAAAAAGACCAAAAAACCCTAAAAAATTAAACCACCTAAAATGACTTGAAAACCCATAGAACCCTTTAAAATCTTAAAAAAACCCAAACATGAAACCCCCCGCCCCTAAAATTCCTAAACACCTATAAAACCCTAATAACCTCAAAAACCCTAAAAACCTAAAACCCCCAAAAAAACTGAAAACACCAAAAACTAAAAAACCCTTCAAACATTTAAAAACTTTAAAACCCTAGAAAATAGTGAAATTGTAAAAATTTTAAGAACCCCCAAAAACCCCAAAAACCCAAAACAACCCTAAAATCATTAAAAAACCCTAAAAACCATAAGACCACTAAAAATTTATAAAACCCTAAAAACCTTAAAACCCCTAGAAATTATTAAAACCCATAAAATGAAAAAAACCAAAAAAAAAACCCTTAAATACCCTAAAAACAATAAAATTCTTTCAAACCCCTTTAAACACCCTAAAACTCTAAAAAATACTAAAACCTTAAAAACCCTAAAAGACACCTAAAAACCCTACACCCCATAAAAATCATAAAAACCCGAAAAAACTTATAATCCCTAAAAACCCTAAAACCCCTAAAAACTAATAAAACACTCCAAGAAACCCCCCCAAAACCCAAACCCTTAAAATGAAAAAATCCCTTAATTACTTAAAAGACCCTAAAAACCAAACAAAATCCCAAAAAACGCTAAAAACCTAAAAACCTCAAAAACCCTGAAAATCCTAAAAACTATAAATTCTTGAAAAAACAAAAAAACTAAAAAAATATAAAAAACCATAATAACCCTAAAATCATTACATAACACTAAAACACTTAAATACCTTAAAACCCCCAAAAGACCCTAAGAAAACCCAAAAATTATAAGAAAAACCTACAGCCTTAAAAATCAAAAAACCCTTAAAAACACTAAAAACCCTAAAACCCTAAAAATCATAAAAAACCCCTTAAACATGCTAAAAAGCACAAAAACCCCTAAGAACCCTAGAACCCAAAGAAATCCAACAAACATTAAAATACACTTAAAAACAACAAAACCCAAGAAAGTAAAAAAAATCCAACAGACCATAAATACCATAAAACCCCCAAAACCCCTAAAAGTACTTGAGAAGCCCAAAATCCCCCAAAATCTCTAAAACACCCTAAAAACACTAAAATTCTCTAACACTTCCAAAAAATCCTAAAAACTGTAAGTAACCATTACAACACTAAAACCCTAAAACCCCTTAAAACTCTAAAAAACCTAATAAATCTAACCCCCCCCTTAAACCCTTAAAAACCTAAAACCCCTAAAAACCATAAAACCCTAAAACCCTAAAAAGATATAAAATATCTAAAACCCTAAAAACCCTAAAAACCTAACATACCTAAGATCTCTAAATACTCCTAAGACCTTAAAACCCCTACAAAAACCCAAAAACCCCTATCAAAACCCTAAAACCCTAAAAACCCTAAAGAAAACCCTAAAACACCTAAAAACCCTAAAACCCATAAAAATCATAAAATCCCTAAAAACTGTAAAACCCTAAAAAACCTTGAAAAAAGTCAAAAAAAACCCCAAAACCCATAAAACTCTAAAAACCCTAAAAACATTGAAAACCCCAAAAAACCCTAACAACCCAAAAACACCAAAACTCTCTAAAACTACTAAAACCCCTAGAAAACCCTAAGAACGCTAAAAACTCTAAAACCTATAAAAGCTCTAAAAACCCTAAAACCCTAAATATCCCTAAAAACACTAAAACCCTAAAAATCGTAAAAACCCAAAAACCCATAAAACCCTAATAAAACCTGAACAGTCCTAAAAACCTTATAAACCATAAAAACCCTAATAAACCTTTAAAAATCCTAAATCCCTAAAAATTACAAATAACCCTAAAATACTAAAAAATAATTAATATCCCGAAAAAACTATAATGACATTCAAAAACCCTAAAATATTTTAAACCCAAAAAATACCCAAGAAATATTTAAAAACCCTAAAAATAATAAAACCCACTTAAAATGCTTAAAACCCTAAAAAATAAAAAATAAAAATATCATATAAACCCTAAAAAACCTAAAGGACCTTAACAAACCAATAAAACCCCAAAACCCCTAAATACCTAAAAAAATACCTAAAACATTAAAATTCATACCCCCCTAAAGACCCTAAACTTCTTAAAAACCATAAATGAAACTAAAAAACCTTTAAAACGCCTACAATACCCTAAAACCCTAAATGACCCTAAAAGACCGTAAAAATCCTAAAATACCCTATGAGTTCCTAAAACCCCTTAAACCATCTAAAAGACCCCAAACCCCCAAAAATACACTGAAAACCAAAAAAATAATGAAAGACTGTAAAACACCCTAAACACACTAGAAAACTCTAAAAACCCAAAAAACCTAAAGGTACCTAAAAACCCATGAAAACCAAAAAGACCATAAAACCCTAAAACCCCGAAAGCACCATCAAAACCCCTAAAAACCCCTGAAGAACACTAGAAATTTCAAAATACTCTAAAGCCTCAAAAAACACTAAACACCATAAAAAACCCTAAATACCCTAAACCCCCCTAAAAACCCTAAAATACAAAAAAAGTACCCCCAAAAAACCTGAAAGACATAGCAGACTAAAAAAACTAAAAAAAATACCATAAAAAAACCTAAAAAAATTCAAAGGATAATAAAATCCTTAAAAACACTTAAAGACATTAAAACCCTTTAAAAACCTAAAGACCCTAAAACCCCCAAAATCCTTAAAACACTAAAACACCCAAAATCCCTAAAATACCCTAAAAATCCAAAAATAACCATAAAACACTAAAAAAAACCCCCCTAAAATGACATAAAACCCCATAAAAACATGAGGCTAAGGCTTTCTTACCTCCTCCGCCAAAGTTCAGGGACATTTTTGCATGACTGCAAGCCGAACTCAATTTTGGTGATGATAAGGTGGTAAGGACAGGTTCATGCACTTTGGGGCCAGAATATTTAAACGATAGAAGTGGAAAGTTCGATGACAATGCAGTGGTTGTGAATTCTGTTGATCGCTTCAACAGTGAATAGGTTAGAGGAAGGGAGGTGAGCCTATGTGGGACTTCCCTGCATAATTGGTTCGAGTGTCTGGTTTCTGTTGCACAAGAGGGTGAAGCTGTGGCACAGGTGGTTATGGAGGAGCAAGGGATGAGGAAGGATCAGGATAAGATGGATGGGATGGGGGAGGTATTTCTTTGTGTCCAGGAATAGAATGGGCTCATAAGCTATGAGGTGGTTGAACCTGAAATGTGGGATTTGAGTTGTGATGGACCGGGAGATTATGAGATGCAGGTTCTGGCAGTAGGGAATAATGTGGAGGTGGGGAAGGACGGTGTTGAAGATATTTCTGGACTAAAAATTCCTGGATTGGTGCTTGATAAAGATACTGCTGGTGATTTCTGTTGTACAGCCGGGCAGAAGAAGGTCGTTGAGCAGGGGGTGTTGGATCAGAGGCAAGTGGTGGCTGAGCAGGGGGGAGAGCTTAAGTAGGATGTGGCTCAATAGGAACTAAGGGAGGTGATCAAACTGGGGGAGTCCTCTCAGAAAGGGGACCTAGAGATGCAAGGCTTGGTGGTATGTGCTGAGATAGAGGGGAAATATGATGCAGATGGGGATGTGGATGAGCAAAGGGTTTTGGCAAAATAGGAAGAAGTATCCCCGGTGGTGACCAATGTGGTGTTGGGAGAGACTGGTCATGAATGTGTGGCTGGTGGAAGGTTATCTGAAATGGTTTTACTTTCATCTGGTAATGAGGAGGCATATGCTGGTGACTTTGATTATCAAGAAGGGCAGATTACCTGCCATGGGAATCAGGAAGCTACTTGTGAGAATATGGGAAAGGGGGTGCAGGTGGGGGAACCTCCCGTTGGCAATGCGAAGGCGTTTGCGGGCTCTGATGTGCAGGTCCTCCTACTTAGCAATGTGGCCAGTGACAGTGTTGAGCTTTCTGTACTTGCAGTGGTAGAAGGGGAGGTAGCAGCAAGGGGGCAGTGGGGAAGGGGCGGCTTCTCAAGAGGGAGCACCTGAAGCAGGTTTGGGGTGCGGGAAGGGGAAGGGACTTGGGATGGGGGATGCCCCTGAACACAGGGGTGATACTGTGCAGGAGGTGGTTCCAACTTAGGAGGGGCTTTTGCAGCTGGCTGACAAGACTGGCTTCTTGGCCAGGCATGAAGATGAGGGGATGGTCCTGCCTGGGGAGGATGGACAAAGGGATTTTGTGAAGGAATTTGTGTCTTCTTGAACCCTCCATACAAGGGGACCCCCCTCCATGAAGAGGTCACTCTAGAGAGAGCCCCAATCTGAAATGAATCATTTCCAGCTAATATTTCATAGCCTCCCAGAGGGTGACAACCTGGTTAACGATGGTTCAATATAGAAATTTATCAGCATAGGTGGGTTGCACCTCATTTTACCCACCTAGTAAGGAACCGTGTGACCTGACAAGATGAGTGGATCTTAGGGGAAGGAGAAATTCACCCAAGAGAGGACTCTTGAGAATTGAACACTATACCTCCCAAAGAACATCATAGTTTTCTTAATCCCCATTAAAAATACTAAAAACCCCTAAAAACCATAGAAATACAAAAAACCTAAAATCCTTAACAATCCATCAAAACCCTAAAATTCATAAAAATACCTAAAACACCCAAAAAACAATACAAACACTAAAAATATAAACCCTAAAAAACCACTAAAATGGTACAAAGCCTAAAAAACCCTTAAACCCCTAAAAATCAAAAAAAAACCCCTAAAACCCCTAAAACTCGCATAAATCCATTAATATGTTAAAAACTCGAAAAAATCATAAAAATCCAAAAAACGCTAAACCCCCTAAAAATCCCTAAATTTTTTGAAAAAACCCTACAACCCTAAAAATCTACAAAAACCTATAAAAACCTTAAAATCCTTAAAAACCCAAAAATCCAAAAAATCCCTACAACCCCCCAAAAAAACATTTTACCCCAAAAAATCCTAAGAATACCCTAGAAACCCAAAAAACAAAAAATCCCTAAAAATCCCTAAAAACCTTAAAACCCCTAAAAATCCTTAAAACCATAAAAAACCAAACAACTGAAAAACCCCTAAAACCTTAAAAAAGATTAAAACCCCATATAAAACTCTAAAACATTAAAATTCCCTAACAACCCTTGAAAACCCTAAAACTCTTGAAAAAAACCCTAAAACCACTAAAAATCCAAAAATTCTAAAAAAGCCCTATAAAATCTTAAAACCCTAAAACCATAAAAACCATACCCCCACACCCAAAACCCTAAAAACCCTAGAAAACTAAAAACCCCAAGACCCTTAAAATGCCTTAAAACCCTAAAAATATTATAAACACTAAAACCGTAAAAACCCATAAACCCCCAGAACCCTAAAAACAATAAGAAACCCCTATAACCTTTATAAACACAAAAACCCTAAAGAACTTAAAAACATTAAAAAATCCTAAAGGACCCTAAAAACTATAAAAACACCAAATTTATAAAAAATACTCAAAACCATAAAACTCTAAAAACCTAAAAACCCAAAAAAACCTCTAAAACATCCTAAAACCCCATAAAATAACAAAAAACTTTTAAAACCCTAAATGATCCTAAAAATGATAAAACAATCTAAGATACCCTAAAAATCCTTAAAACCCATATGAGACCCTAAAAACCATAAAAACCCTAAAAGAGCATAAAAACTGTAAAACCCCTAAAGGACACTAAAAAATCCAAAAAACCTAAAAGACCATAAATAACCCTAAAAACCCTAAAAAACTCAAAAAATCGCAAAATACCCTAAAAACTCTAATGGGACTTAAAAACCCTTAAAACCTATAAAGGACCCTAAAAACCCCAAAACCCCATAAATCCCCCACAAAAAACCTAAAATTACCTTGTTGGGTCCTAAAAACTATGCATGTAAGATAATAATACCTTTATATAATTTTTAAGTGAAAATAATAAACAAAAAGAATAGTTTGAAGAAAATTTTGAAGAGGACGGGAAGCCTCAAAGGAGGGTGAGGGTCCTCATAGAAAAACTCGCTATGTGAATCGTCACTCCTCATGGTGTTCCACCACTCCACAAGGTATCCCATGAACAAAATCATTCTAGGGACGAGATGATACCACTGATAGTTGTGAATGAAACTAAATTGTCTTTAGGGACGAGTAATTATTTCTTCTCCTACAAACAATCTTCCCCCACAAATGATAAGTCATTTATAGGTGAAGATGATTTTTTCCATCCCCCACTAATGAAATCATTCATGGCAGTAGGTTTCCTTCATGGGATATTTCAAATGAAAGCCCTGCGATCCACCACAAATGACCATCCATTTTTGTAAACTTTACCCCACTCCTTTATAATAGTACAGGTGAATCGAAAGAAAAAATTAGGGAAAAATTTCTAAAACATGGATGAAAATTGGAAGAAAGGTTCAAGAGACATTGATTCCTAGCAGGTAAACCCACAACATCACATTAATAGAGAAAAATAATTCAACAAACCATATAAAAAACCAAAAACCCATTGAGGACATCATTTCAAAAAGAAAAGAAGATGACCCCTTTGCGGTTCATCACCCACATTGTAAAAAACTACATAGAGAGATCCATACCCCTAATTTCAAAAATCTATAAGGTTGGAACCTAGCCCTGCATAGCAAAGCACTATGTGGGTGGAACCTAGCCCCAGGTAGAAAAATTCTACATGGGAGGAACTTAGGTCCGCATAGGAAAAAGTTATATGGATGACACCCTTACCCTTATAGAAACATGTTACACAGATGGAAGCCCGCCATGTATAGGAACACACTATGTGGAATGGGGACTCCTAGGTTTTCATACTCTATTGTTCCCATCACATCCCTCCATAATCCCATCGAGCCTCACTTTGGCCCATCCATGAACCATTTTAATGGAATCAGGCCAAGGACTCTTCTTAAGCCACCTGTTATATATGATCAAATCATTGGAAACATCATCATGTCCTCTGAAGTCTACATAATCATGGTAAGAATATTCCTATCGGTAACCTCCTTGACATGGGGGATCCTTGTAATATTATCAAGTCTACATTCCCATGGTAATGATGGTCCTGAATTTGGAGGTGATCATGTGGACCTCTCCATTACAGGTGGGGAGTGGAGGATCACACTTGCCTTTCCCTTTTAGGCATGGTGCATTATACTCATCTATTCCCCATGAACGAGTAAGGTCATCCATCATAGAGTAATCCCATAGTCTTTTTTAGAAGAGGTATCACTCTTTATTTTCTTCACTGGTCCAGGGTACAGCAACAGGAGGATTTTGGGATCAAATCCCTCCCCCATTCCATCTTCCATTGGGTACAAACCTCATCCAGTAGTGGTAAATAGAGATTGTGTGGATTTCTAAACTACTTATTCCTCTTGTTTCTCACATCGAGAATGTCTCGCATGGTCTTAGAGGTGAGTGGAAATCATTATATACACACAAAACCCAACACGTGGGACTCCTCCTTATGTGTATGCACCAACAAAGCCCAAAACATGAGCCTCCCCAAGGTGTAAGCTGAAAAAATACCAAATCATGGTCCTACTCAATAAGTGTAATCCCTAAAAAATGAAAAACATGGGCATCCTATTTTCTATAATCTCTAACCTTACTCCAAACATGGGAATCCTCCTAAGTCAAAGCCCAAATCAAAAACTCCAAATCACGATGAGTCGAAAAATTTCTCATGGTTCTAGAAACATGGTTATCCTCTTAGGTGTAATCCCCAACCCTTTTGAACTATGTGGGATTTTATTTCTATCCAAATAGGATACATAGAAATCCTCCCTAAATTTCAAACCATATACCCTAATTTCACCCTTATCTTATCTGAGCTATATTCCCAGTAGGATCACATCCAACTTGAAGGGATATATTCTTTCCAATCACATTTCATCACCATTCTTGTTGTTCCATATTACCTATGATATAATACCCTGCATGGGAGATCACACCCCTTTCAGTCCACCTTAACATAAGTCCCACACCAAACTTTGACTATCCACCTTCCACATAGACATCCTTGCCACATGAAGTGAAAATGCATGGTTTGGTCTTTATCACATGACCTAAAAAGGTTTTATGTGTCCAATTAAGTGGCACCAAAATAAATGGGTTTTGATTCATTTCACAAGGATACCTTGGAATACCATTTTCTTATGGGTTCAATCCCAAGATCAAAATAGCTCTCATCTCCTTGGATGATGATAAGTTCCAGAGCACCCCATTAAGTGTCTTAAAACTAGTATCATAACAATTAATGACATAACAATCTCTAGTCTAGATATACCATTTATGGAGAACCTCACATACATACATATATATATCCATTGATGTAAAACCTTGTATGAATATAGATGATTTCAAATTCAAGCCTATTAATAATTTATTTTTAATTAAAGGGTGACCACATCATACTTGGGAATGAACAAAGGATTCATAAATATATATTAAATCTATAATAAAATCCTAAATTAGGGAATAATCCCCCCCCCAAATGGTGAGATGAGCCCAATATCCCATCCAATCAAATAGTATGAGTTCTTAAGTATTTTTTTCCTAGTTACCCAACAAGAATCTGCCTTTGGAAATTAGGTCTGTGAGTTATCACACATGTAGGATCTAATGGGTGCTTCCAGCTCCATGAACCCAACTCATTGGAGACCTTATAGAAATTTTGAAATGTTGTGGATGATTTTGAATCATTCAAACCCCCACTATAAATACATTGAGTGTAATAAACATGCCACACATTCCCATCAGAAACTAAAATAGTGAACCTGATGTGAAATCATTTAACTATGAAATCTACCACAAAAAGATAAAAAGGATAGACTGCCTAGTTCTCATTGGACTAATTTTTTTTCTACACATCATTGATTATGTAAATATGTTCTCATTGGACTAATTTTTTTTCTACACATCATTTATTATGTAAATATGAAGACATTTCCATTAGAAACAAAAATTGTGAACCTGATATGAATTCTTAACCAAGATGATTGTGTTTTCCGCATGTCAGACCCCTTTTGAATCTAGGATAAAAGGGGTCCAAATGAGGCAATAAATTATGCATGTGTTTATAGAGATGCTTCTTTGAGGGTTTTTATTTTATTTTTGTCACAAATAATATAGAAACTCTTCATTAGAACTCTTTTTAGTTCAAATGTAATAATACCCATTCATGAAGACCTACGCATGACCCAATTCCCAAGGTGGGTCATCAACCATACAGAGGATTTCATCTCCCACCCTACATATTCAATGCTGGGTCTAAAACACATTGGTATAAGAGTACCAAAAAAATGGTACTATCCCGACCCTAGAAGTGGCCCGAAGGGCCCTCCATCTCATGAATCCTCTCCAACCATCCATAGAACGATGGTTAGTAGTACAAAACCAAATGACACTAATAACTGTATCAAATCATTTTGGGATCCTTTCCCTAGAATACGATAATGAGTTACTCCCTTACCTTAAAAAAGCTAATGAATTGGTCACGAAAAACTTCATCCCAAAGATACAGGGGTACTTCCTGGGGGATCCTACTAGAAATCACTACCGCCCACACCATACGGCCCAACATCCTTACCATGAAGAGGATATCACCCCACGATCCCCAGCCAAAGTCATACAGACCCGAGTTTCTAGTGAGGCCTACATAGAGCTACGTTCAGACAATCTAGAACATGAAATAATTCTTGTTCTATCTTAACAAGCCCATTAATCAAATATAGAAGCAAATAATGAGAAGACACAAATTCCTTCCCACTCATATCAAGATCGTCAGTCAAAAAAAGTGGAACACAATGAGAAGATGAAAATACATGTTCTTACATATCAATCCCATCAGTAAAATATGGTGGAATACAATAAGAATATGAAAGTCCCTTCTCATATATATCAAGACCGTTAGTTAAATACATTGGAACAAAATGAGCACACACAAATACGTGATCACTTTTATTAAGACCATTAGTCAAATACGATGGCACACAATGAGCAGATGCAAATACATATTCATACATATCAAGCCTGTCACTCCAATACGATATAACATAACAAGTATATGAAAATATATTCTCATATATATCAAGTCCATTAGTTAAATATAGTGGTACACATCGAGTATATGAAAATCCTTTCTCATGCATATCGAACCTGTCAATAAAATATGGCCACACACAACTAGATGAAAATCCCATATCAACCTTATCAATCTTATCAATCTCATCATTCAAACATGGAATTAAATAAGAAGATGAAAATCTCTGCTCACTCTTATCAAGATCATCATTCAAATATGGTGGAAAATGATCATATGTAAATCCATGCTCACACATATGAATCTCATCATTCAAATACATTGGGACAAAAGAATATGAAAATTCCTACTTAGACATATTAACCTTGTCTGTAAAACAAGGCGACACATAATGAGAAGATGCAAATCCATGCTCATGCATATGAAGACTATCAGGAAAATATGGAAATAAATGGAGGACCTAGTCAAAATACCTCAACTAGGAATCTGGGGAAGAATCATATTCCTACCCTAACACTAGAATGGGTATACATCCTTGTTCTGACAAAGGATATTTCTTAACACATCTTGGAAATGATATAAGTCCAGACATAAATTCATGACTACATCCTACAAACCTGTGAAGGCATAATATTATAAATGTAAAGAGCTAGGAGTCAGGACCATGACCCTAAACCCTCAAGTAGGGTGAATAATAAGAATAATGGATTCATCACTCAGGAGTAGACATACATTCCTATTCTAGTACTAGAGGGTTTTTGGCAATACTCTATGACAAATGGACAACCAGATCAGGAAAAAACACCCATTCCAATTGGTGATTGTCAGTGCCTTCTGGGTGCCTCTCCAGAGTAGGTATATATCTCTGCTAAAGTTATAGAAATGTATCGGTATACTCTGATATCAACATAGAATTCACCTAAACTCACTCCCACACATGGGAATCTACATTCATAGAACATGATTTCAACTTCCCATAGAATGCATCAAAAACGAAATCCCACTCAAGGAAGTTCAAAATTCCATAGTAGACTCACAAATCTACTCTGTTACAATATGGAGACCTTGGAGACATCAAACATCTATCAATGGTAAACTGGGACCCTAATGATCTATTACCAAATTAAATATTTGTTAGTTGTATTCACAAAATCCCTCGCTACTGCACGACTACCATCAATTCTGGAGGTCCTCTCCATAATGATTTCCACAAAAGAATTCTTCATAGATATAATTTGATTGATCATGAGAGTGCATATCATGGTGATTTCCATGGAATCTCTCCACATGGATAGAAGATCAATCAACAAGACGGTACTCCCCTTACTAGATCAAATGTGAGAAGGACCTCACATTATGAGGTGTTGGAAAAGTGGGGCCAGTAATGTCTGACACATTATCAATAACAAGAGACATCCTTTCTTAGCTAGAAGAGAGTATGAAGAAATGGTTATCCTCTTAACCACATCCAAACCATTTCCACGCCAATGAAACCCCTAATAGTCCCACTACCTATGAATAAATAGTTAGGAAGCACCTAAATTGGGATGATCAGGTGGAGGAACCATAGGAAGAAGAACATAAAAATACAAGAATATAGTTGGTTGAAGATAATATTCCCACCATGTTTTGTCCCTCAACCACTTATCAGTTTATAATTATATATACATTGTTAAGAATAATGCATTAACAAAATACAACTGAATATCTGGACAAATCTTCACCACCTAAAGGCAAATTTCTTTCCTTGTGATGGCTATGTAGGCCATGTTAATGTATTGGAAGAGATCCATCATAAAATTGTCTTATAAGACCTTATATATATGAGGCATCCATGATCAGAAAAGAGTCAAAAAGTTCAACAACTAGAATTCCTAAATTCATTACACAAGTTACATCATCTAATTAGTGACTCCTCGCCCAGTGTTTATATCTAAGGGTGGGGAGAATTTGGTACCTTGAATTTCAACTCTGTTCCTAGTTAATAGAATCCATTAGAGGTGAAATACAATAATTTCATTTCTCCAAGGAATCTACTATAAAATAAACCCACCTAGGAAGGATGGAGAACTCAGTAAGAATCATCCTATAATAAGTTTCAAAAGTGTTAGGCCTGATGAGAGAAGACCATAAAAAACTCTTAAACTGGGAATCTAAGAACATTAAACATGGATATTTTGTTTAAGGTAATCCAATAATAAAGCACTATTGATGTCCTCTGAAGTATGTGGTTCAATTATAGTGCATTTATTTCACCAGTATCATGCTTGATCAAGGATGAGTGAGGTCAAAAGGTAATTGATGGTAGTGGAAGTAGCCAAAATGTTGGATCATCCCCATCCAAGACACATGGGGTTATTTTTAACAAAATATCCCCCAACCAAAGTTGAAATATTTGGCCTAAGGTGTAATAATGGAATAATGGGAGAAACTGCAACTTTAGGGTTGGGGTAATTTTTACCTTATCCCCATACTCAAATGAAATTAGTATTTTCCCGATTGGGATGACCATAAAGAAATTTGGTCTCCCAATTCATCCCATCCCTTAACACACACCTCTTAGATTGGACTCGTATGAAAATGTTGTTTGGGGTTTCCATCTAGGTCACTATTAATCAAGAAGCTTAATGATGATCTTAGAATGGAAGAAAAATGTCCATTAAGTGGCACAAGTGTCCCTCCTATCATTCAAAAACCAATATAATTCCTAAAATGAATTATTAATGAGTGAAAATTATGGTCTTCAATCTTATGTATGACATTGAATATGGTTCCAATTCTAATGAGAAAGGAGAGGATGGTTCTAATTGAAACACTATCTACACTAAAACAAATGAAGGAGGTGTGCATACCCAAAACTAGAGACTTTACCTAAATTTAGAAGTCTATCATTCAATATATTACTTCCTCTTGAGTGAATATCCTCCAATGAAAAGGGTAAAAACAAGGACAAAAATGATCCAACTCTTGAGGAGTTTGAATCCCTCACACTCGAGAAATGATTCGATTGATAGGAGGAAGAAGTGAAAGAGTTAAGAGGATTGAATGCAGAATTTCTCCATGGTAGCATTCCTATAGAGTATAATCCATGTAAAAAGACTCAATTTTCAATTCCAACCAATGTACCACAACCATTAGGGTTCACCCCAGTGAGTAAAGAAGGGCAAGGAAATCCACCCAAATCTTTTTCCAGAACATCAGTTTACCTTAATATGTTCATGGAAGGATATTTGGATTTCATTCCACTAGGGAAACAAATAGAATTGAGTTAGGAGAACCCTCAAAAATGTCCCCTACCAGATATCAGCCAAAAAATATTGGTAGATCTTGTACGTCAGGACCTTCCTATTGTTTCCCCTATTCAATCTCCTATACAACCAAATATTCATCAAGGGCTTATAGAAACTATCTAGTCATTGACTGATTTATTGGAATCTATAAAATAATGGCGTACACCAATACAACCAGAATGGAAACCTTTCCCTGAATTGGTGAATGATATCCCACCCCCACCAAATTCCAGGATTACTATGTTTCTAATATTCAATGCCTTGAGAGACTATAAGTAGTATCTGATGAATTTTGTGTTTTTTTGAAATCCCATTTTGGGAACCCTTGTGCAACAAAAAGAAATTGAAACTCATATGCTTCACGAAAACATTGAATGGGTCAGACTTCCTATAATACACCAATTTACTAGAACGATAAATTATTGGATGGGAAGATCTCCATTGGAATTTAATCTTCTAATTCATATCAATTCTATAGAGGAAAACAATCCAGGACCTCTCAAACTAAAAAAATGGGAGAATGATAGGGTCTCAGATTTCATTTCTAGATGCAAGGGATTGACCTACTCTTTGAACCTACAACTTCCACATGAAGATTTTATTTATATTTTCATAGAGAACCTTCTTGATGAGTTACGAATGTAACTAATTCTAGAAATATATATGGGAATCTTTCAGGATCTCACCATAATCTTTCAAAGGATGGAAGATTCCATACAGAAGACCAAGCTCAAGTCCTGAATTTTTCCATCATCCCTAGAAAATAGAACCAGAAAATAAGATGTTGCATCCATCACACTTATACTAGCCTCTACACCAACTCCATCTCCATAGCCAACATCATATCATGTGTCACTCCTAGAGAATCAACCAAAACCTCTTCCTCATCAGGATGATGATATGGGACACAAGAAAAATCAATTTGAGGTGTAAATGAATAAATTTTACTCGTTCTGATATGATCAAGTCTTCACCTACTTTATAGTTGTCATGGAAAATGAATTATCCCATCTAATAGACCCCAATAGGCCTAACTAGGTGGGCCGCGATGATCTACCATATTATTTACCCTTTCACTAGATACTGGGGAATAGTATTATGAAATTCTTCATCTTCAAATATTTCCTATAGAAAATGATAGAATCTGGGAAAGTGAATATGTGAAAACCATCAGCACAGATAACACACGTCTTCACAACAGCTCCATAGGAGCAATGTGAATGGTAAGAAGTTACTAACAAAGGTACATAGAATTTTGGTTATTGAATGAACCATAATAAAATAACCCAAACTCATGATATCCTTTGGTTACTATTGAAGCAACCAACTATACCCCCAGTTGCTCTTGATGTGACACAACTAACTCTACCAACCTCACATTCCTCCTACAACTGTTCTTTAAAAAAGTGAACTGGATGGATGTTCAGAGAGAAAATTTATGTGAATTAACTTTTTCTAAGGCCAAAACTTCTTTTGACTATCTCTAGCATTATTCCATGATGTTTGGAATAATAGGAATCACCCCGTAAAATGGTAAAACTAGAAATGGTTAACCAGAAAAAATCCTCATTGGATGAAGAATTAATTTTTGGTTCAATTAATGTCATCCATTTAATAGACCCATTATATAATGAAAATTTTAGCTATGAACTTGAGTTCCCCACACCAGATTAGGGAACCAGAGGAAGAGGTCACATGAGCTAAGGGTACATGGGATGATATAGTCACGACAAAAACTATAATTCCAGCTGCATCCCCGCTCAAATTGTCAGTGTTGAGGAAAATAATAAAAGAGAATTTCAGATAGTCCAATAGGAGAAAGTAAAATCACCTATATATACCAAAATTCACCTTGACCTAATTATTATAAAATATCAATTAGAAGAGTAATAGGTGTCTTACCACCCTCAACATGTCTGTAAGCCTACTCAGTCCATCCCTCCAAGAAAAGTAGCACCCTCAACTACTATTTTGAGGAAAGATCCATCTACATCGAGAACTAAATCCCCTAAATCTCTTGTGAATTTGAATCCACATTTCAGTAAGTGTAGGCCTTTAGGACAGAATTATGACATCTTGAATCTATTAGTCTTATTACCGACCAAGTTGTAGATCCTAGATGTTGTGAGTTTTTCAAATGACCTCAGGGAATCACTCATAGAGGCTTTGTTAAACCCTAAATAGTTTGAACTTGAAGTTTACTCTATTAGAGTATATTGAGAAGAGAATGAACCTATATAATTTTATACATTTTTCACCTTTATGGATCAAGATAAATAAACCATTGTATAGGGACACATTATACCTCTGTATGTGTTTGTAAGGATAAATTGAGTCGATCTATGAAGGGATTTCATTAACAATGGCTCCAAAGTTAATATCATTCTAATATGTACACTTCACCAACTATTATATAATAAGGATCATCTATAGATTTCCTCCTTAACATTATAGGACAGTAAAAAAATCCACTGGTCCAAATCATGCTCAGAATTTAGTTTAGAGGCCTCATATCTGACTCAGAATTTCTATTTGTTCAATAGTATGTGGCCTTAAATGATATTCTTGGAAGGAATTTATTGCATCAACATGAGAAAACCCCCTCATTATACCATATATTCATCAAATACTGGATTAATGAAAAAATATGGATTTTTAATAATGAGAAGGCCCAATTCAAAGCTTGTGAATCGCACTATATTGATGAAGGATTTTATCAAAGGGAAGGGAAACCACCCATGATTGATGGTGTCTCTTGGGTCACTACCCTGAATGGTCAATAAATTATCTCCTCCAACCCATTAAAAAATATTGTCAAAGCATAAATGTTTTCCATCAACCAAATTGAGCACAAGATTCCAAGTTTTTATGCATATTTGACAATACTCATGATTCTGGTCATCAAAATTGAGCTTAGAAATGGTGAAGGACTATAACTCTATAGAAAAGGGTAAAATATTAAATGAAAATTCCTCCATTCCATCCCTGTAGTTTCAATAAATCCCACCCTCATCAGATGATCTGAAAGAATCCATCGGGTCACCAGGAGAAAACAAAGATATTCATGTTTTCCCCTCATCTATCCTCTGGAATATCGAAGACACCCCACATTTTCTTTTGGGTCCAAAAATTTCATTTCATCTTCTATATGTAAATATATTGACTTCTCCCCTAACTTTGAATAATTATATCTATCATATACTCTAATGGAAGATCATGAAAGATAGGAATAGAAAGAAGAGGAGGAACAAGACCTCAACGATTCCCCTCTAGCATTTGAGGAGGGTTTCTTGACCAAAATTGATGAAATCAAAGAGATAAATTTGGGTATTGATGAACACCCACAACCCACTTTGATTAGTGCAGCCATGTCTTGGAAGGAATAGGAGGTATGTAACTCCTTTATGAAGAAAAATTGTGACATGTTAGCCTGAAAAAACACAGAAATGCTAAGCCTAAATCTTGAGGTGTACACCCATCACCTGGACCTACCAGAAGACCATCGGGGCTATAATAAGGCAACCATAAGGACACACCCAACTCATTCCATCAAAATTGAAGTTTAAGTTGATAAGATTATTAATTACAAATTCATTAGGGTGGTGCAATATCTAAAATTTATGGCCAATATAGTCTATGTCAATAAGAAGAATGGGAAAATCAGGGTCTTTATCAACTTCAGATATCTTAACCTTCACTATCTGAAATATGACTTCCTAGTTCCAATCACGGAGTTACTAATTGATTCAAAAACCAGATATCATGCCCTATCCTTCATTAATGTATATTTGGGGTACAATCAAACATGAATGGACTAAGAAGATGAAGAATCAACTACCTTCAGGGCCCCTCTGGGAGTATTTTTCTATCATTTAATGCCATTTTCATTGAATAATGTTGGATCTACATACCAATGTGTCATTCAATTAATATTCAAACCATTCCTGGGGAAGTTTTTTAAAAACTATTTTTATGATTGGGTAGTTAAGTCTCGATAGTGTTCTGAACACCTGGATAATATTGATTTTTTTTAAAAAAACTACGATAACACAACCTAAAAATGAACCTATTAAAGTGTTCACTTAGCATTACCTTAGGGAAATTTCTTGGCTTCATTATATGCCATAATGGAATCAAAGAGGACCCTGAGAAAAAAATTGTTCTTGTAATGTATCCTATGAAATCCTCAAAGAGTTGAGAGGAATTCAAGGAAACTTGGACTACATTCAACTATTTATAGCCAAACATGCAAGAAAATGTTTTCCCTTCACTTGGTTGATGAAGAAGGGGGTTACATACCTATGGACTAATGACTGTTAAGAAGAATTTGATAATCTTAATAAATATATTTTATTCCAACCAGTGTTAATTCCACCTATGAAGGAATACCACTCTTCTTATATATAACAGACCTAGAGAAGTCACTTGGTTCCTTCTCAGCACAAAATAATGACACCAGTATAAAAAACATCTTTTATTATCTCAACTGAACCATACTCGATGCTGCAACTCATTATTCAGATATCAAAATGATATTTTTGGAAACAATATTTACAGTCTAGAAACTGTGGAATTACCAACAACATCATGAGGTCCAATTGTCTCTCACAGCAACCCATCCAAGTAAATTCTTATACATCTGATGTTTACTAGGAATCTATCATAGTGGGTGGTAATCCTGTAATAGTTTTATATTTAGTTTATACCTCATAATGATTTAAAATTCAAGGAATTGGTATAATTTATTATTTATAATCCCTAAGAATAAATGATAACACTAGATAATGAACTAATAGATGAAGATATTTTCCCTCTTTAAGAGGGCCCCAGATATGGAAAATGTATTTTAACGGTGCTTCTAGAATCCCAAAAGGGAAGAGGATGGAAGACCCAAAGTATAAAAACTTGGGTTTGGAGTTTTTATCATTTCCCAAGGAAGGTAAGTCCTACCCGAGTCCTTATTACTATCATAAGTATGCACAAAAAAGGTGGTAGAATACATGGACCTCATCATAGGGCTAGAGCTGGAACTTCATGTATATGTAAATCATATGAATATAAAAGGTGATTTAGAAATGGTCATCAAGTAGGACAATATTGATTATGATATTAAAAAGGAAGATCTAATCCCCATTCTAGACCATGTATGAGGACTAACAGCGGAGTTCCCTATGGAACCAATATTGACTTTTGTCCCGTGCTCATAGAATACCCAATCATATGACCTACCAAATGAATCCATGACTCTAGAAGATCCAGACATGGATGAAACAGTAATTAGCATTTCACATCAACAGATGATTTCACATTTTATTTGGGCTAGCATGAAAGAGATCGATGAAGTAATTCCCATACCCAAACCATATGTTCCTACCACTAGGTGGATGATACTCATCATGGAATAATTTCAACATGGAGTTCTCCCATAAAACAGGATGGTAAAGAGTAAATCCAAATATGATCAATTAACTTTGTTCTATATAACAAAAAAATCATCATAAGGTTGTCCATAAGTGAGGCCTTTATGGGGGTCCTTCTCTGGTGTATTGATGGATATGAGACTGATTCTATCACAAAGAAAGTTCACACTGAAGCATGTGGCTCCCACCAGTCAAGGTTCAAGATTTCCCATCAAATTATGAGGCTTGGGTATTACTGGCACACTATGATGGAGGATTGCACAAAAGTTACCAAAAAGTGCCACTTCAATAAGGCTAATTACAAATTCATTCATAAAGCTTACAAGATTTTGCACACATACAAATATTCCTAGACATTTTCCATATGGGGAGTGGATGTCATGGGACCATATTCTCCTACCACATCAAAGTAGGTAAAATAAATTCTCATTAAAACTGATTTCTTCTCCAAGTGGGCAAAAGTTGTACCCCACAAAGAGTTCAGAGTAAGAAATATCATTATCTTTGTACAAGACAACATCATTAATAGATTTTTTGTCCCCTATACAATACTAAAGAAAAACCACACCAATTTATATTATACTGAGTTAGATAATCTATATCAATAGTATAAAATCAGGATCAACCACTCATCCTTCTATCATACAAAGAAAAATGGATAAATAAAGGCTTTCAACAATACCCAATCAAATATAATTTAAAATATGATATATAAGGATACAAAGTATTGGATAGATAAGATACTACATGCCTTGTGGGATTACCAGACCATGACCCACACTTCCATACAGGATACCCTATACTCATTGGTATATGGGATAGAGGTGGTCCTTCCTATAGAGGTTCAAATACCCTTACTCTACATTTCCATCTAAAAGTAGTTTTCCACAGATGATAAATCCAAAAAAATGACTAGATTAATTAGATAAGCTAGATGAGAAGAGTTTTTAAACCTTGAATCATTTGGAAGTCCACCAAAGGTATATTACATGACCATTTAACAAAAAATTCCTCCTTCAGTCTTTCCTTGGGGGAGAGATGCTATTGGTCCTAAGGATACCAATGATACCCAAAAAGAAACCTCCAAAGTTGGATCCAAATCTATAAGGACCTCATGGTATAAAAAAGTCTACTCTAATAGGGCCTATTATTTGATATTTATGGACAGACAACTTACCATAACTCATATCAGTGCAAGATTTCTCAAGAACTACTTCACATGATCATACCACAAAATCTAGGAGATAATACTTTAAACTACATAGAATAATGTCTTTACCATATTATGTTAAACTAAATGGTTTACTATTTCATAAACACGTTTCCTTAACATTCATAGCACCAATATCCTAGGTGAATTGTGTTAAAATACATGGTTGATGTCCTTTGCATGACATAATGATGCACATCATTGTGCACCTCGCTTTAGAGGACCATTACCCTTGGTGTCACTCTCCTACCAAACAAAAAATTCAAGAACTACATGATTCTTGATTCCCACCTTTGTGGGATACATAGGGATTCCTAGATCCTATATCTTGGATCAACCATAAAATGATACAAAAATACCCTTCTATGCATATAGACTATACCTATACTGGGATATTCCACTCAAGAACTACATGTGGATTGATTCATATTATTACAAGATATATATTGATTCTTATACCTCATGTGCTATGGCCAACCACAAATTTCATCCAATTCATAATATGATTGTCATTAGACTTTGGCCTCAGGGCTTCATTTCACATAGGTTTATGGATCATCTGCAAAATATTATTTCCCATAACTTCATAGCATTATCATTCTAACCACACAATGTTAAACCACAAAAATGTATCCTTATCACATGATGTTAAACTACAAAGTGATTATTATATCACCGATGGTTCACCACACATGATCCATATCTTTGTAAAAGATAGAGAAAATTCCATTATCCTAGTGTGAGAATTAGATCCACAAAGGGAATCACATTCAAGAACTACTTATGGATTTATTCTTGTCATTACAATATATGTAGTGAATCCTAGATATCAAATTCTAGTTCCATCCACAATAATCAATGGTAACAATACCAAACTCTATATATGGGTCAAACAAGTATAGAGATTTTCCCATTCATGAACTACATATGGATTGATTCCTATCATTACATGATACATAGCGATTCACAGATATCCAATTCTAGGTCTATCCACAACCAAGGAAAATTCCATCCCTCCTTATGTACATATCAGACCTACACAGGGAGTCTTTCTAAGAAATACTTATGGCTTGATTATCACTCTAATGAGATAAATAGTGATTCCCTGATCATACATCCTAGTCTAGACACCACAAAATAAAAATGTCCCCATCTCATCCATATAAAGAAATATCTATGTAAAAGATCATAATTTGGGTTTATTTATTTAGGGGTCCATCAAGGAAAATGAAATTACCCTTATACATATAAGTTAGATGTATGTAAGGAATTTCACACTCTAGGGATATTATCGGTCAAAATGATTCTTATCTACATGGACACACTCTTTCCATATATCATAAAATGTTTTCTAGGAAATTTAGGACCCAAAAAATATTTCTTTATGCATTGATAATGGAATTTCAATGTCTCGAGAACACCTTTTTTGGAATATACATGGTACACCTCAGCTAGCTTTGCATAAATCACCCACAAAAAATGTATTTTCAATTAGAGGAAAATTCTTCCCCAGGAGAGGCCTCTTCCATCTCCATAATTTTTAATGAAATTTTTTTCCATATCATTTCTACTAATTAGGGAACACCCAACATCATGGTTTACATTTTTCATCTTCACACCTAAGGCATGTCAAAACATATGGGATAGATGATCCTTTTATTACCCATTGTTTCCATGAAAAATGATTTTATTCGTATGACCTAAAAAATCAATAGCCCATATAGTTCTAGTCACATGGAATTAATCTATATGAAAATTTCCTTGGAACATGATTCTAAAATTTAGTCTTACCCTATTCACCAAGCATATGATGCCCTAAGAAGCCATCTCTGGAAGCATCGTATCAAAAATATGGGATGCCTCTTGTAAAGTGACTCCCCAAATTCCCAAATAGAATTTATGGGGGTTTGTGGATTATTTTCATAAGGATTCACCTTCATCCTTACCACATGATTTTAAACTAAATGGATGATATCCTCATTGCATGACACTAAATTGCCTGATTTTCAAGAACAGTGTATGGCTTGATTCTCACTGTGATGAGATATTTAGTGATTCAAAAATCTTATATCTTGGACCATCCATAACAACAAAAATAAAATGTCCCCACTTTTATGTATGATAAAAATCTACATAGGAGGGTATAATATGGGTTTTCACCTTATTTTTGAGCCTATATTTAAAAATAAATGTTCCCTATCCACATAATAATTCGATCAATGTAGTAAATTTACCCAGAAATACATATAGATTGATTTTTTTTGTGATGAGATACATAGTGACGTCCAAACCTTATGTATTGGGACCATCCATAATAAAAAAAACTCCCCCTTTCTAGTGTATGTATCAAACCTATTTTATAAATGTATTTATACAAATTTTCAAGTAAATGTGATATGATGTTACCTTCTATATTCAGGCACTTTACTTGCACAAACTAAACTCTGTGTTTGGGGAATTCTGAATCTCTATAAGATTTCTATGGCCATTGGAAATGGTGGGTCAGTGTCTTTGGGACACCTTTATTTGACTATGTGTGATACACCCTAGTTGTATTTTCAAAAATCACCCACAAAAAATGTCTTCCAACCAAATTCAAAATTTTCCTACAGAGATATCTCTTCTATATACATAATCCCTAATGAAGTTTTCATCCCATGTAACTCCTTGAATTCAGAAACCCCAAAGATTTTAATTTAAAACATTTCCTCTGCATTCCAAAATATGGATGAACATTCTCAGTCAAATCACTGAGGAATGGTAAAATATTAACCAGATAGTCAAATCTAAACAACCATAAAATTATACCCCCAACATCATTTCCCTAATATATTGAACTGCATGGTATGTTCTTACTATAAGACATTAAACTATGTGGTCCAAGTCCTAGTTTCATGACATTAAATTGAACTAATATTGAACCTTCAATTACACGAATGCCATATTCATATAAGAAAGGATTCTCCTACATAGATAGTGCCAATATATACACCCTGATCATTATCATACATATTCCATTGATAAATTACCCTTCATAGTTGTATGAGATCTAGATCTTCATAGACTACCCGACCATTTGAAATAGAGGAACAGTGTCATTAGGGCACCTTTGTTTAACTGTACATGATATACCCTAGTTGTCTTTTCATAAATAGCCAGAAAAAAGTTCTTTCAACCATAGGATAATTCTTTCTTAGGAGATGCCTCTTACGTCTCCATAATCCACAACACCATCACACTGGAAACCACCTTTGAAACATTATCTTTATCTAACCATCACATACTTCTCCCACATCATGCTTCAAATCTTAAAATCATTAAACCGTGACACAAAATTCCTTTTTCATATTTATAAAGAAAATTGGTATATTCTCGACCAAAAATCCATAGGGTTATCACTCCATAATTAATGGTGAAAACTATTCAACCTAAAATATAGGTTTCATTAGTTTGGATTTCAATAATATAAACTACCCACAAAAGGAGACACAATACTTTCCATTTTGAAAAACTGTAAAGGTAAATCTGGGTAAAAGATGTGTCACAGCTCGCTAGATCTATGATTTGAATGGTTTGGAAAAAAAATTGAGCTATAAAAAGAAAAAGACACAAAACTTGTTCTGTCAAAAACCCACAAAGGGAGGTCTAAGAAAAATTCAATTCACACCCACTATGTTTGCAGCAGAATGGACCATGGAAAAAAATAGTGTAGTAAAAAAAGACACACTTTTTGTAGGGTTTTCCATGTAACCTTATAAATATTCAAACTATTCATATAGGGACCCTTGGATCAGGAAAAAATTAGTGTGTTACATGATCTTTCAGCCAATCAAGTCAACTATAGTTAAAATTGCAAAGGAAATATGGATTAAAGAGAAAAATGTTTGAGAAATTCAATGTTTACATTCATGGTAAAAACTATATAAAAGTATCCACTTTTTGGATTCTCTCACTAACGTTACTAAATAAAGAAAAACAATCAAAATAGATACATTGAAACCCAAGACACTTTATTTAGTAGATCAGCTACCACCTAACATGATCCGTCAAGGGCCCACTCTATATGGGTTCTCTAACCAGCCTTAGTTTCAACTAATGTAGGAATTTTTTAATAAAATACCTGGACTATTGAACTTTATATTTTATTACTTCAAATACTATACTTTTTCATGATATTTGTTCCTTTATCTTAGCCATGTGAGCCTCATTTTCTCATATCTCCATAGTTTGTGAAACCATACAATCATAAAATCATTCTTATTTAGAAACCAAGTGGTTTAGATCAGTAGTAATATCCTTTAAAACTTTCACATTATGATTTTGAGCATTAAACAAGAAGAGATTGAATCCAAAAGTAGCTAATTGTTCTTTAGAAATTAGGACCTCATGGATAAGGATGTGCAAGTTCCAATAATCAAACCCACCCGTTCCTAAGACAATGAGAAGTTGATGAAGGTTGTCCACCTTATCAATAATATCTACCAATTAATTCTATGTGACGATAGTAAACATGTTGTGCCAAGCCCATTATCACATAGACTAATGTTTAATAGTATAACTAGGATCTTAATCTTATTCACCTACTATTATGGGTATATAATATTGGATTTTCTTGATGAAAGACATTCCCTTCTTAAAATGCAACTCTAAAGTGGAAAAATAGTCCATCTCTTCCACCTATTCAATATTGGTGATGAGGCTGATAGGCATGGACTAAATGGGAAGAGTCCATAAGGTTGTTCCACTTAGAAAAACATTTTTAGGGATGATGACAATACCAGCTAAAAATATCAGTTCTGCACCACCTTCGACAAAGAGAGAGCTTGAGGAAGAGGCTCCCCTGAGGAGATAAAGAAATAATATTGATGGATTTATCCCATTTAAACTGATGTGAAATGTGTATTAGGAAATGAATGAGGATAAGTCTGTGGTTTATGAAATCATTAGATTGGATTGCATAAATCCAATCAAGATATTATTCCATCCACATATTGTCATAACTCCATCACAATTTAGTTAGAGCTTTTATAGGAGGTAGATAAATTCTCATTCCAGTGTCTTCATGCATAATTATCAAACTTAATTGAAAAGGGATGACTATGTGTGATTCATTTTTAATCTTTGTGATAAGTAAAGAGGAAACTAGTTGCAGACATCCAATTTTTTGTGCAAACCTGTAAGGGAGATAACGTTTTCGAATGGTTACCCCATCTACCCAAGTAGATATAATTCTATATCATAACGATATTATGTTTTAATTTTCATTTGGAGTCACTATAATATTGTCCACCACAATACCTCAAAGCTCTAGATAAAGAATGAAATCAAAGAGGTAAATATTTCTTAATAACGTAGTTATATTGTCGATTTTCAAGGATGTCGAGTGAATGACTGCAATATTGATAAATGTAGGGAAAAGGGTGGAATGAGAATCATTGTTGTGTACTAATATTTTTAGCATCAAATGTGTTCCACCACCCAACCATATATGAATTGGAATGGCTTACTAAGGAGATGCATAGATCTTCTCTCTTGTATCTGACACAACAATTTATAGATACAAGAAAGGGTGGGTAAAACAAAGTTGATAGGTTGTATCTTTGCTAATGTGGCCACCATCATGAAGGTGCATACTTGGAAATTGGTATAAAAATCATGAGATAAAAAGATCCATCCACTTAGAAACATGGTAAAAAATTCTACCAGTTCAATGTTTAGAGATATTTTTGGCCAGATCTTGTAAGCCAACATTGTATGTTGGACTGTCTCAAGTTTGGACAATTACAAAGCCAGAAAACCTCATTACTGTTGAGTTGGATGATTCATGGTATTTCAATCCTTTTTTCCTTTGAACTATTACATACATAAATAGTTTATCCTATAATTAAATGGAGCAAGTGAATAGGTATAGAGGGGATGACCATGAAATTTCTCTACTGTGATTAGTATATCCCTTTCCAATGGAAATACCCACTCATTGTTTTCAAAGGTATTTTATACAGGAAGGAAATAATCATAAATATTACAGAGAATGGGGATTCCACCTAATTGGTAGATATCCCATAAACTGAACCCAACTTCACCATGTGATAAGTGGAAAGTGTTGGTGGTCGAACACCAAAAAATGATCAATTCAAGAATTATATCGATTGGGTAATAAAAAAAAGACTAAGAAGACCATATTTCCAGGTATAAGTTGATGACCTCTAGTTTTTTAGGAAATTTTTGGGCAATTATAGTGCACCTAGAACAACAAAGCCCATTTTTCTAAGAAAATCCCCTCAGACCTCAAGTACCACTTAGAGATCCAACCTTCATTGGGATTTTCTCATGGAGATTGAAAATGGAAAGATAATGATTAATGGAAAATAAAAATAATATGTCATAGCTATGTTTGGTTCTTTGAGTCTATAGAGAACCATTCAGATTAGATACTTTCTCTTGTCCAGACCTGGAAATGATTTTCCCTACAGTAGAGATGTTTACTTGAGCATGATCTTTGGACACCTCGAACCAAGAGAATGGAAGATTCTGGTTAATTGATGGAATGAGAGCATCATATTGAAGTATGAATTTGTACAATGGTAATATATTAGATAATAGGTAAGTCTAAAGTTGTAGTGAAAGGAGATTATTCATAATATCATCCTAGGGGATGATGTGATGTTAGATGTCTTCGTAAATGTTCTCATCCGTGGAAGTTATCCTTTTGATCATAGTCATAGAATTAAAAGCCAAAATATATTTAACAATACCCATTTTATACCTATGTAAAAGGTCATCAAAAAAATGTGAGATCATTTCAAGTATGTAAAAGTAAGATAAAAACCACATAATCTGCTACTCGGCCCACGAATTTCTCAACCCGTGAAGCACCTAACCCATGAAGCATTGGTCTACAACCTGTTAAGATTCTAAATGGGTGATAATTTATCTATATGGATAGTATTTAATAAATTTTGTAGGATACCTCCTTTTAGTTCATGAAATTTCATTTAACAAAGGAGAATCCTATGCAGAAGAGAGTTAGTAGAGGAGAGTTCTTGAAAGGATCAGTTCGAAGAGAGACTCAGTAAAGGACAAATGATTTGGGTTCCACTCTTTTATAGAAATTTCCCCATACATGGGTCCACATGAATATGGTAAATTTGTTCAAACCAGGACCAATATCTTCATCTAAATTTCCTCCTCTTCATCCCAATTAGAGCTCATTTTGATGGGTGGCATTTTTGGGTCTTAAAAACTCTGCATGGAAGATAAACATACTTTCATGAAATTTATGAGAAAAAATAATAAACCCAAATAATATTTTGAGGAAAATGTTGAAGGGGATGGGAATCCTCAAAGGAGGGAGAGGGTATACATAGAAAAACTCACTACACGCACTGCTGCTCTGCATTGCGTTCCACTTCTCTATGAGGTGTCCCATGAATGGAATATTTCATGTGAAGAGAGAGTATTTATAATGATTAGAAATGAAATCAAATCATTTATGGGGATGGATAGTGATTTATTTCTCCATGAACAACCATCCCATTCAAACGTTAAGTCATTTTTGGGAGAAGATGGTGTTTTCCATCCCTCATTAATGAAATCATTTATGGGACTAGGCATCCTTCTCGGAATCCTCAAAATATAATCCTTGTGACCCACCATAGACATCAGTCTATTCCTATAGCTAGTTTCCCCAATCCTCTATTAAATCACAGGGGATATAGAAGAAAAAAGGAGGAAACAAGATCCAAAATAGGGATGAAAACTAGAAGAAAGGTATGAGATCCTTGGATTCCTAGTAGGTAAAGCCACCACATAACGTTAAGGGAAAAAAAGTAATTCACCCGATCATTCAAAAACCCAAAAAAAATTTATCGATACTATTCCACAAGGAAAAGAGGATGGCCACTTTATGGTCCATTACCCTGTGAAGTAAAAATATACATAGATAGATCCTTTCCCCATGTAGTAAAATGCTATTCAGGTGGGACCCATCACCACATAGAAAAATGATACATGGGTAGAACCTATCCTCGCATAGTAAAACTCTATGTGGGTGGAACTCATTTCCATGTAGAAAAATGATATGCAGATGGAACCCTTACCCGTATTACAACATGATATGCGGAGGGAACCCCATATCGCATATGAACACTATAGAGACACTACTTTTCTTTCCTAATGATTACATAATTTTATGATATGCAAAATAATAGACATAAAAATTATAGATCAAAAGGTTTGGTGTCTTATAAAAATTACTCTCATGCATAAATTTTACATGGTAAAACATAAAAATTATTTAATTCCTTATTCTCTATATTATTATTGTCCCTCGTGTTCTCCTTAGTACACACTACAAAAAATGACCAGATTATAGGGGTTATTTTTTAGTTTAAAAGGGGGTATGACCCCCTCTAAACACATTAGTGATGGTTATAAGGAACCTCTACTAATGTGTCTACCTACTCTTATTAGAGGCAGTTTTGAGGAACTTCTAGTAAAGTAAAGCCTAATTTAGCATCAGTTGTATTATAAGGGGTTAACCCCCCCCCCCCCTAATTTTTGCACAAAATCTCAGTTTAGAAGGGGTTTTAACCCCCTATAATTTATCTATCAAATTAGAGGTTGTTTTTAACCACTACTAATTGATTTATATGAGGAATATTAGAGTCAGTTTATTAACCACCTCTATTTAAGACCTATTTTGGGGGTTTAAGCCCTCTAAATGAGGGACATATTAGAGGCAGTTTATTAAACTACCTCTAAAAATTTATTTGGTTTTTTAAAATACCAAACACCCCCTGTGATCGCCCCCTCAGGTCCCTACTTTGAGTGGTCCCATTACCATGACACCCCTCTCCAGTTCCCCAATTCATCTCATTCCCGACCTTCTCCCCCATCATTCCTGCATGTCGCGTGTATGCCCTCCTCTCCCATTCCTTCCCACAAGTCATGTCCATCCTCCTCTCCCACCCCCACTACACACCCTCCCCCCATAAATGTGTCACCCCCAACACCCCTGATCCCTCCAATTTTAGGCCCTTTATAATAGTTTGTCATGACAAGATTCGAACCATGTATCTCTAGAATGAAAGGCCAAAATCCTTACAACATGGCTAATTGAATTTGTTTAACATATTTACACATTATGATATTTATATATATTATTAACCTAGTTTAAATAAATATTATTTGGATAAATTATTAAATACATATAAATATATAAACTAAATATATATTTATATAAATTAATATATACATCTTTATGTTATTTATTTATGTATTTATATTATAAAACATTTATATTATATTCAATTTATACAGTTATATAAACTATATATTTTATATGTGTATTTACATACATTTGAGTAAATATATTTTATAATTCTATATATGTAATGTATATACACATATATTTATATATTTATATAAATTATTGATTTAATTAAATACATATTTATATATATTATGTACATGTTTATTTATATAATATATATAAGTATTTATTTAATAAAATTATATAATGTCTTTAAAAATATATTTATATAATTATTTCAATACATATATTTATTATTATGTACGCTAATATATATTTGTTTCTATAAATTGTAAAATAATATATATAATTAATATTATATTAAATACATATATATGAAATATAATTTAAAAATATTATATATGAAATAAAATTTATAAAATATTTATATAATGTTATTTTAAATACAATTTAGACAAATATATAATTGATATTATATGAAAAATGATTTATAAAAATATTTATATAACGTATTTCAATACATATATTTATTATTATGCACATTAATATATATGTATTTCAATAAATATAATTGTATAATATTGAGTACATTAATATATATTAATTTTTATAAATTGTATATCATATAATATTAATTATATATAATATAAAATCATTATCATATTATTTAAAAATATATTTATTATTATTATTATATAAATTATAAAAACTACAATCTTGGATTTTTATATGATATATTTTTTAAATAAATTATATTTATTTATATATTTATATAATATGTTTGCGATTTTATATTATATATAATTAATAATATATGAAATACAATTTATAAAAATAAATATATATTAATGTACATAAAATTATAAAATTATATTTATGTATACATATAAATACAATTAAATGCATTCATATAATTGGAAATGTATAATATAATTAAATGATACATATATTTACTAAATTAAATTATAATTAATATGGTATACTGAAATATATATAAAATAATTATATAATATATATAAATTTATATATAATAAAATATTTAAAATATAATATATATATATATATATATATAATGTAAAATATAATATATATTTATATTTATATGTAATTCTAACTATATTATATTTATTTGTATACATAATACAATATAAATGTATTTATACATAAATATACTGTAAAAATGTATTTAATATAATATATGTATATATAAATCATAATAAAAATGTATATTATTTATAAAACCATATATAAATTTTATATATTTGTGTAAAAATATTTATAATTACATTTATATTATATATAACAATATTTATATATGTATACATTCTTGTTTATGTGTATAATTATTTATTTAAATTATTTATATAATGTCTTTATATATATGTGTGTTTATAATGCATTTAAAAACATTTATATAATGTGTTTATGTAATATATATATATGTCTACCCACACACATGATCACACACACATATATATTATAAAATTTTAATTTACATGAGATTTATTTTAAAAAATAAATAAAATCTTAGAGGGGGTTAAAAAAACCCCTTTAATAAAAGGGATTAGCTGTGTTTCATGAACCTCCTCTAATGTAATAAATTAGTGGTGTTTCACAACCCCTGCTAATTTTTTTGAATTATATGGGATTCAAAACCCCCCTTTAATGTCATATATTATATGGGTTCACAACCCCCT
This sequence comes from Viscum album, assembly GCA_963277665.1. Lineage (NCBI taxonomy): Eukaryota > Viridiplantae > Streptophyta > Magnoliopsida > Santalales > Viscaceae > Viscum > Viscum album. The sequence goes on from OY728138.1 coordinate 61,612,181, forward strand.
CTAATTTCTTAAATTATAAGGTGCTCTAAACTCCCTCTAATCAAAGTGATTAACGGTGGTTCATGAACCCCCTAAAATTTAAGAGATTAGTGGGGCTTGTGAATCCCCACTATTTCCTTAAAAAATAAATTATATATATATAGCCTCTAATTATTAAAATAGCGGTGGTTTTTGACACGAATTCCTCTAACATCCAACCAAATATTACAAAAAAATACTAAATTTTTTATAGGGGGATGTGATCCCCCTATAAATTTGATGAGTAGTGGGGGTTGTGCATAACCCCTCTAAAATGAATTTAGAGGGGTTTTTGCATAACCCCCTCTTTCCCTGAATGGCTCGAAGGCCTTTTTTTACTGATTTTTGATAACCCCCCTTTCAAGGGATGAGGGGGAACCCTTAAAAGGCCCGTAGGCTCATAGATTACATGGATCATAGGCTTAGGAGATTACATGACCTGAAGGTCTTAGGAAATTCAACCAGACTATCTACAAGGAACTGCCCCTCCCTAGCATCTGCATCCTGATAGTAGCTCTCCACCTTTGCATGACCGTCTGACTAGGCTTTCCGTGCAAGCACAGGCTGGTACCGATGGCAAATCCATACCCTCTCATTCTGACAATCCATTTGGCTCTGCTCTGGTGAGTGCATCTGCTCTGAATCCTCTTCTAGGGCTGCTCCTTTTTTTGGTAGTGTGTCTAGGGCTTGCATTCATGTGACCTGAAGGCCTTGGGGTGACCCTAAGGCCTTAAGGTGGCCCGAAGGCCTTGAGAATCAACTAGACCGAAGGCCTTGGGTGGCCCGAAAGCTTGGCAGGACCCGAGGACCAAACCGGGGGCCCAAAGGCCCATATGGATGAATAGTTCTGGATGCTACAGTACTGAACAATGTCTGCTACAGTACTAATACAATGACTGCTACAGTAACCCCAGAAATATGCCTCCACCCGGATCTGATCTCGGGTCTCTTGGATGCACCTAGCGAGTCCTCACCAACTGGGCTGAGGCTCATGTGCACATAACCCCCTCTAAAAACCACTGCTAATCTACTGTTTTTATTATAGTGACAAGTAATAAACAAAGGATAGACATCAATGAAATGGGTGAGATAAAATCCAAATAATAGGATGAATAAGGGACATTAATAAATATAACATGGGTGAGAATATACATCATCATATATCATAATAATATAATCATAATCAACACCATGATGGAAACATGTGATAAAGTCACTGACTTTGTTAATGTATAAAAATTAAATCTCATGTCTTAATCGTCAAATACCACACAAATTTGTGAATAAAGCTAGAATCATCTTCACACATATCAAATGTATATAATCATAACATCAATATTATGAAAAAATATAGCATCACGTTCATGCATAATAATCATTATATCATGAGATACATCACATTACCCAATGCATTGGAGGACTATATAATTCCATCTCTACCCATCACATCATAACATTAACATAATCATCGATGCCACATAGAAACTATATCAATAAAAGTCATGAAGTATCCCATGTAAAGTAATGGGATTCATAAGGATTTAATCAATCATTATTTCATGAATAAAAATGAAATTACAAAATGGAAAAGGTAAAAGATCATATTTGGTTAAGAATAATAATTTTTGAAGGAAGAAGAAATAACTTAAGAGCATTCAAGACGTGTTTTGGAAAGAAGAGTTCTTTGGGAAAATATTTGTATTTATCATAAAATCATATTGGAAACATGTATATCACCAAAAATAAAAGGGAAAAATGAAATTATATTTAAGGGGTATTAATAGAAAATCCACACTAAAATTTATAATGAAAGAGGAATAACCCAAAGAAAGGGAGTTGGGTTTGTGAATCCCCTTACCTTAATTCTCATTTTATTTTTTTGATTTTACACCTCCTGAATAATAAGAATAGATTTATTAAAATATTGATCTAGAAGTAAATTATAGTCATTTATACAACTATTTATCAATTATAATCATTGGATTATATTTCATAATTTCCATTGTTGAAATTGAAGCATTTTGATATAATGATTTACTTAAAAATTTATCATTTTCCTCGATTTTTCTATTTTATTAAATGTAATTTATTAATTAGTATAATTAATTCAATAATCATAGAATAAATTTAATAACATATTTATATATTATATATAATCCATAATTTCCATTCATGAATATGGTTATAAGAATTAACTTGGAAATGTCTTCGTAGGCGGTTAATTGACCTTTGAAAAGATATTATCAGGAGAGTGGGAAAGGGAGGTATAACATTTATATTTTTGATAAATATGATAATTAAAGTAGGTTAAAATCATTAATATAATGTTAAATTACTGAATAATTAATTTTATAGTATATGTTTTTTAAAGGAATTGGGAAACAAAAGAAGAAAATAGGGAAGAGTTAATAGAGACTTAATCTATCCTTGGTGTATCTTCACTTGCATGACACCCTAACTTCCTTTTTGATTGGAGTTGAATTTATATAGAATTTCCTAAAGTATTATAAAAAGCTTTATGGGGAGTATCTAGGTATATATTGGGATTTTTAATGGGTGGGATGAGTGGGTTTCCAACGGAAGGGAGAGGGGTTATTTATACTTGAGGGGAGGGGTATTTTTAAAATAAAATATTGAATAAAATATTATATCCAAGGTAAACCTTGTAATAGTGATTTTTTTGACATTTAAAACCATATTTTAATTAAATAACTTTATTTTAGTAATTAGTTTCACTTTCAAATTCGAATTCATCTATTTAATTAAAAGGAAAGGTTGGAAAATTATAAAATAAAATTTTAATGTAATACTTTAGATTTTTAGGCTTTGAAAAGTACTTTATAGGTTTAGAAATTATTTTTATCATATTTTAATGAATAATTTATGAAATTAAATATATCATGGATGAAACAAAAGTTCTAGAAAATATTATTCCATTATTACATCATGAATGATGTAATATAAGATATATCAATTATGTGAAAACTTCATGTTTTCTATTCACATGAAAATTAAAGGATTTCAGAAAATTACCAAAAAATCACCCTTAGAAAAATTTGAAGTTCTAATTTTAAAAATGATATTAATTTTATCAAAATTAATTTATGAAATAGGTAATTTTAATTTTTAATATAAAAATTATGATTTTTACAAAATACTTTAAAATATAGTTTATTAAAAACATGCTTATATTTTCTCTGAGTTTCTTAATCATGATATTTTATATTTTAGAATTATAAAATTTATATTTACATAAATCAATCATGATAAATATTATTTATATCCTAATTTATTATTTTTGTGTAAAATTTATATTCCAACGGTCTTGTTACTATTCCTAACAGTTAGGTTACTATTCCCAATGGTCTGGTTACTATTTCCAATGGCCAGTTTATTATTCCAATGCTCACATTACTATTCTAATAGTCAAATTTCTATTACTATGGTCACATTTACTCCTATATACACCACTACATTATTTCATTAAATATTCAACTCAATTCCTCTCAAGGTTCTATATTTCCATTTTCTATAATGTTGCTTGGTTTACTAATATTTTTCTTCTTATTAATAGTTTTGGTAGTGGGGGAGATGATTCTAGTATATTGGGATAATCCATATTATCCCATTTTGGATTTTCTATTTTATATTCTTTTTATAGTTGTAATGTTTTTAATTTTAATTTGTTTCATTGAAAATTAATGTAATAGTATTTCTTAATAAAATAAATTATTATCAATTTCTTTATATGGATAATACTATATAGTAGATTATAACACACATTTATTTCAAGAGAAAAATATCATTTATAAACTCTTGGTTGTTACATTATTCTTCCTTTATAAATTTCATCCCCAAAATTTCAACTCGTATTCTTAGTTGAGAATATATGAGGGTACTTCTATTTCATTATTTCCTCTCATTCCCATGTCACCTATTTATAATTATGGTTCATCCACAACACTTTGTCAAGATGATTTTTCTTATTATGTAGAACATTTTCTCTAATATCCAAGATCTTCATCAGTTTCTCACTATTTGAGAGGTCATTCACAAGTTTTACTACCTCTAGATTTAGTACACGTGAGGGATCGGGTATGTACTTCCTCTAGAGTGATACATGGAACATGTCATGAACTTGATCCATACTTGTGGAAGTGAAAGCTGATAGAACACTTATCCTATGTGATCAAGAATCTCAAAGGGGTTAATGTACATTGAGAAAATCTTACGTTTCTTTCTAAACCACATAACTTTCTTCCCTAGAGATATTTGAAGGAAAATTTGTCTAATAACATTGAACTCCAAGTCCCTTAATCAATTTTCAGCAAAGCTATTTTATCGACTCTTAGAAGATATTATATGTTGCTGGATGGCTTGAACATTCTCTGTCATCTCTTGCACAGGATCAATTTCAAGTAACTTTCGTTCCCCAACTTCATCTCAACAAGTTGGATCTATACATCAATTATCATCTATAGTTTCATGTGGATCCATTGGAATAATCAAGTTGAATATATTATATGAGAACTCATCCAATGGGAGATATTGATCCCATACACCTTTTAATTTCATTCATTATGATCTTATCACATATTTGAGCATCTAAATAGTCCTTTCAGATTGTTTATCAATTTGGGGGTGATAGGCCATGCTGAAATTCAATTTATTACTCAAGGAATGTTGAATACTTCTCCATAATTTATATTTGAACCTTGGTTCATGGTCTGAGATGATCCAAAGTGGAACCCCATGAAGTCTCACCACTTCCTTCACATATATCTTGGAAAGTTTTTTAAGAGATAAATCTTCCCAAATAGTGATAAAGTGGGCAGTCTTGGAGAGTCAATCCACCATAACCCATATCACATTGTTTCCTTCATATTTCTTCAGAATACCAGTGAAAACGTCCATGGTGACATTCTCCCACTTCCATGTGGGTATATACAATGGTTTCATCACCCTTTTAGACTTATATCCATATACTTTAACTTTATAATAAACCAAACACTTTGATATATACTCTGCAATATCCTTCTTCATGTTGTCCCACCAGAAGAAATCACGAAGATCATGATACTTCCATGATGGATATTTAAAGGTGAGATATGTTCATTATCCAATATATCCTTCATTATCCTATGTGATAAATGAATACAAAGACTTGTTCCAAACTGAATCACACTATCATCATCAATATGGAACTCATGTAACTTTCCTTTATTTACTTTATTCACCTTACTTTGTAGCTCCATATCATCCCTTTATTCCCCCTTTATCTTCTCTTGGATAGATGGTTGGAAAACCATTAGGGAAATCTAGGATGTATTCCCTACTTTTATTATTTCAATATCTAACCAATTATTATCCAAGAATATAGTGTCTTTCTAAATCTTCATCATGGATAGAGTAGGAGGTCCTTTTCTACTAATAGCATCAACTACCTTGTTATCCTTTCCCATATGGTAGTGAATAGAGAAATCATATTACTTAATTAGATATAACCATATTATTTGATGCATATTGATCTCGTTCTCTATGAATATATACTTTTGACTCTCATGATCAGTATATATGTCATACTTCTCATCATATAGATAGTTCCACCAAATATTTATAGAAAATATCATAGCTTCTAAATCCATACCAGGATTGGGGTAGTTCTACTCATGAATCATTAACCAGTGTGAGGCATACACTATCACTTTATCATTATGCATGAGTACAAAACCCAATACTTTCTTTGAACTATCACTGTATATCAAAAAACCTTCTCCACTTATTGGTACTGTGATTATAGGTGTAGTGATTAGACTCTTCTTAAGATCCTTAATTCTTTTATCACATTCATCCATTCAGATATATTTTACCCCTTTCTATGTTAACTTAGTTAATGGGATAGACAATCATGAGAAATGTCTCACAAAATGTCGGTAGTACCCATCTAAGCCAAAAAAATATGGATTTTTATGACACTAGTGGGTATGGTATATTCTTAAATTTCGTTTTTATTTGAAGGGTCAACATAAATTCTCTCACTTGTGATCATGTTCCTCACAAATGAAACTTACTACATCCAAAACTCACATGTTCTAAACTTAGAATACATTTTCTCCTTCATTAATGTCTTTGAAAAAATCTGTAAATGCTCTTCATGTTCCTAATTTCTCTTGGAATAAATGAGAATATCATAGATAAACACTACTGCAAATTCAAGGTAGTCCCTAAATACTCTATTTATAAAATCCATGAATATTTCATGGGTATTTGTATGTCTGAAGGGTATCTCTGTGAACTCATAGTACATATACCTTGTACAAAAAATAAATCTTCAAAATATATTCCTTCTTCACATTCATTAGATGATATCCAGAATGAAGATCCACCTTTTAGAAGTACCGATCTCCTCATGATTGATGAAAAATTCCTCCAGGTTGATTCCTTCCTTTGAATCAACCATTTGGAAATGGTATGCTTCTTCACATGGTATCAACACCAATACCATTGATGTATTTTCCAAAATAGATTCATGATCTTCCTTGAATTTATATAAGAGCAATAGATGGTTTGGAATATTAAAGGGTATTTCGTTTTCCAGATATTTGATGCATGCTCTATATAATGACATCCAATCCATGCCTAGTATATCATCAAATTTCAGAAAGGGAGTATTACAAGATTCACCATAAGAATCTTCCCACAAACTCTTACAGTATAATAGTCCAACACTTGGGTTGAAATGATTTCACAAATAGATGTTTTTATAGATATCCCTATTTCAAGGTATCTAGGATTCAATTCAATAGTTATATAAAATTTGGGGGATATAAAGTAATGTATATAAATAGAATCAAATAAAACATTTACCATTATTGAGTGAATAATAAGTGTGCCTTGTATGACCTCATTTCCATGATTCACTTCAACAGTAGTGATGGAATAAGCTTTCCATTAATCATTTGTATTTGGTAGTAACCGATACTGATTACCCTCAAGGACCAATGGTTTAGTGAACCATCTTGCATAGTGCCCTTACTCTCTGAATTTGAAGTGTTGAACCATTAGCAGTGTATTAGAAGGTTCCTTGTTTCATTCATTGTATTGGATAGATTCTTCATGTCTCTTTAACATTTGTGAGTTTGGTGGTTATCTTTCCCACACTTTTAAGAATTTTCACATCCCTTTGTGGAAATTACCATGTTGCTTCTTTCCACATTTTATACGTGGGGGTATTTAGATCCTCTTTCATCCTTTTTCATTTGACCCACCATCTTAAAGCTCCATTCTTCTATTATTATCTCTATAACCATGGGACCATTATCCAAACGTCATCTCTAATTTTATATCACATCAAACCACTTCTTCATAACTCCCAAATTTTTTTATTTTTAGATCCTTATGAAGGTGTGGTTTTAAACCACTAAAGAATATATATATTTTTCTATCATGGTTGATAAAAAAACAAGAGGTGTTTCTTGAAAGCCTTGTGAAGTTTTTTTCATAATTCGTGATAGATTCACCTTACTTTTTCTTTAGCTCTATGAATTATCTTTCCATATTTTTTCAAATAGTTTGAGTGAAATAATTGGTAATAAGTATTTTCATAAAGTCTTACCAATCTATATAATCCATTTCTTCCTCAGGCTTAGTGTTCTTTATAAATTCCCACTATTTATCAGCTTCTCTATCTAAATGATAAACATCCAAAGTTACCTTATCCTTCTCAAAAAAATGGATTAGGGAAATTATCTTCTCTTTCTTGAGATAACCCACTATTATAAGACAAGTGGATCAAAATTAAAACTAAACATTAGTGTTCATTTCCACATAAATGATTCAATTTCTAGTTGATCCTTATTGGATGAAGGTGTACATCCCACATTGTTCAGATTTTTATTTATAGCCTGATCCAACAGGGTAATAATTTCAATGGAGTTTTGAACTCCACCACCCATGGAATTAGGGATGTCATTTGGAAAATAATTTCATTGTACCTCACATGGTTTGTTGTCTTGGTTTCCCCTGGTCCCCACCATTTTATAAAAATGAAATTTTTTGAAAAAAATGTAATTCCAAAAAGCATGAATAATTTATTTTTTTACATAATTAACACTAAAGGTATATCTTATGGGAACTGTATGTTTATCCTTTTATAAAAAGATTCTTATAGGATTTTTTACCAATACATAGACTTAAAATTTTGGTTTTCAATATTGTTTTCTAATCCAAATTCCCAAATTAACTAAATTGTGCTCTGATACCAACTATAGAAACACTACTTTTATTTTATAACTATTACATCATTTTAAGATAAACAACATAATAGACATAAAAATATAGGATCAAAAAAGGTATGGTGTCTTGGTAAAATTAGGTTCATACCTAGCTTTTACAGAATAAAACATAAGCATTATTTAATTCCTCCCTCTCTATCTTCTTAGTGGCCCTCATGTTCTCTTTAGAACAAGTAATCACATGAGGATATACATCAATGATATGGGTGAGCTAAAAGACTTGTAAGAGGATGAATAAGTGACATGAATCAATATAACATGGTTGCATATAGACATTATCATCATATCATAATAATATTATCATCATCAACATAATGAGGGAAACATGTGATAAAGGCATGGAATGTGGTAATGCATAAAAATGAAACATCATGTATTAGTGATCAAATAATACACATAGTTGTTAATAAAGATAGAATAAGGTTTACACATATCATATGTGAATAATCCTAACATCATTATTCTTAAAAAATCTAGAACCATGTTCACACATAATACACATCATCTCATGAGATTCATAACATTACCCAATGAATTGGAGGGATAAACAATTCTGGTCCCACCCATCACATCATATGATTTACACAATTATGGATGCCACATAGAACATATATCAATCAAATTCATGAAGTAACTCATGTAAAATAAATGTGTTTCATAAGGATTTCATGAATCATGATTTCATGAATAAAATTTTTGTTATCGAATGGAAGAGGGAAAAGAAAATATTTTCTATAAACACCACCAATCCCCTTTTTTTATTTTGAAAAGACACTTTTAAAGGGTAAGTGTGAACCCTAAAAAATTCATTTAAACAAAACCATAAAAAAATTCATCCCCAATCAAGACTATAATTCACTGCCACTCCCCAGCATATACATCATTATGTCAAGCCTCCACCTTCGCATAGCCACCCAGAAAGTTATCCCATATAGGGTTGCGCAAGCTCGGTACTGATGGAAAAAATCCATACCCTCTCATTCTTCCAAATCCTAAAGGTTGTGCTCTTGTGAGTAAATCCTACTCTGAATCCTCATCCGTAGCAGCTCCTGATAGTGATTCTGGAATCTTCTACTTAAAAAATTCAAAAAATGACCAAATTCCATCATAATATATGGATCCAAGTCTTCATAACATATCACACTTTAGAAAATCAACCAAATTCAAAACACACTGAATGAAACATTGTACTACATTCAAATTTCAAAACACTAACCCAGCGCATCAGGAAACCTTACCATTAAACTACCTCGAACATTACCACCATTATAACAACCTTGGGCTATAGACCATCACGTGCCTAAGAAGACCGCCTGAACTATATGAATCGCATCCTCAATCGATGCTTCAAAAATGCTTCAAAACTTCACTGATATCTCCTCACCATCACTGACCAAACTCAACACCATCATCTTCTTCTTCACTAACTACCACAACATTTTCGCCACTCCAAAAACACTCTAACTGGAATACACTGAGCTCAAATTCTCCATCCAAACTCCACGATAGAGCCAAAAAATGTCAAAATTTCACCCAAATAATCATAGTAACAAAGAAATGACACCATTGTTAACTGATGACTACTAAAAAACAGTCAAGAACAGAGCCCAAAAATTGAGATCTAGAGGAATAAATCTGAAAAACCAAGAAAAGAACCAAGTTGCAAAGGGAGCTCCATCAGCTATCAGATCCCACATTCTAAATCCTTTTAATAACCACTGATCTAGGTCCAAATCAGAGAGGAGAAACTGGCTTGAGGATCGGGAAGGTATTTGAAAGCCCAAGGCCTCCGAGTGGAGGCATTACCACGAGAAAAAAACCAACATCCGAAGTCAAGAACACGATGCCACAGGAACACTTGAGAGACCCTCAACCACTGCACCACAAAACCCAAAACCATTTATATTTCATGATTCTAGATCCAACTTGGATAGGTGTGGTGAACCTTGAGGTCAAAGTAGGGTTGGGGTGTCTGGGGGAATCAATAGTAGAGACTAATGTCAGAAAATCCTCCCTTTGAAGCTTACAAGAAGAATAACTCACCACTGAAAAACAAGAGAATATGAGCACAAAAAAGAAGATGAAGAAGGGGTAAGAAGGGGAAGAAAGGAAGGAGGGCAGTTCTTATATGTGATTTTGACCCGTAGTAGAGCGGTACAGAGGAAGAAGGAAGAAAATGGGAGGATAAGGGGAAGGAAGGAGGAGAGCAACACGCATATGCGCCACTGACCTCAAGAAAAGGGTTTCTAAAGGAAACCCTAGTGGTACGAGAGTGGGATAAGGGAAACTTAAGATAAAGGAGACATCCCCTTACTAATAACTGAGAATATTATTATAAGAATCATAATTTTTTAGTGAAGAAGAAATAACTATAAAGGAGTCAAGATGTGTTTTGGAAATACGAATTATTTTTGGAATATCATTGAATTTGTCATAAAATCATATTGGAAACAAGTATATCCCCAAAAAGATAATAGAATAAAAATGAAATTATAATTTAGGAATATTAAAATAATATTCACATTGAAATTTGGAATCAAATAAGAATAACCCAAATAAAGGGGGATGGGTTCATGAATCCCCTTACTTTAATTCTCTCTTTATTTCATGTCTTTTATGTCTCCTTACTAATAAACATAAATTTATTAAAACATTGATCCAGAGGATAATTATAGTAATTTATACAACTATTTACCAATTATAATCATTGGATTATGTTTCTTAATTTCCATCAATGAAATTGAAGCATTTGGATATCATGTTTGTCTTAAAAATTTACTATTTTTCCTCGATTTATCTATTTTGTTAAATGTAATTTATTCATTAGTATAATTATTTCAGGAAAAATAGAATAAATTTAATTAATATTTTATATATTTTATATATTTTATATTTTCCATTCAGGAAGGTGGTTATAAGCATTGACTTGGAAATGTCTCCGTTGGTGGTTAATTGACCTTTGACGGGACAATGTCAGGAGAGCAAGAAAAGAAAGTACAACATTTATATTCATCATAAATATGATAATTACAGTAGTTTAACATCATTAATATGATTTTAACTGAATACATAATTAATTTTATGGTATATTATTTTTAATGAATTGGTAAAGAGAAGAATAAAAGAGAGGAGAGTTAACAAAGACTTACTCTCTCTTTACTGTATCTTCTCTTGTATGACATGATAACTCCATTGGTGATCAAAGTTGGATTAATATAGAACATTCCAAAGTATTATAATAAGATTTACAGGGTGTATTTGGGCAGATATTTGGATTTTTAATGGGTGGTAGGAGTGATTTTTAGGGAAGGGAGAGGGGTTATTTATACTTTAGGGGAGGGGTATTTTTAGAATAAAATATTATATCCAAGGTAAACCTTATAATGGTGTTTTTTGACATTAAAAACCTTATTTTAATTAAATAACATGGTTTTAAGAATTTTTTTACTCTATAATTCGAATTCATTAGTTTAACCAAAGGGAAAGGTGGAAAAATGAGAAAATAATATTTTAATGTAATACTTTAGTTTTTTAGGGTTTGGAAAGTACTTATTATGTTTATGAATTTATTTTATAATGTTTTAATGATTTATTTATGAAACTAAATATATATTTGAAGAACCATAACTTATATAAAGGATTATGTCATTATTACATCATAAATGATGTAATATAAGACACACTAGTTATGTGAAAAACAATATTTTTACTATACACCCAAAAATTGAATTATTTTAGAAAATTAAAAAAAATAACCCTTGGATAATTTTGATGTGATTATTTCAAAATTGATATTAATTTTATCAAAATAAATATAAAAATTAGGTAATTTCAATTTTTAATATAAAAATTATGATTTTTATTAAATAAAATATAGTTTATTAAAAATGTGTCTATATTTTATTTGAGTTTTTTAATTAGGACATTTTATTTTTTGGAATTAGAAAATGTATATTTATATAAATTAATCATGATAAATATTATTTAAATCCAAATTTATTATTTTTGGGAAAAATTACTATCCCAAAGATCAAGTTACTATTCTTAATGGTTCAATTACTATTCCAAACGACAAGGTTAATATTACCAGTTGCCAAGTTATTATTCTAATGGTCACATTACTGTTACAATAGTCACATTACTATTACAAAAATCACATTAACTCCTATATATACCACACCATCATTTCATCCAATGTTGAAATAAATTCGTCTCAAGCTTTTTCATTTCTATTTTCTGCAATGTTTCTTGGTTTACTAATATTTTTATTCATCTATATAGTGATAGATATATGGGAGATAATTCTTGTAGTTTGGGGAAATCCATATTTTCCCATTTTATCTAATCTATTTTATATTTTTTTTCTAGTCATAATTTTTTAAATTTTAATTGGTTTCAATGTTGATTAATGTAACAATATTTATTAATGAAATAAATTATTATCAGTTTCTTTATATGGATAATACTATATATTATATTATAAGACAAATTTATTTCAAGAGACAAATATCACTAGTGAAAAAAAGTTTTACCATGTCGGCATTTTTTACATCAGTTATATATAACCGATGTGCAAAGCTGTAAAAATTGATTTATCATGCCAATTATTTTATAACCAACATAAAAAATGTCGAGAATTGATTTATAATGTCAGTTATTTTATAACTAAAGAAAAAATATCGTGATTTGATTTATCACGTCAGTTATTTTATAACTGACGTTATAAATCGATTCTCGGTGATTTATCACCTCAATTATTTTATAACCGATGTGATAAATCAAATCTCGGTGCTTTATCATGCCGGTTATAAAATATTTTCTATGTCGGTTAATAAATAACTGATTTGATAAACATAAAAAATAGTTTATCACACCTATTATTAAATAACCGATATGATAAAGCTTTTATCGGGCCCCGTATTCTGTCATTCTGTTTTCTTTGATCGGGCAACCTGTGACTCATCTCTCTTGTATGGAAAACCGAGAAATAATTCTTCAAATTTGTGCCCTCCAACCTTGTTTTGCCAAAATCATTCATCATCTTTATTATCACCTGATCTATCAGGTCTACTCACAATACTCAAGTAAGCCTCACACACCTCAGTTTCATTGTTTATTTTTCACGATGTTCTAAATTTATGTTTTGAGATATTGTTTTTCTATCATTTTTCTTGCTATTATGGTAAGTTTCATAGTGTTATTTTATACCATACTGAGTTCTTTTCTGGTAAAATAAACCATATGAGTGATATCATGCATGTTCTATGATTTTTGTTGCTACCATGTGTGTTCTATCATATGTGTGTGTGTGTACTTTCATGTGTGTGCTACCAAGAAATCATTATCGTGCATGTTTTTTCAACCACCCCACTGGAAACCCACACACCCACGGATAGCCCCCCCCACCCTCTGGACAGCCCCCCCTGGACACCCCTTACCCCCTTGGACATCCCCCACCCCCTTAGAGAGCCCCCTACCCTTGGACACCCCTGACCCCCTTGGACAGCCCCCCTGGACAACCCCTACCCCCGGAACACCCCCTACTCCCCTGGATAGCCCCCCCACCCCCCTATACACCCCCTACCCATGGATATCCCCCACACCACCGGACATCCCCCACCCCCTAGACACCCCATACCCCCTTGGACAGCCCCCTCTCCCCCAGACAGCCTCCACCCCCTAGACACCCCTACCCCCTTGGACACCCCCTACCCCCTTGGAGAGCCCCCACCCCCTAGACAGCCCCCTAGACACCCCTACCCCCATGGACAGCCCCCCACCCCCTGGATATCCCCCACCCCACTGGACACCCCTACCCCAATGGACAGCCCCCCCACCCCCTGGACAACCCCCCCCCCCCCCCCATGGACACCCCCATCACCCCCCTAGACACCCTTTATACACCCCCTACCCCCTTGGACATCCCCTCCTGGACATCCCCCACCCCCTAGACACCCCTACCCCCTGGACACCCCAACCTCCACTAGATATCCCCCCAACCCCCCATGGACACCACTTACCCCCTTGGACAGCCCCCAGACATTGGACACCCCATCCCCCATGGACACCCCCTGAACACCCCCACCCACTAGACACGCCTACCCCTTGGAAAACCCCCACACCCCTGAATAGCCCCCACCCACATGGACACCCCCACCCCATGGACACCCCCCCACCCACCCTAGATATCCCCCACCCCCAGGACACCCCCCACCCCCTTGGATAGCCCCCACCCCCTAGACACCCCCACCCCCTTGGACATTCCCCCCCTGGACAGCCCCCAACCCCTGGAGAGCCATCGCCCCCTAGACAGCCCCCCCCCCCCCACCACCACCCCCTAAACACCCCCCTAGACACCCCCAACCCCCTGGGGAACCCCCCTGGACACCCCCACCCCCGAGACACCCCCACCCCCTAGACACCCCCTACCCCCCAGACAGCCCCCACCCCCTGGATAACCTCCCACCCGTTGGACATCCCCCACACCCTTGTGGACACCCCCTTGGACACCCCCACCCCCAAGAAACCCCCTATCTCCTTATAAATCCACCACCCCCTGGACAGCCCGCACCCCTTGGACACCCCTACCCCCTTGGACAGCCCCCGCACCCCCATGGACACCCCCACCCCCTGGACACCTTCCCCCACCCCTAGACACCCCCTACCCCCTTGGACATCCCCCACTCCTTGGACAGCCCCCACCCCTTGAACACCCCTACCCCCTCGGACATCCCCCCACCCCCCTAGGCACTCCTAGCCCCCCAGGACACCCCCACCCCCATGGACAGCCCCTACCCCCTTGGATACCCCCCCCCACCCCCTAAACATCTGCCACCCCCTAGACATCCCCACCCCTATGGACCACCTTCCACCCCACTGGACATCCCCCCACCCCCTGGACCCCCCCCCCACCCCCTTGAACATCCCCCCACCCCTTGGACACCCCACCCCCTTTACAAGTTTTGGAATTCATGTGTACAGGTTTTGGAAGTCAGGAAGAGGATGATGGGTACGGTGTTACGTGGTTGCTGGGTGAAGAGGGTACGTTGCTGGTTACTGGGTGAAGAGGATATACCAACGGTTTCATAAACCATTGCAATAAATTATATAATAGATAGTGTATGCTAATGGTTCTTGAACCGTTGGTATACATATATCCGAATAGTTTCCATGAAACCTTTGGAATAGATTATATACTAGACAGAATTTATACCAACGGTTCTTGAACAGTTGGTATATATATCACAATGGTTTCATTGAAACTATTGGTATATATTAACTTCAGATAGTTTATATAGTTTTCAAATTCCTCCACTTCAACTTATTTGAAGATAACATCTTCATAGGAAAGAAAGTTCTTCTTTATAAAGGATTTCCATTAGAAATTAAACTTTCCTCTCACACCCTTTGACAAATTTTTCATGGGATTTTTATCATCATCATATAATAATTTCATTGGACAATTTTCTATGAGATGACTAAATTTTCTATATCGATAGAAATCGAGTAGAATATTTCATTGAATATTCCTCAATCTATGATTACTAACACATCTATTCCCAATTATTTTTTTAAAGCTTTTTTACTTTTAAATTATGTCATTATTCATATAAATATAAAACTGTTACATCTAACTAGATTTTCTTTTTAAAATTATTTCCATGCATATGTTTTTAAAATACACATATATATGTTTTATATTTCAAAATTTTTTTACATTCAAATTATGATATTTTTCATATAAATATAAAATTGGCATATCTTAAGAAGATGAATAATTTTGATTTTTGTTATAAGAAATAATGAGTTGAAGTTGGATTAAATCACATTGAATGAGTAATGAATATGAGGAAGGTGTTGATTCCTTTTTGGAATTTTCTAAAGAAAATGTTCCAAGAAATGAAATTTTTTCTATTCATGCCTAAAATGTTTGAATATGAAGAAGTTGAAAAGTATAGAGATAAAATATCATATAAATTTTCATGGTTTTAATTAGAGTTATAGACCTTGGATTTTGCTTGGTGAAACTGGAAAGAATGTTATATCTACTGATGATGATGATTTGAAAGATGGTAACTCTGATGGAATTGAAGAAATGATTCGTGATATTGCAGCAGAACAAATTGAGATAGAACTGACAATTGCGTGTCTATATGGTGATTCTAAAAAACCATTGTATGCTGGTTGTACAGATTTTATGGTTTTGTCAGTGGTGTTAAGATTGATTAACCTGAAAGAAAAACATGGATGGAGTGACAGAATTTTTACAGAGCTGCAATAATTGTTGAAAGACATTCTTTCAAAAGACAATGATCTTCCAGATTCACATTATAAGGTGAAGAAAATATTATTCCTGACGGGATTGGGATACAATAAAATACATTCTTGTCTGAATGACTGTATGATATATAGGAATGAATATTAATTTCTATCAGAGTGTCCAAAATGTGGGACATCACGGTACAATTTGAAAGAAAAATCATAGGCTTATGTAGAGATTAAAAAGATCCTTGCCAAGGTATTTTGGTATCTTCCAATAATTCATCATTTGGAACATTTATTTTCTAATTCACATGATAAAAAAAGGTTAATATGGCATGTGAAAGGCTCTGTCATGGGCTCTTTCAAATGATGTTCGGTTTCGGGTTACTTAGGTGCAGCAGAGTGGCTGACCAAGGTCGTCTCTCGATAGAGGAAGCAAATTAAAACAACTTCTTAAAGGTATTATAAAAATAAAATAAAAGAGAATAAAAACTCTACATGAAAGGATGGGAGGGATTTTTATCACTTTTAAAACTAGAATAAGTTTTCTAGAATAACATTTCAATTTTTTGTTTTTATTTTTGAAATGAACTTCGATTAAAAAGACACAACAAGAAGATGTTTTTTAGACAATATTTAAAAGGTGTAATTGATCTAACTATACCGCTTCACTGAATTATTTGTCATTATCATTTATATGAACATTCACTTAATTATAATCCTCTAATTTTTTAACACTTGAACCCTACGGAAGATAACTTAACCACAATGATGAAATTACTTAAACCCTAGGCTAGCTTCGGAACATGAAATCGCAACACCCTACTTTTATTGATGTTCATAGATTTTTCTTATGGTCAGTGGTTAATTAGAGAACATATCCACTCTAGAAATGAGTATTAATTGAGTTTAGATATTATTTTTGAACTCTAAAAATTTATCCTATGTGGTCTTTTATTACCGATTAATAACTCACTCTCACAATTTACACAACTTCCGACCTCACGTGTTTTTGTGTCAATTGTTAAATTGCTTGATTAGTTCTATTTCAATTAAAAAATAAATTAATAGATCATATTAATTGAATTACATCAGATCATTGATTCAAAATAAATGAATTAATAAGGTTATAGATAGATTGATTACTAAAAATAACTTCTCTTCCATGGGCGGTGTAGTCATCGTAGAAACGTTTTGCATGTGAAAAGGTTTAGAAAGGGTAGAACCCAATCACATTTCTACTATTGATTCTAGACCAATTAGTAATATTAAGAGAAGAAGAAATTAGATAAAAATAGAATATAATAGAAGAAATAAAATAAGAACAAATATGTTTATTGAACAAACAAAAGTATTACAACACGAAGAAGAAGAAGAAGGCTTCGTCGAAGGGATCCTTTCTTCAAGAGATACCCTTATTGAAATGGTTGGATAATTAGAGTGGATCCACTTCTCCTCTTCCCTAAAATTCCCAATGCTCGTACCAACCCCTCCAAATGTGAAAAACACTAATTTATAGAGTGGACGGGAGGCTAGGTTTAAAGAGGTTTCAAGTGTGAATGGGGAATCTCAGCCAAATATTTTAAGCCAAATTTCACCGCCCATTTGACCTCTAAAACTCGTGAACCAGCTATTATTCAAGAATAATTATTTGTGAAAAATTGGGTTGGAGTGATCCTCACAAAATTTGGGCCCCATCAAAGCTTGGATGAATATGTTATGGTCCAAATACAAAACTGATGTCCAATCTGGTGGGTCCATCCCACCTTTTCCTTCATGGTCCATTTAGTCCAAACAAACGAAATATTTAGCTCCAATGTCCTGAACAAAAGTTTTATAAAATTAAGTGAAGATAACTTTTAAAAAAATTTAAGTTCAAATATTTCATATTAAAATATTTATGTTCGAAATACTACAATGCATTTTAATTGGGTAAAATTGGAATTTTCATCATATTTTCAAATGAATGATTTAATCCCAAATATTTTATAAATGAAAAAATTTATCACAATGTGAGGAAATTATGTCATTTATTATGAATAAAAATATTCAAAAAAAATAGTGTTTTATCAACTACCCTACACTTACCCTTTTGCACTCCTGGGAAAAACCTCATATTAAGTAAACATTAATATCAAATCAAAACAAATTTTAAAACACATATCCTTGATATCCAACAATTCCACACCATGAAAAAAAAATATCATTCCTAAAAAAAATTATTTCAATTTCTCTATTTATATAATTCAATATATTTCAACTTCATTTACCCTCCCATGCACAAAACACTTACCTCACTTGAATTTTCTCTTATCACACAAATGTCAATTTTTTTATCAATGTCTTTCTCATCCAAACTCATACAAGGGTAACCATAGGCTTAATAAATTCATAAATCACCACCCAATGTGAGTTAAGTACATATGTTTATCATGAGTACTTTTCAGGGTCTTCTGTAGATTTTGTTTGGTAGGATTAAGATGTGAAAAATTATGAGGGTGAATGAGGGGGGCTTGACTATTTTTAAAGAAAAATTGCATTATTCTAATTGTTACTCAAGTATGGTCTCCTCCTCACACCTCTTAGTATCAATTAAAATCCATCATCATGAAGACTCATGGAAATTTTACACCATTCATCATTTCAGAAAAAAAAATTTCAATCCTCTCAAAAATAGTTTTTCATGAAAGCTCCAGATAGGCAAAACTTTATTTATTCATCAGAAGCTCCATAAAGGCATAATTTTATTTTATCATGAAAGCTCCTGAAAGGGAAAAAAATTTAAAAAAATGAAATTTTTCAGTATAAAACACATCTATTAAAATTTTAATTTTCCACTCAAAGTATCATAGAGTGTGGTAGCACAACACAAGATAGCTTCCCCCACACTTAAGTTCAACTAGATTATGCAATTTCACTTCAAGAGTTGGTTGGATAGGGAAAACTGGCTTATAATATGGCTAACCTAATAGGTTGTTCATAGATTCTAAGTGCTAAAAAGATTAAATGTTCAAGGTAGGCCATTATAAAAAAAATTCTTTGAAATAGGGGCTTTAATACCAATCAAATGCCTCAATAATTTAAATATAAGTACCTTATACCGTCATGTTTTGACAGGAATAAATCAAATTATGGTTAAATCAAGCATGGTTTGGTTCTCTCAATAAGTGAGGTAAATGTAAAGAATATGAAAAAGAATGGTTCATAATCCTCACAGGAAAGTGATTTCAAATATAAAGGTAGTGAGATGTGTCATGGGATTCAAAATTCAGTGTACTTTTCATGAAATTACTAAATATTTGAACATGAAACAAAGTCATTTTCAGCATTCATTTAAGCTTGGTTTCTTGGGATAAATTGTTTCACTTGTTGATATGGATTTCAAAATGGTTATAAGAATCATTTCATCTCAAAAGTTTCAAAAACACACAAAAAATTGAAAAATAAACACACAAAATTCGAGAGAAAAACACAATTTGTTTTGGTTTTTTTAAAATAGGAAAACAATTGAAATTACCAAACTAAAAGTTTCTCTCCCCCACAATTAAAATATTGAATTGTACTTGATGTGAACCCATGAGATGATATATGCACATTAAATGCATAATTTTAAATAGGAAAGATAATATAAAAGTGAAAGGGTTAGGAACAACCTACTATGCTCAAGTGATGATGGGGTCATGTAGTGTGATGAAATCCACTACATCAGTAGGAAGTCCCTCAATGTATTTCTTCAAACATTGCTCATTGACTATAAATATCCTTCATGTGTCCTCTTGTGTGATCTCCACTGCACCATAAGAAAAAACATTAGTCACAACATAAGGACCTAACCATCTGGAATGCAACTTACCAGGCATCAACTTCAATCGTAAACTGTAGACAAGGACTTTCTCTCTAACATGAAACTCCCTTTTTTGGATCATTTTGTCATGATATTATTTTGATCTTTCCTTATAGAGCCTTGAGTTCTCATATGAAGACAATCGAATCTCCTCAAGCTCTTGAATTTGTAGCTTCCATTGGATTCCATCTTGGGCCAAATCCATGTTGCATTTCTTTATAGCCCAATAAGCCTGATTCTCAACTTCCACGGGGAGATGGTAGGCCTTCCCAAAGACAATCCAAAATGGGGAAATACCAATGGGAGTCTTGTATGATATCCTATAATCCCACAATGTATCATCCAAGTACTTTCTTCAATCCTTCCTATTTGGCTGCATAGTTTTCCCCAAAATTTGTTTCAACTCACGATTTGAAATCTCAGCTTGGCTATTTGTTTGGGGGTGGTATGGTGTTGATGTTTTGTGTGTCAACCCATACTTTAAAAGGATGGAAGCCAAATTATGATTGTAGAAGTGTGTCCCTAGGTCACTGATGATGACCTTTGGTACTCCAATCCTACAAAAAATCTGTGCTTTGACAAAGTCCACTACAACATGAGAATCATCAGTCCTGGTGGCCTTAGCCTCTACCCATTTTCTCACAAAATCAACAGCAACCAAAATATACATAAAACCAAAGGAACTAGGAAAAGTACCCATAAAATTGATTCCCCACACATCAAAAATATTACAGAATAATATGGGTTGTTGAGGAATCTCATGTCTCCTAGAAATGTTTCCCGTGTGTTGGCAATGTGAGAATGACTTACAATACACATGAGAATCATGGAATAATCTAGGCCAATATAATCCAGATTCTAAAACATTCCTATCTTTCTGTTGGGGTCCAAAGTGTCCACCACAAGAAAGTGTATGATGGAAGTTTAGAACATACTCAATCTCATGACCAGGAACACACCTCCTAATAGCTTGGTCACTACACATGCACCATATGTATGGATCATCCCAAACCTAAAATCTTGACTCGCTCTTTAATTTTTGGACTTTATGTTTCATTAAATTTGCAGGTATTTCATAGGAAACAAGGTAGTTAACTAAATTTTCATACCAAGGATGTGTACCTGAGATGGAATAAATATTCTCATCTGGAAAAGTGTCCCAAAGTGGTACCTGGTCCATGGTGTAATCCTCTAGTGTGTGATTAAGCCTACTCATGTGGTCTGCCACCAAGTTTTCTGACCCCTTCTTTTCCTTTATCTCAATATAAAATTCTTGAAGAAGGAGCATCCATCAGATTAGCCTAGACTTTGCGTCTGGATTCTTCAAGAGGTACCTCAGAGCTGCATGGTCAGAAAAAACAACTACTTTAAAGCCCAATAAATATGAACAGAATTTATCTACAGCAAATATGACAGCAGGAAACTCCATTTCCATGGTTGTGTAGTTTTATTGGGCTGAATCTAGTGTCCTTTATGCATAGTCAATCACATGTGAATGTCCCTCCACCCTCTGAGATAAGATAGCTCCAACTACGAAGTTAGAGGCGTCACACATAAGCTCAAAAGGAATCTCCCACCGTGGGGGCTGTATGGTCGGTGGAGTGATCAGAAAATTCTTTAGCTCATCAAAGTAAGTCCTGTAAGAATCATCAAACACAAAATCAAAATCCTTTTGAAGTAATCACATTATAGGAAGAGAAATCTGACTAAAATCTTTGATGAAGCGCTGATGAAATTCTGCATGCCCTAGGAAAGATCTAACATCACGCACACATGAAGGATATGGTAAGGATGAAATAATATCTATCTTATATCTATAAACCTCTATCCCATGTTTTGACACTACATGCCCTAATATAGTGCCATGCTCTACCATGAAATGACACTTTTCAATGTTCAAGACCAGATTCTTCTCAATAAAACGATTCAACACATTCCCAAAACTAGAGATAAAATCATCAAATAAATACCCATACATTGTAAAATCATCCATAAATACCTCCATGTAGGTCTCAATAAAATCCGAAAAAATACTCCCCATGCATCTCTAGAAGGTACCTGGTGCGTTTTAAAGTCCAAATGGAATCCTTCGGTAGGAAAATGTACCGAATAGACAAGTGAATGTTGTCTTCTCTTCATCTTCCAAAGTAATAGTAAACTGAAAATATCTAGAAAATACATCCAAGAAACAGTAGTGTGTTTTCCCATCTAGTCTCTCAAGCATCTGATCAATAAATGGTAGGGGGAAATGGTCTTTGTGAGTGGACTGATTTAGTTTCCTATAATAAATACACACACACAAAATGTTTTTCACCCTCATTGGAACTAACTCATATTTCTCATTTTTAAAAATTGTACACCACTTTTCTTAGGCACAACCTGAATAGGACTCACCCACTGGGAATCTGAAATGGGATAAATTATACCTCCCTCAAGAAAATTTTCAACCTATTTTTTAATGACTTCCAGAAGGGTTGGATTGAGTCTCCTTTGTGGTTTCCTCACTGGTTTATCCTCATCCTCCAAAAGAATCCTATGCATTCAAATAGAGGGGTTAATACCTGATATTTCATCCAAGGTCCACCCAATTGCCCCGATGTTCTCCCTCAAAAGATTCAAAAGTTTTTCTTCTTACTCAAAAGGGAGATTGTTAGAAATGATAACAAGTAATTTATCACCACTCAACAAGTATGAGTATTTGAGATTTGGTGGAAATGTCTTGAGTTTCAGGGTTGGGGTGGTGTATGGATGGAGACATTGAAGGAATTGAAATATGTGCACAAAGATCTTCAGTATCAGAATAGAAATCATTGAAATCAGATAATAAAGAATCAAATCCATTAGCATACTCAATATCCATGTCATAATTAGAGTTCAAATGATCAAAATAAAAATATGATTCCATTTCAAAATCAAATCTAAGAGAGTCTTGTGCATTAGAAATAGGCGTGGAAGTACTCTTAGACATCAAACTTGAACCAATACTTATAATCTCCCTAATCAGAGGACAATAAAATTCCATGGGGTTTTTATTTGGTGGTTCAAAATGGGAGATAACAAATGAAAAATAGTCCTCTAAGGGGTACTTCATGGAATCCATAATATTAAAGATCAAAACATCATCCCCAAACTCCATGGAAAGTGTACCCTCATTAACATTTTTGATTTTTTTTTAGTTTTGAGGAAGGTTCTACCTAAGATAATGGGAGCATGAGAACTTACTTGATTATCCTCCATGTTAATCATGTAGAAATATACTGGAAAGATCATGTCTCATACCCAGAAAAGTACATCCTCAAGGACTCCCAGGATATGTTGTAGCTCTATTTTCCAACTGCACCACTAATCTCATCGGTTTTAGCTCACCAACCTACAAAGAAGAGAATACAGAGTGAGGCATCACATTTATGGAAGCTCCCAAATCACAAAGATCATCATAAAATTGAAACTCCCCTATGGTTCATGGTATGGTGAATGTCCTAAGATCCTTACACTTTGTTGGAATTGATAGAGTTGGTGTAATGAGTTCTAAAACATTCCTTCCAAGAT
This sequence comes from Viscum album, assembly GCA_963277665.1. Lineage (NCBI taxonomy): Eukaryota > Viridiplantae > Streptophyta > Magnoliopsida > Santalales > Viscaceae > Viscum > Viscum album. The sequence continues at coordinate 61,636,148 of OY728138.1, forward strand.
TTATCCTCTAATTTCCCTTGATCCATCTTCAATTGGTAAAAAGTTATTTTAATAATTTCACATACCTTGGTGTTTTCTTTATGGCTTCAAGTAGTGGAATTTTGATCTTCACACGCTTGAATGTGTCCAAAACCTCCTTTTTGATTGCTTCTTCAGCCATCTTTTTGGTTTATAAAACTCTATTTGGAAATGGAAGGGGTTTAGGAGGAACATCATTAATATTTTTCTTACCTTTGTCTTTCTCCTTGGATTGCTCATCAGTTGGTGTGGAATGGGGCTTTTCTAGAGTTGAGGTGTATCCTGGTGGAATGGTAGGTACATATGTATCATTCATTTTCTTCTCACTTCTCAATGTTATGGCACTAACATTCCCCTTAGGATTTTGAGTAGGTTGGGAAGGTAGATTTCAATAATTCTTACTTACCAGTTCATGGAGGGCAGTGTAAATCTGGCTCATTTGAGTCTTCAACTCCCTCAACTCCAAACCTTGACTCTACAGCTCATTCTGTTGATTAAGAAAAAATTTATTCAAAAGTTCATCAGTGTTAGAATCTACCTTGGGTGGGGGATTTCCTTGTTGTTCGCTTATTGATGATTGGGATTCAAATATCCTTTGGGGTTGTTGGAAACCCTGCTGGTAAGGCGGAGGCTGCTAGAAGTTTTGTTGAAAAGGGGGCCTCTGTTGTTGTCCAGAGATATACCTCATGTCTGATTGATCTTTTCATCCTTGGTTGTATGCTGGTGCAAAGTAATCAAGCTTATTTTGAGGATATGGTTTTTTTTTCTGTTGATATGGTCTCCCAGGAAACACTGCTGCACAATCTTATGTTTCTAATAGTTAGGGGAAACAGTCAGTTGGGTGTCTTGTCTCAATGAAAATACCACAAGGCCTTGATGGAGGGAGTTGGTATGTCTTTTGAGCTAAATCAATCTGTCTCACCATAGTTTTCAATTCTTCCAACTTGGTATCAATCAAATGAATTTCAAGAGAAGATGGACTTACCTGATGTACTCTCCTGACATGTGGTGTACCTCGATCACCAAATTGTTGGGAGTTTTGTGCCATTTTTTTATCAATGCACATGCATCTACTGGTGTCTTTTCCAACAATGCCCCTCTAGCCGTAGCATCCACCATTCTTCTCTCCATAGGTGTGAGTCCTTCATAGAAGTACTAGATGAGGAGTTGCTCACTAATTTGGTGATGTTGACATCTTGCACACAACTTCTTGAATCGCTCCCTATACTCATACATTTACTCCCCTTGTTCTTGCTTGATCCATGAGATATCCTTATGAATAGAAGTGGTCCTTGATGATGGAAAAAAAATCTCTGCAAGAAAAGATGTTTCAAATCATTCCAAAAAGTTACATCTTCATATTGTAAATAATACATCCAATATTTCACAACTCCATCAAGTGAGAATGGGAATGCTCTTAGTTTGATTTGATCTTCAGAAAAATTTCTTGGTTTTAGAGTTGAGAAAACCACATTAAATTATTTAAGGTGTTTATTGTGATCCTCACCATAGAGGCCATGAAATTTTGGAAGCAGGTGAATTAATCCAGATTTCAGTTCATAGTCCAATTAATGATTTGGGTATGCAGTGCAATTTGGTTGATAGTTAATATCAGGTGTTTCCAATTCTTGAATGGTTCTATTAAGTTCATTACCATTGTTTTCATACATTGGTTCTTGTTTTATGTTGTAATTATAAGTGTTTCCAATTTCAATGTTCTTGAAGTGGATAAATTCTCCAACTATTTGAATGTTGAAACATCCCGTAGACTGAGAATGTCTGATTCGAGCCCTAAGTCTGCGTTCAATCTCAGGGTCAAGATCTAAGAGATATTCAGGATTAGTTAGTTTCATAAATCAAATAATAATTAAAATAATAAAAGTGGACCATAATAAAATAAAAAAGATAAGTTTGAGTTGATTGACCAAAAATAATTAAAAGGAAATAAAAGAAGAAGAAAAAAATTCAGATTGGGTAAAGAAGGAAGAAAGATGCGAGGAAGAGAATAATATGTAAAATAAAATAAATACCTCTAATTGGTTGAAATAATTACTTTCCTCCCCTTCAGTGGCTCTAATTTGAAAGGCACTGTCATGGTCCCTTTCAAATGATGTTCGATTTCGGGTTACTTAGGTGCAGTAGAGTGGCTGACCAAGGTCGTCTCTCAAAGGAGGAAGCAAATTAAAACAACTTCTTAAAGGTTTTCTAAAAATAAAATAAAAGTTAATAAAAACTCTACTTGAAATTATGTTGGGTTTTTTATTTTTTATAAAACTAGAAGAAGTTTTCTGGAAGAATATTTTGTTTTTTTTGTTTTTATTTTTGAAATGAAGTTCGATTAAAATGACACAACAAGAAGATGTTTTTTTAGACAATATTTAAAAGTCATAATCAATCTAACTCGACCTATTCACTCAATTATTTGTCATTATAATTTATATTAACATTCAATTAATTATAATCCTATAATTTTTTAACCCTTGAACCCTATAGAAGTTAACTTAACCACAAAGATTAAATTATTTAAACCCTAGGTTAGCTTCGGAACATGCAATTGCAGCACCCTGATTTGATTGATGTTATTAGGTTAGATTAGGTTTATTCGTTAATTGAGTTTAGGGATTATATTTTAACTCTAAAAATTTATCATGTATGGTCTTTTATTACCGATTAAGATCGCACTCTCACAATTTACACAACTTCCGACCTCACGTGTTTTTGTGTCAATTGTTTAATTACTTTCTTAGTTTCATTTAAATTAAAAACTCAATTAATAGATAATATTAATTGAATTACATTATATCATTTATTCAAAATAAATTAATGAATAAGGTTAGAGGTAGATCGATTACTAAAAAGAACTACTCTTCCATGGGCGATGTAGTCATCATAGAAATGTTTTGCATGTGAAAAGGTTTAGAAAGGGTAGAACCCAATCATGTTTCTACTCTTGATTCTAGACCAATTAGTAAGATTAAGAGAAGAATAAATTTTATCCAAACAGAAGAGAATAGAATTAATAAAATAAGAACAAATAAGTTTATTAAAAAAACAAAAGTATTACAACACGAAGAATAAGAAGAAGGCTTCGTCGAAGGGATCCTTGCTTCAAGAGATACCCTTATTGAAATGGTTGGAGAATTTGATTGGTTACACTTATCCTCTTCCCTAAACTTCCCAATTAATTTCCCAACACTTCCAAATGATAAAAACACTAATTTATAGAGTAGAGGGGAGTCTAGGTTTAAAGAGGTTTCAAGTGTGAATGGAGAATCTTGGCCAAATATTTTAATCCAACTTGAACCACCCATTTGACCTCAAAAACGAGTGAAACATATATTCTTAAAGAATAGTTATTAGTTCATAATTGGTTTGGAGATCTCCTCTAAAAGGTTGGGCTCAATCAAAGCTTGTATGAAGAAGTTATGGCCCAAATATAGAACTGATGTCCAATCTAGCGGGTCCAGCCCACCTTTTCCTTCATCGTGCATTTAGTCCAACCAAATGAAATATTTAGCTCCAATGTCCTGAACAAAAGTTGTATAATATTAAGTGAGGAATACGGTTACAAAATTTTAAGTTCAAATAATGCATATTAAAATATTTATGTGAGAAATACTACAGTGAATTTTAAAAGGGTAAAAGTGGAATTTTCATCAAATTTTCAAATGAATGATCTAACCCCAAATATTTCATAAATGAAAATATTTATCACAATGTGACGAAATAATGTCATTTATTATCAATAAAATATTCAAAAAATAGTTTTTTATCAGCATGCGGATGAGAGGATATGTGATGGAAAAATACGTCATCCTGCTGATTGTCCACAATGGAAGAAAATTGATGAGTAGTATCCTACATTCGGAAATGAAATTAAAAATCTCAAACTTAGGTTGTGAACATATGGAATGAATCCATATAAAATCCTCAGTAGCACACATATTTCATGTCCTATTTTATTGGTAATTTACAACCACTCTCCTGAAGTTTGTATGAAGCGCAAATATGTCATGTTGAGTATAATGATCTCTACTCCGAAGCCACCTGGAAATGATATTGATGTTTTCTTGTCACCATTGATTGATGATTTGAAATTTTTATGAGAGGATGGTATTAGGGTGTATTATTCTTATAAAATGGAATATTTTCAACTGTATTCAGTGCTTATGTTCACTATAAATGACTTCCCAACGTATGGAAATTTTTCCGAATAAAGTGTTAAGGGGAATAAAGCATGTTCAATTAGCGAACAACAGACTTCATATTGTCAATTTTATCATGAGAGTAAAACAGTATACATGGTTCATTGAAAGTTTTTTCCTATGGTTCAATCTTATATAAGACTAAAAAAATCATTCAATGGATCACAAGAATTTTATATTTCTCCAAAACCTTTATCCCCTTATGTGTATTTTGATAGGGTGAAAAAACTTGATGTGACATTGGGAAAGACACATAAATTTGATAATGATAGACATATTTGGGAGAAAGGGTCAATATTTTTTGACCTACCATATTAGAGATATCATGAATCGAACATAATCTTGATGTCATACATGTGGAGAATAATATCCGCGAAAGTTTGATTAGAACATTATTAGATATTAAAGGAAATATTAAAGATGGGTTGAATGTAAGATTAGACTTACTATCAATGGGAATAAATTTGGAGTTAGATCCCACTCCTAATGGAATATGAACATTTCTTCCCCTGTCTTGTCATACATTATCCAAGAGGTAGAAATTATCTTTTTCAGTGTCTTCATGATATCAAAGTGCCTCAAGTTTATTTTTAAAATGTAAAAAATTTTGTCTCTTTAAAGGATTTGAAGTTGATAGGTATGAAATCTCATGATTTTTGCATCATGATGCAACAAATTCTACTAGTATAATTGTGTGGAATATTGTCCATATGTGTCAGAAATACTATAATGAAGGTGTATTATTTTTTCAATTAAATTTTTAAGAAGGTGATTGATGTGAATTCTTTGAAAATTCTGAAAAAATATGCAATTTCTATACTTTTTCAATTAGAAATGCATTTTACTCCTTCTTTTATGATATAATGGTGCATTTAATGGTTCATATGGTTCGAGAAATAAAACTTTGTGGACCTATATATCTTTGTTGGATGTATCCTTTGGAAAGTTATATGAAAATATTGAAGGGGTATGTTAAGAATCCATATCGACTTAAAGCCTACATTATTCAAAAGTATATTTTTGAGGAGGTTGAGGAGTTGTTTACGAGCTACTTGGCTGCGGAAGATCACATATGTTTGCCTCCATCTCGCCATGAACGAGTTAATAATGAGGTATAGGGGATTCATGGCTTGAAATTCAAATTGTTGTCAGCTAAACAGATGAAGAAGATATAATTATACATCTTGAATAACATAGTTGATGCTCAAACGTATATCACATTGCATATTAATGAGTTGAAACAATGTCATCCAAAGAATAAAGAAATGTGGATTTTGAATGAGCATAATAAAACATTTTTTCTATGGTTTAAAAAGACCTTCCTTGGTAGATCAGATGTATCAGAGACATTAAAATGGTTAGTGGTTTGTCCATGTTTAAATGTGATAACATGGTTCAGGTCTGACATTAATGGATATACATTTAATACAAAATCATAGGACAACAGGGGTGCCGTTCAAAATAGTGGTGTATTGGTGTTTGCTGAAGCAATGCATTTTTCGAGTTCTAAAGACAAAAACCCAATTTCTATATAAAATGCATATTATGGAGTCATTGAAGAAATATGGTAGGTTAATTACTTTAAAATTAAATTTTATATTTTTAACTGCAAATGGTTTATCGGTAACAACAGTGTTAGTCATGATGAACTTGGAATGACAGTTGTTAATCTAAATAGATTGGAAGACACAAAATATTCTTTTATAATAGAACCACATGAAAAATAGATTTTCCATGATATTGATCAATCAGATATACAGTGTTCTATTATTTTATAATGAAAAAAAACAATAAACTAGTGAGGATCAACTTGATGAAGATGCTGATTTATGCGAGATCCCTACTTCCATGGAAATAACAGTAAAAAATAACGATGAGCATGTTGAATACATGTTTTGTGCCATAAGTAACAATCATGATGAAGGAATTTAGTAAAAACACTCCATTTGTACATTCTTAATATTTCAGGTAACATATTTTTATTTCTTTTTTACATTTATTAATTTCATAAAATGTTAGATATTTTAATTTTTTTGTTTATTAAAAATCATATTAAAACAAATAAGTAGAAATGTTTGTTTATTTTAATTTTTTTTAGTTTAGTTTATCATGTTTACCATTACGTAACTTATATATATATATATATATATTGATTTTGTTGAATGGAAATTACTTTACCATGTTTACCATGTTTATCATGTTTACCATGTTTACCATGTTTAACATGTTTACCATGTTTACCATGTTTACCATGTTTACCATCTTTACCATGTTTACCATGTTTACCATGTTTACCATAGTTTACCTTTATGTAAATTATATATTTATTAATTTTGTTGAATGACAATTACACTACCATGTTTACCATGTTTACCATTTTTACCATTGTTTAACATGCTTACCATATTTACTGTGTTTAATATTATGTAACTTAGTTCAGTTTTTCATTTTTTTTACATTAGTATTGTAATATTTGAATTTGTATATTTGTGAACTAATGTTTTATTTTTTAACATGAAAGATAATGACATATCCATTAGTTGATCAAAAACATGATTCTGGAGATGATCATCATAATCATACCTCTGGGGAGGAATATTCACAAGCTCCTCTTGATGTTCCCCAATCTTCCTTATGTTCTCCCATAAAAATAAATGAGAGTTTAGGAGTTGGTAAATGTGGTTGCACATGTTTACCAAAATTATCACTTGCCCATATCCAGGACCAAAGGATACTCATTTAGTTTGATGACAATGATATTCTTAGAGTTCCAAATGAAAAAATATTTTAGGAGTTTTTTATCAACTCAGGGTAAAAGAAAAGTAAGCATTTTATATGATGATTAGAGAAGTGTGAACAAAGTGATAATATCTCAGTTATGGGAGACAATTTTGGTAAGATCTTTAACTATTGTTTGACTAATATTTAAATGTTTATAGTATAATATGTTTTAACTCTTCTTTATCAGATGACATTTGAAATTACTGACACTGAAGGAGATAGGAGGAAATTATTATCGATGGATTCTAGGAGATGGATGGATTTCAAATCAATCCTCACATCTGATTTCATTTTTGGTCATAGGGAACATGAAAGTCCATGTCCTATATATCCTTTCACATATTGAGAAACATGGAAACAATTTGTTGAAAGTAAAAGAAAAGATTCATTTTTTGTAAGGGAAATGTAAAATTTTATAAGGTTTATTATATAAATGATCTTATTAATGTTTTTTTAATGATTTATTATTATTAATTTATAGTAAACAAGTTCATCTCATCGGGAGATCCAATCTAAAAATGTATACCCTCATAGTTTATCTCAGGGAGGGTATAGTTTATTGGAAGAACAAATGATGGCGGAAAAATTACAAAAACTTAGAGCTGAGTCTTTAATCTCTAGAGATGTTGCCCCTCCGTCCCCTCTATCTAGACATGAAAAATGAAAGAGATCTCAAATGATCAGAAAGGGTAAATATCTTTCGGAAGAATTGAGAATCGTAGCTGATAGTATTGTAATATATTAATTTTATTTATTTAAGTTAATTCTATTCTCTATATAATTTTAATCATTACAGAAATATTAAATTAATTAATATAAGATTATCTTGAGGAGAAGAGAACATAGGGGGTATTTATAGCTACTGGCAGGAATGATATTTTATCTTCAGCATTGGGAAATCCCAAACACCTCAGTTGTGTACGAGGATACCTGACGGGTGTATCGGTAAGAAAATTGTTTCCATGTTATTCAAATTATTCCATTGAGGGTTTTTATAAAAAAAATAGAATCCTTGGAGGCTGAAGTTCATAATATCAATGTAATGATGGAGGAAAAGATTATATCATTGGTACAGTCTATGTTTGCAAACATGCAAAGACAATTTCAGACTGCAGCTCCAACTCCTCCACCTCCCCCTGTAGACCCCATTATTTATCCTCCACCTCCACCGGTAGCTCCCACTCCCCCACCTCCAGACCCCATTATTTATCCTCCACCTTAGCCTGTAGACCCCATTTTTTATCCTACTCCTCTGCCACATCTTTCTACTTATTATGAGTTGTATGTTGATGATCCTCACCATCATATAGTTGCATATGGGATAGTATATTGTATAGGAGATACATTTCATCATCAAAAGTTATAGTTATAGCATCATAAGGTCACTGTAAATGATATTATAAATAGATCATCTTGAGTACCATTACCTACAGATGAGGTGATGACAGTTGGACATAGTATCAGTCACTTTTTGTTTGTCCATCCAGACTTCTACGACTCATTACCATAGAGGTATATATATTATATATTTTATTTTATTTTTTATTAAATTTGTTTTAACATTTTAAAACTAATATATTTTTCTATTTATTTATAGGAATACTTCAATGGTAAATAAATACTATATAGAAAACAACAAATACAAATGGTTATGACATCAGATACATATTCTACTGGTCTTGATAGATTGTTAAGATATTCAAATTTTTTGGCAGATCATTATTCGTTTCTAATGGAAGATCATGTTTGTGGATATGAAATAAATGTGGGGATTTTGAAAAATGATATCAAAAATCTTATTACTGGAGATAAGTTGGGCATCAATGTGGTGCATATTTTTTCCATGTAAATATTAACACCTTTCCCTGCATTATATTTATTACAAATGTATACTTATGTCTTCTTTGTATTTGGTATCTTTATAAAATGTGTGAGAAGAACGATCAGATAGATGTATATAGATTCATGGACCCGCATTTGATTTCCCCTGAAGTACATGCATTGGATGATGAATAAATAACACTTTATATTGTTGAAAGATTTGAATAGAATATAATCACGTAGTGTTGGATGATTCCTTTTTGTGAGAGGTATGAAATATATATCTAGAAAAGTGTTCAATATATTTTAACATAAAAATCCACTAACCTTAAATTTTCTTTTATATCCGTGATCATTGGATGTTAGGTGTTTTTTTCAAGGGAGAAAACACTTTATTGGATATGATCTATCCATGGTGATGTGCGGGGAAGTTTTATGAATATATTGGAAAAGTAAGTTTTAAATTTCTTAATAGTTTTTTATATTATAATGAATTTTAAATTTATCCCATTCATATTATTTTCTAATAGGCAATGGGATTAATTTTGAAAAAAAACAAAGAAAAAGAGTTCCAAGATCAAATATGTAAAAGTAAAGGTAAATATCCATTTATAATTTGTACTTTTCAATGTATTACATAAAAAGTTTATTTTGAATTGACACTCATTTAAACAGAATTGTCATGAACAACAAGGCTTCATCAAATGAAGATGTTATATGTTAAGATTTATGCTAAAAATAATTATAACTAGAACACTAGTGAAGTTTGACCTGGTAAGATTTCCTTATAAACTTTTCCATAATATTTCATTTGATTTATTAATTATACATGCTAACTACTTTCCTTTTAATTTGTATATATTTGATGACCCTCAACCCTATAGTGTTAAATTGGTTAAACACTTACAAATGGAATGGTCAAATTATTTTATAGGTTTGAGTGGATTGTAGTTTGTTTGTAGTGTAAAATGTAATTTTGAATATTGTAATTATGATTGTGTATTTTGTAGTTTTTGTGGTTGGATTTATGTTTTTTTAGTTGAAATTGTATGTTTTGAATGTTATATATGTGAATTTTTAATTTTGATATGGTTCTTCATATTTTGGTCTAGTTTTGATTTTTTCTAGTATGGATTATGGTCTACTTTTGGTCTGCTTTTGGTTTGGTGTCTGCATGTTTCATACTTTGGCAGAGCATAGTAATGGTTTCATGGGGGTGGGGGTGTCCAGGGGTGGGGGGCTGTCCAAGGGGGTAGGGGTGTCAAGTGGTTGGGGGAGTCTAGGGGGGTGTTTTCCATGGGGGTGGGGTGTCCAGGGGGTGGGGGGTTGTCCAAGGTTGGTGGGCGTGGGGGCTATCCAAGGGAGTAGGGGGTGTACAGGGGGTGTCCAGGGTGGGGGGTGGGGGGTGTCCCTGGGGGTGGGGGATGTCCAGGGGTGGGGGATGTCCAGGGGTGGGGGATATCCATGGGGGTGGGGGCTGTCAAAGGGGGTAGGAGGTGTTCACAGGGGTGGGGGTGTCTAGAGGGGGTGGGGGTGTCCAAGGGAGGTAGGGGTTGTCTAGGGGTGGGGGATGTCCATGGGGGTGGGGGTGTCCAGGGGGTGGGGGCTGTCTAGGGGGGTGGGGTTTCCAAGGGTGGGGGATGTCCAAGGGGGTCGGGGTGTCTAGGGGGTGGGGGCTGTCCAAGGGGGTAGGAGTGTCCAGGGGTGGGAGGGTGTCCAAGGGGGTAGGGGGTTGGAGGGTGTCCAGGGGTGGGGGCTGTCTAGTGGGGTGGGGTGGTGTCTAGTGGGGTGGGGTGGTGTCTAGGGGGTGGGGGTGTCTAGGGGCTGTCTAGGGAGTTGGGGTGTCTAGGGGATGGGGGGATGTCCAGGGGTGGGGGTGTCCAGGGGGTGGGTGGGTGTCCAATGGGGTGGGGTGGTGTTGAGGGGTGGGGTGGCTCTCCAGGGGGTGGGGGCTATCTAGTTGGGTGGGGGCTGTCTAGTGGGGTGGGGTGGTGTCTAGGGGGTGGGGGATGTCTAGGGGTGGGGGTGTCCCTAGGGTGGGGTGGTTCCCAGGGGGGTGGAGGTTGTTTGGGGGTGGCTATCAAGGTGGTGGGGGTGTCCGGGGGGGGGGGGGGGGAGGGTGTCCAAGGGGGTAGGGGATGGGAGGGTTTTCAGGAGGTGGGGGATATCCAGTGGGGTGGAGTGGTGTCTAGGGGGTAGGGGTCCAGGGGGGGATGTCCATGAGGGGCTGTCCGGGGGGTGGGCGGGTGTCTGGGGGGGTAAGGGGTGTCCAGGGGGATGTCCATGGGGGTAGGGGTGTCTAAGGGGGTGGGTGGGGGTGGTTCCAGTGGGGTGGGGGCTGTCTAGTGGGGGGGTGTCCATGGGGTGTGGGTGTCTAGGGCGTGGGGGCTGTCCAGGGGGTGGGGGCTGTCCAAAGGGGTAGGGGTTTCTATGGGGGTGGGAGGTTGTCCAAGGGGGTAGGGGGTGGGAGGGTGTCTAGGGGGTGGGGGCTGTCCAGTGGGGTGGGGTGGTGTCCAGTGGGGTGGGGTGGTGTCTAGGGGGTTGGGGTGTCCGGGGGGGTGTCCAGGGGGTGGGGGTGTCCACGGTGTGGGGGGTGTCCAGGGGTGGGGGTGTCCAGGGGGTTGTGAGGGTGTCGAGGGGGTAGGGGTGTCCAGGGGTGGGGGATGTCCAAGGGTGTAGTGGGTGTCCAGGGGGTGGGGACTGTCCAAGGGGGTAGGGGGTGTCCAGGGTGGGTGGGGTGGGGTGGGGGATGTCTAGTGGGTGAGGGTGGGGGGTTTTCCAGTGGGGTGGGGGGGGGGTTCTATGGGGTTGGGGTGTCTAGGGGGGGTTTCTAGGGGTGTGGGTTGTCCAAAGGGGGTAGGGGGTGTCCTTGGGTTGGGAGGGTGTCCAAGGGAGTAGGGGGTGGGAGGGTGTCCAGGGGTGTGGGGGGATTCCCAGTGGGGTGGGGTGGTGTCTAGGAGGTGGGGGATGTCTATGGAGGGTGGGGGTGTCTAGGGGGTGGGGGTGTTCAGGGGGTGGGGGTGTTCAGGGGTGGGGGGTGTCAAAGGGTGGGGGTGTCCAGGGGGTGTCCAGAGGGTGGGGGCTGTCCAGGGGGGGTGGGGGTTGTCCAGGGGGTGGGGGTTGTCCAAGGGGGTGGGGTCTATCTAGTGGGGTGAGTGGTGTCTAGGGGTGGGGGGCTATCCGGGGGGTGGGGGATGTCCATGGAGTCAGGGGGTGTCCAGGGCTGTGGGGTGTTCAGGGGGTGGGGGTGTCCAGGGGGTGGGGGTGTCTAGGGGTGGGGGTGTCCAGGGGGTGTTAGGGTCTCTAAGGGTGGGGGTGTCCAGGGGGGTTTTCCTAGGGGGTGGGGGTGTCTAGGTGGATGGGAGGGTGTCTAGGGGGTGGGGGTTGTCCATGGGGGTAGGGGCAGTCCAAGGGGTTTTTCGTTTTTTTAGTTGATATTGTAAGTTTTGAATGTTATGTTTGTGAATGTTTAATTTTATTTGGTTATTCTTGTTTTGGTCTAGTTATGATGTTTTTCTGGTATGGATTCTAGTCTAGTTTTGGTTGGTTTTGGTCATTTTTCTGCTTGTTCCAGGTCTTCTTTGGTAAAGAAAAGTAATGGTTTCATGGTTTTATTAAAAAAAATTGGTTTTTACATCAGTTATTTTATAACCGATGTAATAAATGCACCAGAATTGTTTTTTATGTCAGTTATTTAATAAATGATGTAGTATATTTGTTTTCACGTTGGTTATTATTTAACTGACATGAAAAAACGCTTCGCAGACTATTTTATCATGTCAGTTATAAAAATAACCGATGTAAAATACTCATTTTTCACATCGGTTATTAAAAAACCGACGTGAAAAATGCTTCGGAGGTTTAGTTTTTATGTCAGTTATGTAATAAACTATGTCATAAACTATATACCATGTCAGTTATTTAAAAACCGACATAATAAATCACGACTCAAAATATTTTTTCACATCGGTTATTTAAGAACCGATGTGAAAACACTTTAGATTTAAGTTTTTTACGTCGGTTTTAAAATAATCGATGAAAAAAACAATATTTATAACATCTCTTTAATAATGTTGGCTAAAACCGATGAAAAAAATAAAAAATAACTGATGTAAAAAATGTTTTATACACTAGTGTATCATTGATAAACTCTGAGTTTTAATAAACAAACTATGATGAATGGGGAATCCTAGGGTATTGTTCCCTCCATCTCCCTTCACTTCCCTCTTTTATACCATAGGGCCCCACTTTAGACCCTCTATGAACCATTCTAATGGAATCAGGAAAATACTTCTTCCAAAGCCACCTGATATGTATGATCAAATCATTAGACACATCATAATATCCTCTCGAGTTTACATACCCATGGTAGTCAGAGTCATATTGGTAACCTCCTTGACATGGGGGATCCTTGGAATGTTATGAAGTCTACATTCCTATGGTAATGAGGTTCCCAACCATGGAGGTGATTATGTGGGACCTCTCCATTACAATCTAGGAGGGGGTGGATCACACTTTCCTTTCCCTTTGAGGCATGGTGAATTATACTCATCTCTTCCCCATAAACCAGTAAGGTAATCCCTCTTGGAGTTGCCCCCTAATATTTCTTACGGGATGTGTTTCCCTTTCTTCTCTTCACCGGTATAGGGTACAACAAAATGAGGATATGGGTATGAAATTCCTCTCTTGTTACCTCTTCCTTTGGGTCCAAACCTTTTCCACCAAGGGAAAGCAAGATTGTGTGGTTTTCATATCAATCAAATCCTCTTGTTTCACACATCGAGCATGATTCAAGTGGGATTAGAGGTGACTGAAGATCATGACATATGCACAATAAAAAAAATTTAGGCCTCCTCTATAGGTGTAATCCACCAAAAAAACCCAAAACATGGACCTCATTCATAGGTTTAATACCCCCAAAACACCAAAATAGGATCCTCCTCCATAGGTGTAATCCCCAAAAAACCCAAAATATGGGCCTCATATTTGGTATAATCCCCAAACTTAATTCAAACATGGGTGTCCTCTGGAGTGTAATCCAAAATCAAAACCTATAAATCACCATGAGTTGAGACTTTTATAATGGTGCAAAAAACTCTTAGGTTTAAGCCCCAACCCTTCATAACTATGTCGGATTTGATTCCTGTCTAAACGAGATATAGAGGAAGCCCCCATGAGGTCCAAACCCAGTACCCTAGATTCACCCTAATATTATCTAGACCATATTCCCAGTATGGTCATGTCCAACTCAGAGGGCTATATTCCTTTCGATTTCCTTTTATCACCATCCATATTGGGCTATATTCCCAGTAAGATCACACTACGCCTAGGAGACCATGCCCCTTTCATGTCTTTTAGGTTTCATCAATGTAAATCCCAAACCAAATGTTGACTAGGCACCTTCCACCTAGATGTCCTTGCTGCATGATTCTAAACTGCATAGTTTGGTCCTTATCACATGACCTTAAAAGGTATGATTTATCCCATTAAGTGGAACTAAACTACATGGGTTCTGATTCCTTTCACAAGGATATGTTGGAAGCCCGTTTTCTTATGGGTTCGATCCCGACATCAAAACAGACCACATCTCCCTGGATGAAGATATGTTCCAAAGCACCCCACTGCATGGATTAAAACTGATATCATAATAATAAATGAAGAAAGTATCTATGGTCCATAGGTTCCATTTTTGGAGAACCTTAGATAAATATAGATCCCTTCATTAATGGAGAACCTTGGATGCATATAGATGATTCCATATTCATTTCTATTAATAATTAATTGTTAATTAATGGGTGAACCATGTTATAATTGGGAAGGAACAAAGGATTCATGAACATATCTTAAATCTATAAGGGATTCCTCGGGTAAGTAATAATACCCCCCCCCCCCCCAAATGGTGTGATGAGACCAACCTCCCATCCTCTCATCCAATGTGAATTCTGAAGTATCATTGGCCATGTTACCAAATGAGAACCTACCTTTGGAAAGTAGTTCCATGAGTTGTCACAGATGTGGGAGACATTGGGTGTTTCTGTCTCCATGAAAAAAACCCCTATGATACCGTATGGAAATGGTGAACATTCCATTGATAATTGTGAAACATTCAAACCACCATAATCATGTCATCGAGTGTAATCAACATGCCACCCATTTCCATTAGAAACAAAAAATTAGAACCCAACATGAAATCATTTAACTATGGAATCTCCCTGACAAGATTAAAAGGATAGAATGCCCAGTTCTCATTAGACCATTTTGTTTTCGACACATGGGTGATTACCAAAACATGATAAAATTTCTATCAAAAAAACCCTAAAACCCTTAAAACCCTCAAAAGACCCTAATGGATCCTTAAAACCCTAAAAACCATAAAGGTCCATAAAAACATTAAAAATCATAAAGGACCCTAACAAACCCTAGAAAACCTTAAATACTTTAAAAAACTATAAAAACACTAAACTACACTAAAAACCCTAGAAACCCTAAAAAC
Organism: Viscum album; assembly: GCA_963277665.1. Lineage (NCBI taxonomy): Eukaryota > Viridiplantae > Streptophyta > Magnoliopsida > Santalales > Viscaceae > Viscum > Viscum album. The sequence continues at coordinate 61,651,466 of OY728138.1, forward strand.
CCCTTAAACCACCTAAAACCCCTTTGAAGACCCTAAATTTTTAAAAACCACTAAAATACCCAAAAACCCAAAAAAAACCCTTGAAGAAAATAAAACCCAAAAATCTCTTACAAAACCCTAAAAGACCCTAAAAACCATATATACCCAAAAAACCACAAAAAACCCTAGAAGACAGAAAATTCCCTAAAAACCCTAAAACCCTAATAAATTTCTAAACCCTCTAAAAACCCTAAAACCTTAAAAATCTTAAAAATCCTTAAAAACCCTAAAAAATACCAAGACCCTAAATACCCAAATAAATCCTTAAACACTCAAAAAATACCTAAAAACCTAAAAAACTCTAAATACCCTCAAAACCTTAAAAAACCAAGAACCCTAACAACTAAAAAACTCTAAAAATCCCGAAAACCCTAACACCCCTAAAAAACTAAAAACCCTATAAAATCCTAAAAACCCTTTAAAATCCCTAAAAACCCTTAAAAATCCTCCAAAACCCCTAAAAACTAAAAACCCCCCAAAAAACCCTAAAAACCTAAAAATTATGAAATCCTTAAAAACCAAAACAACCCTAAAACCCATTAAAAATCCTAAAACACCGTAAAACCCCTAAATTCTAAAAACCCCCAAACACTAAAAACCCCTAAAAACTATAAAACCCCAAAAAACAATTAAAAAACTAAAATACCCCAAATCCCTAAACCACTGAAGACCATAAAAATCCCCTACAACCCTAAAAAAACTAAAAAACCTAAAATCCCTAAAAGCCCCTAAAAATTCATAAAAATTCGAATAACCCAAAAATCCAAAAAAACCATAAAAATCCCTAAAACACTAAATACCCTAAAACCCACAAAAAACCTTAAACCACTAAAAACCATATAAACCCCTAAATACCCTAAAAACACTAAAAACCCAAAAAAGAAATCAAACTACTAAAATTATTAAAAATCAATAAAAATAATGAAAGAACCTAAAAACCCTAAAAACTCTAGAAACCCCTAAAAACCCTAAAACCCTAAAAACCCTACAACCCCTAAAAAACTCTAAAAACCCTAAAAACACCCCAAAACCCTAAAAATTAGAAAAACCAAAAAACACTAGAAACCCCTCAAAACACCCTAAAATCTCTAAAATAACCTTTAAACCCCTAAAAATTTGAAAAATCTTAAAATAATCCTAAACACCATAAAACCTATGAAGCCCTAATAAAGCCCTAAAAACACTAAAACCTTGAAAAGCCTAAAAAACCCTAAAACCCCTAGACCCCAAGAAAAAACCCTAAAAACCCTGAAACCCCATAAAAACTATAAAAAACTTAAAAACCATGAAAACAATTAAAAACCCAAAAAACCAAAAATAACACAAGAAACCCTAAAAACCTTAAAAATCCCTAAAAACCCTAAAAATATTAGAAGGCCCAAAAACAACCAAAACCCCTAATACCATAAAAACACTAAAAATCTATAAAAAATAATATACCTAAAAATCCTAAACCCCTAAAAAACCCAATAAACACTAAAAACACCTAAAAATAGCTAAAAATCCAAAAAAAGTGAAAAAAATATATAATATCCTTAAAAACCTTGAAAACACCTCAAACTCGAAAAACAAAAAAAACATTAAAAATCTTAAAAAATTCACAAAACTATAAAAACACTAAACCCCTACAAACCCTAAAAAACCAAAAACCACTAAAAATCCAAAAAAACTAAAAAACTGTAAAACCCTAAAAAATCCTAAAAACACTAAAACCCCTAAAGAGCCCTAAAAACCCTAAGAAACTTGAAATCATAAAAAAATATTTAAAACCTGAAAATCAGAAAACCCGTTAAAAACATAATAAAATCTAAAAAATTATAAAAACACATAAAACATTGAAAACCATAATCCCATAAAATCACCATAAAACCCTAAAACCCCAAAAACCTATTAAAAGACTTATAAACCACTAAAAACTCTAAAATCCCCTAAAATTCAAAAAAATACTTAAAAACCTGAAAACCCTTAAAAACCATAAAACCCTAAAAGGTCTAAAAACTCTAAAAATTCTAACCCCCCCCCCCAACATGAAGAACTCTACAAATATAAAAAACCCTAAAAATTAAAAACCATTAAAACCCTTAAAACACTAAAAACCCTAAAATCCATGAAAACCATAAAAGACCCTAAAAACACCTAAAAGACCCTAAAAACCTAAAAACATTAAAAAATACCCAAAAAACCAAGTAGTACCCAAAAACACTAAAAACCCCTAATAAACTAAAAAATACCTAAATATCCCACAAATACCTAAACCCCTAAAAACCATAAAATCCCATAAAAACTCCTAATAAAACAAAAAAATCTAAAAAACCTAAAAACATTAAAAACCCTAAAAAACACCAAAAAGCATAATAACCTCTAAAATACCCCCAAAATACTAAAAAACCTAAAACCCTCTAAAAACACTAAACACCCTAAAAAAAATTTAAAACCACAAAACCCTAAAACCCCTTAAAACCCTAAAAACACAAAAAATATTAGAAATTCAAACCCCCCCTAAAACACTAAAAACACCTAAAATCCTGTAAAACTAATTTAAAACCCTAAAAACACAAAAAAAACACTAAGAAAATCTTCAATCCCATAAGAAAACCCTAAAACCCTAAAAAACTCAAAACACATTTAAACTCCAAGAAATGATTTAAAATCCCCCAAAACCCAAAAACCCTTAAAACCCATAAACCTTTAAAACCATAAAAACCCCTATACCATATAACCTACAACCTAAACCCAGAAACCCTATACCCCTAACCCTATACCCTAATCCCAAACCCCTAAAATTTACACCTCAAACCCTATACCCAACACCATAAACCCCAAACCCAAAACGCTATACCCTATAGACTAAACCTTAAACCCTACACACTAAACCCTATACCTTGTACCCTAAACCTTAAACATGAAACCCTAAACTATAAATAATACAACTTAAACCCTAAGTATTACACCCTAAACCCTAAACCCTATACTCTAAACCCTTAATTCCTCTAAAAACTTTAAATCCCTAAAAGATGTAATAACCTTAAAAAATCCTAAAACCCCAAAAAAAGACCTAAAGACCCTAAAAGACCTTAAAAACCTTACAACCCCTTCAAATCCCTGAAATAAACTAAAATTATAAAATACCATAAAAGACCCTAAAATCCATAAAACCCTAAATGGCCCTAAAATCCCTAAAAACCCATAAATGACCATAAAGACCTAAAGAAAGTTGAAATACCTAAAAAACTCTTTAAAACCCTAAAACCCTAAAAAATCCTAAAACATCTAAAAACTCGAAAAAACCTTAAAACACTAAAAACCATTAAAACCTAACCCTAACAATATATAAAAAATCCCAAAACCCCTAAAAATCCCAAAACACTATAAAAATCATAAAATCTATAAATAAACTATAAAAACACTAAAAACCCCTAAAAACCCAAAAAAATACCCTAAAACTAAAAAAAACACTTAAAAACCATAAAAAACTAAAAAGACCCTAAAAACCCCAAACACCCAAAAAGACCCTAAAAACCCAACAAACACCTAAAAGAACCTAAAAACCCTTAAAACCCTAAAACCCATAAAACCCCTAAAAACACCTTAAACCCCTTAAATACCTAAAACAACTAAAAATCCCAAAAACCCCTTTATAAAACCAAATAACCCTAAAAAATATTAAAAACCCTAAAAGACCCTAAAAATCATAAAAATAACCTAAAATGCTAAAAAACCTTAAAACCCCATAAAAAATAAAACCCCCTTAAAACAATAAAATCCCTAAATACCAAAAAAACATAAAAAGACCCTCGAAATTATAAAAACACTAAAAAACCAAAAAACCATTAAAACCCTTAAGAAACCTAAAAACCCAAAAACCATAAAAACCATAAAAAACCTTAAAATATCCTAAATAACCTAAAATACTCTAAAAACCCTAAAACATAATAAAAAACTCTAAAACCCCTAAAAAGCATAAAAATATTACAAACCCTAAATACCCTCTAAAACATTAAAAGTCCAAAAATCCAAAAAATCTTAAAATACCTAAAAAACATAAGAACTCTAAAAACTCATGAAAACCCATAAAAAACTCTAAAAACTCATCAAATCTTATAAAACCCTAAATACCATAAAACCCCTAAAACATCTAAAAAGTCACAAAAATACTAAAAATCCTAAAAGACCCAAAAAAAACCTAAAAACCCTAAAAAACCTTAAACCCTTAAAATCCCTAATGGACCCTTGTTGAAACTCTATTTTATTACAGGGATGGAAATGTGTAAAAGGAAAATATATTAAAAGGAATAGTAGAATAAAAATGAAGAAGGAAAAGGATCAAAAATCCACTAAAGGCCATTCACATAGGTACCTATGAGAAACGTCAGTGTGTAAGGTACCTACACATTGGCCATCGTAACCAACCTGTGTATTAACCAGCATTATACCCTTGAGATAAACACCTGAGAGAAAGATCCCCTTTTCCCAGGGTTCCATACTTTCTTATAAATAAGACCTTGGGGTATTCATTTAGACGGAAAAAATTTCACAAAGGCCTCCTAATGCTCTTATTTCTATATTCTTTCACCAAACCCCTCTGAAACCATCTAGTTAGTCCTTTAAAACCTAAATAAGAGGTAATTAAAGAGGGGTAGTGAAATTAAATCTCTCCCTAGGTTTAAAATACACACCACCTTTGTGAGGAATCCACACCCACATGGCTGATGAACACTTTTTTGAGGACTCCTTCCTTAACCAGGGACCTACATGAGCAACTCCCAGGATTACCTATGGAGACTCTTGGGGTATTTATTAAAGATTAAACCAAGTGTTTTTACCTAGTTTTTTTAATCTCTAAAGGTACTATAGACTCTCCTAATTCCACCTGAGTGAATCACCCCTTTCGTGAGCCTTCCTTGGCTTTCCCAAGCCTACCTTCACGACCCCTCCTTTGGATCTCCCTAGCCTCCATCCTGCACGAGCCTTTATGCAGACCCTCTTCAAAGTAATCCATTATAGGGCCTCTCTTATTTTGGCTCTCTTATCTAAAAGGGGCCAAGTTTAATCCTCCACTAAAGATTCCTACTTTTCAAAACCATGAAGTGGGGTACACCATCGTGTCTCTGATTTGGATTTTCATTCCTTTGGTCAGAAGGTTCCCACACATGTCCTATTATACGGTTAGGGTATTTGGGGTACATTTGGATTTTCATTCATTTATCCATAAGGACCCCAACCCTAGGGAAAATTTTAGGTAGTTACTGGTCTCAGATACAAAGGATAGAACCATGTCCTACCCTTTTCATCTCTATAACCTAAGCCTCCAATTCCAAGTAGGGAGGGAGAGGATAATGCTTGAATTTTATTTTGAAATGGAATTAGATCCTAATACCTTGATATGGAACCAATTTTAGGGCACACCTCTTATAGTAATCCCTTTTCCTTTCTTTAAGGAGGTTACACTCCTACTGCTCCTCACCCTCATAGCTATCGGGTTAGAGAGGGGATGGGAACTAGAGTCCCATCCTCTCTCTCATAGGCATGTCCTCTTCCATTAGTGGAGGATGAGAAATGTGTGGTTTGAAATATCTTTTAATTCCCCTTGTCCATAACAATATGGCATGAATCATCTTTATTCATATGGGAACAAAGGCTAGCTATATTCACAACATCTAACAGTCATAGAAATGTTTCAGTAGAGATAATTCTTTCAAATATTTCTCTCACCTTCCATTAGAGTTCACCCATTGGCATGGTTCCTCATGACCATATATCCAACCTCAGGGAAAATCATTTTTTTTATTTCTTATGTCTTCTAATTCCTCTTATTTCTCACACTGATCATGAATCATGTGGGCTTAGAGGTTGATGTTGGTCATGACATCCACATGATCACGTTCTTTATAGGAAACATTCCAAGTGTATGAATCAACCAAATTTGGGCCTCCTACATGGTGTAAGCCCCAACCTTTCACTAAAATGGGAATCCTTCTCAATAGTATTCCCTAATTTTATCCATAATTCACCCAGTAATCATCCATAGGATTAATCCCCAAACCAAACCTCCATATCACCATGAGTTAATACACTTCTCATGGCCCCAAATTAAGTCATCAAGGAATCCTATTCAAAAGTAAGTTCCAACTTAATCCTCTAAATGGGTTATACTCTCATTCAAGAAAAACTTTCATAGGGTCTCCATAGATGTTATCCATCATAAAAGAACTATGTTGGATTTTATTCCCATCCAAATGGGATGCGTAGGAAGCCTCAATGAGGTCCAAACCCAATGCCCTAAATCAACCCTGTTCTATTTGGTCCACATTCCTAGAAGTATCTAATTCAACCTAGGATTAATATCCCTTCTAGTTTCCATAGTATAATTTGAAATAATTCCCATACCAAACATTGAATAGGCACATCTCTCCTAGTCTTCATGATACAAAATGATAAACTATATGGTTAGGTCCTTATCACATGACCATAAAAGGTATGATGTTCCCCATTAAATAGAACTGAAATATTTGGGTTCTGATTCCTTTCATAAGGATACATTATAATCACATCAATGGGTTTGATCCCAACATTGAAATAACTCTCATATCCCTGGATGACAACACACTCTAGAGTATCCCACGGTATCTCTAGAAAACAAAAATCTTCGTAAAAATGAACAAAGAATATCTAATTAGTACATAAGGGGGTTATATTGATGGAGAACCTCACTGTAGGGAGGGGGAGGGAAAATAATCCCACATATTTGATGAAGGAATAATATGTATCTTTTATTGAAAATTGGAGAATAAAATTAAATAAATCAAATTTGTAAAAGGCTCAAAGTGGTCAGCTTACTGATTTTCATTAATGGTACATGGAAAGTATTGCCTGTGAAATGAATGGTACAAAGATAGACCATAAAACACTGGCCCAAGATGTATTGGCTAGAAAACTAGGACATTTTTGGAATAAATGAATAATGGAACTAGTGCTCGCGAACCACATCATTGATGGAATAGAGGTGGAGAAATCCCACCCACGAACTGTGACCCTGTGAACCATTTCATTTTTGAAAACGTGACAGAGAGTTATTCCTCCACACACTATCCCTGTAAACTCAGTTTGAAGATAAGGTGAGGCTGGTGGAATCTCACAAATTGTGTCATTCATGGGATCGAGGCGTTGATTTCCTCCAATGTGAATTACAGCCTTGTAACTTTCTATTGACCAAGTCATCCACGGGCAGTGAGAATTCTTCATGGGATTATATAAATGGTGTCATGTGACCCAAATATACTACTTCCTCAGAACACTATAAAATGGAAAAAAGGGGAACAAAGAAGGGGGTTTGGGGGGGGGGGATCCTGGAGTTTACAGATGGAATACTTCAAAGGAAAATGATCAACGAAGTACGAAACATTGAATGATTTCCACCAGGTATAAACCTTTTCAACCATAAAAAGAAAGAAGCAAAATAATATGGGAAAACCATGAACCTAATTGAAAAACCTCAATCCATACTCCCTTCACGGATGAACATCTTGCAAACTGTAGGACCAATTCCCCTTCTCCAATCTGTTGTACCACATAGTACCACACTATATGGTTGAAACCCTGCCCCGCGTAGTGTTTCTCTATACTGACGGAATCCATTTCCACCTACCACCATGGTTTTTGGATGTAACCATAGGCCATATACCACTATAGTACATGGACCACATCTAGGTCCACATACCACTATGGTACGCGGATGAACCCTCCACCCACATAGAAATGCGTTATGCGAAGTGTACCCCACCACGCATAATCAAATCGTATGTGGAGTGGGGTACCATTGGGAATTCCATATTCTAGTCTCAATCATTCCCTTCCATTCCTATACCATCCTCTAAATACCCTCTACTAACTAATACATCTTCATTAGGCTAAAGCCTCTTCCAAATCCACCGGACCCGTATAATAAAATCGTCAAGCACATCAGCACGTCCTTTTGAGTTTACATACCCATGGTAAGAGGATTCATATGGGTAATCCTCACAATGGTGTGGACCCCCAGAATGTTGTTAAGTTTACATTCCCATGGTAACTTAGGGACCTAAATTAGAATACTCATGTGAAATTCCCTATTCTAGGGATCAAGGGTAATCACTAGCTTTTCCATTAAATGAGGGATAGTGACAAGTCAAATGGATCATGCCTACTTTACCTTTGATGAAGATAAATGCTTCTCCCCAATCCTGAAAATCATTTTAGGTAACTCTCCCTAAGGTAATCCCCTAAAATTTCTATGGGTGGTGGCACTCTGTCTCCTCATAGGCCTAGCCCAAGACATGTCCGTATAGATTTCCAAACATGACTATCATAAATGTCAACATGGGTGAGGAGATTAGAATATTCAAATACCATCCCTCTCTCTCTCCCTTTGGGCTGCAGTTCCATCTATCATCAGATGATGTGGGATGTGAGACCTCTATATCCATGGCCTCCTCTTGTTTCTCACACCGAGCATGACTCATGTGGGCCTAGAGGTTGGTAGCAATTATGACATCTACATAATTCCAAAGCATGATAATACTACTAGGTGTAAGACCCAACTAAACTTTCAAATCATCATGAGTCGATATCCTCCTCATAGATCCAAAAAAATGGTCCTCCTCCCAGGTGTAATCCCCAAAACCAAATGAATTATGGGAACTTTGATTCCTTCTCTAACCAGGATACATAGTATGCATGTCTGAAGGCCTAAGATCAAATTGGAATCCTCTATAGTGTAAGTCCTAACCATATCCCCTCAAGTGGGAAGCTTCCACATGTAAGTCCCACCTAGTTGAACTATGAGGGCTTTGATTCCCAACCAATTGGGATACTTAGGAAGCTTCCATGAGGTTAAAAACTGAAACTTGAACCACCCTAATATTCTTCGGGCCACATCCCTAGTATATTCCTATCTACCTAGGAGATCGTATCTCTTTCATCCGTTTTGGTCCTCTTTGGAATAAGTCTCACATGGAATCTTTTCTAGGAATCTTCCTCCTAGACGTCCTCGATGCATGACATTAAATTTCATGGGTGAGTCCTCATAACACAACCTTAAAAAGTGATGTGTCCTGTAAAGTGACACTGAACTACATGGAATATAATTCCTCTCATGAGTATATGTAAGAATCCCATTTTATGGGTTTGATCTAGAAATTAGAACAATATATGTTCCCCCTAGATTATGATGATAAACTCCAAAGCACCTCATCATATGGCTTAAATCATCATCGTCTCAACAAAAGACCAAGGAATTCCTAATGTGTCCATGAAATGGTAACATAAATGAAGAACCTCGAATACATACAGATTTCTTCATGAGTGTAAAACCTATGATGCATATAGATGATTCTATGTCTATGTATTCCTTTTGATGATCTTGAGACCTAGGGGTAATTTATGGACACATTCTTGGGAAAGAACCAAGGATTTATGAAGATACGAAAAATGCATAAATATATAAGAGATTCCTAGAGTAGGAAATAATTTCCCCCTAAAAAGGTGTGATAATCTCGACCTCCCATCCTCTCGACCAATGGAGTCCTTAAGTGTTGTTATCCAAATCTTCATCCAATGAGTTCCAGCCTTTGGAAAGAAGGTCTATAAATCATGGATACAAGGGATCTTGGTTGTTTCTTGCTCCATGTATAAACCCATTGGAGACCATGTGAGAAAAATATACCCAACATTATTCCCTTCATAATAAATGGAAATGAATCACTATCTGTCAAGACATTTCTTCACTGCCGGGTACGACGTGAATCGGGCCAAAACAAAAATAGTGAACCCAACGTGGATCCTTAACCAAGGTGGTGGGTTACCCCACCTCAAGCCCCATTCACATTCAAAAGGAAGAGGGTTGATCAAGATTAACAATCATGCATGTGATCATGATATTCTACCTCGACAGGGTTTCTTTATAATTTCTTGTTACATGTATTGTAGGTTTCATAGATCTCTCTTTAATCCAAATGGAATCTTGACAAATTTCTCAAACACGCACATCATAATTCACACAAGTGATCAGATCCCCAATGAACATGACTTTTTTTCCTACCCAGCGTCTTCAATGTTGGGTTTCAAATACCTTGATCAAAGAGTACCACCAAAGCGATGCACTCCCCATGGTGGAGGCTACAAGGTAGGACATCCAATTAGTGAAATATCACTAGTCACCTGTTCAATTGTGGTCAGAATCCTATCATAGGAAGGCCCCACTGGCTATCTCCAACCACTTTGGGAGCCTATACCCAGAGCACAAAAATGAGTACCACCCTCATCATAGGGAGATAGATGAAGTCAACACTGATGACTTCATCTCAACTGCACAAGAACCCCACTCGAGGGCCCCTACCAAAGGATGCTTCCAACAGCAATGTACAACCCAATATCATTTCTATGAAGAGGATCTCATGTCGAGGGAACCTTCTGAAGTCCAATGGAAACAGGTCCCTCATGTTTCCCACTGAGGATGGAAAATTCATAATCAGGAGAAAGTTATCACCATGGTTCCTCAGTATGAGGTTTGCCACACAAACATGACAACATATAATTGGTAGGCATACAATTATTCCCTTTCCACAGAAGACCAACACATAAATACAACATCAATCCATGATTGGATTCATATCCATTCTCAATCCTATGAATCCCACCATGGAAATACGGTGGAATAACATGAGAATACTCAGATTCCTACCAGTGATCACTAGTCCCACCATGTAGATAGAGTGGAAAATTATAGGTAGATACAAATCTATGCCAATACGCAAGAATCCCATCATCCAAATAGGATGGAACCTAGCTATAACTAGGCACAAATCCCTATTAATGAACACCAATCTCGCCATCCAAATAGAGTGGACAACCATGGATAGTCATATAACACCACTGATGCATATTAATACCCCCAGTAAAATACGGTGGCAATAAAATATGGGAAAATTCAAATTCCTATAGATTCATACAAATCCTACCAGCCAAATATGGTGGAAATCAGAGAAGACAGTCAGCAGCAAACTCGTTCCTCTATCTCGACACAAGAGAACCTACAATACTCGATGGTAACTCATGGAGGACAAGAGCGGGAAAAAACACCTACTCCGATAATGGAATGGGAATTCATACCTATTCCATAAAAAGACATATCTCAACACATATTGTCTATGATGGAGGATCATATGTCAATCCTAGACTATATCCTCTAGATGTGTTAAGAAATTATTGCATCGGTGGTAAAATAGAGGAGTCGGGACCACAAACTGATCTCCTCGAGAAGGGCGATTCATCCAAAAAATTAGATAGTCACCCTAAAGAAGACTTGCATCCATGCTCCAATATAGAAGGGTTGATGACCATATTCCATGATACATGGACAATCATATTGGGAATAAATACATGTTTCAACTGGGGGACATCGGTCCAATGTGGTGGTCACTCTAGTGTATACATATATCCCTTCTATAATTCAAGATTCCTGTCGGTGTATCCTGAATACATCACAGGAACCAATAGAACAGGGACCCATATATGATGGTCATTACCAATAGCAGGCGGCCCTAATTTCCCACAATAGAGTGCACAAAAATGAAACATGTCAAAGGAAATCGAAAAATGAAGAGCATACTCATGATTCTACTCTGCTAGAAGCTGGCATTCTTGATGCCATCAAATATCTATCAATAGAGTCTCAAGATCCTATCATTCAATTACCAAATTATGGAAGTTATAATATCATTTTTGAAGGTCCTCCCCACAAAATCGCTACCAATAGCTCTGAAGGTCCTCCATAGAGCACCCATGGGGGATTAATCCATGGGCTATAAATGATCGATCACGAGAGAATATTTCCTGATGCGTGTTTGGGTAGCCCCCCCCCCCATTTGAATAGAAGATTGAACAAAAATAATTTCCTCCCCTTGCTATCATCCTCCCTGATGGTCCTCCCTAGTGTATACATTGCAGAAATGTTTCTCCCTATAGTTAGACATCAAACTGTGATGGTAGTCCTCGCCATGATGGCAGTCGCTGTGAAGGCCCTCTCTGCAGTGACATTATTAAACGAGAAGGTCCTACCCTCATTAAAATGCATCCAAAAGTCCCTACCCAAATGTACACTACATATACTCTCCCTGTATATAGATCTATGATGGTATTCCTCGCTATGATAGCAGTCATTGTGAAGGCCCTCCCCTCAATGACGTCAGGAAGTAAGAAGGTCCTCCCCTTGTTATAGTCCACCCTAAAGGTCCTCCCTAGGGTATACACCACATAAGTCATCTCTAAAGATGTACACTAATCCATGATGTTAGTCCTCACCATCATGACACCAATTTCAAAGTTTCTCCCCATAGTCAAAATTCACACTAGAAGGAAGGTCCTTTCCCCGCCAGTCCAAATACAAGAAAGCCCTTGTATTATGAGGTTCTTGGAAGTAAATGGTCAGATATGATAGAATTTTTTTTTAATGATAAGTGATACTATTTATCAACTAAGAGGTGGACCAGGACCACACTCATCCTGTGGACCACCCCCTAACCATTCATACATCAAGGAAATCTCTACTAGCCTCACCACTCAAGATGAAATCATCATAGAGAATCCATGTTGGGAAAAATAAGTAGAGGAATCCTTGGAAGAAGAAAAAAATAATATGTTTCTTGAGATAAGAAAAATAGATAGGGATGAAATACCAGTGATGTATTATCCCACATATACTTCCCAGTTCAACATATCAAGGAAGTTGTCAGAATAATGTATGCATAAAATTCGCCTCAATATTTGGACAACTCTCCGCCAGCTAAGAGAAATGTTTTTACCTTAAGATGGGAATTCAGGCCATGTTAATGTAATGGGAGAGATTTTCTGTCAAATATACCTAGAATACCTTCTGTCTATATGATTTTCACAATCATAAAGTCGAGAGAAAGACCTTGTGTTGGTATTCCTTCATGCACTTCACAAGTTTCACTACCTTATCAGTAATTCCCTGTTTGGTGTTCATATCCGGAGATGGGGATAACATGGAGATATACACTTCACCCTAATTCCCTTATAGTTGAACTCACTATAAGTGACATACTATGATGTCATCATCCCTAGACGATAGTCAAATGAAGTCCCTTCTTAGGAAAGGTGGAACACTCGACAAGAACCGACCTTGAGTAAGTCTCAGAAGCAGCTGGCCCAATGAGAGTAATCCATCTAAAATATCCTTAACCAGGCCATTGAGAACATCCATAAAGCCTCCCATATAAGAAAATATAATCAATGAGCACTGATTATGTCCTTTTAAGCAATTAATTCACATACAGACTCGAAACCATATTTGTCTGACACCCACATGGGAATATGTGGGATCAAGAAGGCCGAAAAAGCAGAAACTACCACAATATGGGACCATCCCCAGTACATAGGTATGGGATAATTTTTAACACAAAATGCCCCCATAAGACCAATAAATCCAGGCTAAGACACGTCAACAGAAGAATGGGTGAAACCCCAGCCCGTAGGGCTAGGGGCATCTTTACTTCAAATTCCCGCCCAGCAGATGTTTATCTTCTCTCGTCTGGGGTGAACAATGGATAGAGGGGTAACCCATTACATCCCATCTGATGACTCACATTCCCCAGAATAGAGGCATACTAAAAGGTCATATAAGGGATCCCTTTGAGTCATTCTTCACTAAGAAACCTGAAGAGTATCACATAATGGCTAGAGAATATCCAAAAAAGGACGTAAGAATCTCTCCTACTATTCATCACATGGAATGCCACCCCCAATGCGGTATGCATCGATGAACATCATTGAAATAATCCCCATATAACTCTCTTAGAATAATAAAAATAATGAATAAATAAGAGAAGTTGGTTCCCCCTAGTGGCGGTCCACATCGAGCATGGAGGTGTGCACACCTGAAACTAAAGAGTTATCCTAAATTTGGCCACCCCTTAGTCAATATTCCATTACCTCCTACATGAATCCCCAATAAGGAAAAGAATAAGAGCAAGCTCTATTACCCACCTCTTCCTCCTTGTGAAGGTGATTCCCCTATTATTGAGGATAGATTCACTCTATAGGACAAATAAATGAAAGAGATAAGGTTAATAGATGCTAAGTTGATACGAGAAATCCATCCAACTGGGTATGCTCCTTAGGAAGAGCTTCAACACATGCTCCCATTAGATGTAACTCTACCTCACGGGCTCATACCGATGGTCAAAACAAGACTGGAAATCCCATTCAAGGCAGTGTTGGTACCATTAGTACACCAAAACCCAATAATGGTAGGGTATCAAGATTTCCCTCCTTTAGGGAAGTAACCAGAATTGATTTAGGAAAACCAAAAAAGGAATCCCATTTCTAGGTATCTGCCTCAAGTTCCAGTAGCACGTAAACATCCAATATTTCCCCCTGTTGCACCTGCTCATGTTCAGGTATAACAGTACATTCATCAAGGGCTCCTAAATACCATCATGTTTTTGAAAACTCTAATGGAGGAAATTGAAGGTTGGAACACTCTAATAAAACCAGAATGAAACTTTACCCCAACTAGGGAAGCAACATCTCACCTCCACCAAATTTCAGGAATTCCATATTCCCATTGTTCAATGGGTTAGGGGACACAGAGCAGCATCTAATGCACTACTTTTCTTACTGTGATCTCATGATGGGAAACCCATAGCAATAAGAAACAATGAAACTCAGATGCTTCATCTGGACTCTGCAAGGATCAACCTTTGTGTGGTATACCAGTCTACCAGTTATTCAATCATAGGCTGGGAAGACCTCTAGTAGAAATTTATCTTTCAGTTCAGTTTGACATTTCCAAAAACAACAGTTAGTGATATCATAAACTTCAATTAATGATATAATTAGAGATTCTCATACTTCATCTCTAGATGCAAAGTTCTGACTTAATCCTTGAGCCGACCACTCCCCCAAGATGAGATTCTTTCCATGTGCATCAATAATATCTGAGATGAGATGCAAACACCATTAATTCCTATAAAATATACAAGTGGTTTTTGGTATTTCTCTTTCATTTCCCAAAGGATATAATATTCCTTGATACAGAATAATATCAAGTCCCATGCATCCCCATAAGCCCCAGGGAAAAGAATAAGAAGATATGAAGCAACATCTATTATGCTTAAGACACCCTAGCACCAACTCTAGCTGTGAGGCCTCCACCTAACCATGAAGGACCCCCTGGACCCCAACATCCACCCCTGACTTAGCAATACAAGCATTGGGGAGCCAAAATGAATCAATTCATGGAATGGGTAAATAAAGTATACTAGTTCTGAGATGATCAATTTTGTGGCTACTTTGTAGCTTCTATGAATTGCATCTTTCTTAGGCTACCAGAGATGAAGAGGGATGATGAAATAGGTCTTGATGACTGTCCATACTACCGTCCCTTCCACCAGATATTGGGTTACAACATCCAGGAGATATTTTCCTTCAAATACCTCCTAAAAATATGATATATTCTAGAAAGGTCAATTTTTTACCTATTACAACACAAGTGGCATATGTTTCTAATACTAACCCAGATGAAGAAGGGAAGTGGAAAAAAGTTGTTAGAAAAAAATTGAAAAAGTTGGATAGTTGGATGACTTAGAAGATAGTCAAATAAGACTATGGAATACTCCACACACAATTGAAGCAACCGAATGTGCCTCCAAAATCTCCTGATGCAACATGACCAACATCCTTGGCCCCACAATCCTCTAAGGGATGAGAAGGTGGGGAACAAGTGAAATAAGACAAGCCTAAACCAAGACCAAAGTTTTATTTGACTCTCTTAGATTTTATGCCAATATAATTAAAGATACCAGACCCTCCCTACCAAATGGAACAATGGGCACCACCATACCAAATAGCACCATTGGAAGAAGTCAATCTGAAGGAGTCATTATCAGATGAGGAACTGATTTTTAGTCATATAAATGTCATACACTTATTGGATCCCTTCTCTGATGATGAATACAATTATGAACCCAAGTTCCTCCCACCCAATTGGGGAACCAGAGGAAGAGGCCGTGGAATCTGATTTTAACCAAGAAGACGCAGTTGTGACAGAAACCAAATCCCTAGATGCACTCCTGCTCAAACCATCAATGTTGCAGAGACTTGTGGAAGATCCCTTCCGCGAAACTAATAGGAATAGGAAATCTTTACTACCCTTGTTGAATGAAACTATGTCCAGATCATTCTAGAGTACCCATCAGAAGAGGAACATATTTCTAACCTCCCATATCATGCAGACATACACGCTCATCCAACTCCACAAAGTGAAGAAGCACCACCTGCTCTTGTTTTAGGGGCCATATCGTCTACATCCAAGGCTCAAATCCCTAAAGATCCTATGAAAGAGCCCACAAAAGCTAGGAAGTGCCAAAATTTAGACTATAAATATGAAATTTTGAAGCAATTATCTTTATTTCCATCCAAGATATTGATCTTAGATGCATTAAATATTTTAGTAGATCTTAGGGAAGCTCTCATCGAAGCTTTGTTAACTCCCCATGAATTTCAAGCTGAAGTGGCCGCTACTGAAGTCTATTGGGTAGATAATGGTCCCAAAACATTACATGAAATCATTTTATTTATATATTAAGATGAAGATTCCATTATTAAATGGAACATCAATCCCATCTATGTGTCTGGTAAGATAAATGGAATTGATATTCAAAAAATTATTTATCGATAATGGCTTCGGAGTTAATCTCATACCAATGTGGACACTTTGCTGGATGGGATGTGATGAATATTTTATAATTACCTACACAACAACCTTGTTGGGGAATGATAAAACCTGGCTGGGAGACCTAGTGGCTGACACATAATTTTTGGTTGTCCGAAAAAATACGGCTTTCGATGTACTTATAGGAAAGCCCTAACTACATCAAAATGCGAAAATTACATCATCATATGATCAATGCATTAAATATAGAATCTATAGAAAAAATGGCACATTTTACACCAATAAATCCCCATTTGAATCTTTTTGATTTCAATACATCATTGAAGGATTCTTTGATCAAGAATAGAAGAATTCTTTAGCTAATGGAATCAATTGGGTCACTGCCCCAAACAGACAAGAAATAGCTCTAACCGACCCTCTCAAGTAGCTCAGAGAAGAATATGTACTCCCCATTAATCAGGTTGAGTTCATGAGTCCAAACTCAGATAAGACTTCAACCATATTCATGATCTCAATCATGGATACTAGTCCTGATAGTATGGGAAAGTGAAATGGCCCTCGGGACGATAGTGAATGCTCAAAAAAAATGAACTCAACCCATCCTTAGAGTTCCAAACAATTCCAACCTTTCCGAAAAAGGTAGAAGAGTATGTCTCTCCACTAAAAGAAATCAAGGATGCTCCCCCACCCCTCACTCCATCCATTCTAGAAACCCCTTATGGTCATCCGGGATAGAAGAAGCTATTCCATCCTCCAAAGACCGGAATTGTGATTCCTTTCCCAATTATGAAGAGCTCATCTTGATAATTATATCCCCATTAGAAGAGGATGAGTAGGATCTGTAATAGAAATAAGAATAATATCTTAGGGATGGAGCTCCCACTTTCTAGGAAGGTGTCTCTGCTACCATTGATGAAATTGGGGAAATAGACTTGGGTACTGAATAGGAACTGCAACCCACTTTGATTAGTGAGTCCATGTATTCATAAGAGAAAGAGATATAAACCTTATTCCTAAATAATAATCGAGATGTTTTTGCTTGGAATTATATAGAAATGCTAGGCCTTAACCGTGAGATGACCAGTCACAACTTAGGCATGCCAGAAGATCACCATGGCTAAAATCAAGCTACCTAAAGGACACACCCGACCCATACTTCCAAAATAAAGGATGAATTAGACAATATCATTAGATCCAACTTCATTTGGGAGGTCCAATATCCCATATATTTGGAAAATAAAGTTCCTTTAAAAAATAATAATGGGAAGATCAGGGTCTGCATCGATTTTGGGGACCTCAATCATCATTTTTCAAAAGATGATTTCCTAGTCCCAATCACAAAATTTTTGATTGATCCAATAGTCAGATATGAAGCTCTCTCATTCATGAATGGTTATTTGGGGTATAACCTGATCTGAATGGCATAAGAAGATAAAGAATCCACCACCTTTAGAGCCCCGTAGGGACTATTTTTCTACAAGGTAATGCACTTTGGTTTGAGGAATACTGACGCCACATACCAATTCACCATACATCGCATCTTCAAACCTTTCCTGGGAAAATTAATTAAATGCTATGTGAATGATTTAGTGGTTAAGTCAAAACAGAGCTTAGACCACCTTTCTAGTCATGAAATTTTTTTCAACATATTACGACAACACCTTTTGAAAATGAACCCCCTAAAATGAACCTTTTGTGTCACCTCAAAGAAATTCCTTGGCATTATTGTATGCCATCATGGAATAAAAGTAAACCTAGAGAATACAAAGTCTATCCTTGGCATGTCACCACCTCATAACCTCACTGAGTTGAGAGGACTCCAAGGACATCTAGCTTACATTCACTGCTTCATAGAAAACCTCATGGGAAAATGGTTCCCCTTCACTAGGTTGATGAAGACAAGGGTAGAATATCAATGTACTGATGATTGTTGGGAAGCATTCGAAAATATCAAGAAATATCTCAAAATTCCACTGGTGCTAATGTCGACTATTAAAGGAAGACCAATCATTTGGTACGTAACCGCCTTGGAGAATTCCCTAGGTGCCTTATTCACGCAAAATAATGATTCTGGTAGTGATAGTAGTCTCTATTACCTCAGTCGAACCATGATCGATGATGAGACTTTTTATTCAAATATTGAGAAAAGCTGCCTTGAATTAATATTCATGGTCTAGAAGATGAGGCATTACTTTTAGCACCACTAATTCCAGTTGGTCTCATGTAGCAACCCACTCAAGTGCATTCTCAACCGTCCAATGTTGACTGATGCCTATCATAGTGGACAATCATCCTATAGCAATTTAACATACGGTTTATACCTTATAAAGACATCAAAGTCTAGGAATTAGCAGAATTCATGGAAGAGCATCCCTCAACAAAGGTGGACCCATTATATATTGAGTTACTTGATGAGGAAGTGTTATCTATTCAAGAGAACTCCCAAATGTTGGAAATTCATTTTGATGACGCATCCCGAAGCCTAATAGGAAAAATAATAAAAGACCCCATACTCAAAAAATTGGGGATGGGAGTCATAATTGTATCCCTATAAAAGGTAGTTATACCTTATTTCTTCCTACTATTAGAGGGGTGCATAAACAATGAAGTAGAATACCAGGCCCTTATCATAATCTTGGAACTAGCACTCCAAGTTCAAGCTAAACACTTGAAAATAAAAGGCGATTCAGAACTAGTCATCAAGCAATTAAATGGTGACTATGCTATAAAAAAGATAATTTGATCCCTTTGATGAACCATGATTGAGAATTGACGGAAGAATTCCTATCGGAGCCAACACTGGATTATGTCCCTTGGTTGCAGAATGCGAGAGTCGATGCATTAGAAAATACAGCAACAACTCTGGCCAATCCAGACCAGGATGAAATGGTCATCATCATTTCCCACTTCTATATGGTTTTACCATATGTTCAATCCAAGATGGAATAAATCAATGAGATCAGTCCCATATCTGAGCTGTACAGTCATACCACTAGCTGGACGACCCCCATTTTGGACTATCTTTAAAAGGGATAACTCCTTCCAGATAGGGATGAAAGGGAATATATCTAAAGACAGGCAGTCATTTTCATGTTGCACGATGGTACATATCAATGAAAGTCTCTCTACAATAGAGACCTTGATGGAGTCCTTCTTAGGTGCATTGATGGAGATGATACCACTACCATTATGAAATAATTTTATGCCTGAACTTGTGGGGCACACCAATTTTCATCTAAACTCTCTCATAAAATGTTAAGGCTTGGGTACTATTGGACCACCATGATGTAGGATTGTGCTGATTTCACCAAAAAGTGCCATTTCTGTCAAGTCCATGACAATTTCATCCATCAACCCCCATAGTTTATTTACATAGCTAAGTACTCCTAACTATTTTCTATATGGTTAATGGACATCATGGGACTATAAAATCCCACCATGGCCTGACAATTCAAATACATTATCACAACAACCAACTTATTTTATAAATGGGTAGAAGTTATACCTATCAAAGTGGTTAGTGTAAGGAACATTTATAGATTTGTTAAAGCCCACATCATCACCAGGTTTGGTGTCCCTCATACAATACTGACAAAAAATAAAACCAATTTCTGATCTATTTAATTGGAAATAATCTACTAGGAATATGGTATCAAAGCTAACCATTAATCCCATTATCATGCAGTAGCCAACAGATAGATAGAGTCCTTCAATAAGATCATATCCAACATAATCTAGAAGATGGTAGATAAGGATAAGAAATTGTGGTTGGACAAGCTCTTACATGCTCTTTGGGATTACCAGACCACACCCCGCATTGCCCCTCATGAAACCCCGTACTCATTAGTATACAGGATATAGTCAGTTCCACCCATTGAAATCCAATTTCCATCGCTCTGTATCACTATCTGTGATGAACTATCTATAGATGAGAAATCCCAAAAATGGTTTGATGAGATGGAGTGGATGGATGTGAAAATATTTCACACTTTTCACCATTTGAAAGTATACCAAAATCGGATTTCATGGGACTTCAATAAGAATATTTACCTTTGATATTTCCTTGAAGGAGAAATGGTGTTGGTCTACATAACCCCAATGATACTTAGGAAGAAGCCTCCAGAGTTATTACCAAAATGAGAAGGACCATATGTTATACACAAGGTCTACTCCAATGGAGCATATGCCCTGATTTCAATGGATTGATAGCTCAAAAAAGATCGCACTAATTCAAGGTTTTTGAAGAAATATTTCATGTATCCAAAAGCACGACACTATGTTCTAATCACATGATAATAAACTACAAAATGAAGTTGTCCATGCTGCATGTCGTTAAAATTCTTAACATCCCCGTCTTAGCTATATGATGTTAAACTACATAGTGACAGATGATTCCATGCTATAAGATGTTAAACTACTTAGCATCCATATCCTAATTAGAAGATCTTAAATTGCATGGTGATCATTTTTTCTAGTACAATTAATTTTTGTGCATAAATCATATTTGTGTGATGGAAAGGTAAAAATTCCCCCACTTTCTTTGTATGGGTCAGACTGGCACAAAGAATTTATCTTAGAAATATATATAGATTGATTCCAATTCATCAATTGGATATGTAGTGACCCCTGGATTCTACATCCTGGTCCATCCACTGGTCAAAATCAACATTGTCCCTCTCCTTGCATACAAGTTAGACTTTTGCAGGGATGGTCATGAGTCCTAACCACACGAAGTTAAATTGCATGGCCCAACAATGTTCTCACCTGAGGGGACATTGCCTCTGTCATCAGTCACCTATCATGACATGCTATAGAACTACATACATCTTAATTCCTACACTCATAGGATACATAGAGATGCCTTTTATCCTAGATCTTGGTCCATCCACCACATGGTAACAAAATGATTCTATTTTACTCTAAATTGCCTATAAATCATGAGAGGATACCCTAGCTATTTATTATTTCCAACACTGAGTATATCGCACATGAGTTTTGGAATGGTGGTAATGGTTTCCCCTAGAAAAAAAGGGATATAGGCATGCTATAGGTCCATTTAAAAAAATGGTTAAAAAATACTTTCCCCTCCCTATGTACGATTCAAACCTATATAGGTAGGAATCTATAGAACTATGTGTGGCTTGATTCCGTCCCCTATGGGATAAATAGTGACACCTAGATCCTCTATGTTCATGGATCCAACTGGTATAGGGAATTTCTAGAACTATGTATGGCTTTATTCCTACTCTTGCAGGATACGTTGTGACGCTCAGAATCTTCATTTTGGTCTAGCTGCCACCCAAAAAATAAATTCCTTCTTTCCCTAAATGAAGGTCAGACCTATTTAGAAATTCTATTTATAAGAGACACATTTGGGTTCATTCCTTCCCCTGTAGTATACGTAAACTACACCTGGATCTTCAAACTTAGGCCAGGCTGCATCAAAGAGTTGAAGGCAAATGCCCCCATTCTTCTTAATGACCCCCCTATGTGGTAGAGTAAACCCTTTTTAGACCATGTTTCTCACACTGAGTACTGATCATGTGGGATTAGGAGTATTGATAGAGGATTCTTTGCAGTAATACCAACTCACTACTGGCCAAAGTACTTATCACAAGAAACAAAACTACAAGGTACTCTAATAACTATGTGTGGATTGATTCCTACTCTCATAGGATATATAATGACACCAGTATCTATCATCATGTTCTAGACACCACCTAAAAATTTCCTTCTTCCATGCGTATGGATCAGACATATTTAGGGAATTTCCTTCAAGAACTGCGCATGGCTTGATTCATGTCCTCACAAGATATGCAGATACACATTTACCCTAAGTCTTGGACCAGGTACCACATGATACAAATTCCCCACTCTTTGTGCATAGGTCATACTATCACAAATATTTTTCAATAACTATGTGTGGCTTGATTCCGGACCTCATAGGATACGTAATGATGCCCGAATCTTTTATCCTGGTCCATCCACCACTAAAAAAACTACTCATTTCCTATGCATGGGTCAGACTGGCACAAGGAACATGCCTTCAGAACTATGTGGAATTTGATCCCCAACTAACTATGATATATAGGAAACTTCCAAAAGGTTCAATCCCAACACTACACTGATCTTATCCTTTTCACGATGGTTCGCTCTAGTCCTAACTGTATGACATTAAACTGCATGGACAAAAAAACCCTAACCACATGACATTAAACTATATGGTATATCAAGAAATATGTGTGGCTTTATTCCTAGTATAATGATATATTTAGCGATACTGAAGTTAAAAATCTTGGGTCCAACCATGTAGAATAAAAGTAAAAAAATACCCCCAACCTGCCACATGTGAAATATAAATAGATGCAGAGGATTTCTAATATGGACTCTTACATCCAGAACGTGTCAAAGGACCATGCTTTCCTTTACATACAAATTAGATATATGTATAGGATCTTGTACATCATAGCTAATCATGGTCTAGATATATTTCACACACCCATACATCCCCTTTTCTTCAATTAAACTCCATGCCCTGGGAAATTTTGGATCACCATAATCACCCACGGCTATCGAAAATAGATGGATAGTGTCTTACAAAAACCTTTGTTTGACTATGAATATAATGCCCTGGAGGCTCTGCGTATGCAACGCACAAAAAATAGCCTTTCAACCAAAGAAATTTTTTTCCTCGAGATAGGTTGTTCCTACTTTCATACACCCATTGGATCCTAAGCCTCACATCATCCCTCCTAACTCTAGGTCTCTTAGAATCATGGTTTACACCATCTTCCCCCACTCATGTCTTGGGAATAATAGGGATATCCCAACCAGATTATCTCATATTTATGAATAATCCATTTGATATTTTTTCCATACAACATGATGATTAAACTGTGTTGTCAACATCATTTATGTACAAGAGATAACTGCATGGAGCCACAACAGCTAGCTCATTCACATCGAGTATCCCACGTCCTCACCACATGACGTTAAACTACATGGAACAATAATTATCTTTCCCTTGATCATTTCATCCTTATGTGGTTGATTGAAACCCTTATTTCCCCATGTTTCTCACACCAAGAATAGCTCATGTGGGCTTAGTAATTTTGGCAAGGGACTCCCCACAGAGCCAGGGAGAATCAATCTACATTGACTGATCCTACTGGAATGAATTTGAAAGGTATATTAATGTTTTTCCATCTATATTGGAAAATGTAAAGTCCCAACCATATGAAATTTAGCTATAAGGTGCCCCAAATATAGAAAAAAATTCCCTTCCCCTACCTATAAATCAAACCCAAGTAGGGTGTCTAATCTTTGGATGCCAGGATCTCTAAACCTGGGTTCAACCCCATCAGGGGAATCAAAATGTCTTACCCCACATATGAGTCAAATCTATGTATGGAAGTTCCCAACTATATGGGTAAATCATGACCTGAATGCCTATAATGTATCCAGGCACACTCCCACAATGTTTCAAAGTCCGTGCTCTGAGTGATCTGGGATCTTCATAATAATCCACAACCATAAAAAATGGATGGTCAATGTTCTATGGAAAAAATTTCTTGGCTATGAACATAATTCCCTAGCAGCTCTGTATATGTTTACAAAAAAATGGCATGTGAACCAAGGGAAAATTAGTCCTCATGAGAGGATTTTCCTACTTTTGTACACCTAATAGCTTCTAAGCCCCATGTTATTCCTCCTGATCCAAGAACCCTCAAAACCATGGTTTAAACTCTCCTACCTACCCACATCCTAGAAATTTCAGAAAATAATATCCCAATTATCCTCTAGATACTCGGGGATTCTATGTCAACATCCTAATATCATGACGTTTAAACTGCACGATACTTGATACCTGATATTTACCATTAGGCCAAGTCACATTAAAGGGTATTTTCCCTCATGATCTTGCACAAGAAATGAATCTGTGCATGAGAGTTCGACACATTCCCTGCCTCATTGGTGAATCTGTATCCAAAACATAAATTCCCCATCCAGATGTGTGAATCAGATCCACATAGGTATGAGCCTTAAAATAACTATGTAAAGCTTGATTATTATCATCATAGGATACGTAGTGAAATCTGAATCTCTTATGTTGGATCCAGACATGAAATAGAAGTGTTATGTCCCTACCTTCACAAGGGTTGGACCTTTGTAAATAAAAAACTCATATGGGTAAGATAAAAATTCATCCACTTATTCTCAATATTCTGGGTAAAGTCCATCCTGAAATTCCCCCTTTCCATGGTCAGGAACACCTTTTTAAACCCCCATACTCTGCATCTAGAAAGGTCCCAATCCCTATAACCATCCCTATCCATTATAAATATATGGATAGTGCCCTATGGAAACCTTTGATTGAATATTCACAAAATTCCCCGATGGATATGTATATGTTTCCCACAAAAATGGCCTATCAACCAAGGGAAAAATATTTCCTTAGGAGAGTATTTTCCTACCTATATACACCCTTATGGAATTTATGTCCCACCTCAATCCCTAGATCTAGAAACTCCTTGGATTATGATTCACATATTTCACCATACCTAATGATAAAGGATAGTCATGGTCAAACTGATGTGGAAAATATGAGTCATTTACCCTCCTCTAGTCATAGTGAAATGATTTTTCAACAAAAACCTCAAATGTTCTGGTCGTATGATGTTAAAATACCCCATGAACTAACACTCCTTTAAATAAGTAAAACTTTTGTGGGAGATTTTTTCCATCCAAAGATGATTCAAATATCCTTATTAATTTCAGATATTGTTCCCTTAATAGGCCACCCACTATATCCCTTCATAGAAAAATAAATCTATAATTCTGTACAAATTTTCTGGCCATCAGAAATGGATGAACAGTGTCCCATAGACATCATTTCTTGGAAATGTACACAATGCATCAACGGATCTTCATATATTACCCACAAAAATGGTCTGTCAACCAAGGGAAAATTATTCCTTATGAGAGTCTTTTCCTACTTTCATATGCCCCATGGATTCAATGCCCCGCATCATATCCCATATCCATAAATCAAAATTCAAGGTCAAGAAAAATCCCTTGTCTATGTATGAAATTTTCCAGGACATTCTTGGTTAATGAGTCCTAAATTGGGGCCCTTTCCACATAAATTATGGTCAAAACTGTTCGACCTAAAACATTAGTAATGATAGTCCAGTTTTCAACACTCTAAACTACCAATGAAAAAGACACAACACTCACCAGGGTGAAAACCCACAAAGGGAACCCTGGAAAAAATTTGAGTACCAGTTCACTAAAACTATACTACATATGGTTTAGGAAAAACATCGAGAAATCAAGAAATAATAAATAGATGAAAATATTGTTAGGTCAAAAACCCGTTGGGTGGGATAAGTAAAAGTCAAGTTATACCCACAAATCCCACACCATAATAGGCTTAGGAAAAAATTAGGGTAATAATGGAAAAGGTAAAAATTTTATAGGGTTCTCCATGTGACCCTAGCAAAATTCAAACTACACTTGCTAAGACCCTCCGCTCAGGAAAAAAATTAGGGCATGATTTGATTATTTTCATTATCATAGATTATGATTCAAATCAATATCTGGTTGAGATTATGGTTTAAAATATAGTTGATCATAAATGATTAATGTTATATGAAATGGTAATGGAGAAGTATTGGAGAGAAAAATCTTTTCATTCTATTACAAAAAGACATGGAGGGCATCCACAACCCATGGCCTCTCCATGTGGGTAGGACATAACCACTACAAAATACATTCAACGGACTCACAGAGTTATATCAATGCCTGATTCGACTCTTCAATGGCCTAGTAAATATTTAGAAAAGTCACAGTGTCTACCTCCACACCTGCCCATAATGTCTCTGACTCCTGCGCTGGATCAAGGCCAGCCTTTTACCCTTCCTATACTAGCCATTTTCCCTTATCAACTATGGATGAAAAATAGGCTTGTTCCTAATTGACAATCTCCAATTTTCAACTCCACTATTCTAGTTCCTGATAGATCTGATCCGCCAAGGAACTTTTTTTGTGAGTTCTCTCTATAGACTCACGACTGCTCTGGATTGATTGGACAGTTTATTCATAAGAATATTTTTGACCACAAAAAAATGATCCCAGGACTCTATAGAAAAAAGATGGGACTTATGCATGCCATATTTTTCCTTATCAATGACCACCTACCTCACTATGTATAAATTTTGTGGTAATGAAATCCTCAAAACCCTAGGACCACAAAATGGTGATGTAACTTTGGAAACTTTTCAGAATATCGACAAGTGGTATTTGAGAAATCAATCTCTAGATGTTCTTCCATTCCCTTTGACGACCATGTTGAAGGCTTCCCAGTCCCTCTTGATTAGTCTTGGAATCACTCCCCGGTGATTAAATATATTTAGGAATGAATGTCACTAGGGAGGGACACGATTCAATAGTCATGGCATGACTGGATCCCTCAGCAGCCTCATCCTTGATAGTTGCAATAAGTGCAAGGATCAAAGTATCTACCACAATCTCCAGTGCTTGCAGTTGTGACACTAGAGAAATAAATGAAGCAAGTAAACACCCTTGATCATTGAAAAGAAAAAGGGGGAAAGAAAGGGTGGTAGTATGCGGATTGGTAAATTAACCTCCACTTGTCGAAGCATCGATGCCCTCAACTTTCATGATGGAATTTCCGCCCAATGAAGATGGTGTTGTGTCTTCAAAACACAATTGAGTTTTAAAGATGTTCAAGAAAACCCAAGACTCAGGGCCAAACTCGATTGGACCAGGATCCTCTAAATCATATTCAAAAGATCACTTATAGAAATTAGGATTGTAGGAATAATCTTATTAGAAAAAGGAATGATGGATAGTTCTAAAACCATAGGAACCAGAGCCACGACTGCTTCTGTAGTTGCAGAAAAAGGCACAATGTCCTTTTCTAAATTGTTGGGATCCGGGATAATAGCCTCCTCTATGGGTGTGGCTTCTAAGGAGGTATTATTAACAATATCATCTAGAGAATCAACCCTTGAAGGCATTACCTCTACAAGGGAAGAGTCCAACTGGCTTGGGGTGGTGATTCCTCAGGACCTAGAGCCCCTTTGGTAGCCTAAGACAATTGGGAATATTCACCCAATTCAGTTACTACTATCAAAGTCGGCCCATACTTCTCCAAGGAAGTGGGTTCAACACGCTTGGTTGGGATTTCAACATCTAAATGCTCCTTCCCTATCGGGGAATAGGTTGTCTGATTTGGGGAAGGAACATACAAAGGTCTCGAATACCCCCAGTCACCTCATTTGGTCTTGTCTCTCTTCCATGTTCAACCATGACTACTGGTGGTTCTTCTTCTACCATAGAAGGAACATGAGCTGTAGACGCTTGGGAAGCCACTGCCTGATTAATTATTGGTTCTGAATCAAAATATACATGCAATAAATGGTCATCAAGATAAAATATCTTGGTCTAACAACCAATTGGGTAGATATGACAGTTACTTATAATCCCTTTTTTGATGTGTTTCAGCAATTGGGACGCCTATCGACATTTCGTGGTATGGAATGGGGACGACTCCTTGATGAGAATATTAATTGGAGCCATAGGATGTAATTCCCCAGTATTATTTAAAATAACTACCTCCATATGTTCTATATAATTGATTGAACCTTCCCCAACAATCCCCACATTCGAAGAGGCATGTTCCCCAACTGTAGTTCCCTCATGGGTATATACTGGAGGAAGAACCATTTCCCGAGACTCTTTAGGTCCCTATAAAATTAAAAGATAAGAGTTAAGAATATTCAAAATGATGGAAATTAAATTCATAGTTAGTAAATATAATGATCACTCCTTCGATATTAATTTTCCCTGAGAGTACTTACATCCATTCCATCCGGTCAGACTGGTAAAGTGTGTATTTGGAAGAATAGAGACACATATCCATCTTGCTCAAGAATATAGCTACCTCATCTTGCTATTCTTCAATACAAATAAATGTAGTGGAAATAGTTTTCCCAAAAACCTAGAAGATCAAAACACCCTCCTTGAACAAGATTCCAAATGTCTTCATCAGTAGGTGTTGACACATGGCCAAGACTAGTAAGGGAAACCTTCCTCTCTTGGAGGAACTTCCACAAGGCACGAGGGGACTGATTTTGAAAATATTGGTGATTCCTCAAAATATCCCATTGCTTCAAGGCCACTAGGAAATTTGTGTCGCATGGGATGGGTTGTTGGTCCTTAGTGGTGGCCTCAACTACTTGTGATGTCACACCCCAAGGTCCCAATACCTTCCTTGGGGGAGAACTGAGAGGCTTCCAAATAAATTTCCCTGGTCGGGAATGCCTAGAAAATTCTTTCTACTTCCCATTTCCCTTAACCTCAGATGCCTTGGGAGTCGTAAAAGTGGGAACCAGATCTGAAAAATGACCATCTAGATATGATTAAACCCAAGAATCATCATAACCTCTTATAAGAAAGGGTAAAGAACCCTTATAATCTAGAATCATGACCTTGCACTGAGTATCCTCCTAGGTAAAAATCATCCACAACTATCTAGCTATCATATGATTTTTTTCTTGACATGCACTATTGAGAGCAGGGGGACATAGCATCTAAACACAGTTAAATTGATGACTGAATCTGCAAGGTGCATACCCATCACAGATAAGTTCCCCATCAATACAGGCAACAAAAATACCCTCTCTCAAAGGAAAGAGGTAGCCTCGTTTGAAAAAGTATTCTGAATTAGCATTCACAATGGTACTAGTAGGGGAAGCATAAGGATGATAGATGAAGTGGTCATGGTAGTTGATTCTAGCCATCAACTCTCATTCATTATTTTTAGTCTATTCTTCCTACTTATCTTGGGCTTCCCAACCCAATGACATAACCCCGCTAGTGATTTGATGGTACGGTCAAAGAATAACATGTGGAATTTGTAAGGTATTGATAAATGTGTAGCCTCCTATGTGGGATCCTATGCATCCCCAGAGGTTTTGTAAGGGCCCATTCATTCGATGAGGTGGCCTTTCCTTTCTAACCCGGCCTAGTAAGCGGTAGATTTTGTCCATGACCAGAATGGACAAGTTGATGAATTTACGGTGGCTAGTTGATCCACCATGACAATGGTTGTGACTCTCACGCTGATAGAGTCTCACACTGATAAAATTTATCCACTCAAAAAACATGGCCAAGAAGGCTACCAACTGAAACAAGCAGTCCACATCAGGGACAAGTTCCCATCCCCATTCATGGAACCAGCCCTCCTCTAGGGTAGGCTAGTAGGAACCTGCTCTTCTTTGAGTTTCCTTGGTTGGGTAGGACCTGGGTCTACTCACATCGAGCTTTGGGCCACATTGTTCGGAAAATGCACGGATCCAATTTGAAAGGGAAATGTATTGATTTGGGAAAGGGTCAATGTCCTTAAAAGTTTATTTTCTTGGGAAATAAGTGTTTTAGCCAAAGGATGAGCCCTCTCCTCATTGTCCTAGGTGGAAGTGGAAGGTAGAAACTCGTCATACATATCCCTGAAAATAGGGAACCTTGAAATCATCCAAACTTCCCAGAGGATAATGTCGACCTCCCCATGGACTAAATGAAAGGTATTAGTATTAGGACTCCACCTTCTTAAAAGCTATGAAATGAGGGTGTTGGCCTAATGATTGTAGGTCTGGGATATCTGAACATCCTCGTATAGCCCCACAGTCTGTAATTCAACTCGTAATTATTCATATCTTTGACAAACCCAGAAAGGCCACCCCCAATCCAAAAAAAATGAACCCATGGAGTGAAGGTCCCGTCAAGATAACCAGCCATGTTGTTCATTTGAAATATCCCTCTATGAAATTCTCCAACAGTAATGAGTTGTTTCTTCTAGTTTTGTTGTGCCTCCACCAAAGTCCGAGGGGCATAGTTCAACAATTACCCAATGGAGGTATCCTTTAATATGAACAACCTGTAGATGAAATAAGATCCTTAGAAATGGCTCTACTAAGTATCCAAGTAGTAGTTTGGTCAGCCTGATGTGGTTTTGGGATAGGTGCATCGAACAGTAGACTAAATACATAAATAGGATGCCTATTTGAGATCAGATACTCCCTCTGACCCATGGTGAGAAGATTTTATAAGGATTGGTGTAGTGGGGAAACATGGATTTTTTCATCTATAGAGTCTGACAAAGTGTTATTCCTTTCATCCACAGCTGAAAGGGGAACAATAGCAGTAACACCAGCAACAACAGCTTCATCAGTGGCACCCTGAGGAAGATCCATTATCTGGAATTCAAAATACCACACAAAAGGTTCATTCAAATAGAATGGTTGGGAAAAAGACAAAAAAATTCACAAAGGGCTATAAGAAGTCTTTGATAAGTAAGGCTCCGCATACTGAACACAGGAAATGGTTCAAGGAATGCCTTCCCCAGGAACTAAAAGTTCACAGAATGACCCACAAGATGCTGGACAGTGAAGCATTGGCTAGTGAATCAAGCCCAATTCATGAAATAGGATAACCAAGAATCCATCTATGTTATACGGTTTTCCAAGAATTTACAACTTGATGATTTAAAGTTCTATTTGGAAATTTAAAGTTTAGTTCACTGAATTAAGGTGTATCCCATTGAGAAAGAAAACCATGTAGTGTCTTACTACACTTCAGTTAAAACTTATGTTTTGAATTTTAAAAGGTCATTTCATGGATTAAAAGGTTGGTTCATGACTATGAGTGACCAATAAGAGTTCCCAGTTCACAGAATGTGAAGTACGGTTCGCAGACGATGGATTTCATGAATAAGATGGTACATGGAAACAGGGAAAGCTGAGAACACTTTGGAGAGCACTTTTCACCGAGAATTACGGTAAATGAAAAATGACCTTCCCCCTATATATAGTCATGGTCCCCCCAATATTTTGATATTTGTACCACAAAACCATTCAGTTAATGGATGTTTTCTACATCAGAACAACCTCTTATTCATCCCCATCGGAGCCCATTCCGATGGGGGGAATTTGTAGGGTCCTAAAAACTCTGCAAAGGGATGGAAAATACTCCCAAATATTTTATGATTGAATAATATGCAGATTAAATTGAAAATTGGAGATGAAAATTTAAGAAATAAAATTTTGAAAAGGACCAAAGTGGTCAGCGTGCAGATTTCTGGGAATGGTACAGGGATGGTATTTCCCACGAACCAAATGGTATACAAACAGGACACAAAACACTGGCCCGCAAGGCATTGGCCAATGAACAGGGTCGTTTTTAGAGTAAATAAATAATGATTCAATCCCCTGTGAACCATGTTGTTGGCGGAATGGAGGTGGAGAAATTCCACCCACAAACCGCGACCCCATGAACCAAGTCATTAGAGAAAATTTGAGGGAGAGGTATCCCCACACACACTATCCCGACAAACTCAGTTCGCAAATAAGGTGAGGCCAGTGATGTTCTGCTAAATGAATAATTTTCGAGATCAAGGAAGTGATTTCTACCACCATGAACTGTAGCCCCACAAATTTATATTGACTGATTTGTCAGTGGGCCAGGCGATTTCTTCATGGTCTTCCGCAAACGGTTTCACATGACCCAAATATACAGCTTCCACAACACTCTATAAAAGGGAAAAAATGGGAACTGAGAAGGTGGATTTAGGGGGGACTATCTTGGAATTTATAGATGGAATACTTTGAAGGAAAAATATTGATGAATTACAGAACCATGAACAATTTTCAAAGGGTTTAAACCTTCCATGAACCATAAAAATAAGGAATAATAATATGGGAAAATTGAAAACCTAATTAGTGAAACAAGAACCACACTCCCCTCAAGAATTATCTTCTTAAAAACTGCAGGACCAATGCCCCTTATCTAATTTAGCGTACCTCATAATACCACGCTATACAGACAAAACCCTGCCCTGTGTAGTGTTTCACTACACTGATAGACTCCATCACTGTCTACCACCACAGTATGTGGACAGAAGCCTAGGCCACATACCACTATGTTACGCAGACCAAATCCATCTATGCGCACCACTATGGTACATGAACCACATCCATGTTCATGTACCACCTCAGTACACAGACAACCCCTCCACCTGCCTAACAATGCTCTATGCAGAGGGTTTCCCACACCGCATGAGAAAACGGTATGAAAAGTGGGGTACCATTAGACATTCCATATTTCAGTCCTAATCATCCCCTTACATTCCAATCCTATCCTCTGAATCCCCTCCACTAACCAATCCATTGAAATCAGGCCAAATCCTCTTCCAAAGCAACTGGAATCATATGATAAAACTATCGGGCTCATCAGTGCATCCATTTGAGTTTACATACCCATGATAAGAAGAGTCGTGTGGGTAATTTTCATAAGGGTGTGGACCCCCATAATGTCATTAAGTTTACATTCCTAGGGTAACTCGGGGACTAACCTTTGAATACTCATGTAAACCTCCCCATTATAGGGATCAAGGGTAATCACTAATTTTTCAATTTAATAAGGGATAATGAAAAGTAAAAGGGATAATTCCTACTTTCCCTTTAACGAGGATCAATGCTTATTCCCTTTCCTAGAACTCATTTCAGGGAAATCTCCCTCAAGTAATCCCCTAACCTTTCCATGGGAGGTGGCGCTCTGGATCCTCTTAGTCCCAACCCAGGAAATGTATGGATAGATTTCCAAACATGACTATCCTAGATGTCAACATGTGTGAGGATATTTACATATTCAAATCCCCTCCCCATATCTCTCCCTTTGGGCTCCAGTACCATCTATTAGCAGATGATGTGGGATGTGCAACATCCAGATCCACTACCTCCTATTATTTCTCACACCGAGCATGACTCACGTGGGCATAGAGGTTGAAAGAAATCATAATATCTATATAACCCCAAATCATGGGAATCCTCCTATGTTTAATACCCAAAAAATTTCAAATCATCATGAGTCGAGATCCTTCTCATGGTTCTAGAAAAATGGGCCTCCTCCCAGGTGAAATCCCCAAACCTAAATTAACTATGATAAGTTTGATTCCTACTCTATCTAGGATACGTAGGATGCCTCTTTAAAGGCCCGAGATCAAATATACCTCATCTATGGTGTAAGCCGTAACCATATCCCATCAAGTGAGCAGCTTCCACATGTAAGTCATGCCCAACCAAACTATGAGGGCTTTGATTCCCAACCAATTGGGATATGTATGAAGATTCGCTGAGGTCCGAACCCAACTACCAAACCACCCTAATATTCTATAAGCCATATCCCTGGTAGGATCATATCTACCCAGAAGATTGTATCTATTTTTTCCATATTGGGTCACTTTAGTGTAAGTACCGCATGGAATCGTGGCTAGGAATCTTCCACATGGATGCCCTCACTGCATGACGTTAATCTTCATGGGTGGGTCTTCATCACATGACCTTAAATGGTGATGTATCTTGTAAAGTGACACCAAACTAAGTTTAATTTTATACCTCTTATAAGGATACATAGGAAGATCATTTTATGGGTTTGATCTAGACATCAAAACAATCTATGTTTCGCCATGGATAATGATAAACTCTAGAGTTTCTCATCATGTGGATTAAATCATAATTGTCCAAAAAAAGACCAAGGAATTACTAATGTTTCCATGAAAGGGTAACATTGATGAAGAACCTAGAATACATACAGATGTCTTCCTCGATGGAAAACCTAGGATACATACAGATGATTATATGTTCGTTCATGCCTTTTGATGATCTTGTGACCTAGGGGTAATTCACGGAAACATGCTTGGGAAAGAACCAAGGATTCACGAACATATGAAAAATTATTAAATCTATAATATATTCCCATAGTAGGCAATAATTTTCCCTCAAAAGGGTGTGTTGAGACTGAAGTACCATCCTCTCTACCAATGGAGTCCTTAAGTGTCGTTGGCCAAATCATCATCCAACAAGCACTTGCATTTGGAAGGAAGCTCCATGAATCATAGATACAAGGGTTGTTAGGTGTTTCCGGCTCCATGAATAAACCCTTTGGAGAGAATCAAATGAAATCATACCAGATGTTAATACCTTTATAATAAATGGAAAATGGGTCACTATATATTGGGCCATTTTTTCGCCCCTGGGTATGACGTGAATTGGACCGAAACAAATACATACAAATATCCCCACTGATGAAGAACCACAGATACATATAGTTGATTCTAATTTCAATACTAGTTAATAATTGATTGTTAATTCAAGGGTGACCCACCTCATACTTGGGAATTAATAAAGGATCCATGAACCTATCTTAAATCTTTGAGATATTCCCATAGTAGGAAACAATTCCACCCAAAATGGTGTGATGAGCCTGACCTCCCATCCTTGTGACCAAAGTTTGTTCTTAAGCATTGTTGGATAAACCTACCAATGAGCACCTTCCTTTAGAAAGTAGGTCCCTCTGGGATATAGAAACATTGGGTTTTTCTGGTTCCACAAACAAACTCATTGGAAACTATTTGGAAATAGAAATCCCAACATGAATGATTTCACACAACTTAATCCCATGTAATGAATCATCGATGGACATCATTTTACATTGGAAGAAAAAAATGGTGAAATAATTGTGAATACTTAACCAAGATGATAGTATCATCCATCTTGAAGTCCCCTTTCACTCTCATAAATTAAATAGGGTCGAACAAGATAATCAATCATGCACGTGTTCATTAAAATGATATGTTTATTTTATAGGGTTTTCTTGTTTTTATTTTTCATATATTCAGACACTTTCTTTCAAAACTCCCACTAATCCAATTACGTCCTTCCAGATCTTTTGAATGCATTCCCAAGATATTGTTCACATTGGTTCTTCACCCAAGAAAAGGACGCCATCACCAACCCAACATCTTCAACATTGGGTCTCTAATGCACTGGTCCAAGAGTATCATCAACAAATTACTATCCCAACCCTGTATTCCTACTAAAAGGTCATCCATCTCACCAAGCCCCACCACTCATCTTTTTATCAATGCTCTGTTTTCCAAAAGTAGATGATGCCAACCTCCATCTTGAACCATTTTGAGATATTATCCCCAAAATGTGAAAACTATTCCCTAACATATCCCATATAGGTGTGTTAAGTGTCCACATATGACTTCATCTAGAATACACAAGATTCATTACAGTAATCAATATTTCCAATGATGCACAGTAGTGATCCCTCAACATGATGAGGGAACTATCCTCAGTTGACAGATCTAAGTCATCCAGACCCGGGCATACTAGACGGCCCACCAGGGGTAGCGATCGGCCAACAATATAGTGACCCAAGCCTTTTACACATATATTTATGTGATTTTAAGCCTAATTAAACATCAAATTACAAGCAAAGGATCATAAACTCTAGTGTCTTAGAGATTTGTTACATAATTAATCATCATGATTCCAAAATAACAACATGTTTTATTTAATCTTCATAAATATATCCTAAATCCCTTTGAGCCCTTACATCTATATAGGATAAACTTTAGATAACATGAAGAAATGAATGAGCATAAAATACCAGTAAGGTAATAAACATTAAAATAAAGCATAGAACATGGGTTATAAGGCATAACATAATTATATATAAAGGCATGGAACATGATTAAACATAAGGAATCATAACATGAGATCATATAATCATAGATTCATAGTAATGTTTTAGAAACATAAAACATTAATTTAGCATGATTCTAGAATCATTTCATATAGATTATCATGATTCAAGTCTCAGTGCGCATAGAGGAGCACGAGTCAATGCTAACCACCAAAACCGTTGCACGTGGATCTAGAGGAATGTCTAACCACCAAGACCGTTACACATAACATATCATGAGACTAAACATTATCCAATACATTTGAACTCTATCTGAACACACCCATCATAAAATATTCATGAATATGTTTTCCACATAAATAATCATACATAATCAATCAATCATAAATAGAAGGGGTATCTATAGAAAGAAATGGGTATCATAATCATGTCATAGAGAATAATAAATGGGTGTATCATAAAAGTGTCAATGAAAGAATGTAATTAAATCATACATGGACATTCACATATATAATTAGGAATAAATTATGATAATTTATGTATAACTGATGTGATAATATCTAAAAATAGCACTTAAGAAACTTTATAATTAAAAAATTTTAGTGTGGTTTAAGGAAAATATTAAATAGAATTTAAAATAGAAAATGGAATAATCTCTTATACAAAACCATAATTGAACCAAGAAGGTTATCATACTAAAATAAGTGATTTTATGAAATAAATTGTGGATTAAAATATCTTATGTATTGCACTTGAAAATGGGTAAAAATTTTAGATGTTCCCTTAAATTGGGCTTTCTTTTTGGGAATAATTGAATAAGGAACCTTTTAAATTAATTAATTAATAATTAAAAAATCCTTTATATATATATATTATTTATTATAACATTATTAAGTTCATTTATTGACTTTTTAATGGGTTAATAGATTCAATTTCATCATTTAGGCGCATTAGTTTCCTTGGTTTTGATGATCAGTTTACTTGTATATGTGTTTGGAAAATAATGTATAATGAGGATAGTTAT
This sequence comes from Viscum album, assembly GCA_963277665.1. Lineage (NCBI taxonomy): Eukaryota > Viridiplantae > Streptophyta > Magnoliopsida > Santalales > Viscaceae > Viscum > Viscum album. Next base: position 61,688,830 of record OY728138.1, read on the forward strand.
ACAGAACTGAACTTATATATTATTAAGGAACATATAGAATATTAAAATACCATTTTTTATCCAAAAGTGATTAATATTCATTAGATAAATCATTAATGATAATCGTTTAGATTAATTTAGTATTTTTTTATCACAACATATTCATCTTGTTTTATAAATTAATGTCATTTATAAAAAATTATTAGAGAAAATTAAATAATATATAATAAATATTTTTAAATCTGGTTCAAACATAAAAATGGTTTCATGATCAGCCATGAATATGGAATTGAAATATGAAAACACATCGTCCATGATGGTGGTAAATCGGCACCTCACAGATGATGTTTTCATTCATAAAATAAATGAGAGAGGAGAAAATATTTGAGGATGAAATATTCCATAAGCATGATAAAATTATATTATATATAGGATACTTGAGTTTTATTCCACTTGTACAAGGGAATTTGAGTAGAAGATAAGAAAATAAAGGAACTTGAAAAGAAATTGAAAGAAAGAGGAAGAGGGTTTTACCTCTTGATTCCTTATTCTAGAGAACCTCTTTAGGGGGGTTTTTTTTATCCTTTGATAAGAACAAAAGATCTTGGACATAGGGTAGAGGTTTGGGAAGATTATTGGGAATAATTTGAACAAGGATCAAGGCTTGAGAGTTCTTAGGAGAAGAGGTGGTGATGGGTGGTATTTATAGTGGAGGAGAGAGGTGTTTTCTCATTATTTATTTCATTGGTTTATTATTTAGCTCAAGAGAAGAAATATTGTTAATTATTGAGAATAAATACAGTAATTAGACCATGTGAGTTCGAACCAATTGTTCTTAAATCATTCATGACCCAATTAATAGTGAATTTAACTTATAATGTATATATACAGTAAATTACCATATTTTACAATTCACAAAATATTCAATTATTTCAGAAAAATCCAAAAAATTCACCCTAAGTAATTTTAAACATGTAGAATTTAAAAATGAATTCCATTTTATGAAAATAATTTTCTAAATATTATAAATTTAATTTTTAATTAATATCATAATTTACTTGAAAATTACGGATTTCAAAATTATAATTGATTTTATATCACTTTGAAAAATTAACTAAGGTCTTGTAAATTATATTATAATTATAAGATATAAAAATATTAATTGAGGAATAAATTTTGTGAATATATGTTTTCTTTTAAATTATTAAATTATTCATAAAATTATAATAAAATATTTTAGACTTAAAAAAATATAAACACTTAATTAATAATTTTTTGAATATTTATTTACTTATACTAATATATAATTATACGAAATTGTCACTTATAAAATGGATAAATTTTATTTATACTTTCATTGGTGAGGTTACTATTCAATTGGCTGGTTTACTATTCATAAGGTTCATATTACTATTCCAAAGGTTAAGTTACTATTTCATCAGTATATATTCTTTAACATATATAAACACTTCTTATTTCATTCATTCGTCATTTATAGAGCTTGTATTGTGTTTTCTTATGTCCCTACTAGAAAATGAGGCTACTGCCACAGACCTATAGCCACGATTTTAAAATCGTGGCTATAGGTGGCTATAGCCACGGTTTTGTGGCCTATAACCACGGGTTTAAAACCGTGCCTATAGGCCAATTTTCCGTGGCCTATAGCTACAGTTTTAAAACTGTGGCTACTGGCCAATTTTTTGATGGCCTATATCCACGGTTCTTTAAAACTGTGGCAATAGGGTTCTCGCGCTTCCGTAGGAAAAACAATTCCCGCCAAAAATTTGGCGGGAAGACCTACCACCACAGTTTTGAGGCTATTCCCACGATTTATATTAATATATATATATATATATATGTATGTATGTATGTATCTGAATTATCGTGCGATGTAGTGGTTAGTATGCTGGTTTGTAAAGGGGAGGTACAAGGATCAAAACTCACTGGGGAAATTTTGTATTTAGGCTATTTCCACGGTTTACTGAGGCTATAGCCATGGTTTTAACCATGGTTATAGGTCATGTAATGTCCTAGGTAAATAAAGAATATGACATTTTCATATTTATTAATATTTGTGAATTAAATATAATTTTACTTTAAAGGGGATTCTATGTTCGATGGCGTACCTGATACACAACAACGAGTTTCTTTGAAATCTTACGTTGCACACAACATTGAGTTATACTGAAAAATAATAAAATAATATTATTTTAAATGGTAGTTAATGCCTAGACATTGTATTGGAATAAATGGACAGAACTAACTACAATATGAATATACATGTTTGTTAAATGTTTTTACATTTATCCCATAAATTTTAGAGGCTCAAAATAAGAAAGAATCTAATTTTAAGAATAAATATTCTAATATTCATTAAAAGGTTGATTTATCGCCTTTTGATGGAGAACCCTCATTAAATCTCATTTTGGTCACTTTTATATGTTCTATTTGACAAAATAAAATTATTCTTTAGAATCGGGATGTCAAAATTCACTTTGGGTAAATTTTTGGTATTTTTCTGATAAAATTCATTTTTTGATGAATAGTGAAAAATACTGTATTTTAATTCAAAACTGCCTTTTAATCTAATTTATTTATATAATTAGGTTATCTTTTTAATTGGTTTTAAAGTTTAATTATATTATATTTTTACCATTTAATACAATATTGGTCATTTAAATTAATTTCACTTTGAAATTGGGCATAAACAAGTTACAATCTTTTGATAGATATTGTTTCTTAAAAACACGCTATTTGTTTTGACAATGGGAATTAATTTTAAATTAATTAATGCAACTTCTATGTTTTGAATTTTGTAAAATAGACATCATTTTTGAATTCAGAATATCAAATATAGCTTAGGCTGAATTTTTTGTATTTTTCTGAAAAACTTCAATTTTTGATGAATAGTGAAACCACTAAGTAGTAGTTAAAAAACTGACTTTTTCATTTAAATGAAATTTTACTGATTCTGTGAATTGAATTTCGAAAATCTGACATACATGGTTGTTATTAGTAAGTAAAATGTGGTTCAATAAGACAAAAATAATTTTTTGGTGAATAGTAACTTTTGACTTTTATTTACTGCGATTAAAGGTAAATTGGGCAATTCAAGTTAAAAAGAATATTATAATAATACAAAATTACCTTAAAACTTATCATATCTTTATTGTATTAGTCATGGATGACCATGGGAATACTTGGGTCGATTTTGGTACCCCATGAAGCCACTTGGGAGTGATAATGACACTTTAGATTAATTAATTTAAAGTAAAGACAAAAATGACACAAACAAATATCTTTTAGTAAATTAATTTTTACATGGGGTTATATAAGTTATCTTTTTGACTATAAATATTAATTGGAAAGATAAAAAGATTTCCTACATAATGGTATTTTTTATAATTTTTAGATATCAAATAAATAAAATTATTTATGACACAAAAATGATGCAGTATTTACCTCATTAATAAATGATTTAAATAAATAAGATTATAAATATTAAAATAACATCCAAAACCTGTCTAAATATTAGTGTATAAATTTATTTCGACCATGAGTCATCTTATATTTGACCTTAATGAGTTTTGGACCTTTAGAAATTGAAAATTATTATATAATAAAATAATATTTTCATACTTTCTTAAAGAACCCCTCCTCCCCCTTATAAAAATCCCTCACTTCTAACCCATTCCTCACACCTCTAAAGCCCCTTGTCTTGTCCAACACCTACCCAAATAAGATCTAAATATCCCTTTCTTCCTCCTAGAAGACTTACCTTATGTATAAGGCACTTCAAGAAGTCCTTTTGGTTCAAACCAAATGAAGTTACCCGAATTAAAGGTAACAGTTTCTCTTAAATTCTTTTCTTTTATTTTACTTCTGTAAACCCAAAACTCTTTTTATTCCTCTATTTTATAAAAAAACTAGTATCCTCAATATACTATGATGTTTTTATGATAATTATTCGAACTATATTTACACACACCTCCATCTAATGGGTAAAGAACATATTGTTTCTGTGGATGGTAAACTAACGCCTCATGAAATGATGATTGTTCAATTATCTCCTACCACCTATTGTGGTGGACATTATGATGGAACTGTATTTATATATGATATATATTATTTTTATTTTTTCTTTATTATTTTGTATTTTTAATTTATAGAATACCTTTATGGTTTCCATTATGAGTAAACATGATAATTTCATTTCAGGAAGTGCGGACTACCGCCCCCTCAAAGTGATATGACTCGTTCATACCATACGTGGGACGTATAAAGGATGGAGTTATTGAAATTATATATGATATTATACTGGAATTATAAGATAACTATGTATCATTATGTTTTCATTCAATTAAAATACAAAATAGAAATGAAAGTAGCGTTCATGTGTACGTACGACTTACCGTCTCCATGAACAATGCATTTCATTTCTTATCTCCAAATGTTATGTAATATTATAAATACATATATATAATGGATATATATAATATATATGATTTCTAAATCATGAATATCATTCTGTAGATAATGGACTCTTGAACACATGGACAACTTGTAATTATAAGGTGTTCATTTTTTACTCAAGTACCAAATATCGACAAAACGACCATTATTAACTTAAATGATTACATCATGTTTATAACATGTTAATAAGTGATATAAAAGGAATAATAAACTTTAAAAATGGTTCTCAATCAAGTATAAATTAACTTAAGTTTATTATTCAGGAAGAACAAGGAACAAACAAGTCAAGTCAGACACGAGGTAAGGGGTTTCTTATCTCACTTATAATTCCGTGAGATTTCCATTATTCGCCACTAATTTATTGAATGTGGTGTATTGTGTAATTCCATTTGATATATATTATCATGATTCTATTTATATTCATTTTATTCTGTGAATAATTAGGTGGTTATTAACTATTGGTCATATTACTCAATTGATTACAACGTGATAAGGGATTTTCATCTCACTTTTTATTCCCATGAGATTCATGCTATATTTTACACTATTTCCTTTTATGTGGTGTATGTACTACAAATTATTGTATTCATTGTGTAATATACTTCAATTTATTGGTATTTACATCTTCATTTTATGATCCTTCTTTCATGGGTTGTATGTTTCATAAGTTACCAAATCGGTAAAGGCACCTTTTGACCCAATTTCCATTCCTTGGGTTAATCATCTAATTCTTAATTATGTCATGTTATGATTATGTGTGGAATCACTGTTTATTTATTTTTGTTGTAATTTCAAATCCCTTTTGTTTGGATATACTTTTGATACACATAATCACTCCATTGATAAATTCTCAAGTCATCGATATGAACTTGATAAGAGTAATTTTAACTCAATTTTCATTCATTGAGTTAAACATCAAAGTCATTAGTGTTGTTTTTACAAAAATATGTGTGAATGTTCTATGATTGATTTAAAATAAATATCCAATCATATTGAGGGTATTTATATTTTTCACACATTATTGTGTAATTTATTTATCTTCAATTTAAGGATACAGTTTTTATAAGGGATTTCGTCTCAATTTACATTCCATTGAGACTTTATTGTCGTTATACACCAATTCACTCTTATATGGTGTATATAGTGTCCTTTGGAATATTATATTATTAATCCCTTTATTCTCATGATATTATAAAGTTCTGATAAAATTTTATTCCTCAATTATTTGTATCCAAGCGTCTCTCATTTTGTTAAAAACTCTTTAACTAAAATATCGTTTTAAATGTTTTAAAGATTTATTCTTCTAAATATTTCTCATTAATGTCCATTTTTTCAAAATGTTTTTTTAGGATTTATTTATATGGGCATTTATGTTTTAAAATTTAAATTCCTTTAAAATCTTCAAATTTGTATGGGACACTTTGATTCAAAAATCTCTTTATTAACTGTTTTAAATGGTTTTGAAAATAGTTTGACAAAGTATAATTTATTTCAATATCATGATTTGATATATTGTGATTAGAATGTGGAAATGTTGTCTTTCCTTTATTCTTGTGTTATGTGTTATGATTATGTTATGGTTATTAGGAATTTTTTACATATACAGGTGGTTCCGTGATAAACCTAGGGCGGGTGATTCCGAGATAGCTCTCTAATGCATTGGGTAACGTGATAGAGGTAAACGTTAATGTTTCTCCTAAGATATTTAGGTAATATACTATGATGGGTATTCCAAATGTGACTCTCTATGTAGTTGTGATAGCTACAATGTAAGTATGTTATGAATGTCATAAGTTACCTTTATGATTTATGATTTTTGTGGGTTATTCATAAATCTTATGTTTTCATAAGGTATGTTATGTTTGAATAGTATGGTTTCATTGAATTGTATTTATTGATGGGATAATGTTTTCTTTCCTTATTTTATAACCCTTACTGAGATTTTTTCTCATCCCAAGTTTTTGAAATTTTTTTCATAGGACTTAAAGATGAATAGGGTCAAGGATAGGATCAAGGAAAAGTCATGTTGTTTAAAACTTGGAAATAGACATGTTTCTCTTTATGAGTTTTTATTTTATGAAAAAAATGGATACTGAGTAGTAGTGTCTACATGTAATTTTCAAGTTGATATGAAATAGTTATGGCCTAATTCTCTAAAACTCTAAACCTGAAAAGATCCTCAATGTGAATTATTCATTTAATTCAAGATTATGTAAATGTTTAAGACTGGGTCATTATAGGTCAACCGCCACGGTGACCATTTTTGAGACCTATTTCCACAATTTTCAAAACTGTGGCAATAGTATGGGACCTACTTCCACAGCGATAGCGGCCACAGTTGGCCAAAATTGTGGTCGTAGGCTATGGCCACGTTTTTGGGTCCTATTTCCATGGTTTTGAATCATGGAAATAGGCCTTTTTCTCGTTGTGTGTGTTTATACCATATTAAATAATTATAAAAAGGTAATTTCTATAGATAAAACTTTGGTTTGTTACATTCTTTCCCCCTTATGAAATTTCACTCTTGAAATTTCATTTTATATTCTAAGTTGAAAACAGGTGCGGGTACTTATCTTTCATTACTTGCTCTGGTTCCCATGTTGCCTCTCCACACTTATGGTTCCCCCAAAGTAATTTGACCAGGTGAGTAGTATTTTTTTGTAGAAATTTATCTCTATGATCCAAGATCTGCATTGGTTGCTCATCATAAGAAAGATCATTCTCCAACTATACCACCTCTAAAGTCAGTACATGTGAAGGATCTTGTATGTACTTACTTAAGAGGGATATGTGGAATACATCATATACTTGAGACATGGTTGGTGGAAGTGTTAGTCGATAAACCACAACTCCAACACGGTCATGGATATCGAAGGGGATGATGTACCTAGGAAATAGATTCTCTTTATTTTTGAATCTCATGATCCTCTTCCATAGAGATATCCAGAGGAATACCACGTCTCCAACCTTAAACTCCAGGTCTCGTCGATGATTGTCTGCATAGCTCTTTTGTCAAATTTGGGCTACCTTGATGTGCTGCTAAATGATTTTTACATTCTCCACCATTTCTTCGAAAAATTTAGGTCCTTGAATCTTATGTTCACCAACCTCATCCCATCATGCCATTATTCTGCACCTTTTCCCATAAAGGGCTTCATATGGATCCATTTGGATGCTTGAGTGGAAACTATTATTGTAGGAAAACTCAAATAGAGGAAAATATTGGTCTCATCCCTCTTTGACGTCAATAGAATATGCTCTAAACATTTCTTCTAGTGTTTGAATAGTTCGCTCAGATTGGTCATTAGTTTGAGGATGATAGGTCGTACTGAAGTTCAACTTAGTGCTTGGAAAATGTTAAATACTTTTCCAAAACTTTGAGATGAATATAGGATCTTGATCAGATACAATCGATAGTGGTACTTTATGAATTCTTACCACTTCATTGATATATATCTGTTCAAATTGATCCACTGAGAAGTCCTCTCGAATTGTGATAAAGTGAGTTATCTTTGTAAGATGATCCGCAATAACCCATATAGCATTATTTCTACTGGATGTCTTTAGATGTCCAGTGAAAAAAATCCATGGTGATGTTTTCCCATTTCCATGTTGGTATGGGTAATGGTTGCATCATCCCTTAAGACATTTTCCTTTTAGCCTTCACTTTCTGACTGATGTGGCCATATTTTAGTAGGACCCCGGGACACCCTAAGAGGGAAGGGGTGAATCAGGGTGTCAAATTTTTCTTTCAAAACAAGGATCGTGTTCCCACGTTGGTAGGAACTTGTTAAACCTATATGACTGATGAGAACAGAAAGCAAACAATCACATGCATAGAGACTACATAGCACTTTTACTTGATTCGTCACTAAGGGCTATGTCCAGGGAGCATACGCTGACAGTGTGTCGGTCGTACCTAAATCTACTAATATTCACTAGTTTTTGGATTACAAGGTTCGGTCACAGTAACTCTTTTCCAGACACACTGCCTTTACAATGGTTCAGGGAAAGCTCACCATGTCCCTCAGATCACTTCTGTCGACACCCCCTAGCTCATTGCCTTGTGAGAAGTCTAACTCAGTTTATCAACTTGAAGGTTGCTTCAATAGATTTATATCGAAGTATTTGTCTCTGTTCAGCACGAGACACTGCTTGAATCGAAGTCCTGAATTGATGCACTTGAAAGAGATGAACCACTAAACCAGATATTCAGAACATTTATTCAGCATACACTAACAATTGCACGCAACACCTACCTTGTGCGCGCAAGATCTTACTTTTGCACGCAATATTATTCTTTGCGTGCAAGATCCACTAATAGTGTGCAAGATTTTCTTTTCACGTGGAAATCTTTCACGCAACTACAACTTTTAACCGCAACTTCGGTTTTTATGTGCAACTTCCAATTTTACACGCAAATACAACTTTTTTGTGTCGCCACAACTTGTACACACAACTTCCTTTTCACGCAATATTTATGCGCAACAGAGTTTGGATCTTCACTAAGTCTTCAGTCGCCCAAAATGAGGGGGTCAGCTCTTATTTATAGGCGTCACTGACACCCGTGTGCAAAACACACCGTGTCGCGCAAAAACTCTCATTCTGCGTGCAATGCTTTTCGCACATGAACCATTTTTCATGCACATCTTCAGATTTTTCGCGCACCTCATGACTTTACTATTTTTCGATGTTCTGATCCCGAAACATGCCATGTACGTAAGTTTTCATAACTCCTACAATCTTGTACGCAACTTCCTTTTCCAAACACACTTTTCTCTATTTTCCAATTTTCAGGCCCAAAAATTTGACAAACACTGGGAAATAACACCACCTTCAATACTGTTGTCTGCTTGAATTGTATGATCCATTTCCTAGAAAACATTCTGAACTTTCAATGAGGATTGAAAATAAATGCAAACCATACTCCATTTCATTCATAGAATGGTCGTGGTTTTAATAATTTTTACATAGTCTCCCACATCTATATAATTAATTTTTAATGATTTAATTAATTATTCTTACACTTTTCGCTAAATATTGACACACTTTTCTCCAGGTATGATGCTCGCTGTGGAATGTGGGTGGGTTGATATCATCATTGAGTCTGACTGTTTCACTGTAATCTATGCTATTAACAACAACGACGGTGGACTCCAGTCATTTGACTTCATCATCAGGAGAATTTGCTCGCTTCGCCAAGGCTTCTTTTGCTGCACCTTCTCCTTTAGCAAAAGGGAAGGAAACAATGCGACCCATAAGCTGGCGGCCTCCGGCCCCTTTGATGACAACCAGCTCTGGCTGGACAATTTCCCTTCATGGCTTTGCATATGTACGTCTGTTGATCTTCGTTATTAATGTTATATATCCTTCTTTTCAAAAAAAAACCCTTTAAAATAATTAATTTACGTCTAACTTTAATTTTATAGTTTTATAAATTACTAATTAGTTTAGAAGTTGTAACCTTCTTACCTTATAATAATATGTCATTCTTATTGTTTAATCAATTAACCAAATTTTTTTCATTTAATTAATTAATTCATTACTTCAAATTTTAATCTTTTTAACATTTATTAACTTTATTAATTTATTCAATCTCGATTATTTTTAATAATTGTTTTTAATTCATTTTATAAATTTTTCTTATTGTTTTTAGTGTTCTACTAACATTAGTTGGACAATTCTTAAAGTTAAGTTTTTTCTTGTGTATAGATTTTTGTTTTAGAATTAATTAATTTCCCGTTGTTTAATTAAAAATTAATTTAATTGTTTTTTATTTAAAATTTTAATTGAATTTATCAATTAAGTTATTATTTTCCCCCTGCTTTAAGGTTGTTTTAAGAAATTATTTTAATTTCTTAATTAAATCATTTTGTTTTACTTTTAAAGTTTCATATTTATATTTAAGTAAGTAATTTAGTTTTAAACTTTAATATCATTAACTTTTATTACTTTCATTTTTGTTAACTTTAGGTTTCATTTCGGTGCCACCATTTTGCCTTTAAGTTATGCCACCATTTCACCCTTTTTTCTCGTGGCACCGTTTCCACTTGAAACTGCTTCATTATTTGTCGTGGGAAGATAGTTCTTTCACTAATAAGGTGACTATAATCTAATGAAATCGAGCTCGCGACGCAGTTACAGGAGGGATCCCCGACGCTGGAAGAGACCACTCGGCCGCAATCGCAACCGCTGGAGAATCAACCTATCACTGCCTACTTGTTGAAGTGCAACGGAATCGAGAGACCCCCTATGCACAAGGAAGAAGATGGGGGGGGAGGTGAAGTAAAAAAATTAAATAATAATAATAATAACGAATAAAGATAAAATATAAATAACAAATAAATAATAAAAATAAAATTAATTATATAATTTACTAATTATATAATATATATTAAACTAAAATAGTTAATAATAACTTATAATATTAAACAAATAAGTTATTAAACTACAATAATAATTTATAAATAAGATTAATTTTTAACTAATATAATCAAGTAATACTTTATTACTTTAATTAATTTAATAATTGTAACTTTTTAACACTTACAATTATAATAACAAATTTAATAATTAAAATAAAGTAATTGACTTGACTAATTAATAATTTAAAGATATATTAACTAATTACTAATAATATTAACTTAATAAAATTATCATTTAAATAAATATTAAATATTAATCTTAATAATTTAATCTAATTGACTTAATTTAACAATAACATTTTATAATCCTAAAATAATATTATAAGGTAACTAAAATAATAATTTTAATAATTAATAATTAATTTAAGTTTTAGGTTAAATAAATAAAATATTCAATTAAAATAACTTTTAACTAAGTAATTTAACTTTAATAATAATAATCAATTGTTTATTATCATGTTTTTAACAGCTTTAACTTTGCCCTATTTTTCTTTTCTACATAGGTACATGCAGGAGACAAAAACACATTCATGTTCTTGCAACTAACTCATGCGGAGTTAGTTACATGAGTTTTACTCAAACGACGTGTCATTCACCAAAAAAACGCACATGTGTAGTTGCGTTGCAAATTACAAGACTATGTCAGTGGAAGAAATTGGTGATAAAGCAGGGAATGATAGTAAGATTAAAAGGAAGATCCGCAGTAACACTGGGCAGGGGGACTCATTCATTAGACTCGTATTCTGATTCCATGCTATACTTTTCAAGAGCGGTGACTCCCTGGAGATCCATGACCAGACCTGGAGGCAAAGGAGTCCAAGAGCAGAGCAGCATTAGGGGAGTTCTTTCTCCTTCTTTGTACTTATTTCTTAATACTCTGTAATTAGATGTTTTTACTGTAGAAATCAAAATGATCTTAAGTTAAAACTTTCTAGCTTGGGGATTTAATCCTACTGGTTTTACTTTTAAACTTCTTCACATTCTTATCTTTTTACTAAGTTAGAATCAGTTGGCGAGATTGATTCCGACTTTCTTTTTTTATTGTTTGCATCTCAATTATTTTCAATTCAAAATATCAAAATTGATCAAGGAGATTGATTTTGAATACTTTTATTGAAGCTTTATTGTTGTCAGCGTTGAAATTGTATGACAAGTTAAATTCCAATTTCTTTCTTTTCAAATTCTTAAGTAGTTTGATTAAGTTATGGAGTGGCGAACTCGAAGACTTAATCCTCTGCCTGTTGAGTTTCCTAGTGAGGGAATTTTTTCAGCCCTTCTTGAGATGTGATTCAATATTAAGTTGTGGATAAGGCATCCTTTTGACCAGTAGTTTAGAATTCCCAAATGACTTTACTTGATTTTTGCTTCTTTTTCCTTGCTGCTATGTAGGTTAGTTTACTATTTTTTCTATAGTTCATCATTTAGTTAGTTTAAGACATAGTTTCTTAGTCAAAATCTTATATTGGGTTTTCAATTTCAAAACAGGGAAGAGTGGTTTTCAGTTCAGGTTCAAAAATTTCAGATTTTGTGATTTCCAAGTTATTATTCTCTTCCAACATATTGCCATTTTCAATTATAGGTTCATTATTCAGAATTTCAGAAATGTTGGGTGAATAGTTTTTAACATTTATGTTTAAAATTTCAAGTTTGTCTTCAACCTAAGTGATTTCATTATCAAAACTCCTAAAACAATTATTTTTCTCAAAAGTAGGGATCATGAAGAGAACTAGGAAATATTTTTCAATATGTTTTAGTTTGTTTTTAGAATTATCCAACTCAACTTCATTTGACATCTTAATGGAATATGCAGTGTTTTATTCTTGATTTAGTGAGTTTTTTATTTCAAATTTTAGTTCATCATATTCAGATTCTTTAGAATAAAAGTGTTTTTCCCAATTTTCGAATAACTTTCCTCTTCAATTTCATTTCAAAATATTTTATAAAAATTTTATTTTTCATTCATTTCAGATTCTTCTTGTTCCTTAAACCTTATATGTAATTCTAAAAGAATATTTTATAATATTTTCATTCTTTTATCTTGCTCTTGAGAATCTCTAAGTTGAATTTCATGGTTTTGATTTAACTTGGAATTCCAAACTTCCATCCTAGAACTCATTTTAGATTCAATTAATTCAAGTTTAGTTAGGATGTCAGGATTAGATTAAAAGTGTTCATCCTCTTCAATGTAAAGAGCCTATTGTGGCTGGTTATAGACACACTTCCAAGCAATGTGGCCATAACAGTCACAACAATCACAGTAAAATTAAGAATCATCCATTTTTTATAATGTTAAGATTAAACACACTCTCAAATTTAAGCAGCTCAAGCAGAAAATTGAAATCAGATCAAGCAGTGAAAAATAGTTTATATTTTTTTATCAGTTTTTTATTATATGATTTTTATGTGTTTTTTTATTTTATTTTTTAATTTTTTTAAAACCTTAAACACTCAACACATGCCCTACCAGGCAAAGGTGCCAAATTTTGATAAGGTTGGAGGCCGTCACGACCCTACACCATTATACTAGTGTAGTAGTTACAAATATTATTTTGAGGGCTGTGATGATCTCTGGCCTCATCACTGACATATGAAACACTTTTATGTATATTCAATGATCTCCCTTTTCATATTTTCCAACCAAATTTTCTCCCGGAGATCTCGGTACATCCTTTTTCTCCTTGGGTGAATAGAGAAGGTTGAGCTATGTGCATTAATCAGAAGATCTTTCTTTATCTCTGGATTGGATGGCACACATAGTCATGAACCAAATTGTGTTACTCTATCCTCACTGATCTTGAACTCATAGGATTTCCCATTTCAGATAGATTCCACCATTTCTTGAATTTTTACATCATTTCTTAGAGTATCCTTTATTTTCTTCATAAGGGATGGTTGAGAAATCATTTTAGAAAGGATTGATGATGTTCCTTCCTTAACTATTCTTATGTACATCCTTTGAAAATCTAAGAATATTGGATCCTTCTCAATTCTCATCATTGATAACGATGCATGATCCTATATACTTAGAGAATATGCCACCTTATTTTCTTTACTAGGATGGCAGTGGATTGATCCTTCGTAATCCTTGATGAGCTCCAACCATCTTCTCTGATTCATATTAAGATCCTTATATGTTAATATATATTTGAGACTCTTGTGATCAATATCTATCACACACTTCTCCCCATAGAGATAATACCACCAAATTTTCAATGTAATGATCACAACCGCCAACTCCAGTTCATGCATAGGATAGTTTTTCTCATGAAGTTTCAACTGCCTTGAGGCGTAGGCTATCACTTTATCATTTTTAATCAGTACACATCCAAATCCTCTCATTGAATCATTTTTTTACACCATAAAGAGTTCTCCACTTTTCAAGTGTTTGAGTACTGGCCCAGTGATAAGCCTCTTTTTGAGCTCCTTAAAGCTTTCCCCAAATTATTGAGCCTAGAAAAAATTCACTCCCTTCCATGTTAGCCTTGGTTATTGGGTTTTAAAATCATGAGAATCTCTCCAAAAATTGGAGGTAATGCCCAGATAGTTCAATGAAACTATGGATCTCTGTTACATATGTTGTCTTAGGCCAATCTTTGATTGCCTTTGTCTTGGAAGGGTCTAAAAATATTCCTTTTCTAGTGATAACATGCCCTAATAATGATACTTCATCAATCTATAACTCAAATTTACTATACTTTTAATATATTTTCTCCCTTGACAAAGCTTTTAGAATAGTATTCAAATACTCCACATGTTACTCCTTGCTCTTGGAGTATATTAGAAAATCATCGATAAAGACTACCACAAATTTGTCGAGGTAACACCTAAAGACTATATTCATTAATTCCATGAATATTGTGGGAGCATTTGTGATTACAAAAGGAATAACTATGAACTCATAGTTTCCATACCATATTCTAAAGGTAGTCTTGGGAATATCTTCCTTCCTCACCTTTAATTAGTGATATCTAGATCAAAGGTCCACCTTATAAAAATAACTAGCCCCCTGCAGCTAGTCGAACAAGTAATCTATCCATGAAAGGGGATACTTATTCTTTATCATGAATTTATCGAGTTCATGATAATTGATGCATAGGTGCTTTGATCCATCCTTCTTATTGAAATAGAGGATAGGCTCACCCCATGGTGAATCACTCAGGCATATAAAACCCTTTTCCAGATTCTACTGTAACTGCTTCTTCAGTTCTACTATCTTAATGATGGCCATTCTATAAGGTTTATTAGATATAGTTAGAGATCCAGGAATAATATCAATTGAGAACTCAACCTATCATTAAGGCATAATACCAGGAAATTCTTTAGGGAATACATCAGTGTAATCCCTCGTGATGGGAATGTATTCGAGCATGATCATCTATTTTGTCTCAATCATTTGAGTGAGATATGATTGCTCATAAGGCAGTAATATTGAAACACGAGATGATGATACTAAAGGATATTCATATTCCTCCATACACTTTTAAAGAATTGGAGGATGATTTGGGATGTGATGAGTGATCTCCCTTTATTTAAAGTTGATATTGGATTTGTATAAAGACATCCAATCCATTCCCAATATAGAATCAAACTCTACCAAAGGAAGTATTATGAGATTTTCTGGGAGGTTCAGTCCAAAAACATTTACCAAGGAGGATTTATGTACTTTGGACACAATAATCCCCCCATTATCTACTCTCACAGATAACTCAACCTCCAAATTTTGAGGCGTTTTTTGAAATTTTCTACAAAACTTTCAAGATATGAAAGAATGCATAGAACCAGAATCAAATAGTATGTTCTCTATTCTTGAATGAATAACCAGCGTACTTGTCTCCACATCATTTTTTAGCTCCACATTTGCAGTAGTGATAGAATAATCCCTTCCTTATTTCCTTGTAGGTTGTTGTTTATTACCTTTGAAAACTCTGGGCTTAGGGAATTAGTTTTCAAAATTCCCATGTTCCTTACAGTTGAAACACTACACTACTGGCTGAGCATTGATATGAACCTTCCTTTCTTCTTCCACGTTAGTGGGATTCTTCATATTGTAACGACCCAATGTTTTATCAATGAAAATACCCTTCTTATAATTATGTCATATAATCACATGAAATTATAACATAATGAACTACTAAGTACTTTGTGACCTTTAAACATAATATTTCCACTTCTATGTCTTGAATTTCGAAAATATGTTATACACTGTTACGATCAGTAAGATGTTTGGAGCCTGATATGAAAAACTTAATTTTTAGTGAATAGTAACTGACCCTTATGAATAGTAATGTTACCCTTATAAATAGTAATATGAACCTTATGAATAGTAAATCTACAAAAATAATAGTAACCTCACCTTTGAATGTATAAATAAAATTTAGGAATCTTATAGGTGATAATATAACCATAGTAAAAGTATTGGTATTTTTGTATGTTATAAATAATTAATTACAATTAATTAATAAATTTAAAAGAAAATTTATTTCCCTAAAATGTTTTCATAAATTGAAAATTTTATGTCTTCTGGTTTTAAGATAATTTTATAAGACCTTATGTAATTTTTGAAAGCATTATAAAATTAGTTATAGTTTTTAAATCTGTATTTTTCAAGTAAATTATGATTTTAATTAAAAATTTAATTAATAATATTTAGAGAATTATTTTTGAAAAGTGTATTTCATTTTTTGATTCTACATGTTGAAAAATTGTTAGAGAGAATTTTTGGGATTTTTCTGAAATACTTGAATTTTTGATAAATAGTAAAATACGATAATTTTCGATAAGTGCTAAAACCTGAATTTCTGCATCATGCTTGAGTCAGGGATGATGTAAATGGAAATTGGTTCGAACTCACATCCAATTATTACTATTTTTTCATAAAATCATCACTATTTCTTGTCTTATGGGAAAATAATAAACTAATGATTAAAATATTAAGAAAACCCTCCTCCCCTCCACTATAAAAACCACCCACACTTCCCTCTTCTCTTTACTTCTCTTAAGCCTCATTCCTTCCCTAAATTATAAAGAAATCTATCCCCAATATTCTATACCACATATAGAATCCATTTTCCCCCTCAAAAGACAAAATCCTCTCCCCTTAAGAGGCACTCAAGGAAGATTAAATGAAGAGGTAAATTCCTCATTTCTTTTCTTTCATTTTCTTTTCATGTTCCTTTGTTAACTTTTATTTATCAAACTCTCCTCATAAAAATGGTATGAAAAATACATTACCATAAATTTACTATAGTTTTGTTGTTATAATGGGATAATTCATTATCATCTCTTCTTTCCCCTCCTTTTATACGAAAGAAACAAAAACACCACCTGATATGTGTTAATTTATCATATTCAAGGACGATGGGTTATCAATTTATATTACCATCTTCAACTATGGTAATTAAACCATTTTTATGTTTGAACCAGACTATTAAATATTTATTTTATCTAATTCAATGTTCTGGAATCATTCTTCACACATGATGTTAAATAATAATACAAAACAAGTTAATTATGAGAAAATTCTCCAAATTAATCTAAGCATTTATCATTAATGTTTTATATAACGATTCTCCTTTAATCCAAATAAAAAAATGAATTTTATAACCATGTAATCTTGTGGATGTTTTCTAATGTCATATAACTTCAATTCTGTACAACCACTCTCATTATACAGGTTTATCCAAACATGAATATAAGTGAACCGATCATTAAAACCAAGGAAGAAAACACTCCCAAACAATGAAATTGAACTTATTAACTCATTGAAAAGGACATTAATATACTTAATAATATTATAATAAATAAATAAAATGTAGTTTAGGTTATGTAATTATTAATTAATGAAAATAATTTGATTATTCAGGTCATTAAGATCAAGAGAAGAACACCATCAGACTTAAGGTAAGGGATCCTCTCTTTCTCACATTTATTCAAGAATCTCCTCTATGTTATGTCATTTTATGTGTGGTTACTAATGATGGGGTATGCTTTTGAACCTCTAAAATACTTCCATCATGATTTATAAAATAACATAAACCCCTTTCTCTCTCATTAATCCTTCTTAAGTACACCTATTACCATGCCGATATTCCATAAGGGATTCTACCCAAACCTCCATTATTCCTTTGGGTTATTCTTATTCTCTTTTTACCCAAATGAAATCCTGTATTCTATTTATTTAAATATTTTAATTTATGTTTATGTTTCAAAAATCATGTATCAATATCCATTAGACATTATCTTTTGGGTATATACATGCTTTTAAGTGATTCCCTCCTCATTACTTCTCGATAATCAAACCCCTTTAAGGGAACTTCCTGAATTCGTACCCAATTTCAAGTTCACTCTAACATATGTTTTAAGCCACCATTGTTTTATAAAACCATTGTTTTTATTATTAAAACCTTCTTATATCACTTTTTGTTTGGTAGAAATGATTATTCCCTTCACTATTTTAAATGCTTGTTAGTGTTTTCCTTAAAACCGCGCTAAAATGTTTTAATGCTAAAAAGTCTTAAATGCTATTTTTACATGTTTTCACTTATATTTGACATAACATACCATGATATATGACTATTTTAACTTATTAATTTCCATGTATGTTCTAATTACTTTCTTTCATGGACACTTTTATGATACACCCATTCATTATGATTTATGACAGGATTATGATACCAATTTATTTCCATGGGTGACCTTATGTTTAGGATTGTTTATGTATGATTATATATGTGTAAAGAATATTAATGAACATGTTAATATGGGTATGACCATATAGCTCTCCAATGAATTGGGTAAAGTTGAGTCTCACGAGATGTTATGTGCAACGGTCTTGGCGGTTAGCCTTGACTCGTGATACAATGTGCAATGGTCTTGGTGGTTAACCTTGACTTGTGCTTCTCTATGTGAAATGAGCCTTAACTCATGCTAAATCAATTTTTTATGTTTTTGGAACATTACTATGAATTAATTTTTATAAGACCCCATTTTTATATGTTATGATTACATATGTTCTATGCCTTTTTATATAATTATATTATTCCTTATAACCCATATGATAAATATTTATTTCTCATGTTTATTCCCTTTCTGGGATTTTTAGCTCATCCCTTTTTTCATGTTATCCCCAAGTTATCATATGAAGATTTATGATCAAAATTTAAGTTAAGATATCTTTATGAAGACTAAATAATGAAATGTTATATTTAGTCCCATGTTTTCAGTTTAATGTACCTAGTCTTCCAAGACACTAGAATTCATGATCATTGGATTGTAATATGATGTTTTATTATGCTTAAAATAATGTAATGATATGTGTAAAAGGATAAGGTCGCTACACATATCCCTTTGACAATTCTTATCCAGATGCCTCATTATTCCACATTTGAAGCATTTTTGGGTTCCCTTTAGATAGTTCCCAGGATGCTTCTTCCAACAATTTGGCATGTGGGATATTAAATATTCTTTTCATCATGAGATTTATTTGAAGATCCACCCATATTAGACTCCATTTTTCTCTTTTT
Organism: Viscum album; assembly: GCA_963277665.1. Lineage (NCBI taxonomy): Eukaryota > Viridiplantae > Streptophyta > Magnoliopsida > Santalales > Viscaceae > Viscum > Viscum album. The sequence continues at coordinate 61,708,229 of OY728138.1, forward strand.
TTAACTGGGCCCATGAGGATATTAATAGTCTCTGATCTTTATTTCAACCTTGAGGGAACAACGAACAATCTTGTCATTACTTTTAAAGTGTCTAATCACCAACAATTTTTGTAGACTCAATTTTAGTCCAATAAAGAAGTGATCCACGTTTCTTTCAGTATTCATTACAAAGAAAAAGGCATATCATTCAATCCTTGTAAAGTTTTCTTCATATTCCCCAATAGACTCATCTTCCTTCTGCTTAAGTCTGAGGAACTCTCTTTCCATTTTAAGATGGGGGGTTCAGGGAAAACATTTATTGAATTCTTTTTCTTCAATTCCTCTCAATCCAGGAAATAAATTCCCTCCTTGGAATTCATATTTTTTGTTAGTGTCCACCTCTAATCATATTCCCCATCAAAATGATAGACCTTTAACACAAAATTATATTATTCCAAGAACTGGAGGACAAAGAATATCTTTTCAATAGAGTTAATCCACTATTCTGTGAGGTGGGGATCAAAATATCCACTAAACATGAGAGGCATTTTCCACAAGAAGGATTCGACAACAACTTTATCTCTCTTAGGAGAAAGAGGGAATTCCATGAAATTCAAGATATTATTCATAACATTATCCCGTTGAGCAAGTATTTTCATGGTGTTTTGAGAAACCATTCCCATCATATTTGGCATTTCATTAGGGAAATCATCACATTTCCTATCACATTGATTGTTGTCACACATTATTATATTTCTCCCCATTATATAAGAAAAATAAAGTGCTATTAGGGGGATTTAATACTTTGCTAATAAGCATAAAGAGGAAACTTTAAACATATAATGATAAACTCTTAAAAGAAAAGTATATCCTAAGTTGTGATTCCCTAGGTTTCAATCTAGGTTATCCATGATCTATTTCCTAACATAAATTGTTATGGGATATTTTTTCCTATAATAATGGTTCATAATGAGATTATGAATTTACCAAAGCATATCCCCTGGGAGTGTCAAACTAGGTGCGTTGTAAGGCCTGTTTTCGTGTACCATGTTAACCCGAGTTAGTCCCAGAACACCTTGTTGGAGTTTTTACTTCTAGGTATATATTTTATAGAACCAATTCCACTTGTTTTATCTAGAAAAGGATTTATTTTCTTGATGAACCATTTACCCTATACTAGTTAAAATATAGGGATGTTTTCTCACACTTAGTATTATCCCCACGGTTCATACTAAAGTTCTCTATTTCTAGTTTCCAAAAATAACTAAACTTTTTCTCTAATGACAACTATAGTGACCAAAGACTTTTAAACATATCATTATATGATTTTAAGCATACTTAAACATCAAATTAGAATCCAGGTATTGTAAATTATTGTGTCTTGGAGATTAAGTACATAATTAAACATCATGATTCCAAAATAAGAACATATTTTATTCAATCTTCATAAAGATCTCCTAACTTACTTTGAGCCATTACACATACATAGGATAACCTGGGGATAACATGAACAAATGGATGAGCTAAAAATCCCAGTAATGGAATAACCATTAAAATAAATCTTAGAACATGGGTTAGAAGGAATAATATAATGATATATAAAGGCATGAAATTGTATTAAACATAAGGAATCAGAACATGGGATCACATAATCATGGATTCATAGTAATGTGTCAGAAACATAAAACATGAATTTATAATGAGTCAAGGATTTTTGATCATATAGGAGTATGTTTCAAGACTCATTTCACATAAATGATCACAAGTCAAGGATAACCACCAAGACCGTTGCACATGGAGCATGAGGCAAGGCTAACCACCAAGACCGTTGCACATAATGTCTCATGATACTAAAAATTACCCAATTAACTGGAGAAATATATGGGTGCACCCATAATAATATGTTCATGAATATTTTTTCCAAATAAATAATCATACATAAGAAATCAAACATAAATATAAGGGTTACCTGTGGAAAGAAATGGGTATCATAATCATGTCATAGAGAATAATAAATGGGTGTGTCATAAAAGTGTCTATAAAAGAATGGAATTAAATCACATGTGGACACTCATAATTAGAATTATGAATAGATCGTGATAATTTATGTCAAATTTAAGTGATAATATGTAAAAAAGAGTACTTAATAAACTTTAGAATTAAAACATTTTAGTGTAGTTTAAGGAAAATATTAAAGGGCATTTAAAACAGAAAATGGAATAATATTTTATATAAAAAAATTAGTTAACAAATAATGTTTTCATAATAAAATAATTGACTTTATAAAAATAATGGTGTCTTAAAATATATTGTATATTTCACTTGAAAATGGGTAAGAATTTGGGAAGTTCCCTTAAATCTGGCTTGCTTATCTGAAAAAATTGAACAGGGAACCTTTTAAAAACATGTATATCCATGAAAAAGAAGAATGAATGGATATTTATACATGAGTTTGGAATATATAAACGAAATTCAGAAAATTTAAATAAAAATAAAAGCGAATTTGATTTATGTTGAAAGAGAGAAGGAGTAACCTGAAGGAATAAAGGAGGTTCAAGTAGAATCCATTACCTTAAGTCTAAAGGTGTTCTTCACTTGATCTTGATGTCATGTATAGTCAAATTAGATTCAATAAATAGTAATTACAAAACCCTTTATTAATTTATTTGATTTATTATAACCTTATTAAGTTCATTTATGGCCTTTTTGATGGGTTAATAGGTTCCATTTCATCATTTAGGAGCGTTAGTTTCCTTGGTTTTCATGACCAGTTTACTTGTATATGTGTATGGAAAATAATTTAGAATGAGGATATTTGTCCAAAACTGAAATTATATGTTATTAAGGAACTTATATAATATTAAAATATCATTTTTTTCTCCTGAAGTAAGGATGATTTATTAGATAAATCATTAACGATAATCATTTAGATTAATTTATGATTTTTTGATCCCAACGAACCCATCATGTTTTATAAATTAATATAATGTGTAAAAAATGATTCTATAACATTAAATAATATAAAATAAATAAATTATAATATCTTTAAACCATAAAAATGGTTTCATGACCAGGCTTGAAGACAAAATTGAAAGATGAGAGCACATCGTCCACAAAGATGGTAAATCGGCACCTCACAGACGTTGTTTTCATTCTTAAAATATATGAGATAGGAGAAGAGATTTGATGAATAATTATTCCATAAACATGATAAAATTAAAGTATATATAGGATAATAGAGTTTTCATGCCACTTTGACAAGGGTATTTGAGGAGAATATGAGAATAGAAAGGAACTTTGAAAGAAAACAGAAGAGGGATTTACCTCTTGATTCCATATTCTTGAGAACCTTCTTAGGGGAAATGTTTTGGTATTCTGTAAAGACCAAAAGCTACAAGATGTGGGGGAGAGGTTTGGGAAAATTATTGGTCAGAATTTGGACAAGTTTCGGGGCTTGAGATGTGCGAGGAGAAGAGGTGGTGATGTGTGGTATTTATAGTGGAGGAGAGGAGTGTTTTCTCATTATTTAATTCATTAGTTTATTATTTTTCTCAAGACAAGAAATAGTGTTTATTCTAAAGATTAGTAAAGTAATTATATCATGTTATTTAGAACCAATTGTGATTATATAATCCATGACTCATTTAATAGTGTATTTAATTTATAATTTATATATATCGTAAATTACCATATTTTACTATTCACAAAAATTAAAGTATTTCAAAAAAATCCCAAAAATTCACCCTAAATATTTTTGTGATGTGTATAATTCAAAAATGGACTCCATTTTATGAAAATAATTTTCTAAATATGAGAAATTTAATTTTTAATTAAAATTGCAATTAATTCAAAAAATATAGATTTTAAAATTATAACTGATTTTATATCACTTTTAAAAATTAACTAAGGTCGCATAAAATTATCTTATAATCATAAGAAATAAAAATATTATTTTTTGAACAAATTTTATGAAAATAAATTTTCTTTTAAATTATTAAATTTTTTATAAAATTGTAATTAAATATTTATGACTTACAAAAACACCAACACCTAATTAATAATTTTGAAAATATTTATTTACTTATAATTATCAGATGGAAAATTTTTATTTATACTTTCATTGGTGAGGTTTCTATTCAATTGTTCAATTCACTATTCATAAGGGTCACATTACTTTTCCAAATTACAAGTTACTATTTCACCGATATAGGTTCCCTAACTTCTATAAATGATTCTTATTTCATTAATTCTTAATTTATAAATCTTTTATTGTGTTCTATTATGTGTTTATACCATATGGTGTAATTATAAGAAGGGAATTTCTATAAAGAAAACTTTTAGTCGTTACAAATAGGGAGCATAACCACACCCTTCTCCTATAAGGAGAAGCCCACTAATCCAATTTGGTGGCCAACTACAAGCATGAACATACACCTACCCACCTTAATTCATCCTACCAGCAGCCACATTTAGAAGAATCCAAGGAAGCCCCCCATTCAAATATGGAAGCACAACATGAGCCGGAATATACACCTACCTTCACCCACCAAGCCTGCTAGTAGCCTCATCTAGCAGTACTCAAAGACTCCTACCAACTAAGTTTGGAAGAAATCAATGAGAAGGCAGACATACTTTCCCGCATTCATCAAAAATTCCAGTAGTTTCATTTGGCAGCACTCAATGAAGTTTGTTGGAATGTCCTGAAGACAAATATGGGCATACCCAATTCTCTTACCCTGCATACAAGTACTGTCAGTATCCATAAATAGGAAAGGGAGGACAAGAGAAATCATATACACCTTCTCCATATACAGAACGGGAATATAACCATGTTCTAATTGCTAAGGTCACAAAGAATATCCTAAAAATGGTGAAAGTGTAGATTCAAATCCTTGCCCACATTCTACATACATTCCAGGATATCATAACAGTGACAATAGTAGTGATAGAATGACATATTTAAAACTTTTTCCTCACAAATGGGGGGTCTCTTCAACATTTTTCCTCGGAGAAAAGACACACACCACTCTTTCCTAGGAGGGTTGTAAGAAAAAATCCCCCATGATGTATGGTCAAACGAATCGGGAGCATACAATCATTCCAATAGGCTGCAATCAGCCTATCCCAAAAATTACTCCAAGGTACGGAAAAACCCTGCCAATGAAAACGAATTCCCCCAACAAGTGTCCCTAGTCGCTTATAAGAATGCATCCAAGAAAAAGCCTCCCCAAAGACAAATAGAAGACAAAGATCCAATCTATGATCCCACTCTATTAAATTCTAGAGTTATTGAAGCCCTCATATTCTTATCTATGGTAGATCAAGACCCTACTCTCCCATTACCAAATTACGGGATCCATAGTAGTAATCCTGAAGGTCCTCTTTAGACACTTCACCATGAAGGCTTGCTTCATGATCACAATCTGATCGATCTCGAGATCCCATATTATGATGAGAGTCACAACAACCCTTTTTATGGATATAATATCAATGATAAAGAGGGTTTTTCCCAAACTATAATCCACCATGATGGTCCTCCCCATTATGGCTCTCTTTGGAAAGGTTCTCTCCACAGTAGTATTTTACATCGTCAAAAGGGTTCACCCCTTGGTGATGTAGTGATGAGAATGACGTCCTACTATGATGAAATTTGCAAAACAAGCCCAATCATATCTAATTACCTTTCATTATCAAGTGAAATTATTTTTCAACCAAAATACATCCCAAAGTGATGACCATTCTATGGGCCTCCAGACTTCCCACCTTCCAACATAGCAGAGGAAGTCCCAACTAATCTCACCACTTATGATAAATCTTATGGGAAGCATCCACTATGGTCGGACCAGGTAGAATAACCTATGAAAAAAATATGAAGAAGACGTACTAAAAAAGAGGGAAAAACTAGCTAAAGATTGCATATTATTCATGATATGGACTTTATCCACCCCTCGATATAGCATTCCAGAGGGATTTTCATAAGATTGTGTGAAATAAATCTACCTCAACATATGGAAAAATCATCTTTACTGGAGACCAAGATTATTACCCTATGATGAATGTCGAAGTCACATAAATGTAATAGAGGGGATGAAACACCAAATTGACTTAGCGGGTCTCCTAGATACTCAAAATCCAGAGAAATAACAAGGATACCTTAAATTTGTATGCCACAATATGTTAAACATATTTTGATAGCTGATCTCAGATTCCCCATCTGATGTTCATATTACAAGATGGGGTGCACATGAAGAATTATATTTCACTATGATCCCTAACAAAAAATCCCACAAAAGTTAGTATCATGCAATTTTATAGCTTTAGGATGGATTCAATAAATGAATCTTATCCATAATCGATGATATTCCCAAGAAAAATAGGTCTCGATTGACTCCCACCTATGTTGGTCTAGAAGAGAGAATGATATTGAGAGACTTTTGCACCAAGAATCTGAAAATGTTGAGAAATATTCCCAGTTGGGAGAAATCATCATCAGATAGCACAAATATCAAAGAGAGTGTAATGGTATTTGGAAATGGGTGATCCAAGTGCATATCAAATGATGCATCCAACCCATGTTCGAAAAAAGATATCTAAAATCAGAAGGGAAACTTTAGCAATAGCAGCCAGAATGGTTCAGAAGTAACCACAACCTACAAGGATGGGGGATTTTTTAAATCAACCCTCAAGGTCAACAAACCAGGCCCAAAGGGTTATGAAGTACAAAGGGGAATAGTCCAAGCCCGTAGGGTTGGGGGATTTTTCACCTCAACAAAATCCACCACAGCGGAAATCAGTATTATCTTGATTATGAGAGACACCATATATGGGATCCTCCTAGTTCACCCCATCTTATGATCTGATAACCCTATTAGGGATGCGCACGACCGATCTTTCTAGAGATTCCATTTAGATCAGTATCTGTCAAACAACTCCAAGAGAATCAAAAAATGATAGGATACAGAATTGTGGGGGGAAATGAAATATACAGTCCCAAAAGGACCTTAATAAAATTACTTAATTCATTACACATCAGTGAATGTCATCAATGATTCACTTGTATATTCTATAGAACATGAGGCTAGTTCAGAGGAGGATTTAGAGGAGGATTTTCCAACTCATAATGTGGTCCACACTGAAACAATTGATGGAGGTTTTTGTACTTGGAACCAAAACCTTACCCTAAATCTTGGAATTACATTAGTAATCCAACATTAACTCACCAAAAGGAATCCAATAAGGAAAAGGTCAAGGGTCATATTGTACCTCACCTACCTCCCAAAGAGGCTAATCCCATTTCAATAGAAGAAATATTTGCTCAAAAAGCAGAAGGAATGAAATAATTAAGAATAATTAATGAATAATAACTCTAAGTAATCCTTTATTCTGGATATACTTTGCAATAAGATCCCCAACTTTCACCCCCAAATGGAGTCCCACATCAAAGAGGGTTCATTGTAGAAACCTAAGTGGGTCTGGAATAGAAAATCTATATGTGATATTATCCACCAATATACTTGGATCATGTAGTATAAGATCAGGTATTCCCTCTATTGGGTTCACAACCATAGAAGGTCAAAGAACATCCTTATAGTCCTACCCCTATGGGCCACCCATGGATGATACCCACGGTACTTCCATAAATGGCCCTACTAGACACTGTACCTGTTCAGGCTCCATCTCAGCCAAATTTTCCTAGAGGTCTCATGAACACTCTTGAGTCACTCATGGCTTGATTGTCAATCATGTAATAATGTAATTCACCAATAAAATTGTAAATTAATCCTTACCTTAAATTGGTTAATCTGACTCTTCCCCTGCTGAACTATGGAAGTCCTACATTTTTTTTTTAATTTTTAATGGATCAGGATACCTAGAGTAGAACTTGACACATTTAATCTCTCATAGTGATCTCATGATGGATACTCATGAATAATAGGAGGTGGTGAAACTCTAGTGATTCGTGCAATCACTGTAATAACTAGCCTTTGTGTGGTACACAAGTTTGTAGGCTCGATACATTACGGGGTGGGAAGACCTCTATCATAAGTTCCTATTCCAGTATAGCTCAACGCTATAGAAGAAAACAATCTTTGAACTCTCAATCTGTATGCACTGGTAGAATGAAAGAGTCTTGGATCTCATTACTTAGTGGAAAGTATTAATGTACTACTTGAACCTACCACCCCATCAAAAATATTTTTTTACCATCTTTATGGTGAATCTTAGAGACAAGTTGCGCACACCGCTTATCCTTATGAAATAAACATGAGGGTTTCAGGACCTTTTCAAAATCACTCAAAGAGTGGAAGACTCCATCAAGGAGACAAAATCCAAGTACTGAGCAATTCCATCAGCTCAAGGAATGATAAATGGAAGAGTAGAGACCGATATAGTCACACTTGATCATGCCCCTATATCTTCTCCCACTCCAAAACCTACATCATATCATGCAATTCCACCTCCAGAGTGCTAGAAACAATTCTTTAATCATTAGGATGATCAAAAATAATATAGGGGATAACCATTTTTGGTGATGAAAAATAGGTCTATTCATTATGAAATGACCAAGTCCTCGACTACTTCATATCGGCATTGGAAAAAAAACATGATAAAGTTACCAAAGCCCTAGAAGCCCAGTAAAGAAGGTGAAAAGGATCTCCCAAATTATTTCCCCTTCTATCAATCACTATGGCTTTGAGTTATTTGTTTTTAAAGAAATATTGCAAAATATGGTGGACTCTTGGAAAGTGATTCTAAAAAATTTTCCTTCTCAATTAGCATGTGTCTCTAACATAGAACCGAAGGAATAAAACAAATAAAAGGAAGTTAAAAACAATGGTACATGGAATTTTAGTGACTAGATGGTCAGAAAAATGACCAACCGAACTCATTCGATCCTCCAAACATAGTTGCAGTAGCCTAAGGTGCCTCCATCCACTTTCGCTACAACATAACCAACATCATCGATAGCTTAGTAATCTAAAAATAAAAATTACCAGAAGGGTAAGAATTAAATGTAAGAATATGAGATCATTCCAAGTATAAATTATCCTTTACCTTTTTAAAATTCATGTTTATAGTTTCACAATAATGGGATCCACCCAACCAGATACTACAATAAGGATCTAGTCGCCAGATGGACTCCCCATCACACGAGGAGTTGATTTTTAGTTCCATTAAAATTATTCACTTAATGAACCCCTTCTTAGATGATGAGTACGATTATGAACCTGAATATATTTCACTTTATGGGGAAAAGGGGGAAGATTCCATCAGAGTTGAGGATATGGGGGAAGGCACAATCATTCTAGAAGTCACTACTTTTCCCATTCCCCTAATCAAACTATATATGTAGTTGTAACTCATGGGAGAGCTCTCTAGTGAGAACAATAGGAGCATGGAAGATCCCCCACACATGATAGGGTCTTCCATTACATGATTATCCTAGAAGATCAGTTACATGATATTCCACCACCCAATCAGCCTCAGTGTGTAGGAATACCTAGGCATCCTAATCCACCAAGAGTGGAAGCACCTTTAGCTCTTTTCCAAAGGGACAATATGTCTACATCAGGAATATCATCTCTCAAGAAACTTGTGAAAGAACATACCCATAATGGGAAGAACATGAATTTATACCATAAGTATTATTTTTAAAGAAATTATCCTTGGTGACTACCAATTTTTCAATCCTATATGCCTTGAGTCTATTAAAGTACCTATGGATTCACTCATAGAGGCCTTGTTAATCCCTCATGAATTTTACGTAGAGGTTGCTGCTGTTGAAGTTTATTGTGAAGAGAATGATCCTGCAAAATGCCACACAGTCTTCTATTTGATAGAACAGGATGAGTATTATTCATATAGGGGTAGATGAGGCCCTTATATATATCTATCAGGATAAATTACATTGATATCCGATGAAACATCATTGAAAATGACTTAGGAGTCAACCTCATCACAATCTGAACACTTCATAAACATAGTTTCAGTGAATATCACATATACCTCTTTACCCTAATGTTACAGGGTTATTAAAATAATGATAAAAATTCTATAAGAAAAATAAATCTCAAGAGTTAGTTTAGGGATCTTGTGTTTGAGTCATAATTTATGGTTATTAGATAGGATACAACCTTCAATGTTCTTCTGGGAGGAACTTGGCTACATCTTCATGTGGATATTCCTTAATCATACCACCAATGATTCAAATATTATTTTCAATGGTCAAATTGGGAAATTTCATGGTGAAAAATTCATATTCAAATCCTATGATTCAAAATACATTGACGTAGGATTCAACTATAAGAAAGAGAAATAGTACATGGTAGATAATGTTGCCCGAATCAATTCCCTAAATGGTCTGGAGAATATTCTAGTCAACCCTTTCAAATAGTGTAGTGCAGATTATGTGCTTCCCATCAACCAAATCAAAGAGGTGGGTCCAAATGTGATAAAACACTTATCAACTTCAATGATGTAAATTATGATAGTTGAGCCCAATATCATTGAAGAAGACACCAACTCTCTAAGAAATAATGAAAAACTAGATCAAAATATTTTAATTCCATCCTCTAAACTCCAACAATGCCCAGTTATATTAGCTAGGATATAATATGTTGTCATTATAATGATATAAAATTAAGAGTCTCATTCTCAATCAATCATTTTCACTTGGGAGATTTGAAAATGCCTCATACTATCAAGCGATCCTAAAATGATTTCTTCATCTTCTAGATGTCCAAATAGAAATTTATATCCTCCCTCTATGGAAATTATTTCATCACCTACTTCCCAAGAAGAAGTGAAATAGGTAAATAATAAGGAAGATGAAGAAGAGGAAGACCTTAGGGATACCCCTCAAGTATTTGAGGAAGGTGTATCCACCACTATTGATGAGATCAAGGAGATAAATCTAGGTATAAGAGAAGATCCATGACCCACTTTGATCAGTGTGACCATGAATCCCAAATAACATGAAGTATATACTTCCTGAAGAAACATCATGATGTGTTTTTTTATAATTACACAGAAATTCTAGGCCTTGAAATATATGTGGCCACCCATCACTTGGGTTTTCTAGAAGACCATCGGGGGTACAATAAGGAATATAGAAGGACACACTCGACTCATGCCTCCAAAATGGAGGATAAAGTTAACAAGATAATCAAGGATACTTTTATTCAGGTGGTATAGTATTTAAAATGATTAACCAATATCATCCCAGTATAGAAGAAAAATAGGAAAATTAGATTTTTCATTGAATTATGGGATCTTAACCAACACTATATGAAGTAAAACTTCCCTGATTCTAATCATAAAACTCATGATTAACGTGATGGTTGGTTATCAATCCCTCTCCTTCATGGATGGATATTTAGGGTACAAAAAAAATCATATGGAACCAGAACATGATGAAGTCACCACCTTTAGAGGCCCATCAGGAAGTATTCTTCTATCAGGTAATTCCATTTCACTTGAATAACACTATTCCACATACCAGTGTTCCATGAATCACATATTCATACCCTTCATGGAAAAGTTTTTCAAAAGTTTTTTTGATGATATTGTGGTAAAATCCTAACAATATTCTTACAATTTAGCCAATCTGGAGACCATCATCAAAATCTATGATAGACTAGCCTGAAGATGAAGCACTTAAAATGTGATTTTGGGGTAACCTTAAAGAAATTTCTCAGCTTCATTGTAGGCCATCACAACACCAAAGTTGACTCTAAGAAAAAAAAGGCCATCCTTAGCATGTCACCTCATCGAAACGTTAAAGAGTTGAGAGGAATTCAAGTACAATTTGATTATATCTAGGTCTTCATAGCTAACCTTAAATTAAATTTTTTCCCTTCACTGGACTGATGAATAAGTTGTTTACATATAAATGGACCAGTGACTACCAACAAGTATTTGAAAACCTCAATAAGTACCTCTTAATCCATATGGTGTTAATTATACCCATTGAGGGAAAGTTTCTCATTATATATGTGACAAACCTAGAGTGATCAATGGGAATATTCCTCGTGAAAATAGAATGATTTTGGGAATTAAAAAATCCTCTATTATCTTAGTCAGAGCATGATCAACAATGAGACTCATTATTTAGACATCTAAAAGAGCGTACGGGCCTTGTAAGGGTTCCACCTCACCCCTTTAAAGGTGTATTATAAAAAATCCATAAAAAATGAAGGCTAGAAGAGCTTCCTAGCATTAATATTTACAGTCCAGAAATCGAGTCACTACCTACAGCACCATAAGGTCCAATTAGTCTCTTGTAATAAACTTATAAAATATATCCTCATCCACCCTATGTTTACATGGAATCTAGCATAGTGGAAAGTTATACTGTAGATGTTTGATATATTATTTGTGCCTAAGAAAGCAGTGAAAGACCAAGACTTGGAATATTTCATTGGAGAACACCCATATGTAGAAATAAATGCTTCAAATATTGAATTTATAGATGAATAGATATTCTATATTCAAGGTGGACCCCAAACATGGGAAATTTATATTGACAGTGTATGTAGGATCCCAATAGGTAGAAGGATGGAAGTCCCTAAGCGCAATAAATTTGAGTTCGATATTTTTCAATTTTTTTTAAAAAAGGTAGTTATACCTTCCTCTTTACTACTATATAAAGGTTGTACCAATAAAGATTCAAAATATTAGTCCCTTATTGAAGTCATAGAAATGGAACTCCAAATACTAGTGGACCAACTTGAGGTTATAAGTGATTCTGAGTTGGTAATCAAACAAAAAAAATGAGGATTATTCCATCAGAAAAGAAGAGTTGGTCTCCCTACTTGATTATGTATGAGGGTTAATGGAAGAGTTCCCTTCAAGGAAAACATTGAATCATGTAGTGAAATTATAGAATATCTAGGAAGATGCATTGAAAAATGATGCTATAGCTCTAGTAGATCCAAACCATGATGAAACATTCACCAGTGTTTCCCATCATCAAATGGTCTCTCCTTTTGTTTAAGTCAGAATAGAAGAGATCAATGAAGTCATCCCTATCCCTAAATTATATGTTCCTACCAATAGGTGGATGATTCCAATCCCAAAATATCTTCAGAATGAAGTTCTTCTATAGGATAGAGCTGGGAAGGAGAGAATCTGATAGTGAGAATCTATATTCACCCTTTATGATGGCCCAAATAAATTAAAAGTCCTCTTAAAATGAGGATTTGATGGATTCCTTCTTATATGTACTAATAGAGCAGATACTATAGCTATTATAGAATAAATACATATGGGATACTATAGTTCCCAACAATTAGGGTATAGGCCTTCTAATCAAATCCGAATACTTGGATACTTATAGCCTTTGATGATGTAGGATTTCATGAAATTCACCAAGAAATGTCACTCCTATAAAGTACATGCCTAATTCATCCATCAACCCTCAAAGTTTCTACACACATCCAAGTATTCCTTGCCATTTTCCATGTGGTTAATGGATGTTGTGGTCCTATACCCTCTAGCTATGACCAAACAATTCAAATACATCTTAACTGCTACAAATTTCTTCTCCAAATGGGCTAAGAAAATACCCCTAAAATAATTCAGGGGAAAAGTAATCACTATCTTCATAAAATCCAACATCATTACCAGATTTTGTGTCCCTCATACAATAATGACAAAGAAAAACACCAAATTCTATTTTTCCGAGGTATAAAAGCTATATTTATAATATAACATCAAGTGCATCCATTCATCTTGATACAATGTAGAAAATAACAAACAGATAGAGACCTTCAACAAGACCATGTAAACCATACTATAGAATATGGTGGATAAAGTTAAAAATTATTGGCCTGAAAAGCTCTGGAATGAATTATGGGCTTACCAGAATACAATCCATAATGCTTCACAGGAAACCCTGTAGACACTGGTATATTGAAAAGAAGTAGTCTTGCCAATTGAGATCCAATTTTCTTCAATACATGTTTCTAACTTTGATCATATATATTCAAATGATAAATAATGAGAATTATTTTATTAATTAAAATGAATAGATGAGAAAATATTTCATACCTTTCATCACATGGAGTTCTATCAAAATCAGATAGTGAGAGATTTTAACAAGAAGTTCAACCTCTACTCATTCTTCGAAGGATAACTAGAATTGGTCCTTAGAACTATAATGATACTAAGAAGGAATCCTCCAAAACTTTAACCAAAGTGGTAAGGACCTTAATCCATACATAAGATCCATTTCAAGAGAGATTATTCCTTGATCTCAATGGATGGAGAGATCATTAAAATGCTTCCAAATGTAAGGTTCCTAAATAAATACTTTGTGTAATCACACAGAGAATGTCCTAGATGCAAGAAGTTAAATTGTATAGTTGGTATTTGTAATATGACCATAAAAGGCATGACATAATGTCTATGCCATAAAATTATAAACTATGTGGCATCATAATTCTGGATGAATGATGATAAACTGCATGACATAAGGGTTGATTCATTTGATTTAAAACTGCAAGACACCATGTGTCCTCACCACATGACATTAAACTACATGGTTAATGTCCCTATCATTTGATTTTAAGAAACCCCTAAAGAATCATGAGTTGATACACTCCTATTGGTCCCTTAAGAATGGGCTTCCATATCAGTTGTAAGTCCCAAAAATTTCTCTCGAACCCCTCAGTGGGTTGAGATACACTCTTGGTCAGACATGAGGAATAAATGATGGGAAACTCCCATGCATAATCCCCACTCACATCATCACCACCCTACAGTGGAACTTGAACCTCTTGTTATGGGTATAAGTCCCATAAATATCACATCCCTATCACATGATAGCAAACTAAACAATCCTATCCAGAACCATGTGTATCTTGATTCTCATTTCAATGAGATATATAGTGATGATTGGACCTTCCATCCTGGGTCCATCAATGATTAAGGAAAATAAAACCCCCTTTCTTTTCCCCATGTACAAATCAGATCTTCATAGGGATCCTTTCCAAGACACATGGATTGATTCCCATTACGAAGGGATCAATAATGATGCATAAACCTCATGTTTTGGGCCCAACCATCATCCTTGAAAATATTAAATCTCATTTCCCCATGTCAAAGCCTTATTAATGTGGGGAATAATTTTGAAGAACTATGTGTAGCTTGATTCTTGAAACAACAAGATACGTTGTGATGGATGGATCCTATATCCCAATCTAGATACAATATTTATTTCACATTAGGTTACCCTTGTCCTTACCACAAGACGTTAAAAAGTGTGGTCAACATCCACATGGAATGATGATAAATGAAAAAATCTTTAAAAAAATACATGTGGCTTGATTCTAATTCGAATGAGATATGTAGTGACACCCAGTTCTCCAATCATGGGCCTAACCATAACAAAATTAAATAACCCCTCTCCCTGTGAATGGGTCAGACCTACACAGGGAATTATTTTTTAAGAACTATGTGTGGATTGATTCTCATTCTAATGAGATACATAGTGACACAAGTATATTTTCTATTGGAGTTCAATCATAATAAAAAAGAAACCCCCTACACCCTATATATAGATCAGACCTGCATAGGTAACCTTTCCAAAACTATATGTGTCTTGATTATCATTCCCATAAGATATGTAGGGATTCCAAGATTTCTATCCTTGGGAAAAGCCATAACATTTACATTATTTCACATTAGTTCACCTTCATCTTTACCACATGACATTAAACTACATGACTGATGTCCGGACTGCATGACTTTAAACTACATGGTACCTCAAGAAAAACGTAAGCATTGATTCTCATCTTAATGAAATGTGTAGTGATGGTTGGATCATACCTCGTGGCCCAAACAAAAAATAATCTAAATTTCATTACTCTTCACTTATGTTACCTTTGTGTTATATAATAAACCTTTGTTGGTCCTTGTTTCTTACACTGAGATTAGCTCATGTGGGATTAAGAGTTTTAGTAAAAGGATTAATTACATAAGTAAGTAATTTCAATACACATTGGGGTTACCATGGACATATCTATAAGACCTTAAAATGAACACCATATTTCCTCATCTCATGAAAATAAACTACATGATTTTCCTCAAAAACTACGTGTGTCTTGATTATCATTTTAATGAGATATGTATTGATGTTCAGATATTCAATCCTCGGCCTAGCTATAACAAAATATTATAAATTCTATCACTATACCATGTACAATTAAGATCTATATGAGAGGGTCTGATATAGGTTCTAATCCTATGCATGAACCTATTTTAAAAAAGTACCCTAATTTCCTCCACACATAAATTCAATCAGTATGGGGGATACTTATTTTAAAACTACATGTGTCATGATTCTTATTTTGACAAGATACATAGTGATTCTCATGTCACATGTCATACCCCAACCACAATATTCCATCACTCTTTACATCGAGACACCTTCTTCCTTACCACATGACATTAAAATGCACAACTAATGTCTTGACTATATGAATTTAAAATGCATGGTACCTCAAGAACTATATATGGATTGATTATCATTCCAATGAGATACATAGTGATTCCTAGGCCTTATGTCCTAGTCCCAACTATAGGTTAAGTAAGAGTACCCCTTCACATGTGTACAAACAAGGATATATGCAGGAGATCTTAATTTGTGTCCCCTCATTAGGGGGTCCATTGAGAAAATAGAGATGTCCCCTTCTACATATGATTCAGATCTATGCTAAGGACTCTAAACTTCATAGAAGATATCAGTCCAAATTTTTCCTTTACACTTGTACATATCCATTCCACTTGTTATACTCCTAATCTTGGACACTTTTGGATCTTCATAATATTTCTTCATCTCCTGATGATAGAATTTCTGATACCCGTGGAATCCTTTGCCTGGATATGTTGTAAAATTCCCTAGAGGTTTTGTATAATGTATCCAATAAAATAGGTTTATTATATATAAGATTCCACTATTAACTATTCTATAACAGAACCTAGCTGAATTTTTATAAAACTAACCACCAAATAGGTTTTTTTAATCAGCAATAACTTTTTCCTTAGGAGAAGCTTCTTTTATCTCTATCATCTTTGATGAAATTATTTTGGAACCCATGATTCAAATTCAGTCTATAGTCATATCCCACATAATTTTCCCATATCCTTTCTACTAATAAGAGAACCCCCATGAAAATGATTTAAAATTTCCTCCATAATGTATGATGTATGGTGAAACCAACTTGTTCTGATAGGCCACATATAACATGTTGTTTCTAGGATTTTAATGTCCTAGTCGTATGACCTAAAACTATAGGAACCAAATTTCCATTGTTTGTTCAGAGTGGTGAAATAAATATTTCCCCTAATTGTTTGGAAATTTAAACTTGAAATGCTCCTCCCATAATCATGTACTTTCCTTCCACAAACCAAACTTTGTGCCCAGTGAATCTAAATATCCATAAACATCCATATAATTTTAGAAATAAGATTTTATAATTCATGAGAATTTATTTTCCTAACCATGCTATAATACACCTCATATGGCCTTGAATAAAGTTTCCCACAATATGAATTTTTCATACAAATGATTCCACTATTGAATAAGCTGAAACATGCCCCATAAGTATTTTCATAAAAAGCCCACAAAATAGGTTTGTAAATCAATGGTAAATTCATACTCAAGAGATACATCCTATATTTCCATAATCTATCTTTCCTCATACCACTTTTAGGATTAGGAAATACCAAAATTATATCTTACAAATTTATCCTCTCACACCCGAATATGGTAGAAAATTTATAGACAGATTTCCAAGAATGGCATAATAAATAATCATTCAGTTAAATCTAAATAACTTAAATTATAGAACCCCTAATGTCTTTATTGTACGACTTTAAACTTCATAGCCTAATTTCCTTGCTACATGACTTGAAACTGCATAGATTAATTTTCTTATAGTATGAATTTAAACTGCATAGCCTAATGTCCATTCTTTAAGATGTTAAACTATACAATCAATGTACTAGTCACAATAAGTTAAACTATAAACAACTTCCTTGCCTTAAGACGTTAAACTACATGGTTAATATCCTGGTCACATGAAATTAAAATACATGATACTATGACCCTTTTCAGGAAGGGTCCTTCCCCCTATCATTGGTCATCTAACAAAATGTACCATCCTTCACACAATCCAAATTCAATGTAAGAGTGGTTTCCCATTCATGGTCAATTCCAATATATATTATCTCTTCATTATCATAAATTTTCACCTGAAAAAACCACCCATCATGGTATTGAGAAATAAGAATCTCAGTAATCTCCCTTTTTCCCTCAGTAATAAAATGTTATAATTTATATGTACTCCTTTTTATGACTATACTATAATATTACCCTATTGGATTTTCATAAAGTAGACCAAAAAAAGATTTTTCAGTCGAAGGATTCTGCTATTGGCTATGCAGTAAAATTCCCCAGTTTTTGTTCCATAAAACAATCCAAAAAATAGGTTTTCTAATTAGTGGTAACATCATCCTCAGGAGATACCTCCTCTACTCTAGAATATCATGCTTTAGATTCAGAATCCATGTAATCATTTATCAAAATTCCCCTAGAAATATATGAAGGATTTAAGAACATTCTTAGCCAGAAATCCTTTTTTGGGCCATAATTTCTAAATCTATGGTAAAAAATGTTTGACCTAAAATCCCAGTCTCATTAGTACATCTTGCACAACATTAAACTTCCCACAAAAAGAGACATTTCACTCACCAGATTGAAAATTCTCAAATGGAACTCTAGAAAAAATTCGAGTCTCAGCCTGTTAGACCCTCACTCTATATGGTCTATGGAAAAAATCAATAAATAAAAAGATAAAAGTCATAAAACTTATTAGGATGAAAACCTGAAAAGGGTGGTCTAATAAAAATCCATGTCTCACCTGCTAAGTCTCATCCATGTTAGATATAAAAAAATAAAATTATATTTTATGGTGATGAAACAAAATACATGATGTTTGTAGGGTTGTCCATATGACCCTATAAATATTCAAATTATGATCGCTAAGACACATATATTAGGAAAAAGTTAGAGCATATTCCCATCCCTATCACTATTATAATTACTAGATGAAACAAATATATTTTTCTATGAAAATTAGTTTCAATGTTATGTTATGATCGTAAGAGGAGAATAGGAATGAAGACATAGATGATTGGGAGAAAATTTATTTTCATTTATGAGAAAAAAATCAGCGGATTATCCATAAGATTGAGTCTCTCAATCAAACTTTATAAGAGAACCTCAATATAACTCTTCATTTGTTGAACGAAATCCTAATCCCCATCATCCTATTATTGAGGCCCATCCAACTGAATAGATTCAGTCTCCTTGGCCTAATGAAGTGCTTCCCTTACAACCGTAATAGCAGTTGACACTTCGGTTTGGTCTCCTTTTGATGAATTATGGAGTTGTACAAGATCCTCCTAAGTAACATCCAATTACTAATAAGTGCATGATACTTTAATAGTTTTCTCATTAACCACTTGTTTACATTTTCCATATTCTTGGTATGGTTGGCCTCTACCTAGGATAATTCCACCTAGAGATCATTAGTTTTGATGAGTAGATTCTCTTTTATGAGGTCCTATTGAGGCTTAATGTTTCACTCCCGTTTGATAACGATATCCTTCAAAGTAGTATGAATCATGTGGGAATCAAATTCTCCATATCTCAGCATACCAAAGAAGAATAGAAGTTGATGGATTCATGAAGGAAGGTCTTTAAAAGTTTTTCTAGATATTATTTTCCATATATACCACCAAGACCCAAGGCATGTGATGTGAAGAGCATTATGAATATCCAAATCTTACTCAAATCCACTATCATATGGATAAACATAGTCTTGGATCAGTGCACTTATTGAGGCACCCTTCCCTACTCCATATTAGACAATACCGACCTCTTTTTCTAGTATTGATTGCATTGGAACAGAGGATCTGACCTCAAATCTTTCCAAAAAATTTGATGACATTGGACAGTGGGAACGACTCATTGTTAGCCTCAAAAATATAATAGATAGAAAAAATAGTTTATGATTAAAGAATAAGGGAAACACTCACCTATTAATAGGTCAACAAAATGGGTGGATTCCTCACTATCCTCCCTAACCTTTGTGGTTTAAACTAGAACCTCTTACCGAGGATTAGTCTCTTGGATCCACTCATAAATTTCCAAGGAAAGTTTAATATTTCCCATTTCAAGATCCACCTGATCTGGACCCCCCTTAACAATGGGATTGGGAGGGACATTAATCTATTGTTCATGATACACCACTATGATACTCTCCACAGATGGATCAGAAAATTTCAACCATTCATGATCAGATAATCATAAATAAAGATTGGTTGCACAAAAAATAAATACTCATGTCCATTGAATTCCCTATTAAGATCATTAAATTCTTCAAAAGTAGTGTGAATATTAATATGTTCCATCATTTTTTTTAATCTCATTCCATGATTTATAATAGAATCTATTGATGTCTAATTTCATATGATAATATCACCCATGAGAATTCTCAGAATGTTTGACTTAGGACCGAGTTCATCACCCTCTTCCAAATACTTTAAACCCAAAATACCTTCCTCAGTGATAGTTATAGGGACAATATTTGTCATCGTGGGGTCCTACGATGCATGATATGAAATTGAAATTTCATAAGGATATAATTAAGTAGTCAGAAGATTAATCCTTATGATGTATCATTAAGATTACCATAATATTCCTCTACCTCTATATTATCAAGGGTGGTGATATGAGTATATGTCATATCCTAGACCCTCGACACTTCTTCTATCAAGGGAGATGCCTCATCAGTAGGGATCTATGCTTGGTTAAGATTTCCCTTCTAAGTTCTCAAAGGATCATTAAAAATCCACATAAGAGATGAGGGGGAAGGAGGTTATTTAACCACACAAAGGGTTAGACATTTATTCTAGATGAATCAAGGATTAATGATACTTTGAAGTCATAGAATCATTGATGAGGTGCTTGGAAAATGATTTGATTCTCCAATGTTCCTTCCTTTTTAATAGAGGATGGATAGAACCAGCCTCCTCAAAGATGAGTATCATAGGGGTAAATATACTTTCCTCAAACATACCATCCTCTATTATTTTATATCATAGTGATAGATCTCCATGTTTGGGAGATGATTGACCAATCCTGAGCAGGTTCCAATTGGGCCATATTTCTATGATGGAACATCAGTTGATTTCCCCCTGGCCTACTACAAATCAAAATAACCTTTCTCATAGAAATAGACCTTTGTTTTAGATAAAATAAAGGAAAAAATAGTGGATATGAGAATGGAGAACTTACATCCTCATTATTGATATAATCAATCCATTCCTCAAAAGATGGATGGTCAACCCCTTCAGCAGCACCCCGTCTCACCATGTCCTCCACCCATCCCATGGAAGGGAACCAGTTATAAGTTTCATCAATGCTAATATCTAATTACTAAATATAATTCCACACATAATTTGTGTCATCTTAAAAGTGATCATTATGTGGGTATTGATCATATCCCATCCCCAGAATCCGTAACCCAGTACAAAGAAGTTCCCATATGATTTCAGCATCATAGGACATGTCCTACAAAAATTGGAATGCCTATGATCACATGAATTTTGAGGTTGTCTTGTACTTCCTTGAAGATGATTCAAAAACCCTATATTTCATGGGATACCACACTCTTTATATCATAGATGAAGGGTGGGAAAATATAACTTGGGTCTCTTCCTGACAGTGACGATTGGACCATCTAGGATCAACTTCGGTTTGCGTAACCCTTTTGATTATGGTAGGTGGATTGAACCTTACATGAGGTCATTTGGAAGAACTTGGGACCACATCATTAGTTAATTATGAAGGAGATGAAGCATCTTATGGGAAAAACATCTTCTATAGAATAAGAATCCTTCATTCCCTACTATCAATGCTAGGCTATTTTACCACCACCGATTCATGAAACAAATTATGCCAACACTCCCTTGAGATAAAATGCACTCTATGCCTCTTTATACGGGGAAAAAAATAAAATGGTTTCATCCATTAGAGGAAATTTTATTACCACTTGAGTCAACTAAATTACAGTAAGCATCCATAACTATTTTTCTACCATTAGATTTTTTTTCTAATCGAACACACATTGGAGGAGATACATTTATTTTTTTTGGAACTTGGATTGGTGTGTGAAATTGTATGAAGCATATACCTTATATATAACTTCACTATCGATAAAGGTTTCCATCACACTATCCCTGAAGCCCATCATATATGATCTTATCTCATTTCCAGCCATCTCACCATCAATAAATATCCAAATAGGCGGGTCCCCATACATGAAGAAATTAAAATACTTGAACATGGTCAACCTAAAAAGGGTGTCGTTGGGATTTAGGGACAATGGAAGAATACTAGAAATGACTTGAAAATAAGGTTGGAATTGGATACTAGGAATATCGACCCCATTTAACACAACGTAGGATCTAAAGTGAGCCGCTATTCATACCCACATAATCTAGAATAGTTCTGCAACTTTGAATGGGGCCCTCCCAATATGAACATGCATCAATCTTTGATAAAGTTTCTCCAGGATGGGGATTTCTAATACCATGTTCTTATTCTCGGATAGTGTGTCTTCCAAGATGAATATCCCGGACCTTATGCTACCATCAGAATCATAGATAGTTATAAGGTTACTACTTATTCACATGGACAAAAATCCTACAAGATGTGTCTTCACAAATGCACTGGGCACGGTCATGTACCCCATTTGTTGTATTCTCCCTTCTCCAAAGTCATCCAGCATGTACTAGGATCGCTCTAATTTTCCATACTAGGACACCATGTTAGACGTTTTCAAGTGGGGACTTTATTTGTTTTCTCTAGTAAAGTATTCATCCACACTTTATCATGGATATCTTCCATAGAGTGAGTGTCTTCCTTCGTAATATCTTGAGATATTTTCAAAAGCTCATACACTAGAGGCGGTGTCTTTTCAAAGTAATCCCATGTCACCCTTGAAGGGATGAAATCATCATACATATATCCAAGGATAGATTACACAGAGATCTTTTAGACATCCCACGAGATAATACCAACTTCTCTATGTATAATGTGAAAAGAGTTTGTATGAGAACTCCACCAGCATAATAGATCAAGAATAAATTTAGCATTCTTGAATATGTAGGTTTTCTCTACCCAGATGGACTCATAGATTTGGATGTCTTGCAGCTCCTTCTTGAATTTTTCACATGTCTGACATACCTAGTACACCCACATCCACTCTAGATTAACACATACTCTCAGGAACATGTCCCAGACCCTCTTCCAACCCTTTCACTAATCTGTTTGGGAATCATGGAAAATGGATGGATAATAGTAAAAATTTAATTTGAATGTGTACAGATTCATATCTGAAGTAAATTTGCTATGATTCATGACACATGCTTCATAGGATGTCCCATCATTAATATATGCACCCATTCTTGAAAAATTAGTAGTGGTGAATTTTCTACAATCTTGAAACCAAGATAACGGAGTATAATTATTAGAATCCATTATGAGGACCTCCTTTAGATGAATATGGCCATCGAGTGAAAAATAACTACTATCAGAGAATTCATGATGATATTTCATCAGATGTCCCACCAGATCAGTTATAATAGTATCACAATCATCATAGTAGTCATGACCTACATTTTTCACCATCTCATAAATGTGATTATTATCTTGAAAATTAGAAACATTTTTCTTCTAAGAATCCATTGAATGTAAAAAGATTAATCATGTTTTTCAGTAGATACATGTTCATTTCAAAAAATTATAGAAATGGGAAAATTTGGAAAAGGGATGAATTCACGAAGGGTACTCGCACAAGTGTCTTACACAGGACCCTTGCCTAATGTCACCACACAAATCTCTATCATAGGTATACACATCATGCAAATAGATATACACCTTATCTGTATGAATGATGCATTAGAAAATAAGGGTAAGAAGACAATATACGTGGAAAGCTATCATGGTGAGAGGAAAGATGCTGAAGCATGAGGATCATTCCTCAAAAGAGTGACCATATTTTTAGACAAAGAAGACCCCCTGTGTGGCCTACATAAATTCCATACCTATGCATAATAACTTTATGGACTAACAACATAGATTACCCACATGGATGACCTATACGATCCCTCCACCCTTTTTATCCCTTTACCATAGAATCATATCCTCTTCTTTCGATTGGATACCATCATGAGGGGGGGGGGGGGTCGACACTCTTTTTCATCATATGGATGAAAAAACGTCAAAATGAAATTTCTTATAAGGAAGAGAAGAATAAAAATGAATAAATCGAAGTATTGAAAATCCCTCAAAGACCATTCATACAGATACCCCTAAGTAGCATCATTACGTAGGGTACCTGTGCATCAGCTTGCATGATAAACCTACACATCAACCAGTGCAGTACCCCTGAGTGACAAACCTAAGTGAAAGAGTCTCTTCACCCAAGGCCCATATTTTCCTATAAATAGAACCTTGGGGTCTTCATTTAGATGGATGAAAATTTTTCAAAGTCCTCCCGATTATCTTCTCACCCTAGCCCTTCACCCAATCCCTTCAAAACCTTTTAGATAGTTCTATAAAATTTAAATAAGATGGAATTAAATAGTGGCAGTGCAATTAAATCCCTATCAGGGTTTAAAATACATAACACATATGTGAGGAATATTATCCACCATTGTTGATGAACACTAGCACAAGGTACCCTTCCTTAATCAGGTACCTACGTGAGCCACCTCCAGATTCACCTATGGAGACCCTTACAAGATTGATTAAAGACTTTACCAAGTTTTTTTTCCCAGGTGGTATGTAATCTAAGGTACCATTAACTCACCCAGGTCCACTTGAGTGAATAAACCCTATACAAACCTTCTTTGTATCACTCACGCCTACCTATGTGACCACTCATTTGGATTTCTCTAGCCTCCATCATGTGTGAGCCTCTATTATGGCCCTCTCCAAATCTATATATGGCATGGGACTCTCTTATTTTGGATCCCTTGTGTAAAAGAGACCAAGATAAAAACTTCACCGATTCCTCTAGACTATTAAAACCATAAAGCGATGAACACTAGCATGTCTCCCATTTGGATTTTCATTCCTTCAATAAGAGATTTCATGCAATTTTCCTACCAGATGATTAGTGTCATCAGGATGCATGAGGATTTTAAATCCTTTTGTCACAAGGACCCCAACCATGTGGACGGTTTCAGGGAGTTCCTAGTCTTGGATACAAGGGATATGACCATGTATTAGCGTTGTATTCCCTAAGACCTAGAGCCTCCAGTTTCGAGTAGGGAGGGAGAGGATAATGCTTTCATTTACTTTTGACATGGAATTAGATCCTCCTCCCATGTTGTGGAACTAATTTTAGGGAATCCATCTGATAGTAATCCTCTAGCCTTTGTTTTGATAGGTTTCATTCCTGCTCATCCTCTCCCTCCTCGCTACTAGGTTAGAGAGGGGATGGACACCTGATTCCCCTCCTCTCTCTCATAGGACCTCCCTCTTATATCAGCGAAGGAGGATAAGTGTGTGGTTTGAAATATATTTTACTTCCCCTTGTATATATCATTCAATCATGACTCATCTTGATTCATGTGGACATAGAGGCTAGCCACAATCATGATATCCACACAGTCAGATGCATGTTTTTCAAGAGAGCCTTATTTTAAATCTTCCTCTCTTCTTCCCTCAGAGTTCCCCCATTGGTATGGTTCCTCAAGGACATGTGTCCAAATTTAGGGAAAATCATATTATGTGGTTTCTTGAATCTTCCAATTCCTCTTGTTTCTCACATAGAGAATGACTCATGTTGGCTTACAGGTTGATAGTGGTCATGACCTCCACATGATCCAGAACCTTCTAAACATTATTCTAAGTATAATACCTAATAAAATACGGGCCTCCTACTTGGTATAATCCCCAACCATCCACCAACATGGGAATACTTATTAGGAGTAATCCCAAATACTAATCCATATTCACCTGGGAATCCTCCTCATAAGTAATCCCCAAACTAAACCTCCAAATTTCCATAAGTCAAGCCACTTCTCAGGGACCCAAACTCATTCATCAGGGTATCCTCTTCAAAATTAAGCCCAAAGTTAATTCTATCAAAGGGTCACACTCCCCTAAAAGACCAAAACTTAAAATTTTCTCCATATATGTGATCCCTCATAACCAAATTACATGGTCTTTGATTCCTATCCAAATGGGATACGTAGGAAGCCTCCCTGAGGTTCAAACCCAATTCCCCAATCAAACTTTTTCTATCTAGGTTACATTCCCAACAGGGTATAATTTAACCTAGAATTTGTATCCCTTACAGGTTACCTAGTATGCTTCGACAGAAGTCCCACACCAAACATTGACTAGGACAATTTTACCAATATATTGTTTCCACATGATGTTAAACTATATGATTAGGTCCTTATCATATGACTTTAAAGGTATGATGTGCCCCATTAGGCAACACCAAACTCTGTGGGTTTTGATGCCTTTCACAAGGATATATATGAATCCCATCTATGGGTCAAATACCAAAATCAATACAAATCCCATATCCATGGATGAAAAAATACTTTATAACACCCCACTGTATTGATAGAAAACTAGAATCATCATAAAAATGACCATAGAATCTCTAATTAGTGTTTAAGGGGATACCATTGATGGAGAACCTCATATACATACATATATTTCCACTAACAAAGAAACCCGAATAAATACATTTTATTCTAATTTACCTACATGATAACAATTTATTGTTAATTCAAGGGTGACCCACATCATACTTTTTAATTAATAAAGGATTCACAAACATATCTTGAATATATGAGAGAGTCCCAGAGTAGGAAACAATTTCCCCCAAATGGGTGTGATAAGCCTGACCTCCCATCCTCTAGACCAATGTGATTTCTTAATCATTTTTGGATAAAATTCCTAATGAGAATCTAACTTTGGAAAGCATGTCCCTCCTAGATATACAACTGTTGGGTTTTTCTGGTTCCACAAACAAACCCGTTGGAAACTGTTTGTAAATAGTAAGCTCAAAGTGAATGATTTCACAAAACTCAATCCCCAATAATATATCATCCTGTGAAAATTTTTATGTTAGAAACAAACCTAAAACCGCAAAACATTCTAAAGACCCTAGAAATACTAAAAGTCCCTAAAAATCCAAAAACCCCAAACCCCCAAAAAACCTTAACCCCCCCCCCCAAAAAAAAATCATTATATCCCCTAAAAACTCTAAAAATCCAATATATTATTAAAAACCCCAAAACCCATTAAAAATAATAACAAAGCATAAAATCCCATTAAAATGATAAAAACCCTAAAAACCCTAAAAACCCTAATAACCCATTGAAACTCTAAAAAAACTAGACAACCCTAGAAACCCTAAAAATCATAGAAGAACACTAAAAACCCTAAAAACCCTAAAAGAACCCAATAACCCCTAAAAGAACCCAAAAACCCAAAAAACATAAAATAATCCTATAAATCCATAAAAACCTAAAAAACTCAAAAAAACCCTAAAACCCCTCAAACACCTAAAAACCCTTAAAATCCCTAAAAACCCTTTAAACACTAAGAAGTCTAGAAAGAAGATAAAAAACATAAAAACCCTACACATACATAAAAAACCCTAAATCCCCAAAAAGAACCTAAAAACCCCTAAACCCCATAAAAAACCTAAAAACCCCAAACCACCTAAAAATCATAAAAACCCTTGAAACCCCCTAAAACCCTTAGAAACCCTAAAACCCCTAAAAGACCCCCAAAACCATAAACCCCACTAAAGACCCCTAAAAATGATAAAAACCCTAAAAAACATAAAAACAAAAAAAACTAAAACCCCTTAAAACCGTAAAAACCCCAAAAAAACATTGAAAACCCTCAGACCCCTAAAAACCATAAAAACCCTAAAAATGCCGTAAAACCCCTGAAAACCCATAAGAAAACCTAAAAATCCTAAAACACACTAAAAATACTAAAAGACCCTTAAAAAAAACAAAAACATAAAAACTCTAAGAAAAAACATAACAAACCCTATAACCCAAAAAAACCCAGTACCCAACATGCTTTCATAACTTCACTCATTTGGAGTTGGTGAATACCTGCTTTATAAAGGTAGGAAACCACTTATATTCATTTAATGTGTCCTTAGAATGTGCATGGGATGACATAATGGGAGGTAGGTCTCATAAAACCCTTCTGGGGGGAATTATTGCCTACTTTGGGACTCTCTTATATATTTAATATGTATTCATGAATCCTTTATTGAAACCCAAATTTCAAATAAGTTACCCTCGTATTAAAAATTAATTATTTTTTATGTGTTTATTTAGAAAATATTTGTATGTATATGAGGTTCTTCATCTAAAGAGACATATCTATGTATCTTATGTTATCCATCGATGATATCCATTTATTATAAGCATATTACAGATTTTAAAATTGTTTATCATCAAGATGATGGTTTTAAGCCTCATAATTAGTTGATCTGTAATTTAATGCCACTCAATAAGATGGAAATGGTTTTGGTATAAGGATTGGTATCATGATATGGGATTCTTATGTATCCATGTTAAAGGAATCAGAACCCATGTAGTTCGGTGCCAATTAATAAGACACATCCTAATATTCAAGGTCATGTGATGAGGACCCAACTATGCAGTTTAACATCATTCAGTGAGGATGCCTAGGAAAAAGGTGCCTAGTCATGATTTGTGTGGGACCTACGCTGAAGAAGCCTAAAGGGAATGGATGAGATGTGGTCTTCCATGCGGGGTATGATCTTATCGGGAATATATCCCAATAAGGATGGTGATCGAAGGGACTCAGAATGAATATGGACCTCCATGTTGGATTCAACTCTAATAGGGATATGTCCCATAAAACATTAGGGTGAATTTGGGGTGTTGGGTTCCTATGTATCAAAGTTGGTCAGGAATCAAATACCACTTAGTTTAGATAGTTTGGGGCTTACACCTATATAGGAGACCCATTTGAGTGGGGCCATGATAAGTATTTTGGGTCATGGTGAGGTGAAAGTTTTGTTGGGGATTACACATAGGAGGATACCCATTTGAAAGTACAAGAAGAAGATTCATAAGGGAAATATCCTTTAGAGATGGGTATTTGATCATACAGATGTCATGATCATTAATACAATCTAATCCTACATGATTCTTGGTTGGTGTGAGAAATAGGAGGAAGTGGAAGATATGACAATACACACAATCTTCTTTGTCCATGGATGGACAAGGCTTGAGCTCAATGGGAGAGATAAAGGGTGTTGAAGTACTAGTCTCCTCTTTTGTTTTAGAAATCAGGATACTCACATAGACCATTGGATATGGTCCACAAGAATTAATAGGGGATTAATCTAGGAGGGATTCCATTTTCTTGACTCTAGAAAAGAGAGGAGGATAATCCACTAATCCTGAAAGTAAAAAATCATGCACGAACCATGCCCTTACCATCTAGAATGGGGATGCCCCTAGTATTACCTCCAAGGTCAGGAACCTTATTACCATTGGAATGTATGAATGAGAATATTCCGAGGATCCTACTTGTTAATAGGTTACCAATAGGACCTCATTTACCATATGAATATATGATTTTGAGGGAATGCCGGTGTATCCTTTGGTTTGATCATAAATATCTGGTAG
This sequence comes from Viscum album, assembly GCA_963277665.1. Classification (NCBI taxonomy): domain Eukaryota; kingdom Viridiplantae; phylum Streptophyta; class Magnoliopsida; order Santalales; family Viscaceae; genus Viscum; species Viscum album. Next base: position 61,738,001 of record OY728138.1, read on the forward strand.
AATTGGGAGAGGCCTTGGCCTAATTGTTTGTAAAGGGGCCCAATTGGGTGCTTTGCGAAGGGTGATTCATGAAAGGGATATTACCACTTTAAAATGGTTTCTTTGTGAAGGGCCCTATTTAGGCCATAGCACTTTGAGAGGAGTTCTTCATGAGGAGGACCAGTTGGGTATTAGTGCTTTATGAGTGGATTTTATGGAGAGGGTTGGTTGGACAGTTCACAAACGGGCTGTGGGAAGGATGATCGCTTCGTAGAAGGGTACTGAGACTAAATGACCCCATTCCACATACTTTTTTCTATGCATGATTATGTTTGAAAAATATTTCATCCACATGTGGTTCTTGGAATACTGGTCAGCAAAGGGAATCACTATACAAATGGTTAGACCACAATGGACTCTTTTCTATACAAATTGATTTTCATACCATATTTGCTTTGTGATATTTGGTAAATTCATACATAGTAAAATATATTTCTTTGAATATTTATCACATGAAATACCCTCCCAATAAACACACACCAAATATTCTACTCCCCCAATATGTTTGTGGTGGATTTTTATATGTGTACAGATGTAACTGCTCGACTTCTTCCAGTGAATGACTTGGGTTTGCAGGCATCTACCTCACCCTGCAAGTTTTTTTTTGGTTGGGGGGGGAGAATGAAAAATATTCCTCACATAAAAATATTTATTTTTCATTTTTGGGGGATCCAAAGATACCACCTCACTCCACAAAGTGATTTTGTTTTGTTGGGGGAGGGGTGAAAAGGATGTATCACCTCAAAAATGAAAATTCACTTTTAGGGAATTGAAGAGGATGTCTCACCCTGCAAAAAAAATTATTTTTTGAGGGACGCTTTGTGAGGGTGATTCTTGGAGGATCTTTATAGAGGATCTATATGGAGTAGAGAATTTCATAGCGAGCATGCTATATAGATGATATGGGTCCTTTGTGTCTCATGGTAATTTACCATTTTAATATTCACAAAGTATCCCAGTTGATATTAAATGAATAAAATGCATAAAATCTTTCCGATTCTTTCATGTGAAATTTTTAGGACCCAAAAAAATTCCCCCATCATAATTGGTTCTGATAGATACGAACAAGAGTCTATTATGGGGAATAATTTGGTCTATTTGAATGATTTGAAGGATATTTTTGGACCCATAGAAGGGACCAAGCCAATAAAATGGTCATTACTGACACATTTTTAACATTATAAAAATACAACACATTGAGATCGATCATAATTTATTATGAGAATGGACTCTTTGAATAGAATTTTTTCTTTGCGAATGACTTTTTCCACATATAAAAAACTCATATATGAAATAGTATTTTTTTAAACCATTTATTCACATTTTCTATTGAATTATTCCCACATAGTAAAAATAAATTCTTAATATCAGCTAAATCACATCACTATCCACATATCATCTTAAGTTATTTACGGTCCGCATAGTACTATGCGATTTCACCATATTTTTTTGATTTTATGACATTTTTTTATGATTTCACTTGAATTAGGGATAAAATGGATCATCAAAAACCAAATATGGCTCTAATGAACATGATTTAGAGAATACCATTCATGGATGGAATTATTTAAAATCATCTTTAACATCACATCGTCTCTAAAGTTGGTACCTTGAAGAGTCTCCTATCACTAGAGCTTATGATTTACCCATTGTCCAATAGATTACAGTTATACAAATTTGGACTCCAAGACAATTATCTCATTACTTTAGTTGATTCTAATCTTCCATAAACTTGGCATGATGTGTACTTGGATCATGTTCAAGTGAACATCTCTATCATGGGACACATAATTTCTAAATTAGGTGAAAATAAGGTTTCTGTTCTGATTGAATCCCTATGGACTCAAAGAAACTATCATAATGATGATATATCCTTTCTATATACCATTAAATATTACCCATACATTCTTAATCTCTCTAGAAATTATCCCAATGTAGGATGGAGTGTCAAGTGGGATTTACGATCGAGAGGTTTCTTTTCTGATGAATGGGATTTGGTGTTATGTTTGTACCCGAATCTCATGGAAATTTCTAAATGAGTAGAGATTTTCAAATTGTATCAGTTAGTATGGATTTATTAGTTTGTGTTATATTTTTCAACTGAGGTCTTACTTGAATTTATTTTTTATTGGTGTTCGATCACCACCACATTTTATTTACCACGTTGCGAAGTTGAGATCACCCTATGGGATATCTACCAATTAGAGGAATTCCCATTCTTGGAAATATGTTTGATGAATTTATCCCTACGGATAATACCTAGGAAGATACTAAATAGTTTTCTATATTAGAAATATATTTATTGATTATGGTAGATAAATCACTAGGACTTCCCCTTCACACACATTCACTCATACTATTCTGCGATTGGATAAATATATTTTTTCCAGATAGTGTCCCGAGGATAGAAATTTGGTGCACCAAGATCCATCCTACTCAATAATATTGAAGAGTTTCTAGTTCATGCTTTCATACCCTCAAGTAAGGACAACATACTATATGGGGTTATTAGATCCATCCATATGTATGTCCATAATTTGGGTTGTTATGATTTTTCACCATGTTTTTAAGTGGATGGATCTTCCCATCTCATGATTCCTATATCAGTGTCAAATTCGGCGCCTTCATGTAGGATAAGTTGGTGAAGGGACAACCTATAAAAATATTTTTATCCAATATTACTCAAATTTATGAGTTATTAGGTCATATATAGGAGGGAATATCACCACAACACTTTTACAGACCATTTTAATTTTTATATGGCCGGGTTGTAGAAATCCATTGGTGTTATGAATATTAGTATACTACAACAATCCCTCATTCCACATTTCACCACATATTTCTCAACATTGATTCCATTTGAATGATATCCCTAAGCATCAATGATGTTATTCAGTGGTTAAATGTTCTCTTCTAATTTTATTTCACTCCTTATTCAACACACTTTGTAAAATTAGTAGATAAAGGTAGAGGTTCTCCAAAAGAATTCTTCTACGTCATCACGTTGTGAGATGGGATTCTGAATGATCAGATATATGGGGTGACCATTTGTGAGCTTTATGATCTCTATAGGTTTTCACAAGAATTTTTATGTCTTAAACGAGTTTCATATTTACACTTAACAAGATTAAAAAGGAATCAAACCCAGTCATCCTTCATCAATTATTGTTCATGATGATGTGTGAGGATTATTTTAAGGAAAGTTATTTTCCTCCCATGAAATGTCCAACTAACATATAATGGGTTTATTCCAAAATTTGGGTTGAATAATATATTGGTGGGGTATTGGGGAATCCAATCTGATGGGTGCATAAACTGCTATCCTCTCCTAGTTATTTTTCTATCTTGCTAACCTAACCCACTTATGAAGGGGAAAAATGATTTTACTGAAATTATAAGAATTATGAGGAAATTTCATTCTCAAGTTATCTTTTTATTGGGAGTGATTTAGACACCACATTTCTAACTGGAATTTTTGGAAGCCCTACTGAAGCCCGTACCAGTGAAATAGTATTGGACATTTCACCAATCAATGCCAAACATGTTGTCTCCATTCCCGAGATTTCACAGGAGGTAGAGATGGAAGACGTTCCCACTTCACTATTGCATTCTGGGGTGAATCCATCCATATAGAATATGATCATGGATTCTATACCTGTAATAGTGGGTGAATAGGGTCATAATCCTAGTGCTTCCATCAAACATCAGGTTGTGAGAAAATGGTATTGGCACTATATTTACACTAAATAACCCCTAAAAACCTAAAACCCATAAAACCCTTAGAACCATAGAATCCCTAAAAATACTAAAACCTATAAATAACCCATTAAAAAAACATAAAACCCTAAAAACTACTAAATCCATAAAAACTCTAGAAAATTTTAAAAACCCTAAAAGACCATAAAAACCACTAAAACCTACTAAAAACCCAAAATACCACAAATAACCCTAAAAACCCTAAAAACCTGATACCCCATTAAACCCATAAAAATGATAAAACCCATTGAAAATAATAAAAACCTGAAAAAATTATACACCCCTAAAATACCATAAAACCACTTTAAAATCCTTAAAAGACCGTAAAACCCCTTAAATCCCTAAAAGACCCTAAAAACCCTAAAAACAATAAAAGACCCTAAAAACATAAAAAACCCAAAATGTGCATAAAAACACTTAAAACTCCTAAAATACACTAAACCCCTATAAAATCCCTAAAGAACCAGAACCCTTAATCACCCTAAAAAATCTATAAAACCCTAAAAATATATACCTTAAAAATCCAAAAGGAACCTAAAACCCCAAAAAAACCAAAAAACCACTAAAACTCGCTAAAATCCAAAAAACACACTAAAAACACCAAAAACACTAAAGACACATAAGATCCATAAAACAACACTCAGAAACATTGAAAACCTTAAAAATCTGAAAAAAACCTAAAAACTACTAAAAACATTTTAAAACCCTAAAACCTTTAAAACATATACAAACCCTAAAACATTAAAAAAACTCTTAAATCCATAAAAACCCTAAAATCCAAAAAATAAAAAAACCATAAAAACCCCTAAAACTCAAAAAAACATAAGAAAAAGTAAGAAAACTCTAAAAACCATAAAAACATATGAAACCCTAAAAAAACCTAAAAACCCTAAAACCCCCTAAACCCCTAAAACCCTAAAACCTCTTAAAATCCCTAAAAAGCCGTAAAAACCCTAAAAAAATCTAAAATCCCTAAAAACAATAAAACCCCTATGCCATGCATAGGATGAACTTGGTCACTTACTTCTGGAATTGGAGACCTCTGGTGGATGTTTTCGATAGATTTGTGTTCGAACATTGGGACCTCCAAGATTATGCCACAGTAGGACTTGTTGATAGTAGATGCATCCTGATTCACTTTGCGTCAGAGGAGGATATGATTCTTGCCTGGTCCATGACTCCAAGAAGATGTAATGGTGCTCGTTTCTCTCTTTCCTAGTGGATTTATGACCTGCATCTGAACCGTGACTCACTGATGGTGGCATCTTGGGTTAGATTTCCAGAACTTCCCCTTCCCTTTCAGAATTTCTCCATCATTTCCATGTTGGAAAATCTGGTGGGAAGGTTCTTATGTGTTTATAGTATAATGAGGGACATTTTCCCCCTATAGCCCCAAGGTCCTATATTGATATTGATGCATCGAAAGATCCGATAGACTTTGTTTGGATTGCTATTGGAGAGGAGCTTCAGTGGAAGAAACCTGTGATTTTTAAGTCATGGACTGATTTTTTCTCCTCCTGTTGGAAACTGGGGAATAGTGATCGGGCTTGCAGGTATGACAGTAGGAATTGTGGTGCTTTGAATCAAGTGCAGGAGTTGGCTGGCGAAGAGAGGCAGGAGTGGGGTGAGGCGTAGGAGGCTATGCACACGGTTCCTCATCTCTTGAAGGTGGTTCAGGTTGAGTATGGTGAAGAGGGCCAGGCTCAGGTGGGGGTGCATGCTAAGGAGGTTACAAAGACTGTTCCAAGTGGGCATGAAAGGAGTGGTGCTGAGTGGGTGGAATCTGTATTTGGTCCTGGTTCTGGATCACTGAGCCTGAGGATTGTGCGGGCAGATATTCCAGTTGCACTGGTGGGTCATGGGTCTGCAATAGGTGATCATGGTTTAGGGAGGATGGATATTCAGTTCCATCCGGTGCCAAATTTGAGTGATATATTCAAGATACTTAGGAGAGACTTGCAGATTTTGGATGCCGAAGGTTCTTCAAACAGGGAGGTTGTTGCTGGCAGGATGCATATCTCCTCTGATAACAGTATGGTGAGGAGGATGGAATCCTTTCTAACTTTCAATCATTTTCAAGGGATGGATACTGAGGAGGAGGTACAAGGGTCTCTGCTTACTGGCTCTGGGAGTGTGAGGCCTTCTGTACAGGGGAGTGGGGTGAAGGTTGTAGATGCTGGGCATGATAGAGGGAGTGTGGACCAGACTACTAATGAAGTTATGACATGTTTGGACACTTTTAGGTACTTGGGTGGTGCAGTTGAGAAAGAGAAAAGGGAAGTGCCGATGCTTGTGCATCACTGTGATGAGGTTGTTGTGAATGAGGAGAAAGTAAACAAGTTTCCTGGGGAGGAGGGGATCAGGTTTTTGGTTGCTGATGCTGGGAATGTGAGGTTGGTTACACAGGTGCCGAGTGAGGAGCAGGTCATTGCTACTAGGCATGGTGGTGGGAGTGTGGACCAGAATGATAGTGAGACTCAGCTGGGATATTTGGGCCAGACTATAGGGGATTCATCCTTGGTGGTTAATGGAGTAGCTCGACCCACTGGTGGTGAGACAGAGGTGGTTGTTGCTTCACCTAGAGATGTTGCTGAGCATAGGATGCTGGAAGAACATAAAGAGGTTTTCCCTGGGGCAGTGATTTGGGGGACTGTTGGAGGTGACTGTCAAGTGTCTTAGTAGGAGAAGGCGGAGGAGCAGGGGACAATGGACAAGTTGGAGGATGCGGTTGAACAAGGGGGACCGTTAGTAGAAGGGATGGCATGAGGGCAGGGGGAGAGAGCTGAGAAGGGGTATGGTCCTAGGAAGGGGGATGCCGTCGCATAAGAGAAGGTGATGGGTCCAGTACTGGAGGCACATGAGGAGACTCTAGTTGACAGGCCTGGCTGTATGGTCTTGCTTGAGTTGCAGGGGGATGAAAGAAACCAGACTAGGGAGGAGGGGAAATTGCAGTTGGCCCTGGCTGGTGTGGTGTCCCCTTCTTGTCTGGATGTGGAGGAACCTGCGCTGGTGGTTCCTAGCATGCCCCAGTGTGGGATCCTTTTCTCCCTTAATCAGGAAGCCACCTTCATCCCTGGCCAAGATTTTTTCAAGGAGGACCGTAGAAGGATGAATCATAATATGACTATGATCATCAAAGAGAAGGACTTTCTTGAGGTGGCCATGCCAGATGGGAAGGAAAACAAACCTACAAGGGTCTCTTCAGATCCCCGAAAGAGGAAGTCGAGGAAGGACTATTCTACTTTTCCTAAGACAGTGTCCACGAGAGCCACTTGCAAATCTAAGGCAGTTTCCTCTAGGAGGGGAGGTCGTCCTATCAAGGCACAGCTGAATTCAGAGCAGCAACATCTTAGAGAGTATTACACTGCCTTCCTAAAGCAATATGATTCATCTGAATGAGAGTCAGTGTAGTCGGATGCATCCTCTAGTTATGGTGTTGATGGAGACCCTTATGGGGATGAAGACGTTGACTTTTAGTTTGGTGTAGATGGGGATCCCTATGGATGTGAAGAAGCGTAATGCAGTGCTGGGTTGTTCAGTCTGCCGTTTCCTTTTCTGTTCCTTTGTTTTCTTTTTTTGTTTTTCTTTTGGGGATTGTTTTTGGGTATGGGTCGATTGACCCGGCCCCTCCCCTGGTCTTGTACTTGTTTTCCTTTGATATTTTAGGGCTCTGAATTGCCTAGTCCTGAACCTCTTCTGCCCTAAAATCTAAAAACCCAAAAAAACCCAAAAAAAAACCCAAAAAAACCCAAAAGACTCTAAAAACTCCTAAAACCCCTAAAAACAGCTAAAAACTCAAAAAGCCTAAAAAACCCTTAAAAACGATAAGAATCTTAAAAAACCCTAAAAATGCTAAAAGACCCTAAAACCCTGATGTTTCTAAGAACACTAATAAAACCCAAAATCCTAAAAAACACCAATACCCCAAAAAATTACCAAAACCCCTACAAAGGAATAAAAAACCATAAACCCCCATGAAACCCCTAAGGAAATCTTAAAAATCCTAAACCACTAAAACTCCTAAAATGATAAAAACCCCTAAAACCCTAAAAACCCTAAAAACCCTAAAAACCCTAAAAACCCTAAAGAAACCCTAAAGAAACCCTAAACCCCCCTAAAACCCCTAAAAGACCCTAAACCCCCCCAAAAACCCAAAAAATAACCATCAAGATCATAAAACCTTAGGAACCCCCTAAAATACCCTTAAAATCTTAAACACCCAAAAAATCATAAAAAAACCTGAAACCCATAACACATCATAAAAACCTAAAAACAATTAAAATGATAAAAAACACTAAAAAAATATACAAAATCCTAGAGCACCATAAAAATCCTTAAACCATTAAAAAACCATGAACCCTAAAAATCCAAAAATCATAAAACCCAAAAAATATAAAAAATCCAAAAAACTAAAAAAACACTAAAAACAATAAATAACCTAAAAAACACAAAAAACCATAAAAACCCTAAAAAAATGAAAAAAACCTAAAATACCTAACAAAACCATAAAAACTTAAAACCCATTAAAAAATTATAGAAACCATAAAAACCCTTAAAAAACCCTAAAACTTTAAAACTGTAAAAATCGAAAGAAAACAATAAAACCCTAAAACCCAAGAAAATCCATAAAACACTAGAATACACTAAAACCATAAAAAAAATAAAAACCCTAAAACATTAAAAAAATCATAAAAACCATTAAAACACTAAAATGCCATAAAAATTTAAAAAACCCCTAAAAACCCCTAAAACCCCTCAAAACACTTAAAAACCATAAAATCCTAAAACAACCCCAAAACCCTAAAAATACCTAAAACCCCTAAAATCCCAAAAAAAATATAAAACCTTAAAACCCTAAAAAACCCTAAAAACCATTTAAATCACTAAAAAACTAAAACCATAAAACCTTTAAAATCCCTAATAACCTTAAAATACCCTAAAAATTTCAAAGCCACTAAAAACCATGAAAACCATTAAGAACGTTGAAAAAAACTATAAACCACTAAAAATAATAAAAACCCCTAAAAATCCCTTAGGAACCTTAAAAATCCATAAAACCCTAAAAAAACTAAAAACCCAAAAATCTCTAAAATTGATAAAAAACCTAAAGGAGACTAAAAACCCTAAAAAATATAAAACACATAAAAACATTAATAACCTCAAACCCCCCAAACCCATAGACCCTAGAAATCCTAAAAAACCCCTTAAGACCCTAAAAACCCTTAGAAACCCAAAATACCCTAAAAATACTAAAAACCCATAAAATACCATAAAAAACATTACTTATATGCTGGGGAATATGGTTGGACGATTTTTGTGTGTGGATAGTCGGACCAAGTGCCTTTGTCTCCTAGTTTCCCCGAGGGTTTTTGTTGAAGTTGATGTCTCAAAGGAACCAGTTGAATTCGTCTGGATTGAAATTGGCGAAGAGCTTCGATGGAAGCAGTCGGTGGTTTTAGAATCGTGGGCGAATTACTGTGTCTCGTTCTTTTCTCTTGTTCATTTGAAAAGGGCTTGCGGATTTAGGGATGGCGTGGTGGCGAGGTTTGTCAGGGAGCCCATCTCCTCGATGGTTAGCTCAACAGGGGACATGGGGACAAGGAATGATGTCCCTAGGGATCCTCTACAGGATGCTTGGAGGAATGAAAAAATGGAGGATGAGGGCTCAACCCCCTGGATTGCTATTGGGGAGCCTGTATCGGTCAAGAGAATCTTTACATGAGTGAAGGGTGATTTGGGTCTTGGGTGAGATTCCTCCTCTGAAATGGGAGATGTCATTCTTGGTGGAGCTGGGGATGTTGTCTTATAGTCTAATCCTGGCAGGGACATGAACTTGGTCCCAATGCCATTCTATCTTGGAATGGAGAGGGTGCATTTGTCAATCCCTTAAGTGGATGATGGTTGCGGTCATGAGAGAGATTTGTTCTTGAATCGGTTCATTGGTCTGAATCATCTGGAATCTTTGGGTACTGAAGAAAGGGATCAGGGGAGGCTGGTGCTGCAGGAGGTGGAAGCTCATGATGTTCTTCAGGATGCTGACCTGCCTTCTCCCATTGTCGGTTCTTGGGCCTTGGGTGTGGATCATTCCCTTCCCACTATGCCCCCTTAGGAGCATGTGCTGGTAGACTTTACCATGCCTGGATTTGGTCTGAGTGATTCCCCTTCTCCAGTGCAATCCCTTGGAAACCCCCGTGTTGATAAGTGGAACATTGAGTAGCCCGACAAGAACTCAGCTCTTGTTCTGTTCAAGAAGCTGCCTCCCTGTTTTAAATTTTCTAATCCGATTATGCTGGATTGTTCGAAAATACCTCTTGAGTAGCATATTTATGATATCTTTCATAATCCAGATCTGCAGTCGGTGATATTTCTTGGGGATGAGAATGATGAACACATAAGGCTTGGTGAAATCCTTGGGGACCGTGATGATCTCATGTATGCCATCTTGAATATGACCAAGAAGGTGCAGGAGAATATGGGTCTCTCTAAATCATCTGGTGGTAAGCAGAAGAGAAGGCTGCAGTCTTACCCAAAGTGTCGCAGGCAGGGAGACTCGGTTGCGCCTGACCCCTCTGCTCATAGGAAGAGCAAGATGAAGAGTGACCCTCTAGTGAAACGGAAGGATAGGAGGGACTACTCCTCCCTGCCTAGGCCAATGGCTACTAGGGCTTCCTGCAAGCCCAACAAAGGTAAAATCAACGCACATGGAAGGGAGGATCAGACTATCAATGTGAAACCAGATGTGGAACTCAAGAAGTACTGTACAGCCTTTCTTAAGAAATATAAGTCCCATGAATGAGAGTCAGTGGACTCAGATGCTTCCTCAGGCTATGGTGCGGATGGATACCCCTTTAGGGATGGCGATTTTTCTCCATAGAAATCTTTACTTTTACTTCTTGGGCTTTTGGACTTTTTGTGGGGTTGCCAGGGCTTTAGGTGTGGGTTGTTTGACCCCGCCCCTCCCTTGTTTGTTGCCTTTTTCTTTCTATTCTTTATATATCTGGGGGGCCAGGGATAGCCTGGCCTCACACCTTCCTTACCCTTCAAAACCAAAAAGGAACCTACAAAACCAAAAGTCCCCAAAACCCTAAAAACCCTAAAAGAAACTAAAAGATACTAAAACCCTAAAAAATCATAAAAACCCAAAAATCCTGTTAAAACCCCAAAGACCTTAATAACCTTAAAAGACCCTAAAACCCCTAAAAACCCAAAAGACTCTAAAAACCCTAAACCCTAAAAAACACTAAAAACTTGAATAGACCCAAAGCCCCTTAAAAGACCCTAAAAACCATAGAAAACCCTAAATTCACAAAAACCATAAAACCCTAAAATCCACAAAACCCCTAAAGACCCTAAAAACCCGTAAAACCAAAAAAACCTAAAAAACATAAAAAACATAAAATACATAAAATACCCTAAAAACCATAAAAAAATTAAAGACCATAGAAACCCCTAAACACCCAAAGAACACTAAAATCCTAAAAAAAGTTTAAAACCCCCAAAATCTTAAAAAAACTTTTAAAACCCTAAAAATATTTAAAACCCTAAAAAACTCCACAAACCCTAAAACCCCATAAAAATAATAAAAACCCCAAAAAAATCTTGAGACATGAGAAAAAAAATCCTAAAACACTGAAAAACGCAAAAACCCAAATATAATCGAAAACCCTAAAAACACTAAAAACCCTATAAAATCCCCAAACCCCTAAAAATCCAAAAAAAATTAAAATCCCCAAAACACTTAAAAACATTAAAACCCTAAAACTGCCTAAAAACCCTTTCAAACCCTAGGAAACCCGAAAGAACTCCTAAAAACTGAAAAACCATCCAAAAACCGTAAAAATGCTGAAACACCAAAAAAAATCTTAAACCCTAAAAAAACCTAATGACCCTAAAAACTCTAAAAACCTAAAATAATTGAAAATACCGAAAAGCCAAAAAATCCAAAAAACCCTAAAAACAATAAAAAACCTAAAAACCCTAAAAACCATAAACACCCTAAAAACCGTAAAAACCCCCATAAAAACATTAGAAACCCTAAAAACCCTAAAAACCCCAAAACCCATAAAGGGGGAAAAACCCTAAAAATTGTAAAAGTCCCCAAAAAACACCTATAACACCCTAAAAAATAGATACAAATCTAAAAGACTCAAAAATCCCTAAAAACACCATACACACCTAAAAAACCATAAAACCTCTAACAGCACTAAAAACCCATAAAAACCCTAAAACCCTAAAACCCATAAAACCATAAAAACTCTAAAATACCCTAAAATAACCAAAAACCATTGAAAATCGTAAAACCATTAAAAAATATGAAAAATCCCCTAAACCCTTAAAAACCTTAAAAACACTAAAATCCCTAAAAGACCCAAAAACCCAAAAAAACCATACAAACCCTAAGAATTCTTATAAAAACCAAAATCTCCTTAAAACAAAAAAAATATTTGAAATCCTGAAAAACCCTAAAAAACCCCAAAACCCTAAAAACCATAAAAACTAGAAAAAAACCCTTAAAAACACTAAAAACTAAAAACACTTAAAACCTCGAAAACCTAAAAACCTTAAAAAACCAAACCGATAAATCCATAAAAAACACAAAAATATCAAATAACACCAAAATTCCTAAAAATACTAAAAATTTATAAAAACCTAAAAAACCCTAAAACCCCTTAAAACCCTAAAACAATAAAAACAACAAAAAACCCTAAAAAACAAGAGAGATTTAAAATCCCTAAAAAGACCAAAAAACCCATCAACCCAAAAAACCCCAAAAACTCAAACCCCCCTAAAACACTTTTAAACCCTATAATCCCTAAGATAACCCAAAAAATCCTAAAACCCATAAAAACATTAAAAAACATTAAAAGAAAAAAAAACCTATCCCCCACACCCCAAATATAACATTAAAAACCATAAAACACCATAAAACCCTAAAATCACATAAAAACCCATATAAACCCCAAAACCCTAAAAGCCGTAAAAATACAAAAAAAACCCTAAAAAAACCTAAAACCCATAAAAACCCTAAAAACACTAAAAATACAAAAAAACAATAAAAATCCTATAAACCCTTAAAGACTAAAAATCCAAAAAAACTCTAAAGACATTAAAACCTAAAAAATTTCTAAAAACCTTAAAAAATAAAAAACCCTTTAAAACCCAAAAACCCATAAAATAATTAAAAACCATTAAACCCCTAAGAACCATAAGAAACCCTGAATCCCCTAAAAATACTAAAAAAAACTAAATCCTAGAATACTCTAAAAACATTTAAAATCAACTAAAAAACACAAAACCCATTAAAATCTTAAAAAATCCTAAAAAACACTAAAATTGCTAAAATCCAAAAAAAATCTAAAAACCCTAAAAACCCAAAAAAAAGAAACTGCTAAAAAAATAAAACCATAAAAAAATAAAAACAGTAAAGAACCTAGAAAATTCTTAAAAGCCCTAAAACTATATAAGAACCCTAACATTATTGAAAAACTCTATAATTATCTTAAAACTCTAATAAAACCCTAAAAACCCTAAAAACCCATTAAACCCCTAAAAACACTAAAAACATAAAAATCCAACAAAAACAATAAAAAAACCTAAAAACCCTTGAAAACACTAAATAAATCCTAAAAAACTCTACAAAAACCTAAAAGAATTTTAAAAATACTAAAAGAACCCTAAAAACCTAAAACCCTTGAAATCCCTAAAAAACTTTAAAACCCTTAAATCTATAAAAACCACTAAAACCACTAAAACCCTTAATGATCTTAAAAGAACATAATAATTCCATTAAAACCTAAAACCCCTAAAAACCTAAAGAATGATGGCTCCCGCATCTCCTGGATTCTCTCGCGTTTGGGTCTTCCGTCGGCATCAATGCTTCTTCGAAGCGGTTGTGGATCCTCAGGCGTCGGCTTGATTTGATGTCGAGGTGAGTTTTCTCTGAATTGATGGTGCCCTTACAGGTCTTCTCTGGAAGCATCTTCAGACGAAGGCTTCTTCCAATTTCGAGTGAGCCAGTTCTGGTCTTTCTTACTTTCGGCATTGTGGAGATTTCGTGGGGTGGACCCGTCTTTCCTCTGGGCGATCCACAGAGGAGGTGGTTGGATTGAGACTTCATGGTGTGAGACTAGTATTTTGGGGAAGATCTACACCCTCCGGCGTGTGAATATGCAGTTATCTGGAGGATACGACAGGAGTTGGTCTCCCCTTCATTCATTGTTGCAGATCCATGGTTGAGTGGGAAAGATCCGTTCTACACGCTTTGCTCGGCGTTGGATCTGGTCACTGTGTTTTCAGATATGAGGTGCTTAGATCTGGAGTCTTCGATGTGCACTTCTAAATATCTAGGGATGAGCAGGTCATATTTTGGTGTTCTGGTTCATGGCGATTGGTTTCAGTGGTGCTTCTCGGACTCATGGCAGGAGATGCTCTTCAGCTTCTTCAGACAATCTGGTATGTCGTCTTTGGAGCGGGTTTGTTTCGGCATTCTTGCTCTTCTCCTGGTTTCCCGGTGGCTCATGGTTTCAGTGCACTACTGCTTTGTGGGTGCATAATTGATCTGCTATTATGGTTCGCTTGGCTGGTGGATTGGTTCTCTAGTGGAAATCATCATCTGGTTGGAGATACTCTATTTGAACTTATGGCTGAGGTGGTTCTGGTTTTTTCATTTTTGATTATGCTTCTGTGGATTTTGGTGTGTGCTGATGAGGGAAGGAGTAATTTTGCTGATGCTTTCTCATGAGGCGTTGAAGTAAATCTCCGCTGCCTGAAACTCTGGTGCTGGATGATGTGTGTGGCTGGACTGGTGGTTGCTAGATGGCGTGAGTTGCTGAAGGCTGACTGGTTTGAAGGTGATTGTTGTTGCTGGTGCTTGGAAAGGGGTGTTGGTTTTCCCCGAAGTGATGAAGGGAGGTGCTGGCTACTAGTTTTTGTGAATAAGAATGATGGTTGCTATCTGGATGTGAACTCTAGTTACTGGTGGTTGTGTGATTTTGGTGCTTATGGTTATGTGCAATTGGTGGTAGCTTGTTTTGGTGTGAAGGTGTTGGTTTCTGGTTCTTGTAAGATTGGATGCTAGTTGCTATTTGGTGGTGATCCTCTGAATGCTGGTGAAGGTGAGGGTTGTGATTCTGATGCCGATGGTTCTGTGGTTTTGGAATCTGGGGGTTCTGTGATGTTGGATGCTGGTGGTTCTGGATGCTCGATGCTGCTGGGATGGGAGATGTTGAAGGTGCTGCGCTTGTGTTACTACTGGTTGCTAAATGGCTGGGAGCTACTGTTGGAGATGTTTCGGTCTTTCTTTTTCTTGTGTGTTTTTGATCTTTTTTTTGCGGTTCTTAAGCGTGTGTCTGTAAGGGGTTTTTGGGTGTGGGTCGTTTGACCCCTCCCCTCCCTTGTCTGTAGCGCCTTCGTGTCTTTTTTCTAATAAATTTTGGGGGAGTCAGGAATAGCCTGGTCCCGAACCTTCCTTGCCCTAAAAATCTAAAATCCATAAAAAAACCTAAAACACCTAAAAATCACAAAAAACAAAAGAAAAGCTGTAAATCCCTAAAATTCATTAAAAACATATAATCCCTAGAAACCCTAAAAGCACTAAAAGCTTATAAAAATCCTAAACACTTTTAAAACCAAAAAAACCCAAATACCCCTAAAAACTATGAAAAAACCCATAAAATACAATAAAAACCATAAATAACCCTAAAAACATAAAAAAAAACCTATAAACCAAAAAAACAGCAAAACCACTAAAAACCCTAAAACCCCCTGAAATTGTTAAAAACCCCTTAAAACACCTGAAATGATTAAAACCCCAAAAATCCCATTAAAATGATAAAAAACCCTAAAATCCAAATAAACACCTAAAAACCATAAAACCCCAAAAACTTAAAAAGATAAATCCCTTAAAAATTCTAAAAAGTCTAAAAATCCAAAAAAACCCCTAATAACCCTTTAAACCCTAAAACCGTAAAAACCCCTTAAAATGAAAAAACCCCTATACCCTATTCCCTAAACCATACACCCTACACCCTAAACCCAATACCCTTCACCGTAAACCCTAAATCCTTCACTGAAAGCCCTATACCCTTCACCAAAAACTAAAATCCCTACACGATGAACAATATACCCTAAACCCAAAACCCAAAACCCAAAACCCTACACCCCAAACCCTAGACCCTAAAAAATAAACATCAAACCATATACACTTGAACATAAACCCTAAACCCTACACTTTAAACCCTAAACCCTACACCATAATACCTAAACCATGTACCCTAAATCCTAAAAGACCCTAAAAAACCTTAAAAAACCCTAATGGAACCTAAAAAACTTTTAAGAGCCAAAAAATATTTAAAACCCCTAAAATAGATTAATAAACCCTAAAAACCTTTAAAAACAAAAAATAAAATAGAATAATCTAAAAAACACCTAAAATTCCTGAAATCCCTAAAAACCCTAAAAACCCTAAAAACCCTAAAACCCCTAAAAATTCCTAAAAACCCTAAAAAGGAATTTTAGAATACTATGGGATTTAGGGTGGTTCCTTTAAAGTCATGGGTAATGGTTTACAAGACATCTTGACCTGTGGTGATGTTGTTCTAGATAGTATAGGGGATGAAGATTATGATTATATGCATGATTCCAATGTTGCTGTAAATGGATTTTCAGTCTAGACTGCGATGGATGATTCTTTGGTATTTAAAGGAGTGCATGCCACTCGGTCTTATTGTAATGAGAATGAATTCGTAGGGGATGATGTGAAGATTCTCCTACCCAGTTGTGATGCTTGTGCTGAGAGTGAGATGGGGCTAGGTGAAGCTACCATTGCTGATCAAGAGAGAGTGCATGATGGGCAGATTGCTCGTGAGGAGGAGGAGGGTTTTCACTCTATTCCGGGAGACCCATGTGACACTGTCTTAGAGGTTTTTGGGTGTGGTACTATATTTGAGTAGGGGTTGGTGGCTCTAAATGCTCTTGGAGATTACAAGATGGTTTTTTTGCCTTTTGAATAGTATACTAGTGATCTTGGTCAAGATTTTGTTGTCCAAGACATGATGCGATATAAAGTGTTTTCTGATTGTACTTTAAATTAGGAAGACAACTACATCCACAAACATAAAAGCCTTTTCTAGGGACAGGGTAATAGGATGAGCTATAACATGGTTATTATCATTAATAAGAGGGCTTTGATTAAAGAGTTCAATCTGTATGGGAAGGAAAATAAATCATTTGGAGCCACATCAGATTTGCAAAAGAGGAAACCAAGGAAAGATTAATCTACTTTGAAAAGGATAGTTTCCACCAGAGCCTCCTCCAAGGCTCTAAGGAAATACTCCCATAGGGGAGGGTGGCCTGCCAAGGTGTAGCTAAATGTGGAGTAGAAAAGGTTCAGAGAAAATTACACTGCCTTATTCAAGCAACATGAATCTGAATGGGAGTCTAAGAATACCGATACAAATTCTAGTTATGGTTATGATGGTGACCCTTATGGTACAACTGCTTATTATGACAGTGGTGGGGATGATGATACCTATAACATGTGATATTTATGATTTTTACACTGGTGGTGCTGAGTTGCTAGTGGCATATATGCTTGGTAAGGAGATGATGGATGCTGAAAACTGTGTTGCAGGATGCTGGTTGCTATTAGGATGGGAGATGTTGATGGAGATGATTTTGAATTTCTGTTCTGTCTGGTTTTGTGTTCATTTGGGTTTCTTGGGAACTATTTCATTTTTTGGGGGGTGTCTAGGGTTTTTGGGTGTGGGTTGATTGACCCCACACCTCCCTTTTTTTGTTTGTCTTTTTTTCTAATAAAATTTGGGGGGATCAGGAATAGCCTGGCTATTCGTGTTTGTTTCCCTAAAAACACTAAAAATACCTAAAATCCCCAAAACCCTTAAAACCTTAAAAAAATCTAGAAACCCTAAAACCCTAAAAACTCTAAAAACCAGTAAAACCCTATAGTCGTAAGACACCAAAAAAACCCTGAAGATCCTAAAAATCCCAAGAACCTTAAAGAAACCCCTAAAAAGAATAAAATTCCTAAATCCCTAAAAACCCCTAAAAAAAATCTAAGAACCAAAAATAAAATTAAAAAAACCAAACACTCTAAAAAATACTAAAACCCCCCTAAAACCCTAAAAATCTTTTAAAAACCCAAAAAAGACCATAAAAGACACTACAAATATCTTAAAACCCACTAAAACACTAAAATCACTAATTGAATAAAAAAACCCATAAAAACCCTAAAAGTACATAAAAACACAAACATACCCTAAAAATCCTAAAACCCTAAAAACCTTGAAATCCCTAAAAAAATTAAAAGACCTTAAAAGTTTTAAAAACCCTAAAACCTTATAAACCATAAAACCATAAAAACACTAAAAAACCATAACTAATCCTAAAAACCCTAAAATACCCCAAAAACACAAAAAAAAACTAATAACATAAAAAAAATTAAAACCATACAAAACCCTAAAAAACCTATAGAACCTAAAAACACTAAAAGACTATAAAAACCCAAAATCCTCTAAAGAGCCCTAAAAACACAAAAATATCCCTAAAACCCCAAAAATAAATAAAATAATACTACAAACTCATAAAAACCAAAAAAAATAAAAAACCTAAAAAACATTAACAAACCTAAAAACATATAAAAATCATAAAAATCCTTTAAACCCTAAAAAAATATGAAAAAAATAAATACCCTAAAAATACACTAAAACCCAAAAAAACCCAAAAAAAACCCCCAAAAAAACCCAAAAAACCCCAAAAAACTCTAAAAGACCCTAAGACCCCCTAAAAACCCTAAAATCAACAAAAATCCCTAAACCCCCCCCCCAAAAAAACCCACAAAACCATTGAAAACCCTAAAAACCTTAAAAAATAATAAAACCCCTAAATACCTTAAAAAATAAGAACCAAAAATGACTCCAACAACCCTAAAAACATTAAAATCCTTAAAAAACATTAAAACCCTCGAAGACCCTAAAAATCATAAAACACCCCAAAACCCTAAAATCCAAAAAATCCATAAAAACCCTTGAAAACCCCAACACCCCTAAAAATATATAAAATCCTAAAACCCCCCAAATCCCTAAAAACCATGAAAATCCTAAAATACCCTAAAATCACAGAAAACTCTAAAAAATATTAAAACCCCTAAAAGTCCCACAAAACCATAAAATAGTAAAAATCCAAAAAACTCAAAAAACTCTAAAAAATAAAAACAACCTAAAAAACCCTATAAACCATTAAAACCCATAAAACTAAAAAACCCCTAAAACCCCAAAAAAACTAGAATGACACTAAAATAACCTAAAAACCTAGAAAAATATAATCTATTAAAAAAACCCTAAACACCCTAAAAGGCCCTAAAAGACCTAAAAGACCTAAAAATCCATTAAAATCCTAAAAGAAACTAAATAACTCTAAAATACCTTAAAATCCTAAAAGACTATAGAAATCTATAAAAGTTCCTAAAAAATACCTAAACAACCAAGAATCCTAAAAACCTTAAAACACTATAAAAATATTTAAAACCCCCCTTAAAAACATAAATATCCTAAACCCCATAAAACCCCATAAAACCCATAAATAACTCTAAAATCCCTAAACCCCAACACAGTACTAAAAACCCTTAACCCTCATAAAACCCCTAAAAACGTAACAACCCTAAAAATACACTAAAATCCAAAAAAATCCTTAAAAATTTATAAAAACCCTAAACACATTAAAAACACTAAAAATCCTAAAACCCCATATATATAGTAAAAATACATAAAAACCCTCAAACCCCATAAAACCCAAAATTCCCCTTAATGCCCTAAAACACCTTAAGAACTCTAAGAAACCCAAAACCCCCAAAACCCAAAATAGATCCATAAATAACATAACAACCTTAAAAAACCTAAATAACCCTAAAAGATATGACACCCCATAAAAAAACCAAAATCCCAAAAAATCCCTAAAGGACCCTAAAAAACCTAGAGGACCTAAAAACTGTAAAACTAATAAAAGACCCTAAAACCCCCTAAAATAACCTGAAAAAACCTTAAAACCCATAAAACCATAAAGGGTCTTAAAACCCATAAAACAACCATAAAAACCATATAAAACCCACCCCCACCAAAAAATAAAATAAAAACCATAAATACTTTAAAAGACTTTAAAAATTGTAAAAACTCTAAAACCCCTAAATATCCTAAAAACCCTAAAAACCCTAGAAATCCCAAAAAATATTTGAAACATTATGAATTCCTAAAAATACTAAAATCTCTTAATTGCACTAAAATCCTTGAAAACCCAAAAAACAAAAAAACCCCTAAAAAACCTTAAAAACTGATAAAACCAAAAAAAAACTTAAAAAAATTAACCACCCTACCCCAAAAAATACATAAAATATTTATAAAACACTAAAAAATCTTGAAAATACCAAAATCAAAAAAACCCCATAATAAAGGTGATTGAGTTTGCGGTTCAATTTGGATGGAGTGCTCTCTGGTTTGAATCAGACTCAATGCTTTCCGTGGAGGTTCTTAAAAACAAATCTAGGAGAGTCCCTTGGAGGATTCTTCCCCAATGGATGGAATTCCTTGCACATTTTCAAGGACCCAATATTCACATCACACATGCAAATCAAGAGGTGAACTCGGTTGCGGATGCCGTTTCCAAGTAGGTGATTGTAGCAAGGGGCTCGATGTGGTCTTTTGTTGCACCATCCTCATGGCTCCAGTTTGTGGAGTCTGACATGTGGGGTGATCTACACACCCAGTTTTTCAACTCTTCCTCACAATGTTTTGTTGGTTCTTGCTCCTTTTTAATAAATTTTGGGGGACCAGGTTCACCTGGTCTCGAGCCTTATTTTCCCTAAACCACTTGAAAAACATAAAAACCCTAAATGCCCAAAATTCAAAAAAAACATGAAACCCTTAAAAACATAAACCCCTAAAAACCAAAAAAATATAAAACCACAAAAAATATATAAATCCCTAAAAAATCTAAAAAACCTGAAAAATACCTGAACCCTAAAAAACCCTAAAACCCTTAAAAACCCAACAAACCCCTTAAAACCCTAGAAAACCCTAAAAAACCATGAAAACATATAAAATCCAGTAAAAATACTAAAAAATATAAACCTCAAAACCCATAAGAATCGTAAATATCCAAAATACCCTAAAAGACCCAAAAAACCAAAAAACCCCTTGAATCGCTGAAAACCCTAAAAAACCGTAAGAATCCTCAAAAACCTAAAAACCTTAAAATTTTGAAAGAACCCCCTAAACCCTAAAAATCCTTCAAAAACCAAAAAACTATAAAATCATAAAAACCTTAAAAACCTAAATACCCCTCAAAAAACACAAAAAATATTAAAAACCCTAAAATCCCTAAAAACCCCAGAAACCTTAAAGATAAACCATAAAAGATAAGGGAGGATGCCGCCACTCTCTCCTATCTCTTGCCTCTCTCGGAGATCAAATATCCTCTCTAGAAGATTCAACTTGATCGCACTTGGAGATGCAGATGTGACTTCAACCGCTTTGTTCTCGAGGTGGATCTGGAAGTTTCGTGGTCGTGGTGATGCTTGGTGGTGCGGTGTGTTTTTGGATGGTTCCAGTGCGGTGGCGTGGTGCTTTTCAGGGATGTGTTGGCTCGGATCGTCTCTCGCGGTGGTTTGGCTTGGGCCTGGTAGATCTGGAAACATTGTTCAGTTTCCTTTCTGGCGATCTGGTTCGGTTACGATGGATCTTGTTGTTACGGTTCCAGATCTGTTCTTTGCTATGAAGATGCAAAAGTCTGGTTTCCTTGGATGTCAGCTTCAGATGATGGAATTTTTCTATATCAAACAACACAGATCTGGTCTCCCCAGCATTCGAAGATTCAGATCCTTGGAGGTGTGGGCCAGATCTGGCATCTTCTTGGTGCGGCGTTTCATTTCTTCGACGGATTGTTCCTCCAAAAAGTGGCATGGAGAGGCCTGGCCTCGGTTCTTATGGATTTTGTGCGGGGGGGACTTTGCTGATCCTCGATGCGATGTGGGGAGCAGTGACTTTGGTTTGTCCTGGGCTGTCAGGAGATGGGGCTATTTTCTCACTTTGGAACTCAGCGCGGAGGCAGGTTCGTTTCTGGGTTTCTTTTTTGTGCTATGGTCTTGTTGCTGGTCTGGATAAGTGCTGGGTTCTAGTAGTTTTGTTGGGCTATGGTGGCTGGTTCCTGAAGTGGTATGGGTTTAGTTCGGTGATGGTTGATGGCCACGACATGTGGTGCTGGTTGTCATCTCTCAGTGTGATGAGGTTTGGTTCTTGGCGCGAGGGTTGCTGGTCCTGTTCTGCTAGTTGTGATGATAGATGTGTATTGTTGGATGAAATTTGCTGTATGGTGGGCCTTGACTGGTTTGAAAGGAATGACTGCTGGTTACTGGGCTTCTTGCTTTTTGTTGCTGCTCTGAGAGGAGGTGTAAGATGTGGTTCCACTGCATGGTCTAAGTGCTGGTGGGGGTGTGTGTTTGGTTCTGTTCTGAGTTTTTGTATGATGCTTATTGCTAGTTGTTGGTTCCTCTTTGAGTTTCTACTGTATTTTGGCTGGTTACTGGAGTGGAAGTGGGATGCTGGGAGATGTTCGATGGTCGAAAGAGGTGCTGGTTGTTTGAAAATGAGGATGTTGGTTGCTGGTTGGGTGCGGATGCTGGTTGCCAGGTTGCTGCTGCTGGATGTCGTTTGTTGCTGTAGATTGAATGCTGGTCGTTGTTTAGCTATGAGCTGCTGGATGTGGGTTAATGTTGGATGTAGTGCTGCTGGATGCTGGTACTGGCTGGATGTGACGTGATGCTGCTGCTGTTGTGTCTATTTTTGAGTCTTTTTCTTTCCTTGTTTTTATTTTTTTGGCATGGGTTGTAAGGGGCTTTTGGGTGTGGGTCGATCGACCCATCCCCTCCCTTGTCTGCTGTGTCTCCTTTTCATTCTAAATAAATTTGGGGGGGACAGGAATAGCCTGTCTCTCGCATCTTCTTTTCCCAGAAACCTTAAAAACCCATAAAACGATAAAAAACCTAAGAAACCTACTAAAACCCCCTAAGAGACCCTAAAAACCATAAAAACCTTAAAATACCCTTAAAACCCTAAAGCAACAGATGAACCCTAAAAACCCATTCAAAAGGATAAAAACCTTAAAACAACCTTAAAACCCAAAAAATTTATAAATATCCCTAAATCATCTATTTAAAAAAAACCCAAAAAACCCACTAAAACCCCTTAGAAAACCCCCAAAACACTATGAAATCCCTAAACACCCCTTAGAAGACCCTAAAATTCATAAAAATACTAAAACCCATAAAAACCACTAAAACAAGTTAAAACCCAAAAAAACCCTCAAAACTAAGTAAAAACCCTATAAACCATGAAAGCACTAAAAAAATTCAAGAAAAAAACTAATCACCATAAAATCACTAAAAAACCCATAAAACCCCTAAAACCATAAAAACCCATAAAAACCCAGAAAAACCTAAAAAAACCTAAACACCTAAAACCCTTTAAATTGAAGAAACCTCATAAAACCCCTAAAACACATAAAAACCTAAAAAACCTTGAAAATACCTGAAAACAAAAAAACCAAAACCCCTAAAAAACCTAAAAAACCCAACAAAAATTAAAATCACAAAAAACCTAGAAAAAAAGAAAAAAATCCTAAAAATAATGAAAAAACTTAAAACCCTAAAAAAAATTAAATTAAAAACCCTATAAACTTTAAAACCCTTTAAAACCCTAAAAACCAAAAAAACCCCTTAAAAAACCTAAACCCCCCTAAAACCCTTAAATCCCCAAGAACCCTAAAATACCTAAATTAATAAAAACCCATAAAAACCCAAATAAATAATTTAAACCCTAAAGAGACCTAACAAACCCTTAAACCCTTAAAAACCCATAACCTCCCAAAACCTCTAAAAACCAGAAAAGACACTAAAACCCAAAAAGTAAGAAAAAACAATAAATTCCCCTAAAACACCCCAAGAAAATTTTAAAACCCCTAAAAGACTGTAAGATCATTAAAAATGCATTAAATACCCCAAAAAAACCTACAGGAATCTAAAAATATCTAAAAATCGTAAAAGACAATAAAAATCCTAAAAACCCTAAAAGACCCTAAAAAACATAAAAAAATACCAAAAGGCCCTAAAGTCCCAAAAATACACTAAAAGTCCTGAAAACCCTAAAAGAACCTAAAATACCCTAATCAAATTAAAAGACTTTAAAAACCCTAAAGGACCCGTAAAACCAAAAAAACCCTAAAAGACTGTAAAAACCCTAAAACTCTAAAGGCCCAAAAAAAACCTTGAAACCACTTGAAGGACCCTAAAAACTGTAATAATCCCTAAAAACCCTAAAACCCATAAAAAACTACAAAAAAAATTAAAACCCCTAAAACCCACTCTAAACCCAAAGGGACCCTAAAAATACTAAAAACCCTAAAAGTCCATAAAGCGTCCTAAAAACCTTAAATGACCCAAAATACCCCTTTAAACCCCCAAAATACCCTAAAAATACAATAAACATAAAACCCATAGAAAGCTTAAAAAACCCTAAAAGACCATAAAAAACCATAAAACCCTCAAAGCCCCAAAAAACCTTAAAAACCTTAAAAGACCCTAAACATTGTAAAAACAAACAAAAATACTAAAAACCCAAGAAGGAACTAAAATTTATAAAAAAACCATTAAAACAATAAAAATTCTCAAATACACCTAAAAACCCTTAAATTACTAATAAATACTAGACCCTAAAAATGAAAAAAAACCTAAAACCCTTAAACACCCCTAAAAACCCTAAAATCCCAAACACCTAAAAGGTCCAATAACCCTAAAACCCCAAAAAGATCCTAAAACCCAGATAATAACCCTAAAAATACCTTAAAGACCCTTAAACACTCTAAAAACCCAAAAACCCAAAAAATCCTTAAAAACCCAAAAGAAGAATTGAAAAACCCTATAAGACCTTAAAAACCTAAATACCCTAAAAACCCTAAAAAACCATGAAACCCATAAAATCCTTAAAAATCCTAAAACCTATCTAAAAACCCCAAAGAACCCTAGGAAACTCAAAAAAATACTAAAGCTCCTAAACCCCTAAAAAACCCAAAAAACCCTAAAAAACCCATAAACCCCATAAACCTCTAAAAATCCCTAAAAATTCATACAAAGACTTTAAATTCCTAAAACACATAAAACCCCTAAAAATAGTAAAAAAACCTGAACATCCTAAAAGATACTAAAGTCATATAAAACCCCTTAAAGGCCCTTAAAACCCCTAAAATGCTCTAAAACTCCTAAAAATCCTAAAAACCATAAAACCCCAATAAAACCCTAAACTCCCTATGAAATCCAAAAAAAATTAAAAACCCTCAAATTTCCAAAAAACCCCTAAAAACTTTAAAATCCCAAAAATCATTAAAACACTAAAACCCCTAAAACTAACTTAAAAAACCCTAAAACCCTAAAACCCCTGAAACCTATAAAAATATGAAAACCCTATAATACCCTAAAAAACACAAAAACACTAAAAAACACTTGAAACCCTTTAAAAAATCTAAAATCCCTAAAAATAACTTAAACCATGAAAACCCGAAAAACCATAAAAACAATATAAAATCCCTAAAATACATACAACATTAAAAAACCTCAAAACCTATGAAAAAAATATTAAATAACCATAAAATCCAAAGAGAACAATAAAAAAATCTAAACCCCTAAAAACCCTAAAAACCAAAAAACCCAAAAAACCATTAAAAATACTATAGTACTGAAAACCCTAAAAGATTTTTCAAAATCTATAAAAACACTTAAAACCTTAAAAATGATAAAAATTGTAAACCACCCCCCTAAAATCCATAAAAACCCTAAAAAACCTTAAAATCCTATAAAAATGCTAAAAATACTAAATAAAAATAAAAAATGTTAAAAAAATTTATAAAACTAAATAAATTGTAAAAATCTTAAATAAACCCTAATAACATTAAAATTACAAAAAAATATAAAAAACCTATAAACATTAAAACCCCCCAAAACCCCTAAAATTATTAAAAACCTTAAAAACCTTAATAAAACTAAAAAAACATAAAACCCTTAGAAACCCTATAAACCCTAAAAATAGTAAAACAACTAAAACACTAAAAACCCGAAAAACCCATAGAAAACTAAAAAACCTAAAGGTACCTTAAAAACCTAAAAAACCTTAACAAACATAAAAAAACTCAAAATACACTGAAACACCAAAACCCCTAAAAACCCTACAACCCCTAAGAGACCCTAGAAACCATAGAAGAATATAAAAACCCTAAATCCAAAAAATAACTTGAAAACCATAAAACCCCTATATGATACTACAAATTCTCAAAACACCATAAAGACCCAACCCCCCCTAAAATTCCATTTAAACCATAAAAGGCACTAAAACCACTAAAATCATAAAAAACCATAAAATGGTCTAAAATACCTTAAAATAATATAAAATTCCCAAAACCCATAAAGGATCCTAAATATCCTAAAAAATCTAAATGACCCTAAAAAAATAAAAATAACTAGAAACCCCTAAAAGCCATAAATGATACTTAAACACCCTAAAGGACCATAAAAGAATAGAACACTTGAAACCCTAAAGGACCCTAAACACCCTAAAATACGAAAGGACCCAAAATTACTATAAAAAATGACCCTGAAACGCCTAAAGATTCCTAAAGGACTCTAAAAACTCATAGAACATAAAAATCCCTAGAAAAACTAACATCCCTAAAAGTTCCTAAAAACTGTAAAATGCTAAAACACTAAAACCCCCTAAAAACCCTAAAAGACCCCAAAATAACTAATAACCACAAACCCTTAAAAAACCATAAACCACTAAAAACACATAAAAGACACTAAAAACACCTATTAACTACTGAAACCTAAAAAAGATCATAAAAAACATAAAAAAATTAAATGATAATAAAAATCCGAAAGAAATCGTAAAATACCCTTAAACCCCCTAAAAGACCCTAAATAAACAAAAAACCCAACAAAACAAACAAACACCTAAAAACTCTAAAACAAAAAAAAATTTAAAAACCATAAAACCCCATTAAAACCATAAAATACAAAAAACCATAAAGCCCCCCAAAACCCTAAAAAACCTAAGAAACATTTAAAACCCCTAAAACCATAAAAAAAACCCCAAACCCCTAAAAAATAAAAAAACCCCCAAACACATAAAAACTCTAAAAATACTAAAAAACCCAAAAAACAAAAAAAACCTAAAAAAACTAAAAAACCATAAAACCCCTTAGTACCCTAAAAACAATAAAAAACCCAAAAAACCCAAAAAACCCAAAAAACCCAAAAAAAATTAAAAACTCCAAAAAATCCTAAAAAACTACTAAAAAACCTAAAACTGTTAAAAATCCTGAGTCCCTAAAAACCCCTAAAACCACTATAAAACCCATAAACCCATAAACCCCCTAAAAACCTAAAAAACCCCAAAAATCCTAAAAATATAAAAACAAAAAAAAACCCCAGAACCCTTAAAACCCCTAAAAAACTTGAAAACCATAAAAACCCTAACAACCTTAAAACACTCAAAAACCCTAAAATCACTAAAAAATATAAAACCCAAAAAAACCCCTGAAAACATGAAAATACCGAAAAACCCTGAAATACCATAAATCCTTTAAAACCTTAAAAATCATGAAAACCATTTTAAACAATCAAAAAACCCTAAAACCCTTAAAACCGCTAAAAACCTTAAAATCCCAAAAAATCTCAAAAATACCATAAAAACCTAAAAAAAGGAAAACCCTAAAAACCTAAAAACCTATAAACGACCCTAAAAACCCTAAAAATACAAATAAACTATTTGAAATCCTAAAAACCATAAAAACCCCAAAATAATATAGAAACCTGAGAAAAATAAAGAAACTAAAAAACCCTTGAACACCCTATAAATCCCAAAACCCCAAAACCCTAAAAAACGTAAAAAAAACTAAAAACCCTAAAATCCTAAAAAGCCTAAAAAACCAATAAAACCTTATAAACCTTAAACCCTCTAAACCACCATAAACACCCAAAACCCCTTAAAAAGTAAAAAATCATTAAAACCAGTTTGAACCCAGAAAACCCTTAAACTGCTTAAAACCCCTAAAATAACCTAAAAATCCAAAAAACATAAAATCAAAAAAAACACACAAAAAAATACTTATGAAACCCCTAAAAACCCTAACAACCCTAGACACCCCATAAAAAACTTTTAACCCCCTGAAAACCTAAATACTGTTAAAACCCTTAAAGACCCTATAAAACCCTATAAAACCTAAAACTCCATAAAAATATTGAAAAACACCAAAATTACCAAAAAAATATAACACACCAAAATACCTAAAAAAAATTGAAATGATAAATCCCTAAAATATCCCTAAAGACCTTAAAACCCCTAAAAACCATAGAAAATACAAAAAATTCTAATAAAAACATAAAACCCCTTAACCCCCCCCCCCCCAAAAAAAACCCAAAAACCCAAAACCCTTTAAAAACCATAAACCCCCTAAATTACCTAAAAATCATAATAACCATAAAACCACTAAAAAACATAAAACCCTAAAAAAATTTTAAATCACTGAGAAACCTAACAAAACCCTAAAACCCCTAGAAAATCCAAAAAACCCTAAAACCCTAAATACTGTATACACCCTAAAAATATAAAAAAATCCTAAAAACCCTAAAAACTATTAAAACCCTAAAACTTAAAAACCTCTAAACCTCACCCCCCAAAAAAACTAAAACCCCTGAAACTTATAAACCTCTTAAAACCCTAAAAATCCATAAAAACACTAAAAATTCATTAGAAAACATAAAAACCGTAAAAACCATAGAGAAACCCAAATGACCTTAAAAACTCTAAAAACATTAAAAACCCAAAACCCATGAATGAACCCTAAAACCATTAAAAAACCTAAAACACTAAACCCCCCCAAAACCCCAAAAAACCTAAAAAAACATAAAAACACTAAAAATAGTAAAAAACCTAAAATCATCTAAAAACTAAAAATCACAAAAAATCCTAAAGGGCACTAATAACCCAAAATACCCCTAAACCCCCCAAAAACACAAAAATACCCTAAAACACCATAAAAATTCTAAAAAAACCTAAATCCCCTAAAAACTCTAAAAGAGACTAAAAAATATAAAAGAGCATAAAGACCATAATACCCATAAAAATCTTGAAAACCAAAAAAACCCAAAAAGAGACTTAAAACTCTTAAAAACCCCAGAGAAACACTATGAAACCCTAAATGTCCGTAAAACCCTTAAAAGAATCTAAAACCCCTAAAAATGATAAAGGAGAAAAAATTACCTAAAAACCCTTAAAAGTCTCTAAAAAATTCCCAAAATCTCTAAGGTACCCTAATAAAAACAGAAAACCCTAAAAGACCCTAAAAAAAATAAAAAACCCGAAAAGACCATAGAACCCTCCAAAATGCTAAAGGAATGTAAAAGTCCTAAAAGGTCCCAAAATACCAAAAAACCCTAAAATACAGTAAAATACATTAAAACACTAAAACATAGAACTAAAATTACTAAAATGACCTAAATAAACCAAAAAACCCAAAAAATAGAAAAAATTGAAAACACTAAAAGCTCATAAAAGACCGCAAAAATCATTAAACCCCATAAAAACCATAAAAGGCACATAAAACCCTAAAATAACTCAGATAAAGAAAGTATGGGATCCAGGTGGCCAAGGAGATCCCATGAGGATTCAGATTGCGATCTCCCTTGAAGGAAAGAATGGAGATTTGTCTATGGTTTAGTAGGATTTGGTTGGTCATAAAGAGATTTTCCATTTATGAAAAGCTATCAATGTGAAACCAGATGGTCAGAAGGCTTAAGAGGTGTCTAGATCTAAGTTGAACTTTGCAGATGTGGTAAAATCCATAGCCTTGCTCACATTCATAGATTTTAGTACTCCTTCCCCTGGTCCTGTGATCCGAAAAGGTCGTGTGGCACATGTATCTGCAAATTGTGAAGCCATTGAGGAAAGGGAAAGACTACGTAACTTTTACATTATCACATGGGTGCTGACCCCGAAAGGGGAGAATATTTGGAATATTTAAGACCTCACCAAATGAATTGATGACATCTAGGGGTTTAACAAATTGAAGATGATATCTATTGGAAGGGTCTACTACCATATTGTCTTTCCTTCAGATTACTAGAAGAGGAGGTCCTAGAGATATGGTTCCCTCAATATCAATCCATACCTTCTCTAGATTTTGGATTGGGATCAAAAATTTGATCCATTAAGTGTTAAAAATACTTTTTTGAAAGTTTAGATCTGGATCTATAAGTTAAATAGGTTCTACTAGCATCCCCAGATTCGTTGGGAAATTGCTTCTTCAGTTGGTTTCCCAATCAGAATTAACAAAGAAATTGATAACATAAGATATGAGCATTACACTAGGGTACTCTTTGAAGTTGTTTTGGATAATAACTTGGTTGAGGAGGTTGTCTTAAATACCCTAGAGGATAGCCTCACCCTAGAGATCCAATATGAACAGTGGCCCAAGTTTTTTCAACATTACAATTTCTTTGGTCACCTCTTATCGCAGTTCTGATGATGAAGGTTTGTACTATCTATAACATACAAGGGAACGAGGAAAACCCCTATAAGAATAACCATGGAAAAGGAAAGGGTTAGGATTATAGGGCTTATAAACATCATCAACATGGCCCTGTTTTTCTTGTACCTAGTCAAACTAAAATTACTAGAACTATGGGGACCCAAGAACCCTATACTATGTAGGGAGCTGGTGATCCATCTCAGGACCCTTCCTTGAACTCTGAATTTCATACATCAGCAATCAGTGTTTCATCACCTATTGGTCTTCATCAAGATGGGAAAAATGGTGGTCTTGCAGTTCTGGAAACTACACCCCTTCTTCAAGGTGTGGCTGACCAATCTGGAGAGCCACCTAGAATTTCCAAGAACCATTAGGATCAGGCTATGGGGCATCACAACCCACCCTAGTGGAAACTCCTTGACCAGTTCAACCACAACAGGCCCATCCTGCATAGTTCAGTGCCCCATACAACAGTCGGGTTGGTGTGAAAATATAATTAGCTGTAGGGGCCCCAGAACCTGCCCCTCCTACTATTCCCATCTTGATTTCACTACAGCAGGATCAACCTGCACAATCTTCTACCCTTAACAGCATGGGGAACATGGTTGGTCCTACTGGAAGTGTTGGGGATACACAAATTATAGAGAACAAAATTAGGTTGTGGTTATCTCCCCATATATTCCTATTCAAGTAATGCCGTAGGAATTGTGTCACCCATTTGATCAAGTGGTAACTCCTAAGGGACAACATTCCCTTGATCTTAGTGAATATTATTTTACTTTGGTACCCCCGAACAAGATTGAGAAGAGGAAACATAATTCCAAGGAATTTGTCTGCACCCTGAACCAATACAACCCACCAGGTGGGGTCTTTCTGAGTGATGTGGATGAGGACCCTCAGGAATAGGATGATGGAAAAGAGAAACATATTGATCCCGAACCCACATAAAAACCACAAGATGGGTCCATACAGAGGGAACAATACATTGATTATGTGCCCTAGAAAGTAGTTTGTGGACAAGACCAAAAGGAAAGGGAATAAATGGAAAGGTAAGGGAAGAAACCCCTCCACCATACATTCCATAGTAAATCCCCCCAGTTCCCAATGAGGATCATGTTCTAGAACTGCCAAGGTCTTGGGAATTATCCCATGACCACTTCCCTTTAGCACTTTCATACAGCTCACAGTCCAATTCTCATAGGGATTATTGATCATATGATGAATTTTTTCAATTGGAATAGATTCAACTGGACCAGACTTGGTTACTCTCTTGTTTCTCATAATAGGGAGGATGGTGAATCAGAAACCTTATGGTTCATGAAGCATGATGATGTCCATGTTCTCTCTTATGAGTCGAGCACTCAAAATGTTTCACTCTCTTTATGCCTCCAAAGCGTCAACTCAAACTTTTATTTTGCATATTAATCCTTTTTGTATGCTACGAGTTGGGACATTTGGAAGAAGTTGACTCAAATTAATGAGACTAGTGACCAGAAATGGGTTGTTATTATTGATTTCAACACCGTTCTGAGCCCGAATGAGAAAATTGGACCCAACTGCTCTCACTCTGATGCTGGGGATTTCTTTCACTACCTGGATCAATGTGATCTCACTAAAGTTCCTATTACTAGAGCCTTCTTCACATGGGAAAGATTCACAATTAATGGAAGTCAAACCATCAATCTTGATAGGTGATTATTATAGATTAGTGATAGGATTTCCCTCATTGATGTATCGAGATTCACTCTTCACAAGTTCAACTCAGACCACAACCCCCTTATTGTTGATCTCCGAGAGGGATTTTCAAGGTCTACCCCTATGCCTTTTAAACTTCAAAATGCTTGGATCATGATTCCTAGATGTAGGGATGTGGTTATTGTTGTCTCTAAAAACACTTTTCATGTAATCCCTCATTATATTATTGCCTCCAAAATCAATAGAATCCAAGGGATGCTAAAATAATTGGACATGAACTCTTTTCCAGGGTTGACAATGAAATAAAGGATACTAAATATCATCTTAACTCTTGTCAAATCACCAACCAGAAGCTGCACATGCCCATAAGGGAGGAACTGAAACTACATTCAAAGCTTGATCATCTTTTTCCTCTTAAGGAGATGCTTTCCAAGAATCAGTTCAATTTAAGGTGGCTAAAATATGGGGAAAATAACTCCAAAATTTTACAAAATCTTCACAAAGATAAAAAGGCAAAAAAAATCTTGAATTATATTCATATAAATGGATCCAAATTGACATCTTCAGAGGATGTTTCCAATGTGGTGGGGGATTATTTTAAGGGGTTGTACAATGATGATAGTGAGGATCACTCCCTCCCTCTTTCTGAATCTATTATTCCATGTTTTGATGAGAATCAAAAAAGGGGATTAATAGATTCCCCTTTTGAATAGGAAGTCGTATCCTCTTTATTCTCTTTGAACATGGAAATTGAAATGAGCCCGGATGGTTTTAGTAAAAAATTATTTATGTTGTATTGGGATATTATTCATGTAGAGATTGAAAAAGCAGTTAGAGAATTTTTCCACTCCAGATACTTCCCATATGGAACCAACTATATTTTAATGCCTTGATTACTAAAAAGGAAAATGATATTGACTTAGGGTAATTTAGGTCGGTTTCTATTGAGAACACTATCCCCAAGACTTTTAGAAATATTCTTATCATTTGGATGGGGATGTTTTTAAAAGATCTCATTACCCTAAATAATTTTGGGTTTATCCTAGGGAGAAATATCCAAAATTTCCTTTTTATAGCCTCATATGGTATTAATATCACGAGGAATCCCAAGAAATGTGGAAATTTTCCTGGAAACTAGATATCTTGAAGGCTTTTGACATAATCAAATGGGGATTTATCTTCCAAGTGCTTAGAAAATATGGATCCTCAAGCAGTTTCAACAAGTTGGTTACCTATATATTTTCTAGTGTAATGGTTTCCATCCTTATCAATGGATCCCTAAAAGGATTATTTTAATGATATCGTGGAGTCAAGAAGGGGGATCCACTCTTAGATATTCTTTTTGTGATTACTAAGGATTATTTGAGAAGGTGTTTCATTGATATTGTGAAGGCTAGCCTTTATAATCCTATAAAGGGAGGGAAATACCCATATGTTCCTTCCCACTTTCTATATGCCGATGACATCCACTTGTTTTGGAAATCCAACAAGCGTACTTTGTCTTCAAGTAAAATAATATTCCATCATTATTAAAGTGTGGTTGGAAAATCCATTAGTTGGAGAAAATACCCAATTGTCTTTGGAAAAGGTGTTTCACTCTCCAAACAATTAAGAGTTGCTAGGTCCCTTGGGGTGAAGAGGGGTTCACTCCCTTTTGTTTATCTGGGGGTCCCCATTTTCTGGGAAAAGGTCAAGAGATTTCATCTTGAGAGTATAGCTACAAAAACCACCCTTCAACTTGCTAAATGAAAAGGTAAGTGTTTATCACAGGCAGACAGGGTATGCTTAATCAACTCTATTATCACCTATATGTTCATGCATGCTTTCTCCATTTAAATATGGCTAGTTAATTTGCTAAAAGCATGTGGGAAAAGATTAGAAAATTTGACTAGAAAACTGAGAAAAATTTGGTTTTGGTGGCTTGGAAAGACTTTCCTAAGCTAATGGATCTGGGGGGATGGGAATTAAAGATCTCAAGAGGTTCAATGATGAACTAATTTCTAAGTTTAGCTAGATCTTGTATGATTCAAATGTTGATGTCTGGGGATTCATTCAATAAAGGTTTGTGGGGAAAACATGTGATGGATACACAGGATATATTGCCTCCTCTGTCCGGTCATCAATCAAAATATCCTAAAATGATATTACATATCATTCTAAATGGATTTTTTCAAAACAATCGGATCTAAACTATTGGTACACTGCATGGTTGGTAATGCGTCTTCTTGATTTTGTGATGCATCCCCCTAATTTAAGAGGTATGTCTATTTCTGAACTGAACTAAATACTAAAAGACTCCGAGGTTAACCTACCAGATGATACTATGTTGCAGATTTATTGGTACATGTTTGTTGACACTGAAAACCTTATTTAGAAACCCAATCTAGTTGGACAACTTAATACGAAGGTTTTCTAACGACATAAGTTTGTACGGGGTAATGTTCCTCTAGCTTCAATCTCATATTTTAGGCAACCTTTCATTCCACCATAAAACCACTTACTGTTGTGGAAATTGTGGAAGAACGAGCTACCACTTCATGATCAGTTGAGGAAGGATGGTTACAACCTGGATTCAGCTTGTTTACTATGTCTTCAGGCCAAAGAAAACATACAGCATACTATTTTTCAGTGTAGGTTTTCTGCTGCACTTTGGGAGTACTTACAGAAGCTATTCAGGTTCTATATATGTATGAACAAGATTCTCTTTGATATTCTGAGCTATCTTGCAAAATATAAATTCAGCGAGTAGGTTCATCATATTTTTCTCACTGAAATTGCTACTATGCTTTCATTTATATGGGCAACCTGAATTACGACTATCTTTATTAGGGAGCGTCTCTCATTTCATGGTGGTGTTGTAATGATTCAGAATGTTGTATAGGTGGAATATCGAATCCAAATAGTTTCAATGTATAATTATGTTAATGATATCATTAATTTGTGATTTCATGAAGTTACTGGCTGGTCAAAAAAGCTGCAGGTTCTCAAATCTATCTGTTGGATACCCCTGATTCCCTCTTGGATCAAAGTTAATTAGACAACGTGACTTTGGGAGCATCGGGTCCTTCAGGGTGTGGTGGTGTTTTCCACATGCACAAAGGGTTTATGAAAGGTTTCTTCTATCATTTTATTTGTGATGGATGTTCATATGAAGCTGAGCTCTAGGAAATGATGAAGGCGGTCAAATTTTCAGTCTAATTTAGGTGGAATCCACTCTGGATTGAATGTAATTTGATGCTTGTGGTGGATTTCCTAAAAAAAATCTCGGAGAGTTACTTAGAGGATTCTATCTCAATGGATTGGATGACTCTAGATTTTTCAAGACCTCACTCTCAATATCACACATACTTATTGAGAGGTGAACTCAGTGTCATATGCCCAATCCAAGTGGACAGTTGTGGAAAGGTGCTCGGTATGGTCCTTCACTGACTCACTATTTTTCTCATCCTTTGTGGAGCTTAATATGAAGGGTGATTTTCACACCCGTTTTTGTAAACCCTCCTTGTAACACTTTTCTTTTTTTAATATATTTTGGGGGACCAAGCATGCTTGGTCTTGATCCTTATTCTCCCTAAAATACCCTAAAACACTAAAAAACCTAAAAGGCCAACAAATAACTAAAAAACCTAAAAGAACCCAAAAATCCTAAAAACTCATTAAAATCACAAAAGAACATAAAACCATAAAAACCAAAAAGATCCTACAACCAATAAAAATCCTAAACCCCTAAAAGACCCTAAAACCCCAAATAAACCTTAAAACCTATAAAACCCCCTAAATTACTAAAAATACTTAAAAATTATTAAATAACCTAAAACCCTAAAAAACCCTGAACCACTAAACCCCTAAAAATAAGTTGAATTCGTCTGGATAGAAATTGGTGAAGAGCTTCAATGGAAGCAACCAGTGGTGTTCAAATCATGGGAGAATTATTGTGTCTCATACTTTACTCTTGGACATATGAAAAGGGAATGCAGACGTAGTGATGGCATGGTGGTCAGGTGTGGCAAGGAGGCCATCTCCCCGATGTTAAGCTCAATAGGGGACCTGGAGGTGAGGAATGAAGCTCCTTGGGACTCTTTAATGGATGGTCGGAGGGGAGAAAAGATGGAAGAATGGGGATCATCCCCCCGGTAGGGTGCTAGGGATAAAATATTGGTTAAGGACATATTTAAGCGAATGAAGGGTTATTTGGGACTAGGGGGGATGCCTATTCTGCAGTGGGGGATGACACTTCTGGTGGAGTTGGGGTCGTGGTCCTATAGTCTGATCCTAGTAGGGACACTATCATGGCATTAAGGACAGCTTGCCATGGGAATGAGAAGGTGATTTTTCCAAGCCCTCTAGTAGATATTGGAAGTGGTTACAAGCTGGTTTTATTTTCGAATCGGTCTAACCACCTAGACCCTCTGGACTCTGTGGGAGCTAAGGAAGGGGGTCAGGGGGACTATAACTGTAGGAGGTGGTGGATATTGATGTCCTCTAGGATGCAGAACTACCTTATCCTAATGATGGTTCATTGGCCTTGGGTGTGGCACGCCCCCTGCCCACTGTGCACTCTCCGGAGAAAGTGCTGCTGGACTCGGCTACACCTGGACTTGGTCTGAGTGATTCCCCTCAGCCCATGTAGAAACTTGATAGTCCTCATGATGATAAGAGGAGCATTGAGTATCCTGACAAGAACTCATATTTTTTTCTATTTGAGAAGTTTTCTCCCTGTGTTGAACTGTCTGACCCAATTATGTTGGACTGCTCAGAAATCCCGCTTGAGCAGTATATAAAAGATATTTTTCAAAAGCCAGACCTGTAGCCGATGATCTTTCTTGGGGACGAGAATGATGAACACATAAGGCTTGGAGAAATCCTTGGGGACCATGATGACCTTATGTATTCCATCTTGAATAGAATCAAGAGGGCGTAGGCGATGATGGGCCTCTTTGACTCCTCTGGGAGTAATTATAAGAGAAGGTTGCGGTCTGATCCTGAATGTGGTAGGCAGGGTGAGGATGTGCCCGATGCGACAACCTATAGAAGGGATAAGGTGATGAGTGACCCTCTCGTAAAATAGAGGTCTAGGAGGGACTAATCTTCCCTGCCAAGGAAAATGGAAACTAGGGCCTCCTATATGGCTAGAAAAGGCAAAGGAGATGCACATGGCAGGGAAGACCAGGCTACCAAAGCAAAGCCAGACGTGGAACTTAGAAAGTATTGTGCATCCTTTTTCAAGTAATATGAATCTTATGAATGGGATTTGGTGGACTCATATGCTTCCTCGGGCTATGGTGCTGATGGGGACCCCTTTGGAATTGGTAATTTTGGTTCATAGTTGTCTCTCCCTTTGCATCTTGGGCTTTTTGGACTTTTGTTTGTGGGGGTTTCCAGGGTTTTGGGTGTGGGTTGTTTGACCCGGCCCCTCCCTTGTCTTTCATGTACCTTTTTATATTATATTTGGGGGGGTCAGGAATAGCTTTTACTCACACCTTCCTTTCCCTAAAAACACTAAAAATATCCAAAAAACATAAAAACCCACAAAAAACCTAAAACCCCAAAATACCCTAAAATCCCTAAAACCCCAAAAACATTAAAACCTTCAAAAACCCCTAAAATACCCTAAAACCATAAAATACATAATAATAATAAGACCCTAAATCACCTAAAATCATATAAAACCACTAAAAACATCCACTAAAAACCTAAAAAACAAAAAAAACCCCTAAAAACCTAAGAAACTCTAAAAACCCCAAATCACTAAAAACACTAAAAACCCCTTATAACCTTAAAAACCCTAAAAAAGATATACATACCCTAAACCCGTGAAGAATCCTAAAACCATGAAACCTTAAAACCCCTAATGATCTAAAAATCCCTAAATACATTAAAAAACATAAAAATCATAAAAAATATATAAAAAAACCCAAAACCACATAAAATCCTTAAAAACAATAAAACCCATAAAAATATTAAAAACCATAAAATCCTAAAACCATATACCCCCAAAACCCTAAAAAACAAAGAATCCCCTAAAAACCCAAAAACCAAAATAGTACTCAATTATCCTAAAAACCTTAAAAATCAATAGAGACTAAACAAAATAAAAACAAAAAATCCCTAAAAACCCTAAAAAACCCTAAAAAAGTCCAAGGACCCTAGAAAATGGATAAAAACACTAAAAGACCCTTTATACCCTTAATCACCCTAAAAACCCTAAAAAACCTAAAACCACTAAAACCCTAAAAACATAAAAACCATTTCAAACCCTTAAAATTCTAAAAATTCTAAAACCCTAAAACTCCTAAGACAACGCTACCCTAAAACCCAAAAAACCCAAAAAATATTAAAAAACCTAAAAACCTGAAAAAACCTTAAAATACTAAAAAACATTAAAAAATACAAAAAAACCATTAAAATTGGACAAACCCCAAAAAACCCTATGAAAATAATAAAAACTCTGAAACCCCATAAAACCCCATAAAACCCCATAAAAATCCCGAAAACTAAAAAACCCCTAAAAACCCCTTAAAACCATAAAAAATCTAAAAACCAATAAAAATCCTAGAAACCCCTTAAAACCTCTAAAAAACTAAAAAAATAAAAAAAACCTAAAAAT
Organism: Viscum album; assembly: GCA_963277665.1. Taxonomy (NCBI): domain Eukaryota; kingdom Viridiplantae; phylum Streptophyta; class Magnoliopsida; order Santalales; family Viscaceae; genus Viscum; species Viscum album. Next base: position 61,776,735 of record OY728138.1, read on the forward strand.
AAAAAAAACATAGAAAACTCTAAAAGCACTAAAAACCCTGAAAACCCTATAACCCAAGAAGCCCTAAATATCCCTAAAACCCCTAAAATTCCTAAAATCCCTAAAATAAAAAATACTCTTAAAAATGATAAAAATATTAAAAACCCATAAAAACCATGAAAACCCATCAATGGACTCTAAAACCCCAAAAAACACTAAAACCCTAACAACTCTAAAAACCTGAAAAAATGAAAAACCCTGAAATACCGTAATAGTACAAAAAATCTTTAAAAACCCATAAAATGCTAAAAACCCTAAAAAACATAAAAAACCTTTAAAACCTAAAAAACCTAAAAACTCTAAAACCCTCCTAAAACCCATAAAATCCCATAAAACCCATAAAAACCCCTAAAACCCAAAAAACCGAAAACCCCCTAGAAACTATAAAATCTCAAAAACATTAAAAACCCTTAACAACCCAAAAAAACCTAAACCCATAAACCCCCTTAAAACCCTAAAAACCCTTAAAAACCCAAAACCCTAAAAAACACCAATACCCCAGAACCCCCTAAAAAACAAAAAAACACCAAAAAATCCATAAAAATATAAGAATCATTAAAAAACCTTAAAACCCTACAAAACCAAAAAAAACCCCTAAATCCCCAAATTCTCGGAATTCCGAAAATCCCCAAAAACACTAAAACCCCATAGAAATAATAATAAACATTGAAAAACCAAAAAATAACCTAAACCATAAAGAAAGTAAATATCTAAAACCATAAAACCCCTAAAATCACTATAATATACTAAAAACCCTAAGAAACATAGAAAACCATAAAAAAATACTAAAAACCCAACAAAACCCTAAAATAATGCTAAATACCAAAAAAACTAAAAACCACAAAAATTATAAAATAAACGTAAATCACTAAAAAACCATAAAAGAACATAAAAACCCCTATAAACCTTAAAAACCACCAAAATCCCTGACTACCTTAAAATCTCTAAAAAACCAATAAAAACCATAAAACTCGTAAAAACCCTAAAACCAAAAAATGACCTAAATGACCCTAAAAGACCTTAAAAGACCATAATTTTCTAAATAAGCCCTAAAAACATAAAACCCCTAAAAGTACTAAAAACCAAAACAGCATGAGTACCACAAAAACCTAAGAAATAGTAAAAATTGAAAAGGACCCTAAAACCCACAAAAAACATTTAAACCCCTAAAAATCCATAAAAAACCTAAATACCCCTAAATCCACTAAAAACACTAAAAAAATACAAAATAACACAAAAAACCAAAAAAAAAACTAAAATCTATAAAACCTAAAATCACTAAAAAATCCATAAAATCCAAAAAAAAACCATTAAAAAAACCCAAAACCCCAAAACCTCTAAAAACCCTAAAAACATTTAAAATTCCCTAAAAACTCTAAAGCCCCTAAAAACCATAAAAACCTTTAAGCATTGGAAAACCATAACCCCCCCAAACCAAGAAAACCCTTAAACCTTAACAAACCCAAAAAACCATAAAAAAAACCTAAAACCCTAAAACCTTAAAAACCCTAAATATTATGAAAACCATAAACCCCTAAAAACCATAAAATTCCTAAAACCCCCAAAACCCCAAAAAATCATAAAAAACACCTAACCCTTGTACCCTACACCCTAAAATCTAAACCCTATAACCTATACCCTAAACCATATACCCTACACCATAAAACCTGAACCCTATACCCTACACCCTAAACCCTATAGCCTACACCCTAAACCCCAAACCCTACTCCATAAACACTATACTCTACACATGAAACCTTAAACTATATACCCTTAATTGTAAACCCTACACCTTAAAACCTAAAATCTACAACATAAACCCTAAAAAATATACCCTAAACCCAAAATCACATAAAAATCCTTAAAAAACCTGACAGAACCTAAGAAAACCAAAAGACCCTAAAAACCATAAAACCGCTAAAAACTCATAAAATACCCAGAAACCCCAAAAGAACTCCAAACACCCTATAAACACTAAAATACCCTAAAAACTAAAAAATAATTATATGACCATAAAAACGCTAAAAATATAAAATATCTTAAAACACCTTAAATCCCTAAAAACCCTTCCATTAAAACCTTTAAACTCTCAAAGCCCTAAAAACACTAATAAATCTTAAAACCCCTAAAACATAAAAACCCTAAAAAACTAGAAATTCTTAAAACAATTAAAAATCCTAAATAAACCCTGAAACCCATAAACCCCTAAAAACTAAAAACCCTAAAAACCCTTTAAAATACACTAAAACACCCAAAAATCACTAAACCCCCCCAAAATACCCTAAAACCCATAAAAGACCCTAAAACCCCTAAAACACCATAGAAGACCCTAAAAACATCCTAAAACCTTTAAAACATTAAATAACAATTAAAATCCCAAAAATATATTAAAACACATAAAAATAATAAAAACACCAAACCCCTAAAACTCTAAAAACTCTAACCCCCCCCCCCCCAAAAAAAACTCGAAAACCCATAAAAAACTGAAAACACAAAAAAAAAATCAAAGGCCATAAAAATTATAAAATACACTAAAATACCTAAAAGGCCATAAATGAACCTAAACCCCATAAAAGACTATAGACACCATAAAAACCATAAACACACAAAAAACTACAAAAACCCTAAAAACACTGCAACAATCCTAAAACCCAAAAATCCATAAGAACCGTAAAGAACCCTAAACACCCAATAAACTATAAAAACCCTAAAAACCCGAAAAACCCATATAGTCCCTAAAACACTGAAAAGACCTTTAAAACCCCTAAAACCCCCTAAAACCCCTAAAAACCAAGAAAACCCAAAATCCTTATAAAATCCTAAAAATCTCTAAAAATATTTAAAATCCTAAAACCCTTAAAAACCCGAAAACCCTTAAAACCTTGTAAAAACCCTAAAAAACCCTAAATGACCCTAAGACCCCTAAAACCCAAAATACCCTTAAAAATGTGAAAAACCTAATAAAGTCTTAAAACCCCATAAAAATTATAAAACCCACTTAAAATCATTAAATACCATTAAAATATATAAACACCACTAAACTCCCTAAAACCCAAAAAATCCATAATAATCTTAAATAACCTAAAAACCCTTAGAAACATTAAAAAGACTAAAAAATGTCAAAACCCAAAAAATATAAAAACTATTATAACCCTTAAAAACTTTAAAAATAAAAAAAATAGTAATGAATCTGAAAAACCATAAAAACACCAAAAGAACAAAAAAACAAGAAACTATAAAAACCATAAAAAACTAATAAGCCTAAAAACCCTAATACCAATAAAATATTGAAAACCATTAAGAATAATAAAAACCCTAAAAACCCTAAAAATAAATAAAAACTCTAAAAATCCAAAAAAACCTCTAAAAGAAACTAAGAACCCTAAAAGACCCTAAAAACCCAAAAAGACACTAAAAGACACTAAAATACCCCAAAACACATGAAAACCCAAAATAACTATAAAAACCCAAAAAATAATAAAAAACATAGAAATAACCTAAAAGAAAATAGAATATTTAAAAAAACATAAAGAGACAAAAAACACCAAAACCCAATAAAATACCCTAAATACACTAAAAATCCTAAAAGAATCTGAAAACCCCTTAAGGAACCTAAAAACTCCCAAAAAACCCTATAGGACTCGAAACCCATAAAGAACCCTAAAAACACTAAGACACTCTAAAGGGAAGTAAAAAATGAAAAACACTAAAAGAATCTTATAATCCCAAAAGACCCCCAAAACCTTACAAAACCCTAAAAGATGATAAAAACCTATAAAACCCTAAAAAAATATAAAAACTCTTAAACCCACCAAAAACCCAAAAAGACCCTAGAAATCCCAAAAGGACCCTAAAAAAATAAAAACCCTAAAATACCTAAAAGTCCCTAAAACCCTAATAAACCCTTAATATTTTAAAAATAGTAAAAAATACTAAAAATACCTAAAACTATAAAATACAATAAAAACCTAAAAACCCAAAAATTACTAAAACCAAAAAACACAACAAAATCTCTAAACCCCAAAAAACATATAAAACCCTAAAAACCCTAAAAAGCCATAAACCCCCTAAACAACTAAAAAACCTAAAAACCCTAAAACCAATAAAATCCTAAATCAGATTAGAACCCCTAAAACCCTAAAACCCAAAAATATCCTTAAAATAATAAAACAACCCTAAAAATCCCTAACAAACCAAAAAAACCCCTTAAAATACTAAAAACCTCTAAAATAACTAAAATCACGAAAAGACCCTAAAACCCCTAAAAACCAAAAACAAACTATAAAAAACTTTTAAAATCTATAATAAATTCTAAAAATCCTTAAAAACCTTAAAACACCCAAAAAACTGAAAACTCTTAAACCTAAAAACCTAAAAACCCCATAAAAACCATATAAATACTTTAAAAAAGCTAAAAATCCTAAAACCCCTAAAAATCCTTTAAGAATTCCCAAAAACTTCTAACCCCCCTAAAAACCACTAGAAATATAAAAATGGAAGAAATCATAAAACCCTTAAAAATACTTAAAACCCATAAAATCCCCTAAAAGCAATAAAACCCATAAAAACCCTTAAATCCCTAAAAACCCCTAAAAACCTTAAAACCCAAAAAACGGAAAAACCATAAAAACCATAAAAACTCTAAAAACTGTGAAACCCATAGAAACATTGAAAAAAATGAAGAAAAATAAAAACACAAGAAAATAATAAAACACTTTAAAAACCCTAAATGTCCTAAAACCCCTAAAAGATCACAAAAATATAAAAACCCAAAAATTCCATGAAAACCATAAACATAATAGAAAACCTAAAAATCCTAAAAACCCTTAAAAACATAAGGAACACTAAAAACCCTAAAAAACTTAAAAATAAATCTTTTTTTATAAACCACGATAAACTGTTAAAACCCAAAAAAATCACTAAAAAACAAAATACCCTAAAAACCTAAAAAATTCCAAGACCCTTAAAAACCCATAAAACCCCTAAAAAAATTCCTAAAACCCCTAAAACCCAATAAAATTAAAAACACATACCCCCCCAAAACCCTAAAACTCCTAAAAACTATAAAGATCCATAAATACCCTAAAAACCCTAAAATACCTAAAAACCCTGAAGAGCACATAAAAATTGAAAAAAAAAACATTTAAGTCCCTAAAAACATTGAAGCTGCTATTGCACTTGGTCTTTTGTGTCTTTTTCTTTCTTTGTTTTCCTTTTGGGGATCGTTTTTTGGGTATGGGTCGATTGACCCTACTCCTCCCCGGTCTGCAGTGTCCTTTTTTTTTCTTAATAAATTTAGGGGGGGTAGGAATAGCCTGGTTCCCATACTACCTCGACCTAAATCCCTAAACCCCATGGATGATCATTAAAACCCTTAAAACCCTAAAAGTCATTAAAAAACACATAAAAACATTGAAAAAATTATAAAATCCCTTAAAAAAAGTAAAAAACTAAAACACCCCTAAAATCCTGAAAACCCCTAAGAATCCCCAAAAAACCCAAAAACCCAAAAAAACTAAAAAACCCAAAAACCAAATAAACACAAAAAATATGCTAAAAACCCTCAAAAACACTAAAAACCCTAAAAACATAAAAAAACATAACAACCGTAAAATAACCCTAAAAACGTAAAAACCCTAAAAATATGGAAATTCCATAAAACCCTTAATAATCATAAAACCCCCCAAAATCCGTAAAACCATTAAAAGTACTAAAACCTTTAAAAATGATAAAGACCCTAAAAACTATAAAATCCAAAAAACCCCAAAAATACCTAAAATTACTAAAAACCCTAACAATATGGAATACTCTAAAAATAATAAAATTTTAAGAAACCTAAAAACCCTTTGAAAATTGATGAAAAACCCAAAAAAACACCAAGAAATGCTAAGAGAACCCTAAAACCCCTAAACCCCTAAAACATCCAACAAATCCATAAAAAATAAAAACCCTAAAAACCCCTTAAAAACCATGAAAACCCTATGAAATCCAACAAAACACTAAAAACATCCTAAATCTTTAAAAACCTACAATACCCTAAAACCCTAAAAGATCAAGGAGATTGAGGCGCACTCCCTTGGTTATCTCTCCCTCTCGATACAGATTCAAGGGTTTCCTCTAGATTCTCTTGGTGGCTTCGGTGACATATATTCTCCCCTTCCCACCTTTCCTCACACTTGTGGGGGAAATCTCATTGGTGGTGGGATTTAGCGGTGCCCTTTAGATCCAAGGTGGCAGTTCGGTGGATTCGTGTTTTCTAAGAGGTATATTTTCTCGGGATTTTAGAACCAGACCCCTTCATGGATACGATTTTGAAGTGAAGAGGCTTGGCATCAGCGATTCTAGAAGCTACGTGGAGAGTCGTGGCTTTGATTCGGCTTAGGTCATTGGGTTATGGTGTTTTCTCAGTTTGGATCTCAGTTTCCAGGGGAGATAGGATGCTGTTTTGGGAGTTTGGGGATCCTTCCTCAAGTTCTTCTTTGTCTCGTGAAGTAGATGTAGGTTTGTGTTGAACATTGGTTTAGATTTGTCTTCGATTCATGCAGAAGATACAAGTTCACTTTTGATCTGGTTCCTCAGCTTCACCTTTGCTTCACACTATTCATAGGTTTGCTTTAGTTGTGCTACGATCTAGTTACATTGGTGGTCTTTGATTTTTTTAGGTACCAAATCGATTCATTTGTACCGCGATTCTCATTGAAAGTTTTGGTTGGAACATTTTTCATTTTAAGATCTACTGTTTATTTGTTGGGGCTAGTTTGGTTATGAGCCACTATGGTTACTGGTTCATGGAATTGACGAGAGGTGTTAGGCGTTTTCTGGTGGTGATGTGAAAATAATGGGTTGCGGTAGGATCCTCTTAGAGCTAGGTTCTATCGAAGGGGTGGTGGGTGTTTTGGAATGGTCAAGGGCATGGGTACTGGTGGTGCATAGCGGGTTGTGTTGTGGGGCGCGAAATTCTGAGAGCTGATTGGTCTGAAGGTGTTGGATGATGGAAGTTGAGCTTAGAATTGTTAGGAACTGATTGGTTAGGATTTGATGGATACTGGAAACTGAGCTGCAAAATGCTGGGATCTGGTTGGATAGAATGTGGTGAATGCTAGAATATGAGCTGCTAGTTGTTGGTTGCTGGTTGGATTAGATGTGATTAAGTTTCCGCTTATGGTTATGGTACTAATGGTGACCCCATGATGTAGCTTCTTTTGGGAATGGGTTTCTTGACTCTTCCCTCTCTTGTGTACTTTTGGGATATTGTGTTTTTCTTGGGTTTATTGGGGGTGTCTAGGGTTTTTTGGTGTGGGTCATTTGACTCCGCCCCTCCCTTGTGTGATTTTTCTTTCCTTTTCTAATAAACTTTTGGGGGCCAGGAATAGCCTGGTCCTGCACCTTCTTTGGCTAAAACCCTAATAGAACACTAAAAACCCAAAAAGCACTAAAAACCCTAAAGACACAAAAAAACAAAAACCCTATAAAAACCCTAAAAACATTAAAAAATCTAAAAAAACTAAAAAAATTCCTAAAAACTGAAAAACCTAAAAAGCACAAAAAACCAAAAAACCCCTAAAAATCCTTAAAACATAAAAAAAATACCTGAAATAAAATCTAAAAAACGTAAAACCCCAAAACCCCCTAAATGGCCCTAAAAATATTTTAAACCCCTAAAAGACCCTAAAAACTCCTAAAAACCCTAAAACCCAAAAAAATGCTAAAATCCCTGAAAAATCTAAAAATTCTAAAAACCCTAAAAGACCATAAAATCCCTAAAATACCTAAAAACTTAAAAAACTCTAAAAAATCCTAAAACTGCTTAAAACCTATAAATATCACTAAAACTCCATAAAAACCCTAAAAATACTATAAACACATAAAACCATTAATACCCCTTTAAAACACAAAAACCCCTAAGAAATAATAAACCTTCCAAAAAAACCTAAGAATCCCTAAAAAACCTAAAATCCCTAAAAACCTAAAAACCCTAAATATAATTAAAAACCCTAAAACCCCTAAAAAACCTAAAATTACCAAACCCCCCAAAAAATATCCAACAAAACCATAAAAACCCTAAAACTATAATAGAACACTAAAACCCTAAAACTCTAACAAACCCAAAACCCCCCAAAATCTTGAAAAATACTAAATATGACGAAGACCAAAAAACCCTAAAAAACCTAACAACCCTTAAAAAAATTAAAAACCCCTAAAACCATAAAAACCCTAAAAACCATAAAAACTCCCCAAAAATACCATGAAAACCCTAAAACCCTAAAGACACAAATAATACCTAATGTCCAGAAAATCCCTAAGAAAACCCTAAAAGACCCTAAAACCACTTATAAAACCAGTTTAAACCCCTTAGAACCCTAAAAATCCCTAAAACCATGAAAACCCTAAAAACCTTTAAAACAACATATACCCGAAATCCATTAAAAAACCTAAAGAACATAAAAAAATAAAAACAATAAATACCCCTAAAAATCATAAAAACTCTAAAAATTGAAAACCCATAAAAACCCTAAAAAACACTAAACCCCCTAAAAGACACTAAAATCCTAAAATATCTAAAAGACCACAAAAATCCAAAAAACCAAAAAATACCATACAAACACCCCCCAAGACACTAAAAACCCAATAAAAACCCTAAGATACCATTAAAAACACTTAAATACCATAAAACACTAAAATCTAATAACAACATAAAAAATGTAAAACCCCTAAAACCCCCTAAAATCCATAAAAATCCTAAAAACCTTAAAAACCAATAAAAAAACTAAGCCCTTAAAAGACCATTAAAACCTAGAAACCAAAAAAACTATAAAAAACTTATTGAAACCCCATAATAATTTTCAAAACCCTTAAACACCCAAAATACCTCAATAAACACAAAACTCCCTAAAAACCCTAAAACTACTACAAACCCTAAAAATCCCTAAAAATCCTCAAAAATTCATAAACACCCTAAAGAACCCTAAAAATACCTAATAATGTCAGAAACTATGATAACATTTAAAACACTAAAACCCCTAAAAAACCTTACAACCCATAGAACCAATAAAAACAATAAAAAACCAAAACCCCTTAAAAATATAAAACCCAGGAAAACCCTTAAAACCCCTAAAAAAACCTAAAAACCTTAAAAAAACCATAAAAAACCTAAACCTCCTAAACCCCTAAAACCCATAAAAACATCTAAAATTTGAAAAAAATCCCTACAAACATTAAAAACCATAAAAACCCAATGAAATCCCTCAAAAACCACTAAAAACTAAATGTTTACCACAAAACCCCCCAAAACCATAAAAAACCCTAAAAACCATAAAAAACTTAAAACCCTGAAAATATATTAAAAAAACTTGAAAATTTTGTAAAAATCCCTAAAATCCACAAAACCCCAAAAATCATAAATCCTCTAAAACCATAATGAACACTAAAAAACTCTAAAATCATAAAAAAACAATAAAAACTCTAAAAACTCTGATAACCCTTAAAACCCTGAAAAACCCATAAAACCTTAAAAATATATTTAAAAAGAAACACAAAAAACCCTAAAAATCCTAAAACACTAAAAAAACCTTAAAACCATCAAAAACCAAAAAGCATTAAAGAACCCTAAAACCCTAAAACCCTATAAACCGTGAAAAACCACTGAAAAACATTAAAACCCCCCTAAAACCCTAAAACCCCCTAAAAACCATTAAAACCCTTAAAACAATAAATCACCTAAAGGGCCCTAAAAACCCAAAAACCTCTAAGAACCATAAAAAACCTAAAAACCGTAAAAATAAAAAAAACCCTAAAAGAAACCCAAAACCATAATACCCATAAAAGACCATAAGAACCCTAAAAACCTAAAATATTATAAAAATTATAAAAACCTTTAAAGATAGTAAAATCACTAAAAATCCTGAAAGATTAAAAAATAACCAAAAACCCCTTAAAAGACTCCAAATATAACTAAATACCCTAAAGGACACCAACAATCTGAAAAGGCCCTAAAAACCATAGAAAACCCTAAGAGGCCCAAAACCCCAGAAGGGCCCTTAAAACCCAAAAAATAACATAAAACCCATAAAGGACCCTAAAAACCCAAAATACCCAAAACCCCTCAAATCTGCCTAAAAACCCTAAAAGAACTTAAAATACCATTAAAACCTTAAAAATCCCTAAGGAACAATAAAAATTCCAAAAAACCTAAATAAACCTAAAAATATTTAAAATCCCTAAAGAAACCTAAAAATACTAAAATCCCCTAAAAACCATAAAACCCTAAAAGACTCTAAAATTCCTAAAATCCCAAAAAACCGAAAAAACCGAAAAACCCCATAAACACCTAAAATACCCTAAAAACTCTAAAACCCTACAGACCCTAAATCCACATAAAATACCATAAAAAACATTAAAACCCTCAAAAAAATAAAATACACAAAACTCTAATAACTTTTGTGGGGCTAGGCCTACTTAGCCCCGCACCTTTTTCACCCCAATAAAGTATCAAAACCTTAAAAATTCAAAAATTCTAAAAAATTACTAAAAAACCTAAAATCCCAGAAAACCCTAAAAACCATAAATCCTGTAAAAATAAAAAAATATATAAAAAAACCCATAAAAAAAATTAATAACCCAAAAAAAAACCAATTTTGTTTAAAACCTGAAAACCCTAAAAACATTAAAAACCCAAAAAACATAAAAACCCGAAAAACCCTAAAAACAAAATATAACGAAAAAGGTACAAAGAAAACCTAATCCCCCCCCCAAACTCTAAAAAACCCAAAAAACCCATAAGAGCATGAAAAAACAAAAAAATCCCTAAGAAATCCCTAAAAACCATGAAAACCATTAAAAACTCTAAAAAACCCTAAAACCACTAAAACCCCAAAAAGTTTAAAAATCCAAAAAATACCTAAAAACCCAAAAAACCCTTATAAACTCTAAAAAACATAAAAAACCAAAACCCCATAAAATCCCTATAACCCTATAACCCCCTAAAAACTCAAAAACACATAAAAATCCTAAGAAAACCGTCAAAAACTTTAAAAACAATAAAAGCCAAAAAAAACCCTAAAAAATTTAAAAACCATAAAACCATAAAAACCCTAAAACCCTAAAAACCAGAAAACCTTAAATACCCCAAATACAAACTAAAACACTAAAAACCTATAAAATCCATAAAAACACTTTAACACCTTAAAAATACCAAAAACACTTTTAAAAGCCCCCCCAAAATCTAAAAACTCCCAAAACACGAAAATCACTAAAAACCTTATAAAACCATAAAAACTATGAAACACAAAAAAAAACCTATAAACTTGAAAAACCCTAAACACCTAAAAAACTCCTAAAACCCTAAGAACCTAAAAAATTGTAAAAACCCTAAAACCCATAAAAACCTTAAAACCAGTTAATAATACACTTAAAACCCTAAAAACACTAAAACCCCCTAAATACCCTTAAAACATGAAAACTTTAAAAAAACTTTAAAACCCTAATACCCCTAAAAAACCCTAAAATCCCTAAAATTACCAAAACACCCTAAAAACCCATAGAAAACCAAAAAAATACCAAATTCCCTAAAATACCTAAAATAATCCTACAACCTGAAAAAATCATCAAATATTCATAAAACCCATAAAAGAACCCTAAAAACATTTAAAATCCCAAAAAAACATAAAATTCTTTAAAAACCCTACAAACTAAAAAAACCCCGGACAACCCTAAAAACCCTAAAAAATATAAAAACCCCTATAAAGTCTAAAAGGCCTTAAAATACCTTAAAATAATATATAACCCTAAAAAACCTTAAAAACCATAAAAACAAAAAATATGCACAAAACCCTAAAAATAATAAAAATCCAAACTAAAAACCTAAAAATCCTAAAAATTGTCTAAAAACCCTAAAAAACCGTAAAACTCAAAAAAACCCAAAAAACCCTAGAAACACTAAAATCTCTTAAAAACACTAAGAGTCTAAAAAATCCTAAAACCCCTAGAAAACCCTAAAAACCCTAAAACCCCTAAAACCCTAAAAAACTCAAAAAACCCTAAAAACTCTAAAAACCATAAAAATCTCAAAAACCCTAAATATAATAAAAACCATGAAAAATAAATCAAACCCCCAAAACTACTAAAATCCAAAAAAATAAAATAAACCAATAAAACCCTTAAATGCAATTCAACCACTGAAAAACCCAAACAATCCTAAAATCCCATTAAAAACATAAAAAACCCTACATCCCTAAATAACCAAAATCCGCAAAACCCTAAATTCACCAAAAATATTAAGAGAACCAGAAAACCACTAATAATACCCTAAAAACACTTAAAAGCCCAAAAAACCATAAAATCCAAAAAATCCTAAAAACATTAAAAATTTATAAAACCCATTAAAACCCCATAAAACACCTAAAAACCATAAAAACTATAAAACCACTATAAATCCATAAAAAACATATATAATGTACTTTACAATCTAAACGATACACCCAAAACCCTCTATGTCGCACTATAAAGCTTAATCCCTACTCCCTAAACCCTAAACCCTATAATATAAACCCTAAACCCTACACCCTAAACTATAAATCATAAACCACAAACACTAAAGACCATAAAAACTCAAAAAACCCCTACTAATCAAACTTAGAAAATTTAAAATACCATAAAACTCCAAAACCCCTAAAGGCACTAAAAGTACTAAAAAACAATTAAGATACACAAAAACCACTAAAAAATTGTAATACCCTAAAACCCCTAAATCCCCTAAAAAATAAACAAATTCCTAAATACCACCACAAAACCTTAAAAACCCTTAAAATTCTAAAAATACAAAAAACTAAAACCTTAAAACTCATAAATAGCCTAAATAAACCCTAAATAAATCCTAAAAACACTAGAAACCCTAAAAACCCATAATCCTTTTAAAAAACACTACAAACCAAAAACTCAAAAAACATAAAATATCCAAAATATCCAAAAAACCCCTCTAAAGATATAAAAAACCCTATAAAAAGATAAAAACCCTAGAAATCCTAAAAACCATAAAACCCTAACTCACTAAAAATACTAAAATCATAAACCCCCAAAATTCCCTAACAACCCTAAGAAATAATAAAACCCCTAAAAATCTTGAAACCCCTAAATAACTTTAAAAACACTTAAAACCCATAAAAAAATTTAAAAACCCTATATAACATAGAAATACAGAAATCCAAAAATCTAAAAATAACCTAAAGACCTTTAAAATCCTAAAATAACCCTAAAACCCTAAAACCAATAAAATAATCCTACAAACCCCTAAAACCCCTAAAAACCTAAAGAACCCTAAAATCTGTAAAAACCTCTAAAAAAATTAGAATCCTAAAAACAATAACAACCCATTAAAATCCATAAAATTTCTTCAAAAACACTAGAACCCCTAAAAATACACTAAAATCCCACCCTCCCAAAAAAATTCTAAAAACTCTAAATACCCTAAAACCCAAAAAAACACAAAAAATTATAAAACTCCCTAAAACACCTAAAATATCCTAAAACTACAAAACCCCCAAAAAACATAAAAAACCTAAAAAACCTAAAACCACACTAAATACTTAATAACAATAAAAACCCATAAACCCATAAAACCACATAAAACCCCAAAAGTCACTAAAACTATAAAAAGTTGTAAAAATCCCTAAAACCACTAAAAACTATAAAACCCATAATATTCCATTAAACCCCTAAAATCCCCATAAAAATCCATAAATACATTTAAACCCTTAAAACATTAAAAAATATTAAAAACTACAAAAATAACATTAAAACCTGTATGACGCCTTAAAAACCCTAAAACCCCCCAAAACCCTAATTAGTGAAAAAACCTTGAAAACCTCTAAAAAACCTAACAACACTAAAAAACCAAAAAAATATAAACCCCCATAAGTTACCCTCAAAACAATGAAAACTAATAAAACTCTAAAACCCATTAAAGGCCCTAAAAGACCTTAAAACCCTAAAAATACAAAAAGACATTTAAACCCCTAAAACATAATAAAACCACTAAAAAGTTCCTAAAAGATCATAAAAACTGTTAAACAACCTCAAAACCCTAAAAAACCTAAAATATCATAAATAATAAAAAACCCTAAAAAAATTTAGAATTTATAAAATCCCCAAAAACTAAAACCCCCTAAAAACCAAAGAAATACCCTAAAAATACTAAAACAACTCTAAAAACCATAAAAATTCATAAAACCTAAAACTCCTAAAACCATTAAATCTAAAAAATAATCCTAAAAACTATTCAAACCCTAAAATACTAACAATTTTAAAACCACTAAAAACTATAAAAACCCTAAAATCCCTAAAAATTTTACCCCCACCCCATAAAACCCATAAAACCCTTCAAAACATCTAAAACATCCTAAAACCCCAAAAATTCCTACAAACCCCTAGAAACCTATAAAAACTAGAAAAACCCCTAAAACCCTAAAAAACTATAAAAACTTACAAAAACAATAAGAAACCAATAAACCCATAAACCCCCTAAAACCCTAAAATCCACTAAAAGACCCTAAAATTACCTAAAAACACTAAAATATAATAAAAAACCTAAAATCCCTATAAACCCCCTACAAAACCCTAAAACTTTAAAAATACCTAAAAACCCTAATCTCTCTAAAACACCAAATAAATTATTGGAAATGTAGGTGCCCAATAATTAACATGAACAACAATTTTCAATTACCATATCATGTATATAGTGAGTTATGCATAATGTACAATTACCACAATAATGTTGTCATTTTTGTGTCTAATATTTTCATGGTAATTTACTTATATTATTATTTCAATCAAAAGGTTATAGGTGTTTCTAGGATATAATGAGAACCCCAAGATATCATGAAATTAATCTTTAACATATGTCCTTGTTTTGACCCGAGGTGAACATTTGGAGGAAAAAAATGGTCCGACGTGTGACAAGAATTTATCTGTTATTAGAGATAATTTCATATCTAGTTCACAATTTTTTTTCAACTCGATTTGGGTCATTATTATTTAGGGGGAATTGGATTGAACCTCTAGGTACTGGGCAGTTTATCCTTTTTTGTATTACAAAGGAGGCGCCACAATCGAATGGTTCTAAAAGTTGATTGTAGGGTGTTAAGTATTTGTGTAGTTTGTCCTCTTAGGATATTATTTCCTCGGATGGTCTCCAACATGTTCATTAATAGAGCCAGAAACACCCAACAACCCTTATATCCATGATTCATTGACTTTCTTTCCAATGTCAGGTGCTTGTTGGATGGTTTGGACAACAAAACTTGATGATTCCATTGGCCGAGGAGATGGGAGGTTGGGCTCATCACACCCTTTTGGGGGAAATTATTACCTACTCCAGGACCCTCTTATAGAATTAATCCATTTTCATATGTTTGTGAATCCTTGGTTCATTATCAAAGAGTGTATCCACGGGTTACCCTCAGGTTGTAGGATCGTCATGGATATACATGGATTTGATGCTACGAAGACAATGCTGACTTAAGACATGCAATTAGGCGCTTTGGAGTTTATCATCATCCAATAGGGAAGGAAGGTGGATTGATGTAGGGATATGACCCATAATATGGCCTTTCAAAGTATCCTTGTGACAGGAATCAGAGCCCATGTAGTTCGATGTCTCTTGACAATACACATCAAATTTTAAGGTCGTGTGATGGGGACCCATCCACGCAGGTTAACATCATGCAGCGAGGACATGTAGGTGAAAGGTGACTGGTCCAGAATTGGTGTGGGGATTACGTTGATGCTGCCTGAGGGTCCCACAAAAGATATGATATTTTGGGTGAACATGACCTTACTGGGGATATAGATCTGAGAACATTAGGGTTAATTTGAGGGTTAGATTTAGACCTAAGAGAGGCTTCCTATGTATCCCAGTCAAATAGGGAATCAAATTACACATAGTTACATTATTGATACTTACACCTAGGAGGGAGCCCTTTTTAATTTGGGGGAAAATTTTATGAACACTGACTTCTAAGGAGAACATCCCTTGAGATAAAACCTTGGATAAGCAGCCTATGTATACTAGTTAGACCAGGAATCAAAGTTCTAATAGTTCATTTATGGGTCATGCCTTGATTGGGGATTACGCATGGGAGCTTCTCATTTGAGATAATCGAATCAGAATGTACTCCAAAGAAGTATTCCCTTTTTTGGGGACATTTATGAAGGAATATTTTGAAAAATGGAACCTCTTTGATCTTGGGCCTTAAGTAGGTGTCCTACGTATCCCAATTATGGTGGTAATCAGAGTTCTCATAGTTCGTTGATGGGATTTTACAATATCATGTCATCAAAGACCTCTAATCCCACATGAGTTATGATTGATGTGATAAAAAAGAGGATGTGAAATATTCAACAAGGACACACATTCTATTCTGTGATATTGGAAAAGGAGGACGATGATGGATAAAGGTGTCGTGGCTATGAGCCCAATGGGAGAAGAAATGGGGCCTTTGAATGTGTTATCCCCTCACCCATATTGATATCTAGGATCTTAACATATGGTGATCTATCCAAACACATCCCGGGATAAGGAGAAGAGGGTTAAGAGTGAAACCTCTCATGAAAGACAAGGTACTTACCTTAGGAAGAGTTACCTTGAGATTTCATATGAGGTATACTACAGTTTAAAGTCGTACATCTTGGATGATAGCATCACAAATTAATGTTGTGTTGTAGGGACAGGTTCCATATAGTTCAACATCAAGTGGATAGGACTATTTTGGGTCTTGCAGTTTAGGGTCATGTGAAGAGAACCACTTGTTATAGAAACTATGATTAATAGGAGGAAAATCATGTTTGGATGTTCCTATGTTCCTCAAACATGAGAGGGGCATAATGTGTGAACCATGATTACAGAGGATTTTAGATCAGGAGAAATGATATATGGCATAGAATCCATTGAAGTTTACAGAGGTAGGAGAGTCCTCTCTTGAGGATGAATTTTTCTCTGGTGGACAAGCCATTTTTTAGGAAACATATGTCATGCCATGGGTCATTGTGTACATAGTCAAGCAGAGGTGTCTAGAACACTAAACGTCCATTTTTGATGGTTGGGGATGTTTATGAAGATCTAAAATCACTAAATATACTAATGTTTAAAGTCATATAGCTTGGATGATGGAATCAAAGTTTAATGTCATGTTTCATGGACTAATACCGTACAGTTTAACGTCATGTGGTCAAGATGATAACTCATAGTTTAAGGTCATAGAGTTTGTAATAATTGTTATTTAATACTTGATTAGCTGGAAGATAATCAGGTTGGGATGTTCTGAAGTTTCTTGAACATGAGAGGTAAGTAAAGTGTAAACCATTAATCTAGGGATTATCGGATCAGGAGAAATGATATGGGTCACGAAAGTAGTAAAATCCCCTCCTGAGGAAGAATTTTCCTTTGGTTGATTAGACTTTTTTTGTAGGAAACATATTCATAGCCACTAGGGCATGATGTGAATAGTCAAGAAATGGTGTCCAAAGGACACTAACTGTCCATTTTCAATCGCCATGGAGGTTTGTGATGATCCAGATTCACCAGGGACATAGAGTTTGATGGATGGAAAGGATGTGTTTGAGCATTTAATAAACATTCACTCTATGATTATCCATGGATTTTTGGGTCAAATTGGAATAGGAGACTAGTGATAGGGTTTTTTAGAGGTGCATGAGGAATGTCTCTTCTCATGGTATTGAAGGGATTGATGTTTGGGGGGGGGGTATAAGGATGAAATGGAAAATGTCATCGACCTGGCCGGAAAAGTTCACGGTGTGACCCTCCAGTTGTCCTGGGGGTCTGTTATAGTAACAAAAAAACCGGACCAGAGAGCCGGGACCGCAAATCGACTCTGATGTTGAGTGGGGGTATAGGTGCGTAGCCCCATGGTATGGACCAGTGGGCATGGAAAATTTTATGCATAAGGATTTCTGTGTAGGAGATGGCCATGTAGGAGTGTCCATATAAAATTTGTCCATGAACTATATATCTGTGAAGGATGTTTTTTGTGGAGGAGATGGTCGGGTAGGATGGTATTTGGATTGCTTTCAACATAGGAGATTCTGCGAATCGTTAGCCGGATAAGAGCTGGTCGTGAACTATTTTCCGCAAAGGGGTGTCCACGTACTACATTATACATAGGGGTCTGCATACTGTCTTCCTCACAGGGAGTCCAAAAACTATGTTTCCTAAATAGAAGAATCCACAAACCATTTTTATTATATTTTTTATTTTTTTAATGGTTGGATACGGAGGTTCTTCTGAATACGATTTCCGAGCAGGAACTCCACGAACTACATTCTTCATATGTTTCATAGGATAGAGTCCTAAAACTACTTTTGGAGTGAGATAGTGTCCTGAGAACATATTCAGGTGAGGGGGAAATTTCTTTTTCACCCTCTATGTTCTTCTTCCCCTTTTCTCCCATCCCAGAGCTATTCTTAGTTCAATAGCTCTTTCTCCTCTTTTTCAATCATCCCTTTTCAGTTCCCCTGGTGGTATTTTTATAAGGTTTTGGTGAAGCTATATTTTTAATTCACATGACCCCTTTTGCAGAATCCCATGAGCATAAAAGTCACCTTGCAGAAGACTCAGTCAACTAGGGTTTGTAGAGGCTTTGGTTCGTGAGACACGGTTCACAAAACCTTCCAGCTTGCTTAATAGATGAACTGCTTAGTTCGTGGGATGGTATGGAGTGGAATTTCTCCGTTAGATTCCTCCAATGACATGGTTTGTGGCGTCATGGGTTTACTGGAGATCATCCCATGGGAAAATGCCTCACATGTTCTTCCAAGTACTGATGGTTTGCGATTTATGCACCCCACAAACCTTTCCCAGTGATGGTATGTGGTTAGCCTAAAACCCTTTTCAAAATTTTATTTATTCATATTTCTTGTCAAATTTTCTATCCAACATGTATTTATTTTCATTTTCCAACTTTCATGAGTATTTTACTTCCCTTTAAAAAGTTTTGGGTACCCTATAGTCCTATGGTATTGATATATCATACGGATTGGAAACAATTGATGTCTGACTATCAGGTTCTGGGAGATCATAAGAACTGAGACTTCTTCCCATGATGTTCTCACTTGGTGATATCAAGTATATGATATTATGAGGACTGAACCTTCAATTGGAACACCACATGTTTCATATGTCATTGGAATCTTCTATCTACAAACACGTGTAACCGTATTTTGAATTGAAATTATTATCAATGTATACTATTTCATTACATACTTTGATATAAGGTGAAAACTATGGAATTGATTTCATAGGGAGGTAGATTATGTTGGGTGTGTCATTTATGGCATGAAATTGATTGAATAATCAAGATAGAATTTGTCACTTCTGAAAGTAAGTACTATCTCAATCCCAGATGATCAGTATGGTAGTAATTTCACTAAATTAATGGCCATGGTAGAATATGAAAACTTCATCTAGTAATGTTAATGAATAATAAACTAATAAAGGATTATAAAATGATGTGTGTGTCCAGCTTTATGTGATATCATGGGGAAAAGAGATTATATTACATGTGATGTGTTCATAGGAAAGGTTGTTTTTTATTTAACTTTTCCTGATATTTATAGGGGCCATTATGTTTTTCTATACTCCCCTCCCAGTCCTTGAATATTATTCTCTACTACTAAGATAAGGGATCAGAGTACACACTAAGAATATTCAAAAGCCTGGAATATTCTAATGAATAGAAGTATAGACATGGTGGGGCCCATCATAGGGTTAAAGTTATGTATGAGAATATATGATCACCATGAAATATATAAATTCATATTATTTGATTTTGGAATAATTATTATTGAATTTATTTATTAAATATATTCACAATAAATTAAGTAAATTAATTAAAAAATATCTAATAGACAAATATTATTTTAATATTTATGGTTTGACTGATATTTTCAAGATCAATGATCCTAGTTAATGGGTAAATTTTATAATGTAATATATTTATTATATGACAAGTAAGTGATTAAAATATAAATTACATTTATGATTCAATAATTCAGTCGTAAGATGTCGTTTATATCTTATTAAGTGTGTAATATATATCTGGGGGTTGGGATCCTTTTCTAGGTATTTAGAACCTTACTATATAATGGGAATGAGGAAATCATAAAAATTATTCTAAATATGTTCATGCACCCAACAATTATTTATAATGGGTTGATTTTTTTATAATCATTTACATCAGGTTTATTACTTCTGAATGATCTGCAAGAAGTTTTGTTTGCAGAGCCAGAAACCCCCAATGACTCTCATAATCATGAAAACACATGGACCTACATTACAAAGGTAGTAATTCATTGGGGAACTTAGAAAATGATACTTAAGAACTCACATTGGTCTAGAGGATAGGAATTCGATCTCTTCACATCCTTTTGGGGTGAACTATTGCCTATTCTAGGACTCCCTTAAAGATTCAAGATATGTTCATGAATCATTTGTTCATTCCCAAGTATTTATTCACATATAAACCTAATATAAAAATCAATTACAAAAATTTATTGGTCTGGAATCATTTTTATGTATATGAGGTTTTCCATTAATATTTACCTTTCAAGGAGGAATTAGAGATTATTTGGTCTTTCATTAGGATGATGTTGGTTTTAAGCTACATGGGGAACTTTGGAGTTTATTTTCATCCATGGATACAATTTTTTTTACATTGGGATCAAACCCATAATATGGGATTATTACATATCTTTGTGATAGGAATCATAACCCACGTAGTTCAGTTCCACTTAACAGTACACATCACATTTTAAGTTTGTGTGATGAAGAACAAACCATGTAGTTTAATGTCCTTTGGAAAGTAAGTCAAGGTGAATGGTGCCTAGTCAAATATTGGTGTGGGACTTATGTTGATGCATCTCAAGGTGCTCAGAATAGATGTTGTCTCCCATGTGTATATGATCCTATGAGGAATATGGCCTAGAGAAAATTAGGGTAAATTTGGGTGTTGGGTTTGGACCTCATGGAGGCTTCTTACATATCCCAATTATTTGGGAATCAATTCTCACATAGTTTCGTAAGTTGGGGCTTACACCAATGAGAATTCCCATAGGGTTCCACTTCATTGGGCATAATTCTCTTTTATAAATGAGGGATGTATTCAGTGTTTACACCATATATAAGGACCATGTTTCTAGAATGGGGATTTTAGTTAGGGATTACACACGTAAGGATTCCCATGAAGCATGATTGGGGATTATACCATATAAGAAGACCATTTGAAGTGACATGATTAGGGATTACACTCGAAAGGATTCCCATTGAACATGATTGGGGATTATACCATATAGGAGGCTAATGGATCTTTGTTATTGTGTAGATTCATTGATCACCTCTAACCTCTAAACCCACATGAGTCTAACTTAGTGAGAGAAATAAGAGGAAGAAGTATATCTGAAGATCACACAATCCACTTTTGTCTGATGGTGGATAGATACTAGATCCCAAAGAGAGAGAGATAAGTCATTGATTATTCCCATATTCTCTTTTTTTTACCCTTAGGAGGTGAAGAGGGGGAAGAGTGCTGCCTCTCAGAAGAATGACTAGGGGATTACTATAAGAGGGATTCTCATTTGGTTCTTGGGGAGGAGATGAATGTCTAGAACTAGACCTCATGGAAGGGAAAGGCCAATGGTTCCCCTAAACCCCTAGAATGGGGAGGTTCCCATGAGAACCTACATGGTTGGATCCCTCATTAATGTATACTTGATGAAATTATGAGGTGACCTCTTATTAAGGAGGTTACATGCATGAACCCACTTACCATGGGTATGTAGACTCAAGGGGGCACAATAATGTGCCTTATACTCTGATCATACATGTTACGTGGGTTTGGAATAGGATTTGGCATAATACTGTTAGACTGGTTTGTAGTTGGACAAATGTGGGGCCTGATGATACAAAAAAAGGGATTGATGGGAGGAGGAGAGTATAATAGCATAGGATTCCCCATTCAATGTAGCAAGTTCCTATGTGGTATGGGGTTTCCTCTACATAGTAGGTTGCTATGTGGGTGAGGGTATAGTCTGTGTATCATTGTGTTAAGTACACCTTGGTTCTTCCCACATAGAATGTTGAAAAATGAGGCTAGGTTCCTTCCTCATATCATGTTGCTACCCAAGGGTGAGTTACTCCCCCAGAGTGATTTTCTATGCGTGGAAGGGTTCCGCCCACATAGAGTTTTTCAATGTGGGGTTCTTGTCTACAAAGGGGTCATCTATTTTTCCCTATGGAATGGTGTCTGCAAAGGGGTTTTTAGTTTGTAGATGGATGGATTATTTTAATTTCTTCAATGCTATGCAGAAGTTTTATCTAACGGGAATCAGCTGTTCTCTCCCAATTTATCTCTGAGGCTATGATTTTTTCATCTCCTTCTTATCACTCCTCCCTTTAGTTTCCTTTTAGGTTTCCCTCAGTGGTATTTTATAGAAGAATAGAGTTACAGGATGTTGGCATGGCCAGTTGTCTATGGTGGGCCAAGAGGCTTCATTTTCGAGAGCCTAAGGAGGATGCCTCAACCCATGAATGACTTCCATTGTGGGGGGGGGGGGTGGTCATTCATAGGGATAAAAATCATCATTCGGCCCAAAAAATGACTTGGTTTCATTAACCAGTGTCAGTGGTACCATCTCATCCAGTAAAAGATTTAGTTTATGGGGATGAAAATAATTGTCTAGCCTAAAAAATGACTAGGTTTCTTTTTCTATACCCAATGGTATTGTCAAATCCCATGAAGGAAATTATTTGTAGGATTATTCACAAAGCAATGAAAACTATGTGGTGCAATGGTCAACAAAGATATTTATACCACACAAACTTGAAACTTCCTTCATTTCTTCATCCCCTTTGAACCTTTTCTTTGAATTTTTATTATGGGTTTATTTATTCCCTTTTCCATGTTTATGGAATTTTATTATTTCTGTATGTGGAATTTTTAGGACACAACGAATGCCCCCCATTGGAATGGGTTCTGATTGGGACAAAGATGACGTTGTTCTGATGTATAAATTGGTCCTATTTTGAACTATTTTTTAGTATAGAAGTGGAACTGCATGAGGGGAACACACTTATCAATATGGGGCCCAACTCATTTTTCCTTTTCGAATTTCTCTTCAAAATTTATCTTTCCATGAACTCTCGACTTCGCACTACTTTTTTGTAGCATTTCTCCTTTGTGGATTCCCTTTTTATAAACTAAACCTCATCACCTGTGAACAATAATTCTTGATCATACACATAGTAAGTCGGAATTTTCTCCACGGGTGAAATGTCCTATATATTGAATGCCTCATAGGCCAATGCTTTGCTATCCAACGCTTCATGGGCCAGCACTTTACAGGACGATGGTTCGCATGCTAAGTGGAATATATTTGTCTATATTTTCTATTCATTCTCTTGTATACTTCTCCAATGAATATCATATTTTTTTAATGATACATTTTAGAAAAAAATGTATCTGTATTCCACATTGATGACCATGATTAGGAGACAAATTTCCATGGTTGAGAATATTGAAGACAATCTTTGATATCACATCATCCATGCAGAGGGTATTCCGAAGAACCTATTTTCACCAGATCTTCTAATTTAACCATTTTAAAAATAACTTTCATTTTACAACTTCATTCTTTGAGACAATTATCCCTTTCCACCAGTTAATTAGAATCTCTTATCTTCTTGGTTTGAGATGTCTTAGGATCATGTCCAAGTGTGCATCTCTACTACATGGTAGACTATTACTGGGTTAGGCTATGGGAAATATTTTATTCTGAATGGATCTATGTAGAAACAATGAAATCAAAACATCCATGAAATATACTTGAATAATGCCATTAAATATGATCCATCCATTTTCAACATCTAATGAGGAAATACCAATGGAGGATGGAGCTCTAAGTGGGACTAATGGTATGGATGGAGTTTCTCATATGAATGGGATTGGAAATTTTGGGTGCAATGAAATTTCATGAAATTTCTCGAATAATTGGAGGTCATCAGATTATACTTGGATGTATGGGTTTCTAAGTTTTTGATTTATTAATCGGCTGAGATGTTACCTAAATTAGTTGGTCATTGGTGTTTGAGAATTAACACTTTCCATTTATTCCATGGTGAAGTAGGTGTTAGCTTATGGGATGTCTACTAGCCATGGGGAATCCCTATTCTTAGTAATATGTATGAAAAAGTTCTCCCTACCGTCAATACCTAGGAGGATTTTGGAAAGGTCCTTTCATTATCTAGATATTTAGTAAATGCGGAAGAAAAACCCCTGTGTAATCCTCTTAATAAATTCTCACTCTTTATATTCAGTGATTGGATAAAGGTATTTATATAGGCTAGTGGTCCAACGCCAATGGTTCGACATACCAGGTCTCACCCGACTCAACAGTCATGGGGTATTCCAGATTCATACTCGGCCACCCTTGAGGAAAAGTAACATACTACATGGAGTTAAAGAACTTGGATAGACATATCTCTAGACTTTGGATTGGTAGTATTTTTCAACACGTTCTTGAGTGGATGGCTCTTTCCATCCTGTGATTCATATACTAGTGTCAGAGTATATACACTAATGATAATGGCCAAACTGAAATAGTGACAACCCATCAACTTAGTTGTAGCAAACCTTTCTAATATTTATGAATTATTGGTACATATGTAATAAGTTAGGTCAGTACATCATCTCTATGGGACTTTCCAATTCTTATACAGATGGTTGGAGGAACACTATCAATGCTATGAACATATACATACCATGAAGATACCTTGTTCCTACATTCACCCTATACTATTATATATTTCTTCTATTATCCTGAAACCCCCAGGCCTCAATGGTGTTGTTGAACTATTAAGTGATCCTTCCCACTTTACTTTTATCCCTTAACACACACCTTTGAGAATGATGGTTGATAATGGTAAAAGGACTTTGGAGGGACACTATTACATCATCTCTTTGTGTGAAGGATATCTAGTTGCATAGGTAGATGTAGAAACTATTTTTGTACTCTATACTCCATATAGATTCACACAAAAATTTGGATGTACACAACATGTTTTCCCTCTACCTAGTCCTCATATTAAGGAGTCATACCCCATTATCCTTTTCTATTTGTGGCCGATGATGATGTATGAAGATTCCTGCATGAATATTTTATTTATTTATGAGGAGAATCATATCAGTCTCTCAAGGTATTATTCCATAATGTGGAAGGAAATATGAATGGGATATTAAGGAAAGAAATCCAAATGGTGCATAAACCGTTGGCCTTTACTATTTTTGTTTCCAACACACCTTCATCATCTGTTTCAAAGGGATAATGACTTGCGTCTCGATGCTCTATACACCTTAAGGGAGCCTTGTCATATAGGCCTTTCTTAGTAAAGGTGGTGAAAATCTGATGCCTTTATATGGTATTTCTAGTAGCCCTATGTACATTGATCCTAGTGGAATGGATTTGGGAACTCCCCCAATTATTCTCAAGCCTATCATCCTGGTTCCAGAGACTAGATATGAGGCAGATATGGAATCCTTTCCCAATTTGGAGTTGTTTTTTAACATGAAAATATTTCTTATAACTATAATTCTGGATTAAATACCCATGGCAGAGAGTCAACCGGGTCAGCACCCCAACATTGCTATCAAACACCAGACTGTGTAGAAATGGGCATGGAACCAAATTTTACTATTATCAGAGATACCCCTAGTGGAAATGGATTACAATGAGGATAGTCTTCGCTATATTCTTTCCTTGGTTTAGGCTTAGGTGGGTTTGATATATTGCATATGCATATCCTTATCCACCATATCCTTATTTCTTGAGATGACTTATCTTCTATTGAATGTGACTTTATTCAGTTTAATGCTTCCAATGATCATAAAAAACCTTAAAGGATACTACCTTTGAGATACATTACCTGGTTATTAAAGAAGCATGATATTATGATCAAGGGGTCTCAGAGATTGTAGAATTTAAATAATTTGAGGCTCACGTACCCAGTTTAAAGGTTAAACTGTCATCAAAAATAAAATTTTCAAATCCATTAAGCAGAAGGGTCGAGATCTCAGGGTCATCATTAAACAGATGTACCTAATAGATGAAACTGAATCTATTCAAAGAACCAATTTGGAATGGACCCTTGATACCTTGCATCATGAGGTAGTTGATTTGATAACTAAAGTGACATGAGCTTCATTATAGCCCTTTCTGATGTTCTATGATTTTTTAGTATCATCATAGAGAGGCTCCAGGATGTTGATGTTCCTACTTTGTCTCTATTTAATAAATAAATGATAACTTTTCCCCTCTTTTATTCCAATCCATTATTTTATCTCTCCATTCCAATTAATCATAATTGGTCATATTTTTAAAGATAATCTCCATTTTATATAAATTGAAATTGCAACCTAGGATAATCAAATTGAAATGATCATGTAATGATTTGATTTTTTTTTCTTGATCCAAGGGACTTAGTGAGCGTAGTTTTAACTATTTATAGGGTTACATGGTGAACCCTATCAACTTTGTGTCTTTTCTATTACCAACCTAATTTTTTACTAATCCCACCATGTTGTGGGATTAGCGAGCATAACATGATTTTTTATTAGGCCAACCATTGCCGTTTTTTGACTTAACATGTTTCTGGTATCTTTTTTTGATTTTGATTGGTTTCTTGATTTTTTCCATAAACCATGAAAAGTGTATGTTTATCAAGCTGATACTCAACTTTTACCAAGGGTGAAATTTATGGGTTTTCCACTCAGTGAGTTTTGTGTCTCTATCCTAGAAAGTTTAAAGTATTTAAATCCATAATAATACAAATGGTGTTTTAGGTCAAACTTCTATGACCATGAATTATTGGGTAAGAACCCCAATAGGAATTATTGGCCAAGAATAACCCAATATTTTTTAAACAATGGGATTTTTAGACCCTATTTTTGTGATTTTTCAATCATAGATTTGATATGGGGAATTTACTGAGGAGTAACCGTAAGAACAGTTTCCATCATGATGTTTCTGGGGCGTATAGAGATAGGAGTAACCTCTCTTGGGGATGAATTTTCCATTAGTTGATATTTCTTTTTAGGGTGACTTATGTAGAGAAAACTAGGTAATATTTTTCATATTCAAAAAAGGTGTCCTCAAGAAAATGACCCTCCAATTCTAATTTTCATGTAATTTGTGAAAATCTAGATTTATCAATATCACAATGGGTGGATTCTCAAGGGATTGATGTTTAAAAATGACGAGGGAATCCATATTGGTGTTTTCCATGAATAAGAAACCACTCTTCCATAAATTTATATTTTTGTAAAGGAGGGGTGGATCATGATGTAGTTTAATTTTATGAAACTAAGACATAAACCATACATTTTAATTTCATAAGGAATGGATGTTCATTATCTAATATTTAAGTTCACTTAGCTTTAACTGAGGGATAAACGATTTTCTCTTTTCACGATTATCTATCCAAGAATACTCCATCATCCATAGGTATGATTGGTAAAGGTTATAATTTGTAATATAGGGGTTTCTGAATCCAATGAGTGATATGGTATGAAAAAATTGTTAGGGAATACAGAGATAGGGAAATCATCTCATGGGGATGAATTTTTCTTTGGTTGATAGTCTTTTTTGTGGGTATCTTATGCAGAGCCAACTGAGGAATATTGTGAATAGTCAAACAAAAGCATCCAGAAGACACTAAACCTCCATTTTTGATGGACAAGGAGGTTTATGGAGATTCAAACTTCCCTCTACATAGAGGTTGGTTTTTGAAAGTAATTTATTTTGAACATGAAATGATCATTCAATGTCAAAATTTCATAGGAGTAGGTAAAAAGTGTTTCCCTTATGCAGGTGTAACCCAAACGTAAGAAAGAAGGATTTATTTTCTTCATTTTTTGTGGTAACTGGGCCTAATATATAAGTTATGGGATTCACTAAATATCTCTTCGAAATGATAATTAATCTATATGTAATTTTGGGAAGGTTCCCCCATGCATTGATTGAAATATTACATGGAAAAGGGATTTTTTTTAATACAAGCTCACAAGTGAGGTGAGACATTTATTATAAACTCTTATAATGATATAAATCTTCCATATGAGGGAAAGGGGATTTTTTTTGTTTTTTATGTACCTATATATATGTTTTTAGTGTCAATACATATACCATCAAAATGAGAATCAAGTCATATGTAGTTCTTATAGGGTTCACAATTCACATCTCACCCATGCAGAGGGATAGGATATTTTTTAACTTTTGTTGTGGATAGACCCGTGATTGAATATTCTGGTGTCACTATATATCCCAAAACGGTAGTAATAAATCCACACATATTTGTGAATATCATCCATTTTAGTATTATGTGACTAGGACATATTCTATGTAGTTTAATGTCATACTATGAGGATGACATGGGGTTTTCAGTTTTAAGTCATACAAATAGGACTGTCTATAATATAAAGTATGAGAAACATGAGGCTCATTAGGCCACTATGTTCTAAAATTCATCATATGTATAGGGAACAAAAGTGGAAACCATGATTTTTTGGATTCTTGAATTAAGTGAAATGATATGGGGAAAAAATCCAATGGGGCTTTTAGTGATAGAATAGGCCTCTAATGGGGATGAATTTTCCTTTGGTTGATAGGAATTTTTTAGGTAAAATTATGTAGATCCGACTATGGAATATTATGCATAGTCAAAAAATGTATCCTCTAGACATTGACCCTCCATTTTTAATGGGAAGGTGAATATTGTGAATATCTAAAACTACTCAGGGGCACATAGTATGAAGAGTGTAAGGAATGTGTTTGGGAACATAAGAAATATTTATACAATGATTATCCATAGAGTTTAAAATTCCATACATATGTATGAATCATATGTATGGGGTCGTTTCTATTTCCTTGATAGATCCCTAAATGAGGTACCCAAACATGAGATCACATGCTTTGATCTTTGTTTGTATATAGGAGATGAAGACAATATTTTTACCATGTCTGAGACGAGGACACAAGTTGTAGGAATTATTACATATCTCTTCAAAATTAAAATCAACAAACACATATTTCTCAAGGTACCATACAATTTATTGTTATGAAATAAGTAAATTCTACATGTAGTTTAGCATCATGCAGTAAGGACATAGGTTCCATGATATGAAAGGGAATATTATGGCTGGACCAAAGATTAAATAACTAGGTGTCACTATGTATTATATGATAGTAGTAATCAAGACCTATGTAGTTCTCAAATTATATTTGAGCATACAATTTAAGATTATAGGTTAAAGGCATATTTTTTTCCTTTTAAAGTGTTTCTATGAGGACCATGGAAACCCTGATGTGGATTCATACACCTTGATCATGTGATAAATCCTCTTCCAAAACTCCTAAGCCCACATGAGATGTTATTTGTGTGAGAAAAAAGTGACATCAAAGGTTTTTTTCCATTGCATAGAGGCAAAAAAACCGAAGGATATGAGGATTTTGAATTTTTGGTGGTTGGACTAGGGTGTGAAATCTGAGCATCACTACATATCTCATTTTAGTGAAAATCAATCTAGATGTAGTTATGGGACCTCGTGTATCTTAACATCATAGAGTAAGGATGTAGGCGACGTGATGTGAAAGAGGGTAAATGTTGAGGACAATTTGAGATTTATAAATATGGGTGTCACTACATATCCAGTGTTGAAAGGAATCAAGCCACACATAGTTATGAGAAGACTCCCTGTATAGATCTGATATGTACATAGGTAGGAGGTCATTTTTATCCATTATTTTAGTTAGACTGAGGATTAGAGATATATGTATCACTATATATCCTATGATAATAGTAATCAATCCACACATTGTTCTAAACAAGAACTCTCTATATAGGATTGATTAATATGCAAAGGGGGGATTTATCCCATTTATTGTTTGATTGTTTCAACTGGACCCAGGATTGGAGATATGGGAATCACTACATATCATTTGTGGGAAAGAATTATGCCACACATAATTCTAAACATTCTTCCCTATACAGATATGAATCATGTGTAGAGAGAGGGCTCTTTTCTTGAAATGGACCTATAAATAGGACCCAATTTGGATTCCCCTACATCTATTTAGTTTGTATATTAGGAAGGGTTTATTTCATGTATTTCATGGATGGGCCTAGAACATGAGGTCTAAGTGTTAGTAAAGATCCAATAAAAATGATATTAAACCCACACATAGTTCTTATGTAATTATCCCTATATGGGTCTCTCCTTTACGTAGGGAGGAGTCATTTTTTACTTTTGGGGTGGATGGACTAGGTGGAAAATCTAGGTGTTGCTACGTATCATGTGTGAAAAAAAAACCACTCCTTTCATAGATCTTTAATATGGCATGGTAGATGACCAATGATGAGGAAAATATCTTCTTAGGTGAGAACATTATGGTTCTATGTAGTTTAACGTCATACTATGGGGACATTAGCACCATTTAGTTTATTTTATTATGGCATGGACAATGTACCATGTAGTTTAGCATCACGTGGTTAGGATGATTGTGTCTTATAGTTAAGGGAAGGATTATTTTTTAGACTATAAAGAAACAAAATCCCAATGTGAAAATAGTCCTTTAGGCCAAAGTCTGGTAATAAAATAATCTTATGAATGGAGGGAAATTTTTTAAGGGCCTAATGTAAGAGTTATAGCTGTCACTATATATCCTACGATGATAAGAATAAAGGCACATGTAATTCTAGAATATGTCCTAGTAAATAACTGATGTTGAAGTTGATTTCCTCTCATTTGAGAACATTATGGTGTTGTGCAGTGAAATTTCACACATCAAGGACATTAATGTTATTTAGTTTATTTTCTTTCTACAAGGATAACATACCATACAATTTAACATCATGTGATCAGGATGATTGTGTCTTGTAATTACCTAAAATACTTCATCAGGAACCTTGTGTTGGTGGGGGTTGTGGTAAGCTACCCATCCATTTAGATCAAATAATATTCTCCATTGTATTATACTTTGTGTATGGGATAGGGTTCCTAACACTTTTTCTCCAACAATGGAGGTTTCTTTATAAGTATCATCAAAGTCCTGAGGAGCAACACCATCTCTACCTCAAGGAAATATCAGAGGTGAACTATTTTGTTAAAGGATCATGTAATTTGGTTTTGGTAGAATTCTAAATGAGACATGGTGTGAAATATATTATCATCTAGTTCCTCCAATTCATCCATCCATTTCTGGGATTTCTCATCTATGGATAAATGATTTTAAATAGAAACATGGAGTGATGAAAATTAGACTTCGATTGGATGGACTACCTATATCCTGTATACTAATGAGTATGGGGTCACCTGTGTGGTAGTGTAGTTCATAGTATGGTAAGCCCAAAATGCTTGTATGATCTTTTCTAACCAATAATTTTTATCATTATCTACCATCCTTTGGATTATATTTGATAGGGTCTTAATGAAGTCCTCTATCTATCTGTTAACCATTTCATTCTAGCAGGATGAATCGTTCGACTTGATGTCATACTCTAGATATAGTTTCTCCAATTCTTCAAAATAGAAATTTATTCTATTTTCCATAAGTATGTATTAGGGACATCAAATATAGTGATGTTTTTTGCTATCAAAATGCTGAAAATTTTCCTTGCCTCAACCTCTTTGTAGGGTACAACTTTGGCCCACTTGGAGACGAATTCAGCTGCAGTGAGAATTTTCTTGAAATCCTTAGCCATAGTGGGAGGATATATTACCACAATGTCCATTACCCATATGGGGAATGAATAGGTTTTTTTGGATGTTTGAAGTAACTCTAGGGTTTGGTGAATGATGTTGTCATGAACATGGTGGGAATGGAACTTTTTTTGGGGAATTTAGTAAAAAACTACTTATAGTAGACCAGTAGTACCAAGCCTTCATATTTGATGGGAAATCTTGGATCCTGACCGATAGGATCCACAAGCTTCAATGTGTAGTTCCTTCAAGACAACATCAGTTTATTCTCCAACAATTCAACTGAGAAGGACCCCATTAAGTGTCCAATTATAGAGGACATTTTGATGATTTGTGTCATCATATAGAACAATGTAAATTTCCCATCCTTGTATTTGTTTTTATTAGATATTTTTATTGGGAGATATCCCTTTTTAAGTTAGTCCACAATGGGTGGAATCCAACTGGTAGTAGTACCATATGGTTCATGGATGGGGCTAATCTCATCAATCTCTTCCAGTTGGATTGAATGAAAGGTTATACCATCTGGCAGTGTGAAATGATGATGACTATTTCATCTTAGTTTGGATCAGCTAGAGATGTGGACATATTTTCGAATTCATCGGATTGGGAATTATACAGTCATGGGATGTGAGTAAATTTCATATCGGAAGGGAATTTATCCATTAGTCCCCAAATGTGATTTAGAAGTGGGAATAACTCTTCATTTTTTATTTCATAATCCCCATTTATCTGCTTGATGAGAAATTTTGAATCACCTTTTATCTTAAAGTTATTGAATTGTACCTGAGGTGCTACCTCTATCCCTTCAATAAGATCTTAGTATTATGATTTATTATTTATTAACCCTTCCAATAGTTTGGATAATTAAGGTAGAAATACCTTTTCTAGATAGATGATCATGACTCTGAACCCCACCTTGTTGAGCCTAGGGTCTTTCTCCCTCTTCCCTTTTATACTTCTAGATGCACTTTCAAAATACATATCCCATATTTGGGGTCCCTCTTTAATAGAGAAAACCAATTCATCAAGTATTTTTGTGGCCAATGAAGTCATTTATGTTGAGAGGTGATCTTATAGAAAATCTTCTAATGTCTAGCCATTGATCATTTTCTAATGCATTAACTAAGTTTCAAACTATTACAGGATGATCAACCACTATGACTAATATCTGGTCAACATTGGATGATTAAGAATATATTTGAGTGGGTTGTTACGAGAGGCCTAAAGGAACTCATGATGATGTAGGAAGTGACACAGCTTCTAGAAAGCAGTGATTCTCACTAGAAAACTCTTCTTAATATCTGAATAATGAGTCTACACATCAATCATCGTTCGACTAAGATAATAAAGTATTTTTTCACCGCCGATATCATTATTTTTCACGAGTAAGCAACCCAGTGATTTCTCTAAGGCTATCACATAAAAATAAGTGGTCTTCCTTTGACAGGAAACATCAGCACTGGTAGGATTAAGATATATTTCTTAAGACTATCGAATAATTTTTGAAAAACATCAGTCCACTAATACATAACCCCCTTTTTCATCAACCTAGTGAAGGGAATACATTTTCTTGCAAGGTTGGATTTGAAGTGGTGAATGTAGACCAAGTATCCTTGAGGTCATCTGAACTCTATGATTTTGTGAATAGATGAAATTCTAAGGATATAATTTGTCTTATCAATGTCGGCTTTGATTCCTTTTTGGTGTACAATGAAGCCGAGAAATTTCCCTTAGGTAATGACAAAAGTACATTTCAAGGGGTTTTATTTTCAGAATGTGTTGTTGCAGTTTGTTGAATATAGTTTCAAGATCTTCTAGGTTGTCAGAGTGTTGTCAATATTTAACCACTGGGTCATCAACATAGTATTTGAAAAAAATTCCTAATGAGGTTTTTTAGATGAGATGCATGGAACATTGGTATGTAGAGATGGCATTCTCAAATCCAAATACCATTAATCGATAGAAAAATAATCCTTGGGGCCCTGAAGGTGGTGTATTCCTAATATTATCAAGACATTCATATTTTATTGTATCTTAAGTAGTAATCCATGAAGGTGAGATCCTGATATATAGTTTTTGGATTGATCAGGAGTTTAGTGGTCTGGGCTGAGAAATCATTCTTCAGGCAGAATTGGTTTAGATCTCTGAAATCAATGCCGACACTTCTTTTCCCATTCTACTTCTTTTGATGGGCATTATATTGGCCACCTATTTTGGATATTGGACCTCTCTAAATAGGTTTTCTATGAATATCCTTTCAATATTATCCTCAAATTTGAAAGTATTTGTTGGGCGTGTTCTTTAGGATGCTTGTTTATAGCCCAGGTGGTCCTTTGGTAGGCCTATATGGTGAGTTTCCACCTTGGGATTGAGGCCCAAAATATCTATTTAGTAGCAAGGAAATACATCCTGATGATGATTTTGGAAGGAGTTATATACCTCCTGATGCTCAGAAGACATGGATGCACTAATCAAGGTGGTTCATGGGTCTTCTTTTGTGCCAAGATTTATTTCTCTGATCTCATCAATGGTGGTATAAACACCCCTCTCAAATGATGAAGGGGAATCCATAAGGTCCTCCTCCTCTTCCTCTTCCTCCTTCCCATATTTTTCCTCTTGTTCCATAGGGCTATAGAGTAGTGGGACAAATTATATATATTTTTTGTAGGGGCCAATATCTTGGATCCCAAAGATGAAGCAACATCCTTGGACCCAATATACATTGCTTTATTTCATTGAAACTCTAGAGAGGATGGAGTGAGAGATGGAGAAGGAGTGTATTCATCATATTTGGGTGACGATACAACCTATTATACCTTATCTAATGTGTTATAGATTTATTGGAGCTATAGGGATGGAATGAGGGAATTTCCATCCTATATTTCATCACTATCTAGGGAGTTAGGAAAATTTTCAACACTACTAGACTCAATGGTTATGACTAAAATGATATATATGGTCGACTATCCACCTATATTTGGGTTCATATACTTGACCTGATTGATGGAAAATATAAACTCTTCACCTACCTATTTTAAGGGGTTGTTTAGGAACATTCCCAAACTATTTAGGGCAGTGACCTAAGAAACAACATAAACTTGGTCTTATTTCCCTTCCCTCTAATAGAATACTATATCGATATAATGTGCCTCATAGAATTCAAACAAGGCCTTATCAGTTTAAAATGTCTTGATTTTTACATTAATGTTGTATTTGATGCATTGATGGTATGATGATGGGATTTATGCATGTTTATTAAATGAGGGACTTCCTAGAAAAATGCCGAAGTCCATGTTCTACTGAACCACCATAAATTATGTGTTGTCTATGAGGTCTAAAAACCAAGACTTGAGATTTATTTGGACCAATGGATTCTTCTCACTTTAACCATATACCTGAAATGTTACGGAGGAAGGAAATAATTTATCCTCATCGTAGCCTAGTTGGTGATGTGTTAGTGGTGAAATGAGGTTAACTCCCAAGCCATTATCAATGAAAAATTTTAATACATCGACACCATTTTCCATGTATGATATATATAAGGGTCTGATGTTTCCTTATATGGCAACATCTTCATCTTGATCTACGATGGAGATAACTACATGACATTACATAGGATCAATCTCTCTTTAATAAACCTAGGTGGTAGAAACCTTAGCTTTAAACTCTCTAGGGCTTATCAAAGCCTCTATGAGTTCTTTTATGAGGTATTTTGACATGTTTATGGAATCCAAGATTAATATCATGGTCAGTACCAAGGATAACTATTTTGGGATGTAATAATTCTGGTCTAAATTCCATTACTTAATTATGAGGGTATTCTCTTTCATAGATTCTTTATTGGATTGAGTATTAAATATAGATGGATCAACACTAGAAAAATGAGATGGAGGTGCTTCTATCCTTAGTGGGTTGGGCCCGGAACGTCAGCCTACCCACCAAGGGTGATTTCACACTTGTACCTCCTCTGATTGATATTCTATACTGATTGGGTCAGGATGGATTCTAGAAGGTTCAGGGGAATTTTCCTAATTTTTTTGGACCCATTTAAGGTATCTCCCATGAGTCTCTACAACATTGATAATCTAAGTAGGGACATGGATAGAATTATAATTCCAACCACAACTGCACCTTCCCCAATATACTTGGATCGTATGGATTCTTCCCCCATTTCCCCAATCAAATGTGGGGATATCAGGTTTATAGACAAATCATCATTAGAAAACATATCCATTAAGTGAATGAAATTAATGGATCTGATGATCAAATATAATGATGAATTTGTCTGGATAACTATTTTGGGTGGTGTCATTTGGTGGGGCGGTGCTCGTTGTTTCAAATCTGAGGGCATAAAGTCTAAGAGAGTCAGAACCAAATTTTCCCATAATGTAGGTTTATCCCCCTAAAAATTCTCCCTTTATTTACTGTAAGGATTCTTTTTGAAAGATCATATTTTGGCAGATTGTGGGGCTAATGACCTTGGTTGTGTTGTAGTAGATTTAGCTGGGTGCATAGTTGGTTGTTTCAACTTTTTTTAGATAATACCACAAGTTAGGCTTATTATCTTTCAAGTCATCCAAACAAAATACAAATGTACCCTTCTATTAATAACTTATTTCCACCCACCTCCTTCCTCAAAGACTGTAGTGGAAACATATTCCACTTATAATGGTGGACACACCAATTTTACTTGCCTAAAAACTACCATTTTCTACCAAATTTCTTTCAAGAGGTAGAATTTTTTAATGGTGTGTCTCAATATCTAGTAAAATTGAAAATAATCTAGCTAGTCTTCAAGACATACCTGCTCGTTCCATTTGGGCTCTAGTAGGCAGAGTAAATCATTATCTATAGAGACTATAAAATAAGCACATACATGATCTTCTCAGAATGAGTAAACACTATTCTTTCGTTCCCTGAATTAATTTTTCTTGGATCACCTATGCATTTCCAAGTGAGGTGGGGGGTTTTGTTGACACTCAGGTGGTGCTACATGATATGGCATAGGTTTTAGACCTGGTTATGGTGTGAATATTGGATTAAATGTATTGTATGTCACCTCCACCTTTATTTCTCTTATCCCTAGGACATGTGTAGTTATCCATGACTTGAGTTTAGTCCATTGTATGTATTCTTCCATTCATTGGGAAATTGTGGAGACATCCTGAAACCCACTTGTATAATTCACCAGGATGAGTAGTATTCAAAACTCATCGTGAAGGTTCTCTATGAAAATATTAACCAAATCATCTGGGGGAAGTAGTGACTTTAGGGAATAGGCCATCCCTTTCCAACTAGAAATGAAATCCATGAATCCCTCATTTTCTCACTATTTGGAATTCAAGATTTCATTGATTATTTTATCTTAAAAAGTTGAGATAAACTAAAAAATAAATTTCTAATAGAGATTCTCCCATACTAAGATTGACTGATCCAGAAAACCAGTGTGCCATATGTAGGCTGGCCCTTGAAAGGTTTATATGAAGCATCTAAGTTTCATTTCTTCTTATTGATCAAGAGTTCCCATCATGGGATCACAGTGGTACACATAGGGTGTCTAATGTTATTCAAGTTCACTTGATCCATTTAATATCAGAAATATAGGACTCTTGATGTTTGGAGGTGGTTTACTGTCTCTTACCCAGTTAGGGTAAGTCTTTCTTTATTGACACACTGGTTCACGTCGCTCCTCCATATCTTCCAATATAGCTGTTAATGACTCGATGGTATTAATAATCCATTTATGAGTATTTGTTTGAACAAGATATTGGATGAGTGTAGTAATTAGTCAGATCTGGTGTGTCAGTTCTACCATTGTTTAAGGTTGATATCTATCCATGGACATATTTTGAGGGTTTCACTAAGCCTATTCCAGTTTCCTTATTAATGATGGTAAATCTTGATATCCATCCATGATCAAGTATAGGTAAACCAATGGTCCAGACACCAAGTTGGGTGGATATACAAGACTTTCTTCAATCACTAGGATGAATCCTTTCTGTTGAGGTATTCATTATTGAATTGTATTTTCATGCTCTTCCCGAGGAGAATATTTGATTAGAACACTACCTCAGAGAAACTCAGTATTGAGTCGACTCCACTCTTTCATTTCTTACTCCTTCTGAATGAATATTTATTCAAGTGGAGGGAGCTCATCCTCATCAATTAGAGGAGGTAGATTAAATTTTCCCTTGCTTTTTTTTCTTGTGATATATTTTATGAGGAGGTGGTATAGAATTTATCAAGGTAGAACCCAAATTTAGGGCGATTATTTGGTTCTGATTAAACACACCTTCCTCGTTTATCTCAGTGTGGACCGCATTTTGGATATAACCAACCTCTCCCTGCTCCTCTTCATTTTCATCATTTATAGTTCCATCCATAAGTTTGAAATCCAATTATAATTACATAATGCATTGTAGGAATCATACAGGGTATCAGTTAATAAGAGGATTGTTTGAGCCCTTTGATGGACCTCTACCTTATTTTTCAGGATCCTCTTTGAGATTATTTAGTAAGGGTGATTTAAGAAAACCTCTATGCAGCATAGTTATACACCTACCCACTAGGGAGAATGGGTTGTGGGGAGAGATGAAATGGGAGACCTTATCGCTTTTCAACCTACCAAAATGGAAAAGGCTTATTTTTGTTGAGGGGGTGGTTAAGGTAAAAATTCCTCTAGCCCTATGGGTTGGGTTTTCTCCCATGCTCTTATTTTCATGCCTCGAGCTAGGTTTTTCTAACTTGAGGGGGAATGTTTTTTGAAATATCCCCAACTATGAAAGATGGGGCTAATCCCATAATACGGTGGCTACTAATGTTGTCTCTTCTCTCTTAATCATGTGCATCCCTGCTCAAGCATGATTCAGATACAATACTAAGTATGCATGTGAACTTCTTTCTTCTAAGGACATTATAAGTTCTTGATGATTGTATTAACTTAAGTGATAAGCCTACTAGATTTTCTCATTTTCCCGATTCATCAGTTTTTATGGATTTATCTCATTAATACTAATGATTTTGATACTTATTCATGGATGATTCTTGTTAAGTGTTCCATATTTCTAGGGTAGGGGTATTTCTTAATAGTTTTCATGGAGTAATGAAATTACAAGAAGTCATTTCTCATGGGTTTGGTTGAATGGGGAGTGAGGTGAAATGAAAAGATCCACATCCCTCCATCTACAGATACGAACACCAGGAACATCATTGACAATTAGATGGTGGAACTCATGAAACATATTGAGGTATGCTAGTAGAATATCCTTTTGTTGCTTCTCTAACCATGGGCGCCACACATATGGAAGGGGTTCCAATTAAATTTTAAGATGAAGCTCTCAAATTTTTTTTACATGGTCTCCATACCCGTTGTAAGGAAAGAGTTTTTATTTTATGTGGTAGAGAGTTTTATTGAGAATCAGATAGATGTTGTTTATTCATTATTATAACAATGTCTCTAGAATGTCAAACTGAGAAGTGGTTGAGGGCCAAAACATGATGGTTATGTCATCCTTGGCCAACTGTCTTCTCATGAGAAACATATATTTTTGTTCTTAAATGGGAGAATTCTCTACTTGGTCATCCCATCGTAATCTCTTATTGATAGTTTTATCTAAAGTATCAGGGCTAGTGGATGTCTTTTTGGTATGGGAATAGTTCAAGGGTGGCTCAGAGGATGAGAATTTCCCCCAAGACTTCTTCTAGTTGAGAAAGGATGCCTCTTGTCATTGATAGGGTCTGTAACATGTCTAGAACCATCTTTAAATGTTCCCCAGAATATGAGAGATTTCTAGCATTTTACTCAGAAAAGGGAGGACCTTCTTAATCAAAAGAGATATCATTATGGGGAGGACAATCGTTGGGAATGAAATCATGGTTACGAAAACCATCATAGATCAACGTAAAACTATAGGGATACTTTCTATTGTGTACACCCTAGGGAGGACATTAATGGTGGATAATAGTAAGCATAGTACCTTCTTTATATTTGATCTTCTTCCTTGAGAAGGGATACTATGAAACTCATCATGATACATGCTTTATCATCAATCTTTTTGGGCCCATGAAGCAAGACATTATGGTAGATACTATGGGGAAGTCCTTATGATATGTTGGTAACAATGTTGCGAGGGTGGTACTTCACAAGTTCTACTACCACTAATATAATTTGGTAACATATAAACAGGATCCAAAGCCACCACTAATAGATGTTTTATAGTCTCAAGAACTATAGCTTCCAGTAGAGCAGTGTTATGAGCTCTCTCTTCATTTTCTAGTTTCCTTTGGTGAAATTTATTTTTGGGGACTCTCTTGAAGGTTATTGGGGATTATTTCTTTATGTGATGGCCTTATTATATGGCTTCATGGTCAATTAGATCCCATGGTTCTTTCAGGATATGTAGAAAAGATTTTAGAATTCTGGTAGGGATATATCTCTTCCCTAAAGCAGCCCCCGATGTTGACCAGTGTTCGCCAGTTGGATGGGGTATTTTTTCCCGATCCAGTTGTTCATTTACTGTGGAATATTTCTAATGATCCTACTAGAAAAGATCAGGGATTCATACATTCTCTTGAGTGAGCACACCATTATGTGGATGAATCACCCTGCTTGAGGAGGCAGTATTGTGGGTTCAACTCCTAGATATTTCCATATATTTGATTAAATCTTGAAAATTATATAGGTTATGGTCATGAATTGATGTCAGGCCCTCCATAACTTCTAAGATGCTATAAGAGACATCCATGGTGGTAATAGAAATATATTTCAATTTCGATGTTGGATCAAGAATATGTTTCTACTCCGGTCTTCCATTTCCTACTAGTAAGTTTTGATTATCCTCCAATATAGGGATAGAGATACGAATCTGCCCCTAATTTAAAACCAAGATACACCCAGTTTCTCAATTTTACATTGTATTTGCCTGGATTTCTTGATATTTCAGACCATGAACTTGAATCTACATGCTTATTTCCATCATATTTGACTGACGGTATTGGTATATACATCCGTAGGAATTTGTATATGCTCATAATTGGTTATCATCATATTTACCTAGAGGGATTTATGTGAATTAGAAGGAATTTGTTTCTTTCTGCAATTTCCCGCCATATTTTCATGGTGGTATTTATTTAAACAAGCAGTAATTTGTGTCTTCTTGTAGTTTTTAGCTGTATATGGTTGACTGGATTCATGTGAATTAGCATGAATTTGTGTCTGCATGTAATTTACCATCGTGTTTTCATGGAGGGATTGATTTAAATGAGTAGGAATTTTCATCTTCTTGTTTTCCACCATATTTTCGTGGTGGGATTCATGAGAGTAAATATGAAT
Organism: Viscum album; assembly: GCA_963277665.1. Lineage (NCBI taxonomy): Eukaryota > Viridiplantae > Streptophyta > Magnoliopsida > Santalales > Viscaceae > Viscum > Viscum album. The sequence continues at coordinate 61,817,919 of OY728138.1, forward strand.
ATACATTTTACCATAGATTTCTGTTGTATTTACTTGGTGGGATTTTTCAGTAGGAAAAAGGATGATGCCTTATTATAGATTGTTTGAACATCACCATCCATGATCCAAACATGGGACATGGGCCCATTTTACATCAAATGGGTCATGTTGGAAAATATACTCTACATGACGATGATACTAATCCATATAGAATTGACAGAGACAATTAATGATAGGGGCTGTAGAGACCCGAAGCTTGATGTACATGGAAATTACATTACTTTTGCAGAATACTTAGTACATAACAAAAACACACAAACAAGGATCATAATAGTTTAGTGTCTTTGGAAACTCGGAACATAATATTCTAATCATGGTGAAAGATCTTCAACATCTCCCATAAATATCTTCCCTTTTTTTTCTTACCTAAAACCTTTCTTTATATCCTGGGGAAAAGAAAACATTAAAGGGTGAGCTCAAATTCTCAGTAAGGGTAAACAAAAGAAAAATCAATCACATCATATTCATAAGAACATAACATTTTGGAAATCTTAACCTGTAAAAGAGAGCATAATTTCATAACATGGGATAAATCATAGTAGTGAAATGAAATCCCAACAATCATAACTTAAAACATGAAACTTTGTGTCATACACACATAATCATAGAGAATCATATCTTATTATTCAAGACTCATTGCCAAAGCTATCTTAGTGGACAAAGTCCATTTCTGAACCGAGTCACCCTCGTTTCAGTCCTGTTTCACTGAACCGGTATAACCTACCATTCCAGCCATGTCTATCTCATGAGATATAAAATCTTTACCCAATGCATTGGAGGGAGATATAGGTCCCACCCATCTCATAATGATACCATTCATATGTGTGCCACAAAATCATAAATCATACATCATTGCATAACCCATGTAATAAAAATGGGATTCTTAAACAACATGACATCATAAAACAATTCATATAAGATAAAAGAATAAAAATAATTCCTTCACAACATAATCAAATCAATGTAATAATATGGATAGAAACAGAACCCTATATTATCTTAGATGGAAAATAATTTTGTTAAAACACTTGAACTCCATTCTTGAGAAAAAATATCCTTTCTACTTCAAAAACATTTTCCTTTCTTAACATGTCATAAGATTTTAAACTAAAAGAAGTTGATTAAAAATAAACTTGAAAACTTGTAAAGGAAGATTCTTGGAAATAATTTTTTAAAAATCCATTCATGCCGTGTAAGTTAAAAAAACATTCTTCTCGTACTTTTGTCGGAAAAGTCAAAAAGTACCTCGTACGAAAAACGACAAAAGATTCCTTTCATATCTTTTACTAAAAACTCACCAAAGGGTAAAATTGGATATAAACTATTGTAGAAGGATATAAATATTACATATTTAGGAATCATGGATGTGGATGATAAGTATTCCGTAGTAAATTATGAAGTATAAACAATCTCAGATAAAAATTGAGATTGCGAGATTTTCCCTTACCTTATGTCCGATATGCTTTGTACGTATCCGAACCTCCTGTATAATGATTTAAATAATGTCATTAAATTATTAAAGAATCATATTCATTGTTATGATATCATATATGATTCAATTATGACTTTATATTACCCGTTCTTTTGTAAATTCCATGTTAAAGAAGCGTTTTGGGTAAAATCGTTTCATTTATCGTAGGTGTTTGGACTTGTTGTTCTTGACATTATTATTACTTATATCATGATTTACTTACATCCAGAATATAAAACATGATTTATATATCATATATATTCAGTATATATATATAATAGATAGATAAATGAAATGAAACACACCGTTTATGGAGACGGTAGTCCGTATGTACGCATGAACGCTGTTTTCCTTTCCTTATTGTCTTGAATGGAAGTAAGTAGATGACATATATATATATATATACATAAATCCAGTAGATTTAACATGTCATATATTTCATTATTATTCATTATATATACTTTATAATCATTCATGAATGGTTAATGTGGAGAATGAATCTCATCGCGTCGTGGAGACGGTAGTCCGTACGTACGCACGAGCGATGATATCGTTATCATGATCGTGAACTTGTGTTGAAGTGTATGTATACTATTTCAGTATCAATATCACTTTATAATAATCATATATAGTTACTCATTACACCATTATACCCATCCAAGTAAGGTGGTGGCGGAAAATAGATTACACCACGGCGTGGAGACGGTATTTCGTACGTACGCACGCGCGGTGATTTCCTTTTTCCTTAGGATGGATAGAAGGTTAATTAGAGTTGTTTCATATTTATAATAACATATCAGTATAAAAGAAATACTTATGTTATTACTTTATATTTAAACAACTAAATAAGAAGAATTTGAAGAAGAATGAAATTAAAAAAGATCGGTAATGGATATTACCTCTTTTTGACGCGCCTTCACTTAACCTCCACTTAAAGAACTAAGGATGGTCTTTGAAGAAGACCAAGACCTCTAGTATGATACTAGGGAAGTGGAGAAGAGATTTTTTCAGGGGTTGTCCGAGCTTGAGTGCTCAAATTGGTGTGAGGAGGAGAGGGAGGAGGTGCCCTTTTATAAGGGAGGAGAGGGGCACCTTAAGAAAATCTCAAAATATTATTTTATATTAAGGTCAAATTCGGTTTATAATGGTTAAAAAGGGTCTTATTTATAATATAAAGTGGGTATAGGTCGATATAATCTCATCCAATAGTATTTAGACAATTTTAGGTTATTATTTTAACCTTATCAATTAGATTTAACTCAAAGTTAAATAATTTAACTTTTACCGTGTCTTTTTGTTTTCTTACACTATATGGTTAATAAACTTTCCATAACAAGCCAAATGAACCCCAAGTTGTTTATTATTAATATATCTATCCTTATCTAAGTCATTTGGACGAACCTTAGATTTTTAGGAATTAAATAACAATTAATAATATAATATTTGTTTTAAAAACTAATTTATGTCAATTTTGACACTATTTGGTACATGATTTTTATGAAATTCATAACAGAATGATAAGTTCTAACCAAGTTACTTATATCAACAATAACTTGTCATATTAACCTATAAAATTAATTTAAGTCATAAAAAGTCTCAAATTACATTTATTTGGGCATTTATAACATCAATTATGTCAATATTTCATTAATAAGACAATTACTGCATCATCTTTGTGTCATAATAAATGATAATTATTTAATCCCTAAAAATTCTAAATAAATTCCTATGATATAGATAATTGTATTAGATTTATGGAGACTATTCATGTTCGAAGTTTCATGAAGTGTATCACTAAATTAAAATTATTATACTTATAAGATTTAGGAAAGTGACATGTTGTCACATTCTTTGGTTTTAATAATAATTAAATTATTTTCATGGAAAAAAGTCCATAAAATGAATCTAATCCGACCTTTAGGTTATATGGGTCTACTTTTAGCCATCCAATAGGATTTTTCCAAGTGTTAGGGTAATTTTATAATCTTATATTTACCCTTAATTACCTGATTTACCTTTAACTATGGTAAATAAAATTTACCGTAGTTACTATTCATAATTCCCTAAAATAAAAAGTAGCTTATTAACATAATTTGGATCCACTGATTCCAAATATGGAATCCATTTTTCCAAATTCAATACAAAAAAGTTGCAGAAATTAAATTAAAATTAATCCCGTTGTCGAAAGAAAACGAGTTTTTCTTTAAAACATTGCAAAAGATTGAATTGATTTATCCTATGAATTCAAAGTAGAATCAATGATAATGACATAAATTATATTAAATGGTAAAAATATATTCTATTTATACTTTAAAACCATTAAACATTATTATTTAACCATATAAATTATTGTGATGAAAAAAGTTGTTTTTAATTAAAATATAGCGTGTTTTTACTATTCATCAAAATATGAAAGTTACCATAATAATATGAAAAATTTATCCAAAGTAAATTTTTATTTCATGATTCCAAAGAAGAATTTTATTTTGTCAAATTAAAATTATAAACATATCAAAAACTAGATTTAAAGTGGGTGCGCCATCAAAAGGCGGCAAAACTGCATTTTTTGAAAAATACTTATTTTACCCGAAAAATTTATTTTGTTCTTATACCATGTTTTAGAAAATGTGTAAAACGAATAATAATGTTATAAGATTCAAAATTTAGTTAATAATATTCATAACGGCTAGTTCATAATAATATTATAATAATATATCGTTATTTAGTAAAACCCGGTATTGCGTACAACACACGCTATCGAGGAAGGTTGCGATTGCGTGTAATGCAAGCCAAGTCAGGGTTGCGTGCTGTGCAAGAATCCTTCATTATTTCTTATATCATAATCCAACCATATTTCATTTATACATTGAATATATATATATATATATATATACTCAATGTTGCGTAGAATAACTATTATCAAAATTGTGTGTAACACGATCCAAGAATAGTGTTGCGTATACTACAAGCTAATACGGTGTTGCGTATAGCGCAAGGTAATCTTGGTGTAGCATAGAACACAAGACATTAATGAAATTAAAAGAATATTTTTCATAAAATCTCAGGGTGTTACATTCTACCCCCCTTAAAATGAATTTCGCCCTCAAAATTCGTCGGGGTTATAAATGGTTTACTATTCGAAAGATTATTTAATAGAAACTCACATCGTAAAAAGGAATACCAAAACAAATCTTTAAAAACAAAATTATGAAACTTAACGGTTACTCAAATAAACTAATCACTGGGTTTCCACATAGGTGAAAATATGGATATGGAAGAGAAATCTAACCATCATGTTCTGATGGAGAGTGGTAGAGAACATGGCTATGGAAGAGCCAGAAATCACAAAGCCATAAATTTGTGATGATCTAAGGTACCATCTGATTCATCAGATATAAGAGCACTAGGACAACATTTTTGGTTTTCAAGATCATTTCCCTAAAGTTGAAAATTTGAATTAGAAGAAATACTTTCTTGATTTTGGAACAATCTCACTGTTGTTCGTGAATTGAACAATTTCCTCTTCATTCCTTAAAGAAATGAAGTTGAATTTGTTATTCGTGATGTGTTAGAAGATCTTGTGATAGAATGATGGGTTATTCCATCTCTTTCAAACAAAAGGTTAGGAAAAGTTATAATTCCATCTTATGGTTAATCGTATATGGTTCCAAAAATGAACTTATACTTCATATATCATACCGCTTAATAAAATAAAACTAGTTTCTACTAACCAGGGACTTTCTGTAGGCCAGTGGTATGCAATAAAGGCCAGTCGCACTTTAGTTGTGGGTTCGATTCCCACAGCCTTGGCCGACGCGATGGGTTGTCGCACATCCCGCAGGTTGTCCTTTTTCTAAAACTACATTATTATAAAATCCCATCAACAATATCAAAAAAGTTTTATCCTTAAACAATACTAACTTATGTCCAACATAATCCATTCCAATCTTTAGGCTTATCTAAAATAATTTGGTCCAAGCTCATAGTATAGAGAAAATGATCACATGAATGCCATCATTTATCCCTCATATATCTTGTTCATCACATTCCAGTCATGTGAATACCATAATCATGTAATCTCTTGAAAAATGAATACCCATTGAATCTTAGTGAAAACATGAGTGCTGTCAAAAGATAACTCTTTCCACATACCAAAATCCTCAAAATTCTATATACTTAGTCCTTATATAAATCATGAGCTCATGAATACAATCAAACATCTCATCATCTTCTTGTCCCTTCATTATGCGCATATCATCTACTTTCCAAAAATATTTCAATCACTTTTTATCCCTGGTTACCAGTATCATATAATTATTGAAAACCAATACATAGATATTCCAAAATTCCACAATACCATAAATTAGATTCCATGATACTATTTTGAAATCCCATTACATAAACACTTAATCATTCCACCACATCGTTGTCATATTCAACATCGCCAATAGTGATCGCATGTGACTTCCCTTTGTCCTTTGCCTTAAGCGGTTGCTCATGTCGATCATCACTAACCCTTGGATTAGGGCATTTATTAGCATAATACCCCATTTCCTTGCACTTGAAGCATTGAAGTGTTGGTGGTGCATTCTCTACAGTGTTTGCTTTATTCACATCATTAGAAACCCTTTTTCCATTACTTCGACACTCAGCTTCTCGATGACCTTCCTTTCCACATTTGAAATATTTACTTCTCCCTTTAAGACAATCTCCACCATGCTTCTTTCCACACTTTGATCATAGGGAAACATTCATCTTATTTTCACCATTATTCTGAGATTTCTCCTTAAACTCCATCTTTCGTTTCTTGTAAAAACCATGAGATGGATATGTAACACCAACGCACAATTTCTTCATAGCTACTAAAGTCTCTTATAGCTAATTCCCTTTGAAGACTTGGTTTTAAGCCACTAAAAAATCGATCAACTTTAGTTTCAGGTTGGATGATAATGCCAGATGCATACCTTGCAAGTCTTGTAAAATTCGCTTCGTATATACCAACAGATTCATCATCTTTCTGCTTCATCTCAAGAAATTCCTTTTCCATCTTTGTTCGAAGAATACGAGGGAAGTACTTACTGAAAAACAAGTTCTTGAATTCATCCCATTCCATGGACTCAATTTCATCTCTTGGCCTCGTATTCTTGATAAGATTCCACCATTGATCAACTTCACCTTCCAAATGATATACTACTAAGATGACTTTATCATGTTCAGAACATTGAAGAACTGAAAATATCTTTTTAGTGGTACTGATCCATTGTTCAGCAACAAGTGGATCGGAAGACCCACTAAAAGAAGGTGGATGTTGCCTCATGAAGGACTCAATAGAATATTGTTCTCTTCTATGCTTATTTGGAAGTCCAGAATGATTCATAGCTTGTGTAAGTATACCAATAAGATTTTTCACTCCATCTCCCATAACATTTGTTTGTTCAGGAGGACAATCATTGCATTGTCCATTGAATTGATCAAAACGGTTCCTTTGGGTTCCAGCCATCGTCTAAAACCAAAAAAGAATAGTGTGAGAGGCAAAAATCATGCTAGGGAAAACAACATAATAAAAGGGGGAGTACCCTTAATATCTAACATCTTAGGTTAAATTCTAAGATCTTTAGCGCAATTCTAGGACTATAACCTATACGTATAAATAACCTTAGAGACATCCCTAGATATACCTTAAAAATATCTCTAGGGATCTCACTAATGTTTTCGCATCCTAGTTTCCAAAGGTTGACTAAACCTTTCCTCTGATACCAACTATAGAGACCCGAAGCTTGACGTACATGGACATTACATTACTTTTGCGGAATACTTAGTATATAACAAAAACACACACACAAGGATCGTAATATTTTAGTGTCTTTGGAAACTCGGAACGTAATCTTCTAATCATGGTGAAAGATCTTCAACATCTCCCATAAATATCTTACCTTTTTTTTCTTACCTAAAACCTTTCTTTATATCCTGGGGAAAAGAAAACATAAAAGGGTGAGCTAAAATGCTCAGTAAGGGTAAAAAAAAGAAAAATCAATCACATCATATTCATAAGAACATAACATTTTGGAAATCTTAACCTGCAAAAGAGAGCATAATTTCATAACATGGGATACATCATAGTAGTGAAATGAAATCCCAAGAATCATAACTTAAAACATGAAACTTTGTGGAATACACACATAATCATAGAGAATCATATCTTATTAGTCAAGACTCATTTCCAAGACTATCTTAGTGGACAATGTCCATTTCTGAACCGAGTCACCCTCGTTTCAGTCCTGTTTCACTGAACCGGTATAACCTACCATTCTAGCCATGTCTATCTCGTGAGATATAAAATATTTACCTAATGCATTGGAGGGAGATATAGGTCCCACCCATCTCATAATGATATCATTCATATGAGTGCCACAAAATCATAAATCATACATCATTGCATAACCCATGTATTAAAAATGGGATTCTTAAACAACATGACATCATAAAACAATTCCTATAAGATAAAGGAATAAAAATAATTCCATCACAAAATAATCAAATCAATGTAATAATAGGGATAGAAACAGAACCCTATATTATCTTAGATGGAAAATAATTTTGTTAAAACACTTGAACTCCATTCTTGAGGAAAATATCCTTTCTACTTCAAAAACATTTTCCTTTCTTAACATGTCATACAATTTTAAACTAAAAGAAGTTGATTAAAAATAAACTTGAAAACTTGTAAAGGAAGATTCTTGGAAATAATTTTTTAAAAATCCATTCATGCCGTATAAGTTAAAAAAACATTCTTCTCGTACTTTTGTCAGAAAAGTCAAAAAGTACCTCGTACGAAAAACGACAAAAGATTCCTTTCATATCTTTTACTAAAAACTCACCGAAGGGTAAAATTGGATATAAACTATTGTAGAAGGATATAAATATTAAATATTGAGAAAACATGGATGTGGATTATAAGTATTCCCCAGTAAATTATGAAGTATAAACAATCTCGGATAAAAATTAAGATTGCGAGATTTTCCCTTACCTTATGTCCGATATGCTTTGTACCTATCTGAACCTCATGTATAATGATTTAAATAATGTCATTAACTTATTACAGAATCATATTCATTGTTATGATATCATATATGATTCACTTATGACTTTATATTACCCGTTCTTTTGTAAATTCCATGTTAAAGAAGCGTTTTGGGTAAAATTGTTTCATTTATCGTAGGTGTTTGGACTTGTTGTTCTTGAAATTATTATTAATTATATCATGATTTACTTACTTACAGAATATAAAACATGATTTATATATCATATTTATTCATTGTATATATATATATATATAATAGATAGATAAATTAAATGAAACACACCGTTCATGGAGACGGTAGTCCGTACGTACGCATGAACGCTGTTTTCCTTTCCTTATTGTCTTGAATGGAAGTAAGTAGATGACATGCATATATATATATATATACATAAATCCAGTAGATTTAACATGTCATATATTTCATTATTATTCATTATATATACTTTATAATCATTCATGAATGGTTAATGTGGAGAATGAATCTCATCGCGTCGTGGAGACGGTAGTCCGTACGTACGCACGAGCGATGATATCGTTATCATGATCGTGAAATTGTGTTGAAGTGTATGTATACTATTTTAGTATCAATATCACTTTATAATAATCATATATAGTTACTAATTACACCATTATACCCATCCAATTAAGGTGGTGGCGGAAAATAGATTACACCACGGCGTGGAAACATTATTTCGTACGTACACACGCGCGGTGATTTCCTTTTTCCGTAGGATGGATAGAAGGTTAATTAGAGTTGTTTCATATTTATAATAACATATCAGTATATAATAAATAATGATTTTATTACTTTATCTTGAACAACTAAATAATAAGAAGTTGAAGAAAAATGAAATTGAAAAAGATCGGTAATGGATATTACCTCTTTTTGACGCGCCTTCACTTAACCTCCACTTAAAGAACTAAGGATGGTCTTTGAAGAATACCAGGACCTCTATGATGATACTAGGGAAGTGTAGAAGAGATTTTTCATGGGTTGGCCGAGCTTGAATGCTCAAATTGGTGTGAGGAGGAGAGGGAGGAGGTGCCCTTTTATAAGGGAGGAGAGGGGCACCTTAGGAAAATCTCAAAATATTATTTTATATTAAGGTCAAATTCGGTTTATAATGGTTCCAAAGGGTATTATTTAGAGGATAAAGTGGGGATGGGTCTAAATCCTCTCATCCAATAGGATTTAGACAAGTTTAGGTTATTATTTTAACCTTATCAATTAGATTTAACTCTAAGTTAAATAATTTAACTTTTACCGTGTCTTTTTGTTTTCTTACACTATATGGTTAATAAACTTACCATAACAAGCCAAACGAACCCCAAGTTGTTTATTATTAATATATATATCCTTATCTAAGTCATTTGGTCGAACCTTATATTTTTAGTAATTAAATAACAATTAATGATATAATATTTGTTTTAAAAACTAATTTATGTCAATTTTGACACTATTTGGTACATGATTTTTATGAAATTCATAACAGAATGATAATTTCGAAACAAGTTACTTATATCAACAATAACATGTCATATTAACCTATAAAATTAATTTAAGTCATAAAAAGTCTCAAATTACATTTATTTGGGCATTTATAACATCAATTATGTCAATATTTCATTAATAAGACAATTACTGCATCATCTTTGTGTCATAATAAATGATAATTATTTAATCTCTAAAAATTCTAAATAAATTCCTATGATGTAGATAATTGTATTATATTTCTGGAGACTATTCAGGTTCGATGTTTCATGAAGTTTATCACTAAATTAAAATTATTATACTTATAATATTTAAGAAAGTGACATGTTGTCACATTCTTTGGTTTTAATAATAATTAAATTATTTTCATGGACAAAAGTCCATAAAATGAATCTAATCCGACATTTAGGTTATATGGGTCTACTTTTAGCCATACAATAGGATTTTTCCAAGTGTTAAGGTAATTTTATAATCTTATATTTACCCTTAATTACCTGATTTACCTTTAACTATGGTAAATAAAATTTACCGTAGTTACTATTCATAATTCCCAAAAATAAAAATTAGCTTTTTAAAATAATTTGGATCCACTGATTCCAAATATGGAATCCATTTTCCTAATTCAATACACAAAAGTTTCAGAAATTAAATTAAAATTAATCCCGTTGTCGAAAGAAAACGGGTTTTTTTTTAAAACATTACAAAAGATTGAATTGATTTATCCTACGAATTCAAAGTAGAATCAATGCTAATAACATACATTATATTAAATAGTAAAAATATATTCTATTTATACTTTAAAACCATTCAATATTATAATTTAACCATATAAATTATTGTGATGAAAAAAGTTGTTTTTAATTAAAATATAGCGTGTTTTTACTATTCATCAAAATATGAAAGTTACCAGAATAATATGAAAAATTTATCCAAAGTAAATTTTTATTTCATGATTCCAAAGAAGAATTTTATTTTGTCAAGTTAAACTTATAAACATATCAAAAACTATATTTAAAGTGGGCGCGCCATCAAAAGGCGGCAAAACTGCATTTTTGAAAAATACTTATTTTACCCGAAAAATTTATTTTATTCTTATACCATATTTTAGAAAATGTGTAAAACAAATAATAATGTTATAAGATTCAAAATTTAGTTAATACTATTCATAACGGCTAGTTCATAATAATATTATAATAATATATCGTTGTTTAGTAAAACCCGGTATTGCGTACAACACACGCTATCGAGGAAGGTCGCGATTGCGTGTAATGGAAGCCAAGTCAGGGTTGCGTGCTGTGCAAGAATACTTCATTGTTTCGTATATCATAATCCAACCATATTTCATTTATACATTGAATATATATATATATATACTCAATGTTGCGTAGAATAACTATTATCAAAATTGTGTGTAACACGATCCAAGAATAGTGTTGCATATACTGCAAGCTAATACGGTGTTGTGTATAGCGCAAGGTAATCTTGGTGTAGCATACAACACAAGACATTAATGAAATTAAAAGGATATTTTTCATAAAATCTCGGGGTGTTACAGGGGACCTCAGTTTGGTCCCTTGTGCTGCTGGGAGGAAGTTCTTGGTGACGAATTCATCAACATCCCTAAGGTAAGGGAGGAACATATTGTCATGTTATAGGGATATTCTCCTGAAATATATTGAGATAGCTACTGGGTATGTCTAGTTTTGGATCACCGACCATCCCTGGGAAGATGGATAGAAGTCCTTCAAAGACTGGTGGGCCTATCGAGCCACCTCAGTGGTTGGGATAGTACCATTCTAGTGGTACTCCCTAACCAATGCATTTGAAACCCATGGTTGAAGATTCTAGGTGGGATATGGAATCCTCTATTTGGTTGAGGAAACTACCTATACTGTGTATAACATGCATATCAACAAAATATGGTGAGACTCCATTTGATTGATGAGAGCTATGGTGAAAAAAGTCAGTAATATATTTGAAAAATATAGACAAAAAAACCTCATCAAAGTAGAATCTCATTACCATGTGCATAATGGATGGTCTTGTTTGGACCTATTCCATTTTTGATGTGAAATGGGCTTGACTTTGGGTAACACCATCACCTTGTTTAATTATTCATGTTGGGTTTACCATTTTTTTTCCAAAAAAGGTTAGGCACCTAGGGGTTTATTATCGGTGTTTGTGTTTTGTACAATCATTTATGTCGATTTTATTACTTTCTAAGATTCTCCAATAATTTTTTTTTCATGGAGCCTAAATCACCAAAAAACTATCATATCCATGATGTCTCATGGATCTACATTCTAATGGCATGGTTTTTTGGGAAAATTGGCCAACGACACTTAATAAATCACATTGGTCAAGAGGATGGGAAGTCGGGTTTATCACATCATTCTGGGGGGAACTATTGCCTATTTTAGGAATCTATTATAGATTTAAGATATGTTTGTGAATCCTCTGTTCACTCCCAAGTATGTATACATGGAACACCCTGAGGCAACGATCAATTAAAAAAATGCATGGGTTTGGAATCATTAGTATGTGTATAAGGTTATTAATTGATAATACTCTTTTATGGATGAATTAGAGATTCATTGGCAATTCATTAAGATGATGCAAGTTTTAATCCACATGTGAAAATTTGGGTTTTATTGTCATCCAAGGATACAAAATTTGATTTGATGTTGGGATCAAACCCATAAAATGGGTTTTCTATGTATCCTTGTGAGAGTAATCAAAACCCACATAGTTTAGTTACACTTAATAGGACACACCACTATTTAAGGTCATGTGGTGGGGACCAGAACTTTCATTTTAATTTCATGTCATAATGACGTCTAGGTGAAAGGTTCCTTGTCAAATGTTGGTGTAGTACTTATGCCGAGGAAACCTAAGAAACCCGGAAGAGATGTGGTCTCCCAGGTGGATATGAACCTACTAGGAATGTGTCTTGGATAACATTAGGGTTAATTAGGGTGTTGGGTTTGGACCTCAAAGAGGCTTCCTACATATCCCAATTATTTTGGAATCAAAGCCCACATAGATTGGTATAATATGGATTACACCAGTGAGGATTCCCATAGAGTGATGCTTCCTTGGGAATATTTCCCATTGTTGTTTGAGGTATGGATTCGGGTCTCAAACCATATATGAGGCCCATGTTTCTAGAATGGTGATTTTGGTTAGGGATTATACTCAAAAGGATTCCCATGAAGCATGATTGGGGATTAAACCATATAAGAGGATAATTTAATGTGAAATTACTAGGGATTACACTTGTAAGGATAACCATTGAAAAATATTGGTGATTATACCATGAAAGGATGCACATGGTTCTTTAAGATCATATAGATGAAATGATCACCGCTAAACTCTAAGTGCACATGAGTTATTCTTGGTGTGAGAAACAAGAGGATGTAATTGATATGAAGATCACACACTCCACTTTTGTCCATTAGTGGGAGGATGTTGGAGACCAAAGGGAGAGAGAGAGGTATTTGAGTTTTACCATCTTCTATATTATTTTGGTACCCCAGGGAGGCTAAGAGAAGCAAGAGTGCCACATCTCATAAGAAGTAATAGGAGCTTACCCTGGGAGGGATTACCTTTTGGTTCCTAGGGAGGAGAGTAATGTCTAGAACTAACCCTCAACGAAGGGAACATAATAGGAATTTAGGGTAATTGCGATGGGGGTATTTGTGAAAAAATTCCAATGCAAAATATCATTTGTGAAGGGAGTCCATCGCAAATACCCCGTTGCAGATGGTGGTGTCACAAATGTGTTTATTTGAGATGATCTTCCACAAATAATATTTATTTGTGATGGATAAAGGTTTCTATACAAAAGGCCTTTGTAACTATTTTTAAATAACCATTTGTGGCAATCCGTTGTAAAAGGTTCAAAAAATTAATTGCGATGGATTTAGGCATCCATCGCAAATAACAAATTTTTCCACAAAAAAAACAAAAATAATTTTTAAAAAATGATTTTTTTAAAAAAATATGAAATAAAATTAATAAAAAAGTTAAAAATATATATATTTTAAAAAATATTAATATTATATAAAATAAAATTAATTTACAGAATACATATACTAGAAAATAATTAAAATATTTAAAATTATTGAAATTATTTAACATATTAAATATATAGAAAAATAATAAAAATAATATATATATTTATTTAAGAATAATTAAAAAACCTAGAATTAATTAAAATATGTTAAAAAATTAAAAAATTCATAAATTTACAAATATTTAAAAAGAATGATAGAAAATTAAACAAATTAAAAGTGACATAAAAGTAATACATCAGTTAAAAAATAACATGTTTGTCATACCAATTCACAAAAAAAGTCATTAAAACTTCATAAATCATCAATTATCATCTAATAGAGGAGGATCACTTGAAGAAACAAGAGGAGGATCACTCAAAGAACCAAGGGAGGAAACTCCATACCAACACCACACACAAGTCACCACATATAATCCATCATCTTCTCATCTCTCAGGAACTGATGCTCATGCTCCTCCTCCCTCTCCTTCTGTATCTGCTATATCATCTCATCCTGAGCTCTCAAACTCTCCTCATATTGTGCAGAAGACAATGACATTGATTAATACTCTCCACAAGCTCTCTTTGTTCTCACTGATGCCATCGCAGATGTACCATAATAACTCATAAGTGTCATTCGAGAACTAATACCAATCACTCGACCTTTCTCAACACCGTGTGAAGTCACCTGTATCCAAGACCCATCATCGAAGCCTGAATCAGTAGTGAAATCATTTTTAGTTTCAGCTTTAATATCTCATGAATAATAATTTGGAGCCTCATTTGTTTCCTTTAAATATAATGACAAATTAGAATAAAAATAAAATTATTATTCATTACATTTTTAAAAAAATCACTAACCACAATATGGTGATGTCATTCACCGACAACTTCTCATGTACGGGGATCAATATACATCATCTTATATACTTAAAACTTTATAATATATGGGTTACTAATGACCTATATAATTTAACAAACATGTTATAGTTAAAATATATATACATTAATAAATAATATCACTTACTGTATTTCATCAATGTATGAAAAATGTACGACTTCTAGCCATATGGGAAACCACTTGCCTCACTCATCTTGGATGTCCAGCTGATGTTATCCTCCTAAAAGTCTCTCCTATCTAGAAAGAGCACAACCCATCCGATACCAGAGCTAGAATATAGTTGGGATGATGATATATGCAAGACTGATCGAAAAAGATAGCAAAAAATTTAACCATAGATTTCATTATGATTCTGTGTAGAAACTAAAGAATGCTCTCACGTATACATGTATCCCCTGCCTCTCGGATATGACCTCTATGACTATTATAAATTGGTGAAAATAAATTCTAAAATATAACTAAAAAATATGTTAGTAATTAAATAAATTTTAAAAAATTATATATTATTTAATAACATAAAATATATTAGTTGAACATCTAGTCACACACATTGATGGGAACCAGGTCCCATGACACCCATGGCTAAAAAAATATTTTCTTAGAATCGCACCAACTTGTCCAATGGATAAATGAGAAAATATATGAAAATTGAAACAAATATATAATCACAAAATTATTATCAAAATTAATTCACTTAGTTAATATAAAATAAATATCATAAAAAAAATTAAAAACCCCTCCATAAATAAGTATCAAAATCAACACATGGTTATATCTCTATAATAGTATTAGGAATCAGTAACTGAGCATGATTGTGCCCCCTCCTAGTAGGCACACCAGCCTGAGGAGGAGCGGAATCGGGATCATCAGCTGGAAGTTTGACATCAGTGAGATAATTTAATAGATCATCATAATCATATCCATCCATCTGAAACAAATAATCTCACTAGTAATAGATTGTTAATATAGATATGAAATATAAAAAACTAATAAATTTTAGAATAAAATAAAGTTACCTGCAACATATTTTTAATAGAAATATTAAATTTTAAAAACTAATAAATATTAGAATATAATAATTACATGTAACTAAAAACCTGAACACAATACACCAATCACCATCTTCATCACCATTTTCATCAATATCAATGTCTTTATCCCTATATTCAACATTTTCAACTTCCATATGACATTCAGCTTAATAATCCCTTATTACTTCATCAAAATTATATATATCATCAGCCCTTAATAGGGGGCTTCATTATCAATATTTATATCACATCAGGTAAGAGATATATTTTTCGATGTTTCTTGAAAATATTCAATATGTTGTACTTCTAGAGAACCATTTTCATTTTCAATAAACTGATTGTCACGTGATTTAAGTTTTATCACACTCCACCAGTCCTTTAAATCTCTCCAAACATTAAATTAATTTAAATAGTAAACTTGATGTTCTTGATGTTCCAATATAAATGATTCATTTTATGAAAGAATACTGTTGTATTTAATGTCAATGACTCAATGTCATGGATGAACTTACAACCCCCAATCAGTATCAAACCAATAATATTTAGACATTGTAAAACAATTTGGTCCCAGATAACATAACTCAATTATTTCATCTAACATACCGTAAAAGTAAACATCACTTTCCTAAGGATGATATCCTTTCAAACAAACTACATTATTCATTGATTTCTTTGAGTCACCATATATGCATCTATGGAATCAAAATACATTAACCACATACCCTTTATAAGATTTTACCAATTTCGATGGAGGGTTTTTCAAACACAAAACTGACACTCAATTTTATTTTCAAGTAGTGTTACCTTTAAACAATGAAAATAATTAATAATAGATATCATTGATTTTTTTAATATTCCATCAAAAGAAACTTATCTTACTAGTCTTTGAAACTAATATAAAAAATTTTGTTTCTAATGTTTTTTAAGTGCTGTTGATGTAATTTGTGTAAAATATTTTTTTAATATAGTCATCATATAGTATAAAAAAATTAATTCAAATAAAGATATATTTTATAAATATTTAACAAAATAATAAAAAATTATTACTTACTATAAAAATCGTTTTATTTCTTCACAATTCAGCAGAACATTAGTATGAGCTCTATGCATCAGTTCATCTATAATACATCGCTCACGATAACAATTGAAACCAAGTCCAGAATGATTAAAAACTAAAAACTGATGATTTGTGAAAAAATCAACATTTTTCTCATTGTGAATCATGCGATTATGTTTTGAAGGATATTCCAACTAAAAATAATAAGAGTAGAAATTTGAAATTTCCTTCTGTAGGTATGCTTCTACAATCAACCCTTCAACTGATGCTTTTTATGTAATTTATTCTTTAATTATTTCATATATATCTCAAACGGATACATCCACTAGAATTTTACTATCTCTCCACATTTATCTTTATATTAAAAATTCAATATTTAATGTTCCATGGAATTAAAGAAGCTCGGTGGGAATATTTTATCCAATTTACATAAAATTAATACATCATTTTTCAACAAAATCAATGAATTATAATCCGGTATTTTTGAAAAAATATCTTATAAAATATATAATATTTCTGTCAACACATCCCATATTTCAGAATTCAATATCCCTCTAAGACCAATAGGTAGTAATCTTTCAATTATGACATAATAGTCATGACTTTTTAAACCAGTAATATGACCATTTTTTACCAATGAGAAAAATTAGAAGCATAAACATATAGTAATCTAAAATATGTAATACATTGATAGAATAATAAATGGTTGTATTTGTTTAGTGAGTAAGCTGTTTTTGGATTCATTAATTTGTGTGATTTTTCATCTTCAAATAATTGAAGTTGAGGATTTCTGAAAATCTGTGCAAGATCTAATTGTTCCTTTACATTATCTTTGGTCTTACCAGGTGTGTCTAACACGGTATAAAAATGTTATAAAAAACATTCTTATCAATATGAATTGCATCTAACATGTGAAAAACCAAAAAAACATAGCAATATAGAAGGTCCCAAAAATACTCTGCTTTATCAAATTATAATCTTGACCAAAACAATTTATCTTTTTCTAATTTATGGTTGGTCCAAAAGTAACATGATGTAATTAACATACAATAAAGTTTCCCTAATTACCTAAGAGAACTTCTAGAGGTACATTTGTGTCAATTTGACCTTTTTGTAAAATTATTTTTGTTTCTTCAAAAAGGGTGATCCATAGGAAGAAATCTCTGATGACAATCAAAATAACATACCATATGCTAGAAATTCACTAATCATCCATATTAATGCAACCTTAAATATAAAATTCTAATATTTAGTTATATCAAATGTAGTCACACCATTGTTCCATAATGAAATTAAGTCACCAATTAGTGGCTTCAAAGAAACATCAATATTCTTCTTTGGATGACCAAAAATTAATAGCGTCAAATATATATATGGTTCCTTCATCAAAATCCAAGTATGAAAGTTGTAAAGAGTAATTAAAATAGGGCAATATGAATATTAACTTCCATAAGAACCAAATGGACAAAAACTATTAGTAGAAAATCCTAGCTATATGTTACAAGGTTCTGAATAAAAATAAGGATGTGTTTGATCAAAATGTTTCCACGTATCACCATCACATGGATTATTTAATCTTTATATGGTAGAAATATTTTATTTATGCCATGTAATAAATCTAACAGTCTTGCGAGACATAAATAAATGATATAAATGAGGTTTAATTATAGAATATCTCAACTATTTCATGGGAACTCTGGACTTTTCTTGTTGTGCCTCTTTATACCTTGATTCTCCACATGTATAAAAATTAACCAAAGATTCATAATCACCATAATATAAGATGCATCCATTTGAAGTTTTTCACCATGTTGATACCAAAAAATATAATCTTTCTGAAAACAAGAACTCAATATATTAAGTCTAACATTATCAAATGTTTCGAATATCCTAAGATCACATTTCTGACAAAGAAATTTAATTATTCCTTTATAAATAAATTTTGAATTTAATGATGCAAATGATATAAAGGTTTAATCACCTTCAACATTGACATGATTTAAACCAAATCTGTTTGGATTTTTGAGATCATGTGTATAATCATAGCCATGTAATATATACTAGTGTCTACTTCATGAGTCCATAGTTATCTAAAAAAACAAGAATAAGAATAATTATTACTGATCGTTTTAACTAGTAGAAATTTATTATTATATTTTAAAGTCTTGAAATATTCTATAGAATATGAGTAGAGTGAGGTATTGGGTTAGCACTAGATTACGAGGCCCATAGAGGTTCAACATAGATAAAATAAAAATATTAAATATATTATAAAAGACACTTTCTATTTTCTGAAAATAATATAATATCACTCCAATGGTGTCTCATATGTTAAATTGAAGATCACTGTTGGGTTCAGGATGTGGGGTTTACGCTAGCCGCAACATTACATTTGTGTGTGTCAGGTGTTTAGTTACATTGCAGGAAAAGGTAATTAATTTATTATTTTTATTATAAATTATTATAAAAAGATATGTATGTGTCAAATGGTGTCTCATATGATAAATTTGAGAACACTCTTAGGTCTGGGATGTGGGGTTTGACCAAGCCATGAAATTGCATTTGTGTGCGTTGTGTGTTTAGCAACATTGTAGGAGGGGATAATAAATTTAATATTTTTGGTATAATTTATTATAAAAAGTGATGTATCTTTAAAAAGGTGTCTCATATGATAAATAAAAGATCATTTTTGGGTCTGAGATGTGCGGTTTATTCTAGACACGACATAACATTTGTGAGTGTCAGGTGTTTAGTGACATTGCCGGCGAGGGTAATTAATTTACTATTTTTTGTATAATTAATTATAAAAATTTAATATATCTTTCAAACTATGTATCATATGATAAATTTGAGATCACCGTTGGGTCCTAGATATGGGGTTTACCCTAAGTGTGGCATAATATTTGAATTATAATAAATATTACTAATATTTAACAGTTACTCATATTTTTTCTTTTAAGATTTTTGAATGTTTTTCTTAGTTTCCTCATATTTTCAAATTATTAATAATATTTTTTAATTTACACTTATATTTACAATCTATTAATAATATTGAAAAATTAATTATTTATTATTATAAATTATGTAATGATTATTATTAATGTAACTTTTTATCAATTTATTAATATATTTTACTTTTATATATGATTTTATATTTTTTACAAATTATTGTTATGATTTTATAATTATCAGTCATATTAAAAATTTATTAATGATAATGAATCAGTAACAATTAAAAATTAAAAATTATATAAATTAATACTAAAGTAATAATAATTAATATTTTTTACAATTTTTTAATAAGTATTATAATTGTTATGTTTTTTTATAAAGTATTAAAAAAATTATCCTAACTATTATTAACTATGTTTTTAATAAATATTACGAATTTTCATTTTTTTTTGTTTTTTCATAACACAATTTTTTTAATGTTTTTAATATAAATAAAATCTTATAAATAATGTTTAGTTAAAATGTATTCATTAAATTATTTTTCTCATCATTCTTGAAGAACACTCATTTCTATTTATTTCATTAATTATATATATATATATATATATATATATTTAGGACTCATAATTAATCAAATCTATTTAATTCAAATTATTTTTTATATATTTTTTCAAACAAATTAATTTGTCATATCTATATACATAGATAAAAACATACATACAAATTTACTATTTAATAATAATATTGACTAATTAATTAGTAATTATTGTAAATTATGTAATGATTAGTATTAATTATTTAAATTATTATTAAATTTTTAATAATTATTATAAATATTTATATCATGATTTCATAATTAATATAAATACATAAAATGTATACTGACATTTAAAAAAAAATATACATACCAAATCTATATAAATATAAATATAATATAATAAATCTAAAAGGTTTTAGAATATATATATATATATATATATATTCAGATGTAAATATATATATATATATATATATATATATCAAAAACATTAGAAGTTTTTTTCGACCTGATATATATACATATATATAAATACACATGTTTATATATATATATAAACTTACAAATTTTTTGAAAACATTTATATTTTTATATTTATAAGCTGTTATATATATATATACATTAAAATATTTCTTAATTAATATAAATATATCAAATATATTATGATAGTTTTTAAAAACCAATATACATATCTAATATATATATATATATATATATAATTGCGCATTTTCACAAATTTAATAATATATATATATATATATAAACATATATAAAATCACACATGTTTATATATACACAAAAATATATATATATATATATATATATAACCACACATGTTAAAAAAATCACATATGTTTATATACACATAAATTTAAATAAATATTTATAAAATTGCACATGTTTATAGATTTTTTTAAAAAAATAGAAAAATAATTACAAATCAAAGGGTTGTTTAGGTCAGACATGAAAAATAGATAAACATGCAAATATTGAAGAATATTAACTTGGAAATATTTAACATAATATTTTCCATTATACAGATCAAAGGGTTGTGTAGGTCAGACATCATAAATAGATAAACATACAAATATTTAACCAGATTAACTTGCAAATATTGAATAAAAAAATTGCCTCAATCCTGAATATCAGATCAGCCATGATAAATAGATAAAATATTAAATTTAGAGTTTCCCAAAATGAAACAAATGTAAAATATGGAATAAAACTCAAAAACAATTGAAATTAATAGAAGAGGAACTCGTAACACAGAGAGTCGAACCCAGATTTGTTAAAAAATCATTGAAACATATTCCAATGAAGAAGAATGGAGGTTGGGAGGTTCGGGGAGTGTTTAGGTAGTGTGGTAGTGTGGCGTTATAGCGGTGTTGCACTGCAACATCATTGGAGGAATCAGTACAGTGGTGCGGCGGTGAAAAAGGGTGGTGTGGGTGGTGGCGTGGTGTAGAGAAGGGAGGTGCTGGTGCCACGAGAGGGGAAAAAGAAGAAGGAAGGAGGAGGAAGTAGAAGGGGGGGGGGTCATATAGGCTTAAATTGATTTATTTATTGTGATAGATTATTTGAGATGAAATTAATTCGGTCGCAATTTGTCTAGCAGTGAAAATTATTTGAGATGAAAAAATAATTTCATTGAAACGATGTCCGAGCTAAGGTACATTTGTGATGGAATGAGCAGTCTGTCGCAAATACCCATCGTAATTGATTTTGGCAGCGAGTGGTGGGAAGACCGGGCAAAAATATTTGTGGATGAATGTTTTTTTTCATCGCAAATAGTGAATATTTGCGATGGACCGAGCCTTCCATTCCCAATAGTCCATGTCCTGGGACTATTTTCAATGGGTCATTTATCTGTTTTGAATGGGACGTCGCAAATAAGCAATTCTATAGTAGTGGAAAGGCCTGTGGTTCCCCTCAATCCCTAGAATGTGGAGGTTAATTTGAGTACCTCCAAAGTCCTAACCCTCATCAGCACTGGAATGTTCACTTGAAGACATTTTGAGGGTCCCCCTTATTGAGAAGGTTACACATGTGGCTCCTCTTACCATGAGAATATAGGCTCGATGGGGCATGATGATGAGCCTAATAATCTAATCATGCATATCAGGTGGCTTTGGTAGAGGACTTGGCTTGATTCCTTTAGAATGGTTAGAAGAGGGTCCAAATTAGGGCATGATGATACGATAGAAGGGAGTGATGGGAGGTGGATGGTAGAACTCCTTAGAATTCTCCATTCTGCATAGCAGGTACTTATGCAGTACATGGTTCCCTTCATGATACAGGTTTTTATGAGGGTGAGGCTAATTTTAATATAGATTTGTTCTATGCGGATCTGAGTTCTTCCCACATAGAGTTTTTCTATGTGGGACTAGGTTCTATTTATGTAGCGTGTTGTAATGTGGGGATGAGTTCCTACCACATAGCATTTTGTAAGTGGGGAAGGGTTCCTCCCACATAGCATTTCTCTATGTGGGGTGCTTGTACACAAAGGGTCCATCTGTTTATGCCCTATAAAATGGTTTCCTTATAGGGGTTTTATGTTTGTGGATGACTAAATGATTTGAATTTATTCCTTAATACTACGCGGTGGGTTTACCTGCTAGGAATCGATGTCTATCTCTAAATTTTTCTATGAGGATGTGATTTTTACTTCTCCTTCTCATAACTCCTCCCTTCTACTTCTTTTTCGGTTCCCCTTAGTGTAATTTTAAAGAATAACGAAGGGAATAGAAACTATCACGACCGGTCATTCATGGTGGGCTGTGGGGATTCTTTTGTAGGAACCCAAAGAGGAATACCTAGCCCACGAACAACTTTGTTTATATGGGGAAGTCATTCATAGTGATTTAAATCATTATATGACACTCTAAATGACATGGTTTTGTTCACAGGAACTGGTGGTACCATCTCATCCAATGAATGATTTCTTCTATTGGGTATGATCATTCGCGAGGTCGGAAATCACAGTTTGGAAACACATATGACTTGGTTTCATTTTTGGGCACTGATGGTATAGTCTCATCCCATGAATGATTTAGTTCATGGGGTGATTCACAAAGTGGTGGAATTCCATGTGGAGTGGCGGTCCACGTAATGATTTGTACTACACGGACCCAAAACTTCTTTCATGACTTCATCCATGATGGGTCCTGAAAACTTTGCAAAGGGAAATCAAATAATCCCATGAATTTGGAAAAGGAAAGAAAAAATTGGAGGAATAATTGAAGAAATATATTTAAAGGAGAAAAATAAGCAAAGGAAAAAAAGTAAGACCACGAAGGGAAACATACTTCACAGCTTGCTGCTCTGCATGGAGATCCGCTTCGTGAGGACACCTGTGAACTAAATGGTTGGTGGGAGCCGGACGACCACACCATCTCCACGAACACTGTCATTCAATGTATGTAGGGGGAGAAATTATCCCCACATACTACATTTTTTTCATACTCAAACGGTCAGTGGGAAAGGTGAAGCAGAGCTTCTTCACAAACCACCTCTCCGTAGAGTGGTCTGCTTCCTGAGGCACTCGTGAACTAATCTGGTCACTGGGTGGAGATGATGGTGCTGGTCCCCCACAAATGAAGTTGTTCATGGGAAGGAGGTGGATAAATCCACACCACATAGGATCCCCCATAAACTCAAATGGTTTATGGGCGAGGCGAATCCAATGGATTCCCTAAAAAAATGAAGAAATTCATGGTAAGTAGGTGGTAATTTTTTCCGTTGTGGATAATGACCTAGTTCCCCACTAACCAAGTCATCCACATTCTAGGTTTAATCCCTTGGGCCTCTGCAAAAGATGCTATATGGCCCACCAATATAGTTCTTCCACCTCTTTATAAAAGGACCCTAAGGGGGACTAGGAGAGGAATATGATTTTTGGAGGACTTGAGTGATCAAAGGCATAGAAGAAGAGAGCAACAAAAAATATGGACTCTTTAGATGATTACCTATAGATATAAATGGCCACATAGCATTAAATAATGAAACATAATACCAAATGGAAGACTGAAAACCAACTTCCTTCATAGATGAATTTCCCGCAAAGTGCAGAACCGATGCTCCTTCTTCAATCCGACTTCTCGTATAGCCGTATGCTATGTTGGTGGAACCCTACACCACATAACATTTCTCTACACATATGTAACCTTACACTATGTAGAGTTTCACTATATGGAGGGATCCCATCCCCGTGTAGCATCATGCTATGTGGACGGAACTCAGCGCCGCCTAGAGAAATTATATGTGGGTGGAACCTTGTCCCACATAGCAAAATGCTACACTGGACGAATCCAGGTTTCTTAACATCAAAATATGCAGAGAACCACTTAACTCACTTAGACACATGATATAAAGAGGAAACCCAATCCTGTCTAAAGAAAGGGTATGCAGAATGAGGTTTTCTTGGTTATTCCACAGTCTAGCTTTAATAATTTCCTTTCGTTTCCATTGCATTCTACATAGACCCTCCACAAACTAGTCCAACAACACTAGGCCAAATCTTCTTCTAAATCCACCAGACCTATATGATAAAACCTTCAGGCACATCATTGTTCCCTTATGATTTTACATACCCATGGTAAGTATATTCTTGTGGTTAATCCCTAAAATAAACTGGATCACCAGAATGTCCCTAAGTTTACATTCCAATGGTAATGCATGTTTTGACCTCAAGATACTCACATGTACCTCCCCATTCTAGGGATTAAGAGTAATCACTAGTCTTTCCCTTTGATGAGGGCTGTTGATAAATAAGGAAAACACACTTGATTTCCCCCTTGATGGGGAAATCTCCTCCCCTTTCCCAAAACCAATCTTAGGGAACTCCATCTAAGGTAGGCCCCTAGCCCCTTTTCGGGGAATTTCTATATCCCAGCCTCTACCACTGTCATCCTCCTCCTTTTCCACTAGTGGAGATGGGAAAGTGCGTGATTTTCCAGATCTACTGATTCCTCTTGTTTCTCACACTGAGAATGGCTCACATGGGTTAGAGATTAGTGGAAATCATGGAATCCGAATGATCTACCCGTTAGTTGAACTACAAGAACTCTGATTCCTTCACTAATGAGGATACATAGGACACCTACCAATGGTCTGATTTGAAATGGGCATTTCTTCTAGATGTAATCCCTAAATCATGCCCCCTTTAATGGGTAGCTTCCATATATAAGATCTTGATTGTATAACTATGTGGACTTTGATTCCAATTTAGTCGGGATACGTAGGAAACCTCCCCGAGGTTCAAGATTTACACCATTATATTCAAGTTGGTTCTATTATTTCCTTTTCACTGGATAATAAACTACATGGTTGGGTTATTCTCACATGAACTTAAAAGGTGACATGTCTAGTAAAGCGACACTGAACTATGTGGGTTCTAATTCCTTTCACAAGGATATGTAGGAAACCCATTTTTCAGGCTTGATTCCAATATTGTAATGATTCCCGTCCCCCATGGATGATGAAAAACTCTAGAGAACCATCCCATGTTGCTTAAAATAAGAATTGTCTTAGTGAAAAATTGAAGAATTCTTGGTATGTTCAATAAGAGGGTAACATTGAGGAAGAACCTTAGAAACATATAATAGATTTCATACCCATTCATATTTATGGTTGATCATGAATCCTATGAGTAATCCATGGAAAAATTCTTGGGAATTAACCAAGGATTCACATACATATTAACATACATTAAATCTATAAGAGAGTCCAGAAATAAGAGATAATTCCCCCAAAGGGTGTGATGAGCTTGAGTTCCCATCCTCTCGACCAATGTGAGTCCTTAAGTGTTGTTGGAAAAATCATCCAACGAGCATCTTCCTTTGGAAATCCGGTCCATTAATCATGGATGACGAGGTCATTGGGTGTTTTTTGAACTATGAAGAAACATGTTGGAGACCATATGAAGATGTCATACCTGACATGGATCGATTGCACAAACAATTAAACCCCTACAATCACCTGTCGAGACAACGTAACTGTGGAAAGTTCTTTATAACATAAACAAGATATATAGTGTAGTACCCATCAAAACATTTTCATTCTTGGGTACAATATGATTCAGGTTGAAACAAAAATGGTGAACCCAACGTAAATTCTTAATCAATGTGGCAGTAATACCCCACCGAAACCCATTTCACACCCAACAAGAAAGAGGGCCAAGAAATATCGTGGGATCGAGCCTCAGAGGGGCGTGTTTTTCCCCAACGCGGCAGATGCTAGGGTTCCTGTCTCGTGGTTTCCTCCTTCCCTCCCCCGGCATGACCTGGATTCCTGGCTTCATCCTCCTCTAGCTCTTGGTGTGTCATAACATCTACTCTGGTGTCTCGCTCATTAGTGGCGCCTCCGGCTTTGGCGATCAGGTTCCCGGATGGATCGGGTGTGGAGCATTGCTACTAGTTCCGGTCTCAGGCATGGCCTTTAGTGGATCCTCTAGCTTCGGCGATCTAGATCTTCTATGGACTGGGTGTGGAGCATCAGTGCTAGATCCGATTCTGGTTCTCGGTGGCCTGTGGGTGAAATGCCGATGCTGGAGGCTGGATCTCAACTAGATCTCGTCGCAGGCCTCAGCTAGTTCTCGGTGAAGAGTTGGCATCTTGTGGCGTCTCAGACTCTAGGATTTCTGGGTCATGGATGGCCTGAGGGTGGAGCGGATCGGTGATGGCCTCAACGGCCTTTGGGGTGGTTCAACAACGTCTCCGGCAAGGCACGGAGGGGGGAGGTACTCTAGTTTATTTTTTTGGTGATGTTTTGGATTACGAATTTGTTTTCATTGTCTTCTGGTTCACGATTCTTGGTTTTCAGTTGTCGTGATTGATCTTGTGATGTCTATGTCACCCTCACGACCCTGCCCTCAGTTCTTGCTGCTTCCCCTATCCCATGGTTTCATGAGTTCACTTGACTCGACATCCGGTGTGGGTTCTTCCTTTGTCCAGACCTTCCCAGTTTCAGCCCATAGCGGTTCTTCTGGTCTAGTTCGGCTTGGTTCCCCTCCTTAGTGGAACTCCTTTGGTGTGTTTGCTGGGTCTCCCAGCCCTAGGTGATGCTGGCCCGATATTTCACATCTTAGAGCTCCTTCTCCTTCGAGTTTCTTGCCGATTTATAGATGATGGATGGCTACTGGGATCGTTGTGACATGGATATTTCTGGTGTTTTCAGGATTCCAAGATGCGATCCTGAGTGTTGATTTGTTTTCTGTTGGTGATTATGGGATTGGAGGTGAATGGTTTTTCAGTGTTCCCTGGATAAATATTTTCAGTTTAAGGATGGGTTTTTGGTGGCCTTCGGTTTTCAGTTTGAGAGTTAATTCCACTATTCTCTTAATTGAAGTGGTTCAGATGGAGTTTAGATCTGAGGTTTTCTCCTGTTTTTGCTTTCAGATCTGGATGTTTGAGAGGGTATGGATTTTCCATCGGTTCTGTGCTCGTGCGTCAAACACGAGACTGCTTTCCATGAAGCGATGATTAGGAGAAACTGATTTAATGTTTATGATTCTGGGTGGAGCTCTTCTATGTAGGTTTGAATGAGTTTTTTTCTCTTGAATTTTTGTACCATGGTGCTTCGAATGATTTTTGTCTGTGAAGTCTTGTATGGTTTCTCACTTTTTTCTCAAAAGTGAAGAATAAAAAAAAGTAATTTTCAATCAAGCAAGATCGTCAATTATACATCTGGTCATGAGATGCTAATTTTATAGGGTTTTAGTATATACTTTTCACATATATTTCAGGTCTATAGAGCTACCTTCAATCCAATGGAATCCTCAGAGTTCTCACAGACATGAATATCGATCAACACACTGGCTAAGTATTTCATAAAGCAGATGACTCTATCACCCAACCAATATCTCCAATGCTAGGTTTCTAATGCACTGATATGAGACTACCACTAGAATGGTACTCTACCCATAGTGTAGGCTGCAAGATAGGCCCTCCAATTAGTGAAATCTCACCAGCCAACCCTTCAGCCACGACCGAAATTCCTGAACCGGGCAGCTCATCTTACTGTCTCCAATTGTTTTGGGAGATTTTCCTAAGAATATAACAATGAGTACCTACATTATCTTGGGGAGTCAAATGAATTCATCACCCATGAATTCATCTATACTATGCAGTAGCCCCGCTCAAGGGCCCCTGCAAAAAGATGTCATATCCAACATCGTGAAACCCAATATCCTTGTTCTAAAGAGGATACCACACCTAGGGCTCCTACTGATGTTCAATGAACACCAGTCCCCTGGGATAACATCCATGGAAAATGGACACATAATAAAAAAAGGTTCATCACCCTGGTTCCATAGAAAGAGATTATCTATGAAAATATGACATCATACTATGAGTAGACATACAATCCCTCCCCCTCTTTTGAATACTGCCATGGAAATATGGCAGTTGGCTACGAGAGGATGCAAATCCATGCTCACTCTTAAGAATCCCACCATGAAAATATGGTGGCACATTAAAAATAGGTGAAAATTATTGAAAATAATTGTGAGTCTCACCGCACAACTAGGGAAAAAAATTATAGGTAGCTTCAAATCCCTGCCAATGCCCTCAAAGCCCATTATCCAAATAGGATGGAAAACTACAGGAAGTAAAACATCCCTTCCAATGAATTTAAATCCCACCAGTCAAATACGGTGGTAATTGAGTATGGGTAGTTTCAAATCTCTTCTCTCTCGTGTTAATCCCATTATTCTAATACAATGGAAATCAAATAAAAGAAGAGAAAAATTTATATGGATTCATATCAAACCAGTGAGAAAAATATAGCCAAAAACGAGTTGATGAAATTCCTTGCTCACAAATTTGAAGACCACCTGTCAAATACTATGGAAACTGATGAAAATATATCACATGTCCTAGCTATAAGTCAAGGGAAGACTTGTTACTCTTCCTCGACACAAGATAACTACCAATACCCACTAGTAGAGCATAGAGGAATGGAGAAGGTACAAACTATTTCTCTGGCATCAGAATATGAATATGTCACTATTCTAGACAAAGACATATTCCAACACATCCTTGAAATAATGGAGGTTCATACACCAATTCCTGGTAATATCCTCTAGACCTATCAAGATGTAATCACATCCGTCAAAATAGAAAGGAGTCGGCCCCACAACCATGTCTCTCCAAGTGGAGTGACTCATCCACCAAATAAGACGGTCACTTCAGAGTAGAATTGAAACCCAAATCCAGTATAGGTGGGTCTATGACCATATTCCATGACACAAGGATGATCAGATCTAGAAAAAAACACATGTTCTAATAGGGGGACATCGGTCCACCATGGTTGCCGCTCTAGGGCTAACATACGTCCCTGTCAGAACTAAAGATGCCCGTCGGCATATCCTGATGGAATTGCGGGAACCAACCAAATAAGAACCTGAATATGAAGTATATTTCCAACAACAAGTATCCTCGGTTTCCCACAATAGAGAACCCAAAATTGAAACGCACCAAAGGTAATTAGAAAATGAAGACCACATTCATGATCCTTCTCTACTAAAAACCAGAGTTCTTGATGCCATCAAGAACCTATCAATAGAAGATCAAGATCCTATAAAACCATTAAAAAATTGTGGGAGTGGATGTAGCAGTTGTGAATTTCCTCCCCACAATATTATTACCGGCAGTTATAAAGGTCCTCCTCAGAGCAACCATGGGGAATTACTTTATGGGAAATAAACTATTGATCACAAGAACATATCTCATGATGAGTGACATGGTATCCCCCTAACCATAATATCAGATAGAAAGAAGGTCCACCTCAGACTATTATCTTCCCTGATGGTCCTCCGCTGGGTCTAGTCTGTAGAAATTCTCTCTACAGTCAGATTTTAAGCTATGATGGTAGTCCTTGCAATGATGTAAGTCACTGTGAAGGCCCTCCCTATAGATTCATCAAGAAATGAGAAGTTCCTCAACTTGTTACAGTTCATCCTGAAGGTCCTCCCCATAATTCACACTATAGAAATTCTCCCTACATTCAGATATCAAGCTATAATGGTATACCTTTCCATGATAACCATCCCCATGAAGAACCTCCCTACTGTGACATCAGGCACTCAGAAGGTCCTCCCCTTTTTGCAGTTCATCCTAAAGGTCCTCCCCAGGATTTTCACTTCAAAAATTCTCCCTACATATAGAAATAAAACTATGATGGTATTTCTCTCCATGATGGAATTCACTTCTAAGTCCCTCCCCATAATGACATCAAATAGAAAGAAGGTACTCCCCTAATTGTGGTACGCCCTAAAGGTCCTCCCCAGGGTATTCACTATAAAATTTTATCTATAATCGGATAATAAGTTGTGATGGTAGTCCTCACCACCACATCATCAGCTACATAGGTCCTCCTCATAGTCAACATTCAGACTAGAAAGAAGGTCCTCCCCTCACTGAACCATTAATTAGAAAGCCTTCTTACTCTGAGGCACTTTTAAAGATGGATTTAGACATGTTAGATACTCTGTCAATGATAAGAGACATCCTTTCTCAGTTTTAAGATGGTTTGGGGCCACAAAAATCTTTCAATTCACCCCTGTATCATTCATATTTGGATGAGACTCCTATTAACCTCACGACCTAGAATAAAAACATCAAGAATAATTCAAGTTGGACTGAAAAAATAGAGGAGTCTCTGGGAAACAAGAAAAAGGTTATATTTCTCAGGAGAAGATACTTGGCCAAGTATGACATAATAGTTATGTTTTGGCAATAACCACTTATCAGTTCAATATACCGATAGAGTTATCTAAGGAATGCATATATAACATTTGTTTCAATATCTAGACAACTCTCCACCATCTGAAAGAAAAGTATTTAACCTAGGACTGATATGAAGACCATGTAGATATATTGGAGGAGCTTCACTAGAAAACTGACCTAGAAGATCTTTTTTCTACATGAAAACCAAAATTAGATAGAAAAAATAAAGATCCTGAACTGATCTACCTCCATGCTCTTCACAAGTTACATTGCCTTATCGATGACACATCATCTGGTGCTCATATCCAGGGCTGGGGAGGGCATGGATCATTACACTTCACACCACTTATCTTCTAGGAGACCCCATCGAAAAATACTTCCTACAATGTCATTATCACAAGATTAAGATCAAATGAATTCCTTATTTATAAAATGAAACATTCTCTAGAAATACCTTACTTAAGAAAGACTCATAAGCATCAAGCCCGATGAGAACGATTCATTGAAAAACTCCTGAACTAGGTGAACGAGAACATTCAGTAGGCTTCTCACCTAAGAGAATCTAACAATCAATCAATGATCATGTACTTCAAATTTTTTTTTGTACAGAACTGACACCATATCCGATTCACCCTCAAATGAGAATTTGTGAGATCAAGAAAGTGGAAATACCAGCAGAAACTGCCACAGTATGGGAGAAACCCCAGCCTGCAGGGTTGGGGGATTTTTTAACATGAAATTTCCCCATAAGACCAACAAATCTAGGACAAGGAACAATAAATAAGGAATGGGAGAAACACCAACCCATAGGACTGGGGGTATTTTTACCTCATCTATCTACCCAGCGGACGTCATTATTTTCCCAAATAGGGAGGACAATGAATTGAGAGGCCACCCGTTCTGTCCCATCTCGTGATTCATTTCCCCTACATGGGAGGTGTAAAACATTGTCATGTAAATGTTCCCTTCATGTTAGCCTTTTCCAAGAAACTCAAAATGATCTCATAATGGAAGGATAAAATCCAATAAAGGATGAAAAAAACTCTCATACCCTTTATCAACTAGTATGAAACCCACCATGCACTATAATTTAGTGAATTTCATGGACATCAATCATATGTACCTTGATGAAAATGATGCAAATGCAGAAAAACAAGGAGAGGATGGTTCTACCCAAAATCTGATCTGCACCAAACCCAGAGGTGTGTACACCCAGAATCAGAGGGCCATCCTAAATTTGGGAACTCCCTTGGTCAGTCCCTCACTACCTCTTCTATGAATCCCCCAAAACAAGAAGAATAAAAACAAGGTCATACATGACCCGCCTCGCAAAATGAGAAAGATTCCCTGATACTCGAAGAGATATTCGCTCACTGGAAGAATAAATGAAAGAGTTGAGGTGAATCAATGATGAGATGCTCTGAGGAAGTCATCCTATTAGATATGATACCCAGGTGAGCTTCAACATACACCTCCAACAGGCATGCCTCTACCAAAAGGGATTATTCTAGAAAATGCAGCAAGGCCATAAATATCATCCAAGGTAGTGTCGGGACCACCAGTCTTCTTAATCCCAATCTTGATAGGATATCAAGATTTCTATCCCATGATGAAAAAACAAGAACACATTCTAGAAAATCAACAAAGGATACCCCTAGAAGAGTATCCACCTCAAGTTCTAGTTATGTCAGCCCGAACAATTTTCCCCTACTATTCCCACCCATAATCAGGTTCAATAGGACACACATCAAGGGATCATTAATACCATTGAGTCATTGGAATTTTGATTAAAATCCATGGAAGGGAGGAATCCTCTGATAAAACCGGAATAGAAACCCTACCTCGACTGGGTGTGTAATTTTCCACCACCACCAAATTTTGAGAACCTCATGTGCCCAATATTCAATGGATCATGTGACTTGGAACAACATATTATGAATTATGCATCTTATTGTGATCCCATGATTGGAACCCCAAAGAAACAAGAATTAGTACAACTTAGATGCCTCATGAAAAACCTTCAAGGTTCAACTGTTGTATAGTATACCAGTTTTCTAGCTCAGTCAATAACAGGATGGGAGGATCTCTGATGTAAGTTAATTTTCTAGTTTAGTTCAATGTTTCCAAAAACATTAGTCAGTGACCTTATGAGATAAAAGAAATGGGAGAATGAAAGAGTCTTAGATTTCATTTCCAGATGGAAATTTCTGGCCTACTCTCTAAACTAACAGCTACCCCAAGATGAGATTCTTGCTATGTGCATTGATAATATCCATGACGAGCTATAGACACCACCCATACCGGTAAAATATACAAGTGGATTTATGTATTTTTCCTCCATTTCTCAAAGGATAGAATATTACTTATAATGAACTAACCACAAGTACTAAGTGGCCATAGGAAAAAGGTTGGAAGAGATGAAGTGGCTTCTGTTATGCTTAATCCACCACCTGCACCGACCTTCACTCCAAGGCCTACACCAAATCATGCAATCCCCCCTAGACATCAAAAAAATCCTTCACCTCATCAAGACAAGGGGAGAGGACCTAGGTGAAATAAATTTTAGGAATGAAGGAATAATTTTTACTCGTTTTGAGATGACCAAGTCTGTGGCTACTTTTTCTCCGCAATAAACTACAACTTGCTTTGGCTACCCGAGCCAAAGAGGGATGATGAAGTAGGTCTCAATGACTGGCTAGATTATTTTCCCTTCCACCAGATACTATGATACACTATTCTGTAGTGTTTTGTCTTCAATTTCATCTTATAATTAATGATATATTCTTGTCAAGTCAAATTGGGACCACCGCCAGCACAAGTGTCATGTGTTTCCACCACTAAACCATATGAAGGAGGGGAGAGGAAAAATGTTGTTAGAAAAAGGTAATACAAGTTCAATAGTTGAATGTATCATAAAATAGTCAACTGAACCGATGGAATACTCCAGGTGTAATTGAAGCGAACGACTATACTACTGAAATATTCCGATACGACACAGCTGAGATCCTTAGCCCCACAATCCTCCAAAGGTCATGCGTCCAAAAATCAGTTCGACCAGAAATGCAGAGAGAAAATGAAAGAAGAAGAACCTACAACAAGGCCAAAGTTGGATTTAACACTCTTAGATTTTATTCCATCAAATCTAAAGGGATGGAGACCACCCCACAAAATGACACCAATGGAAGAAGTGAATCAGGAAAAGACATAATTAAACGGGGAACTAATATTTGGATCCATTAATGTAATTCACTTAGTGGATACATTCTCCGATGAAGAGTACAAATATAAACTCAAGTTCCATTCACCCAATAGGTAAACTAGAGGAAGAGGCCATAGAATCCAAGGATACTTGGGAAGATGCAATCATGGTAGAAACCCATTTTCGGGCCACACTCCTGCTCAAACCATCATTGTTATGGAAACTTGTAGAAGAGGCCTTCAGTGAACCACACAAGAACAAGAAAATTCCACCATACCTATCGAACGAAACTCTGGCCCGATCAACCAGTAATATCTATCAAAAGAAGAAAAATTTTCTAATTTCCCATGGCATGTAGGCATACCTTCTTGACCAAATTCAGAAACTGTTGAAGCACCACCAGGTCATATCCCAAGAACTGGTCCATCTTTATCTAATGCTCAATCCCATAAGGTTCATATGATAGATCATCCCCATGTTGGGAAGCCCTAGTATTTAGATCATAAATATGAAATTATGAAACAATTGTATTCAGTACCAACCAAGTTATCAATCCTGGATGCCCTGAATTTGTGAAAAGATCTCAGAGAATCACTTATAGAAGCTTTGCTAATCTCCCAAGAGTTTGAAACTGAAGTAACTGTTGATGAAGTCTATCGAATAGAGACTAATTTGACTTAATTCCATGAAATCATATCCTTCATGGATCAAGATGAAGAAACCATTATGTAGGGACACATCAAACCCTAGTATGTGTCTAGAAAGATAAATGATTCTTCATCTAAAATGGATCCAAAGTTAATCTCATACCACTGCGGACACTTCGTCGGTTGGGCTGAAATGAGGATAGACTAACCCCCTGCACCACAACCCTATTGTGCTATGATAAAAGTGAACTAAAATCACTGGAAAAAAACAAGCTCAAAACTCGATTTAGAAACCTTGTGGCCGACTCAGAATCTCGGGTGGTCTAAAAAATCACAGCCTTCAACGTCATGCTTGGAAGGACCTGGTTGCACCAACATACAATGATTCCCTCATCATACCATCCGTGCATCAAATATTGAACCAATTAATAGAGTGGAACATTGAATTCCAATAATTCCACATTCGAATCTTGCAAGTCACATTATATCGATGTAGGATTCTATGAGTTGGATGGGAGGAAACCCTTAGTCGATGGGATTGATTGGGTCACCAATCCAAATGGTTTGGAAATGGTCTTTGACAACCCATTCAAGCATATTAGTGAATAATACATATTTCCAATCAATAAGGTAGAGTTAATGAATCCAAATTCAGAAACATATTTGATAATGCTCATGATTTTAGTCATGGAAACTGAGCCTAATTGTGCAGAAACATCCTCTGGCCCCCAAAAAATAGTGAACAATCGAATGAAAATGCCTCAATTCATATATAGGGATACATATGATCTATGAATCACCCAATAAGGAAGAATATAATAAATAGATTTTCCATTCCCTTATTTCACCCCATCCATAAAATTCCTCATTTTCAGTCAAGTCAGAAGAAGTCTCCCCAGCCACCAAATGATAATGTTCTGATTCTTCTCTCAATTTTGGATAGATCATTTCAATAATTGTTTCTCTATTAGAAGAATAATATGAGGAGGAAGATAAGGAAGATGAATAAGAAGAATAACGTATGGATTCCCCTCCAACATTTGAGAAGGGTGTCTCTACCACCATTGATGAACTCAGAGAAATAAACTTGGGTACTGAAGAAGACTGATGGCCCACTCTAATAACTATGTCCATATATTTTGAAGAGAAATATGTATACACCTAATTCATAAGGAATAATAGATATATTTTCACCTTAAAATATATAGAAATTACATACCTTTATCACAAGGTGTCCACTCACCACCTGGGCCTACTAGATGATCATCGTGGTGAAAAGCAAGAAGCCAAAAGGATGAAACTGACACATGACGCCAAAATAGAGGTTGAATTTGAAAAGATCATCAAAGAAAAATTAATTTGGGAGTTCCAATATTCCATATAGTTGCTAATATATTCCCCATAAAAAATAAGAACATTCAAATTAGAGTTTGCAATGATTTTAGGGATTTAAATCAGCACTGCCCAAAGGATGACATCCCGGTCCCAATTATAGAATTGATGATCAATGAAACTACCAGATATCAGGATATATCCTTCATGTATGTATATTTACGATATAACCAAATCTGAATGGCCCAAGAATATTATGAGGACACCTCCTTCAGGGCCCCCAGGGAGTATTTTACTTCAAGGTAAATCCCATCGATCTGAAAAATGTCAGTGCCACATACCAAAACACCATGAATCATATTTTCAAACCTTTATTGGGAATATTAATCAAATTATATGTTGATGGGATGGTGGTTCAATCATGAAAACATTTATACCACTTGGTAGAGATTGAAACCGTCTTTAATAAGCTAAGATACCACAGTCGAAAAATGAACCCTTTAAAATGTGATTTCAGTTTTACCTAAGGAAAATTACTCAAATTCGTCATACACACTTGTGGCATTAAGATTGAACCCAACAAGAAAAGGTATATCCCATGCATGTCACCTACTCACAACCTCACATAGTTGAAAGGACATAAAGTACATCTGGCCTACATTCAACGTTTTATATCCACCCTTATTGGAAATTTTTTCCCTTCACTAGGTTGATGATAAAGGGGGTTGAATATCAATGGAATAATGATTTTAAATAATAATTTGATACCCTCATGAAATATCTCTTTAGTATACCAATTCGAATGCGTCCCATCAAAGGAAGACCACTAATTTTGTATGTGAATACCTTGGAGTGATCCATAGGCACCTTCCTCTCATAACATAATGATACTGATAGTGAAAAAAACCTTTATTATCTCATCTGGACCATGATTGATGCCGATAATCATTATTCAAATATCGACAAAATTTTCTTGTCCTTGATCTTGGCAGTCTAAAATCTGTGGAACTATCTATAACACCATGAGGTCTATTTGGTCTTTCATAGAAACCCTCTCAAGTATATTCTCACTTGTACAATGCTGACTAGATTCCTTTCATGGTGTGTGTTCATCATCTAGAAGTTCGATATACAGTTTATACCTTATAAATATATCAAGGTCTGGGCATTATAATATTTCCTGGAAGAACACCCCTCTATAGAGATAACTCCATTGGATGTTGAATTACCTGATGAAGAAGTGTTCTCAATTCAAAAGGAATCTTAAACCTGTGAGATGCATTTTGAGGGCACATCTATAATCCCAACATGGAAAAGGATAAAAGACCCAAATCTCAACAATGTAGCATGGAGATTCATACTTATATCTCTAGAAAATACAGTCCAACCTTACTCATTCCTACTATCAAAGGGGTGCACAAACAATGAAGTAGAGTATCATGCCCTCATTTCAAGCCTAGAGTTGGAACTTCATGTACAAGTAGAACACAAGAAGGTAAAAGGTGACTCTAAACTAGTCATCAAGAAATTCAATGGTGACTATGCTATCAAGGAGGAGATAATCCCTTTAATAGACCATGTTTCGGAGTTGATGGAAGAATTCTCATCAAATATGACATTAACTCATGTCCCTTAGTCACAAAAAATGAATAGGCTAATGCATTGGAAAATTCATCCATCGCCCTAGTCGATTTGGACTGGGATGAAATGGTCCTTAACATTTTCCATTTTCGGATGTTCTAACCATTCATTTAGGACAACATATAAGAAATTAAAGAGATCAATACTGACCCTAAGATGTATAGTCCTACCATCGACTGGATGAATCCCATCATGGATTACCTTAAAAAGGTAGAACTCCCTCCAGATAGAGTTGGAAGGGAACAAATCTGGAGAGAAGAAATTATCTTTGTTCTCTATAAATGAAAAAATCGACAAAAGGACTTTTATAAGTGAGTCCTTGATGAGATCCTTTTTGGGTGCATTAATGGATAAGATAATGATACCGTCATGAGGGAAGTATATGCTGGAGCTTGTGGGGAACACCAGTTAGGATCCAATATCTCTCATCAAATTCTAATAATTGGATACTACTGGCCTACTTTGACGCAAAATTGTGCTAAGTTCACCAAAAAGTGTCATTCATGTCAGGTTTATGCTAATTTCATCTATCAACCCCCAAAGTTACTTCACAAATCCAAGTACTCTTGTCCATTTTCAATACAGGGAATGGACATTATGGGACCATACCCTTCTTCCATGGCCAAATATTTCAATTATATTCCCACAGTGACCAACTTATTTTCCAAATGGGAAGAATTTGTACCACATAAAGAGGTTGGGGAAAAAATCATCATCAAATTTTTGAAAGAAAATATAATCACAAGGTTTGGTGTCCCTTATACAATACTGGTGGACAATGGTACCAATTTATGATCTACTTAATGCGAGAAATTATATCTGGAGTATAGAAT
Source organism: Viscum album (assembly GCA_963277665.1). Lineage (NCBI taxonomy): Eukaryota > Viridiplantae > Streptophyta > Magnoliopsida > Santalales > Viscaceae > Viscum > Viscum album. Next base: position 61,856,911 of record OY728138.1, read on the forward strand.
CAAGGCCAACCATTCATCCTGCTACCATGTAGTGTCCAACAGATAGATATAGGCCTTCAATAGGACCCTATATAATATACTCCAAAATATGGTAGACAAAGATAATAAATCAAGGCTCGAAAATCTCCTCCATGCTCTTTGGGCTTATCAGACCACTAGCTTCACTTTCACTCAAGCAACCCTATACTCATTACTATATGGGATAGAGGCGGTTCTACCCATCAATGTTCAACTACTATCACTCTATGTTGCTAGATGTGATCAACTATCTATATACAAGAAATCACAAAAGTTACATGATGAGTTGGAGTGACTGGATGAGAAAATATTTCACAATTTTCACAATTTGGAAGTTTACTAAAACTAGATTACATGAGCCTTCAACATAAAGGTTTTCTTTTGATCATTCCTTAAAGGAGAAATGGTGATGGTCCTCATAATTCCAATGATACTTGGGAAGAAACCTCCAAAATTTGAGCCAAAATGGGAAAGACCATATGTCATGCACAAGGTGTATTACAATGGATCACATTCCTAATTTCAATGGAGAGACAACTCACCAAATCTCCCAACAATATGATGTTCTTTAAGAAATATTTCATATAGCCAAAGCTAGTGTCTTGATCACATGGTGTAAAACTACAGGTTGAAATCATCTCCACTACAAGACGTTAAATTGTGGGGCCAAAACATCCCGATTTCATGATGTTAAATTGTAGGATATAACATGCCTTTTGTTTCACATGGGGTGATTTATGTCCAAAATGAAATATGTTAAACTGCATGTTCAAGTCGTCCTTACCAAATTACATTAAACTGCCTCGTATCATTCATCATAACCACGTGAAACTAAAATATACAAGGATATTTATGTTCAAACTAATGATTCATCACACATGAGTTAGATCTATTCCAGAGAAAGATAAAATGCCCATGTTCTTATGAGATAGTCAGATCCACATAGGAGACCTCTTTCTCCAAAACTATGTGCGGCTTTATCTCTATTGGAATGAGATACGTAGTGACACCTAGACACTATGTGCTAGTCCCTACCACCACCACCATAAAAAAACAATTTCCCCATCTCCCTGTATGGTCCAGACCTAAGTGGGGAGGTATCTTCACAGAACTATGTATGACTTGATTTCTATGCATACAAGATACACAAAGACACCTTGATCCTAGATCTTGTTTCAACAAATGTATGATACAAAATACCTCTATTATACCCTCAATTACCTTAATATTTCAAGAGAAAAACCTTGATATTCCATGTTTCTCACACCGAGCATAGATAACATGATCTTGGGAATGGTGATAAAGGATTACCTCACACGAAAAAAGAGTTAAGGCACATAAAAGATTCATCGCCTCAAAAATTTCTTAGGAATCCCCCCTCCTTATACACAAGTTAGATCAGTATAGGGATCACCCTTCAATAACTATGTATAAACTGATTCATGCCTTTGCAGGATACGTAGTGATTCCTAGATTATATATCTTTTTTTTCGAGCCGCTGTAAAAAATAAATAAATAAATAAATTTACCTTCCCTTTGTATGAATCAGAACTACATAGGGAAATCCATAGAACTACATCTGGATCTCCAATATTGTACCAGCAGCAAAAAATTATCAAAGGATATTTCCAACATGGTCAGGGCATAGAAATCCAAAATAATATCACCATGGTTTGGGTAGTGATACCTAAAAAGGGAAACCATGTGTTTCCTTTTCACATCGGGAATCCAAAGCCCTAACCGCATGACCTTAAACTGCATGGAACCTCTAGAACTACATATGGCTTGATTCCTTACCTCATATGATATGTAGTGATTCCTGAATTCTAAATTCTGGTTCAGCCACCATAAAAAAATACCCACGTCTTCTTCACAAAAATGTAAACCTATACAGGAGATCCCAAACCTTGACTTCTTCAACAAGGATTTATTGAAAGATCATGACACCTACATACGAGTGAAATCCATGTGAGGGATTACATACTTCACAACTAATTATGCTATGGATATCTCTTGCATGATCAGATATACCCTTTCCATCCATCAAACTCCATGCCTCAAGAAATACTAGATCTCTATAAACCTCCTTGACCATCGGAAATGGATGGTCAATGTCATGAAGACACATTTGTGTGACTATACACACAATTCCTCTATAGCTCTGCATAAGTTTCCCACAAAGGGATTTTCAACCAAAGGAAAATTCTTCCTTAGGAGAGGATTTTTTTACCCATGTATTCCCAATAGCTTCGAATCCCCATATCATTCATCCTGATCTGACTGTATCTAGGATAATTGTTTATGCTTTCTTCTCCCCCTAACGTCTGGGCACACCAAGATATACCAACCCAATTAGCCCATACTTACTCATGATATTTATGACAATTCATCCCCATTACATGATGTTAAACCATGTTTCCAGCATCCTCACCTCATGACATTAAAAAACATGGACAAATCATCCTAACCGAACAACATTAAACTACATGGAATAATAGTGTTCTAACCTGAGAAGATACCACTTTTGAAATTGGTCACCTTCCATACAATGTCATAGAACTAGGTATGGATTGATTTTTTTCCTCATAGGATACGCAGTGACACCGATATTCCCATCCTAATCTAGTAACCCCTTGAAGTGAAAAGTGACCCCTGTGTATGAGCTGGACCTATGCATGATTATTTCAGTGAAGAACTATGTGTGATTTGATTCCTATCATCCCATGTGATCTGTACTGATGTTTGAATCCTATGACCAAGATTTGGACAAGGAATACAAAAAAGGGTTCCCTATATGCATACAAGATCAGTTAATAAAAGGGGCTTCCACACATTCCCTATTTGTGAGGCCATTTGAAAAATAATCACATGTAACTTCTTTCATGTCAAGTCATCCACATCCTCACCGCATGATGATAAAATACATGGATTCTACTTCCTCTCCACATGATGTTAAATTGCATGTTAATTTTCTTGATCAGATGATGATAAACTAGATGATAAAATTTCATTGTTATATGATGTTAAAACTACATAGAATCACCTCAAATATAAAATTATTCTTCCCTGATAATTCTATCCATGGGTGGTGGACTAAATTCATGTTGTCCCTCAATTATCACACAAAGCACCGCTCACATGGTCTTAGGAACCTTGTCAGGGGATCCCCCATAATAGCATTGAAAATCAATCCATGATATTTGGTCCTAGTGGTACGACCTTAAAGGGTACACTAGAGTTCTCCCCTCAATGTTGGGAAACCCAAAGTCATAACTGCATGACATTAAAATAAAAGGTTCCCTAAGAACTATGTTTGTTTTGATTTTTATGAATGCATGATTTGTAGTGATGCCTGGATGATAGATCCTAGGCCTAACTACCTTCAAAAGAAACAAATATAGCTAAAATTCCCCCTCCCCCTACGTATAGAACAAACCAAGGTAGTGAATCTAATTTTAGGACACCCGGATCTTCAAAATCGGGTCTAACCCCAATAAAGGGATCACAATATCTCACTCTATATACAAGTAAGATATATATAAGGAAATATTCAACTTCGTGGGTAATCATGGCCTAAATATTTCTAAATATATCCAGATATACCCTTTCTATATATCAAACTCTATGATTTGAGTAATCCTGAATCTTCACAAACCTCCCCAGCCATTGTAAATGGAAGTTCAGTGTCCTAGGGGAACATTTGTTTCACTATGAACACAATTCCCTAGTGGATCTGCATAAGTTTCCCATAAAAAGGCCTATCATCCAAAGGTAAATTTGTCCTTAGGATAGTATTCTACCACCATTGTGTTCCCAATGGATTCCAAGACCTGTACCATTTATCTCTATCTGAGAGACCTCATAACCATGGTTTAAGATTTCCTTCCTACCCACATCTTATACATGTTGGGATATCCCAGTTTGGTTATATTCCTATTACGTGGGGCTTCTATATCAATTTCCTAATCACATAAAATTAAAACTGCATGTTTCTTGATACCCAATGTCCACTCTTGGGTTTAAACATTTTAAATAATGTATTTCCCCTCATGTTCTTGTGGAGAAAATAAATCCACATAGGAAAATTGGGTATGTTCCCCACCTCATTGGCAACCTTGTATTCAGAAAAAAATTCCCCATTCATATTATTGAATCATATCCACATATGGATAAACCATAAACCTAAAAAGAACTACATCCGGATTGATTACTATCATAATAGGATACATAGTGATTCATAAATCCCATATCTCGGGTCTATCCATGAAACAAATATGTCCCCTCTTTCTAGCACATGGGTCAAACCTACGTAGGGAACCTCCTCACACATGTATGAAAAGAATGCCTCCACCCATTCATTAGAAATATCTATCTGAAATTCTTCATTTCATGTTTGGGAACCCCCCCTCACAAACCATAATATTTGTCTAGAAAGTTATGAATACCCATAACCATATATGGACATTAGAAATGGAAGGTTAGTTTCCTAAGGACACCTTTTTTTTGGCTATACACACAATTCCTGTATGGTTATGCACAATTTTCCCAATAAATGTCTTTTAACCAAAGGAGAAATATTCCTCAAGAGAGGATTTTCCTTCCTCTGTACACCCCTATGAAGTTTACATCTCAACTCACAATTGGTTTTGGAAATCCCTGGATTAATGTTTAAATACTCTATCCAATTTCATGTTTGAAGATGATAGAACATTTCTAGTTAGACTTTTATGGAATGGATGAACCATTTACCATCATTCTGGGTCATAGTAAGGTGACTTTAAATCATAAGTCTCATATTTCATGGTTATATGACGTTAAACTACACCATGCTTCATCCCACATTTACACTAGTCAAATCAATGTAGGACTGGATTTACCATACAAAGCTAATGAAAATTCCCCTACTACTTTCAGACATAATTCCATAAATAGTCCATCACTATGGACTTCAAAATAAAAACAAATTTAAATTCCCTGGCCATCGAAAATGGATGACTAGTGTCCTGAGGACACCTTTGTGGGACTATGTGCATAATACTCCAACGAATCTGCATAGGTTTCCCACAAAAGGCATTTCAACCAAAGGAAAATTATTTCTCCAAAGAGGATTTTCCTACTTCAATATGCCTCATGGATCCTATTCCCCATATCTTATCCTATATGAAAAACCCAAAAATTAACATCAAGAAAAATACCCCATTTATGTCTGAAAGATATCGAGGCATCCTTGGTTGATGAATCCTAAATTGGGATCATTTACCTACAAGTAATGGACAAAAATATTCAAACTAAAATATCAGTAATGATAGTCTGGTTTGCAGGGCATTAAACTGCCCATGTAAATAGATACAAAACATACCAAGATGAAAACCCACAAATGGAATCCTAGATAAAAGTCGAGTATCGACTTGCTAAACCTAATATTTGTACAGTTTACGAAAAATATTAAGAAATCAAAAATCTAAAGATACACAAAGCCTGTTAGGTCAAAAACCTACAAAGGGTGGCCTAAGAGGAATCTAGGTTATACATGGTAATTCCATACAAAAATGGGTTTAGGAAAAAATTAGGGTGATAACGAAAAAGAAGAAATGTTTGTAGGGTTTTCCATGTAACTCTTTCTATAGTCAAAATATTCTCACCTAGTCCCTTGGATAAGAAAAAATTAGAGAATTCATTGATTATTTCAATTAATTATCTCAGATCATGATTTAAATAATTATTTGGTTGAGATTATCATTTTAAATATGGTTAATTCTAATTGATTGATATTGCAGGATAAGATAAAGGAGAAGTACTGGAGATAAAAACTTTAATTCTATTTAATGAAGATAAGGAGGAACATCCACAATATAGTGTCTCTTATTAATGTCAAAAAAATATTTAATAGGATAACTTATAGGATTACAATGGAGCTCGACTGGATCTTTCTAGAAGATTGATAATCACCTAAAGTGGGACATCGAGACCTTATTCTAAATAGGTCCTTTTGTTTAGCTTCACCTTTAACCACTGGACACACTCATTTGATAATGGACCTGAGATCTCGCCCTGTTTGTTTAATGTCCACATAATTTGCACTTGTTAATTCCATTTGCACCTTATCTTGGCCATACGATCCACACACTCCCGTAACTCTTCTGTTTGGGAAATCACTTGTTCATGATCATTTTATTCCCCATACCTTATATCGTGAAACTCCTCGGTAATATCTCAAAAGGTCTTCATTTGTTTATGTGTGGAATTGAATTAAGCAAGGATGTCATTACAAGTAGTTAGATCCTCTTGATCCATGATAATATGGTATAAGATAGAGTATAGGTTTTTGTTTATGAATACACCTGAACCCAAATTGATAAAAAATTGTTGAAGGGTTTCCTCCTCATCAGCAAAGTTCACCAGGGAAACTTATGTGGAAAGGGTACAATTTTAAAGCCACACTCATCTCTGTGTGGCTCGGTGTTTCCTAATAGAATTAAAACTTTTATTTTCCCCTCCTCCATGATGGGTATATAATCAGAAAGAATCATCATAGATGATGCATCCGCCCTTAGTTGAGATACCCAAGTAGGAGAACTCTCCCACTCTTCAGATGGTTTGATCTCGAGAGCCAAACGCACGGGGCTGGCTACAACTTCATGAATGTCTAGTGATTTCCTGCTCAGTATAACTTAATTAGGACCATAAACTATGACCACCATAAATATGTGGTCTGACTCACTCACTATATTGATAGGTAGCAAAGGGGAAGTTCCTTTTGAATACATTCTATGGCTAATATAATGCCTTCTTACAGTAGGATTAGAGGAAGATGGCATAGTAGGCACAGTCGAGATAGGGCTAGAAGCAGTCAACGACCTCTGAACTTTCCAAATTGGCCTTTCCAATACCCCATTAGGATATCAATCCACCCACAGTTGGGAATTTTCCAATGATAAGTGAGTGGAAGATGTTGATTGAGGAATACAGACATTGATTCCAGATTCCTCCTGCATCATCATCTACTATAGTTGGTGAAGGATTATCGGATGATATTCCCTTTTGGCATAGGTGAATGAGAGTAATAAAACTTTTTGTGGTCATCTTAATTACCTGGTGAACCTATGACAAGTATAAGGTTAATATATGGTCACTCTGTCAATACAGGCATCCAATATTCCATCCCGTAGCGCAATAACATAAGGACATTCTTATAAATAACCACTCTCGCATTAACAATTTCCCTATGAGGCATGGAGTCGGGAGCAAAGAAAAAGTGAGAAAAATCAATCAAAATCTGATCATGTTGTCAAAATCCAGGGTTTTGGGATGAACCATGGCATTACTAAGTAGGGATGAGTAGAAGTCCAAATGAGGAACTATCACGGTGTGTTAATACTAATAGCAGGAAAAGCGATCTGCTATCTAGGCATATAAAAATTTAAATGGTCCACTAAGATGATATATATGTCTTCCCTCCTGTATCTTCCCTAATAACTCATAAATTCAGGCAAGGTTGGGGATGGATAAATTTATAGGTTTTCCCTCTTCCAACTTAGCTTCCATCATTAAATTTTAAACCCGGACACCAGTACAAACATCATGGGAAGGGAAGAGACACCTGGTTAAGAACATGTAAAATAAACCTACCCATATGAGTTGAATAGATACATATGTCCGAAACTCAAAACCTCTGGTAGTGTATTGACTTTGCTCAAGAGTAACACAATAAGATATAAGAATTATCCATGAATGATGGGTCAGATGGGTTTGGATATGGTGAACTCTTGGCCCTGGCCCGTTCACCTGTAAGAATAGCCCTATCCAATCCTTGAACAAAATAGGTGAACAAGAATGAAGAGGCTGACCATGTAGTCTCTCTTCTATGATCAATAATTCCACCACTAATGGGGATACTTGTTCAAAATTCCTACAAGTGTTTCCTATGGGTAAAAGTCAACATACATATTTCCAAGGATGGTAAGTCCCCCTATCTAGTAGATATCCCACAAATTGATCCCCATTTAACTATGGGACAAGTGAAAGGTGTTGGTTCTTGAACACCATCGAATGAGTAGCTCAGGAAGTACCTCTCCCAAAAAATAAAAAATGAATTGGGAGACCAAAACCACTTGTTATAGGTTGAAAACTTCCAATAGATCAGGGAATCCAAGAAGATTTGATGAACCCAGAATGCCCATGCCCACTCATCGGAAAAGCACCTTCCAGACCGTAGGTCCCATTTAGAACTCTACACTTCACTATGATCATTTCATGAAAGGTTGACTATAGATGGATAATACCAGATGACTGATTTCAAATATGTATCATGGATATATTGATTTCTCTACATCCACATATATTCCTTTAGAAAAAATTTTCTCCTATTGGTTCAAAGAAGTTTGGATTTCCCCTATGGAAGAAACATTTTCCTGATCGTAACCTTAAGAAATATCAAGATGAATGGTAAGGCCCATCTGGTCAATTTATGGAAAATGGGAATCATATTGGAGTCTGAATTCGTAACGTTCCAACTGGTTAGATAATAGGTAGGCCATAAGTTTTGGTGAAATAAGATATTTCATTGTACTCTCTTGAGGAGTAACATGGGACTGGAGATTGGATTCAACATTCCCCACAATAGTCGAACTTCTTCTGGTTGAATCCATTGAGGTAATAGGGAGATCCATTTTGATCCTACAGTGGATTAGTAAGAGATAGCCTATAAAAAATGGCGAAGGACTAAACATGGATCACATGATGAAAAACTTGGAAACAGATTGTCTGTGGAATGAACTATTTACGAACTGAAAGTTCACAGCAGCTCATGAGGTGATGCCTGTGAAGCGTTGTATAGAGAACCAATAGTTTGGGAAAAAATAGAACCATTTAAAAACCCACACTATGGGGAAACCCGAACACACTATTCATAGAAATAATTTGTTTAGTTTGCAGATGCATGGTTTAGTTCACGGTCGAATGGAGTCCTTGAAGGAGACGGTTCATGGAAACGAAGCGACTGAGAGAATCGCGAGAGTACATAATTTGTCGAGAAAAATGGTAGTGGAAAAAGGAGTTGGTTTCCTCTTTACATAGACGTGTTCCCATTCTATTGGTATATTGTCATACCACAAACATACTTATGTCAGGACCACTTTCTACATCAGAATAGCCTCTTTTTAATCTCTATTAGACCCCATTCTAATGGTGGGAATTTGTTGGGTCCTTAATAATTTTCAAAGGGAAATAATATAATCCCATGAGTTTTGAAGAGGAAGAAAAAAAAGTGGAGTAATAATTAAATGAAAAATATTTAAAGGATAAAATCAGTAAAGGGAAAAATATGGGCCGCAAAGTTTAGCATCCTTCGTATATCGTTGCTATGCATGGAAATCTGCTTCATGAGAACACACATGACCTAAATCGTTCGAGGGATCTAGACGAAGGCACCAACTCCATAAATTGTATCATTTGAGGGATGGAGGTGGAAATATTCTCCCTACATACTACATTTTCCATCGACTTAAATGGTATGCAGGAAAGGTGAAGTAGAGATACTTCGTAGACTGTCGCTCTATATGGTGGTCCGCTTTGTGAGGTTCCTATAAACTAATTTGATTGTGGGATGAAGATGATGACACTGGTCCCATACAAATGTATTTATAAATAGGAATTAGGTAGAGAAATCTACCCCACAAACAATACCTCACAAACTCATATAGCTCACAGGCGAGGTAAAGTCGACGACCTCCTACAAATGAAACAAAGTCATTCATGGAAACTAGGTGATACTTTTCACTACTATGGATGAAGACCCCATAACCTTATGATCGAGTCATCCATAGTCTAGGTTTTCTTCCTTGGGCCTTCTCAAAATCACTCTATGGCCCAATTATCCAATTCTCCTAGATCTCTACAAAAGATCCCTGAGGGGGACTAGGTGAGGAAGAGGCTTTTCGGAGGACTTGAGAAATCAAAGGAATATAAGAATAGATAACCACAATATACAAACTCTTTATATGATTCCCTACATGTATAAATTTCTTCATTGTATTAAAGAGGGAAACATAATACTAATTAGAAGACCATGAAACAACTTCCTTTGAAGATGAATTACCTGTGAAGTGTATAACCAATGCCCCTTCTTCAATCTGGCGTCCCACATTTCCATACGCTATGCGGGTGGAACCCTACAACACATAGAATTTCTCTACACAAATAGATCCCAGTCCCGCATAGAATCATGGTATGTAGAGGTAACTCAGTGCCGCATAGTGAAACGTTGCATGGGTGGAACCTGGTTCTGCATAGAAAAATGCTACGCGGGCCAAATATAGGTCCACATACCATCAAAGTACATAGATGGCCCCTTAACCCGCATAGAAACATGATATGTAGAGGAAACCCCATCCCACATAAAGAAAGGGTATGAAGAACAGGGTATGCACGGGCGTTCCACCCTATGGATTCAATCATTTCCTTCCATTTCTGTCGCATTATCCATAGACCCTCTGCGAACCAGTCCAAGGGAACTAGGCCCAATACTATTCCAAATCCACCATACCCATATGATAAAACCTTCTGGCATATCATCATTCCCTTCTAAGTTTACATACCCTTGGTAAGAGGCTTCATGTGGGTAATCCCTGTAATAAGGTGGATCCCCAGAATGTCCCAAAGTTTACATTCCAATGGTAATGTGGGTTCTAACCTTGGGATACTCACATGTACCTCCCCATTATAGGTATTAAGGGTAATCAATGGTATTTCCCTATGATGAGGTCTAGTGATAAATAATTGAAAATTTCACTTTCTTTTCCCCTTAGTGAGGAATACTCCACCCCTTTCCCAGAACCAATCTTAGGGAAATCCATATGAGGTAGGCCCCTATACCCCGTTTTAGGGATGTTCCATATCCTCAACCTATCCCACCATAGTCCTCCTCCTTTTCCACCAATAGATAGGGGTAAAGTACATGATTTTCCAAATCTATTGTTTCCTCTTGTTTTTTTGACTAATAATGAGTCACATGGGCTTAGAGATTAGTGGAAATCATGGAATCTACACAATCCACCTCGTAGTCAAACTATGAGAACTTAGATTCCTACTCTAACTAGGATACATAGGATACTTTTATAAGGTCCGAGCTCAAATGGGCCTTCCCTCTAGATGTAAGCTCCAAATCATGCCATCTTTAATAGGAAGCTTCCATGCGTAAGCCATAGATTTCAAAACTACATGGGCTTTGATTCCCAGTTAGCTATGATACGTATGAAACCTCCCCAAGGTTCAAGCCTGAAACCATTATATTCATGTCGGTTTGCTTATGTCCATGCGACATGATGATAAACTGCATGGTCAGGCCCTTCTCACACGACCTTAAAAGGTTATGTGTAGAGTAAAGAGACACTGAACTATGTGGGTTCTAATTCCTCTCATGAGGATATGTAGGAAGGCCATATTTAGAGTTATATCCCAACATTGAAATGATTCTCATCCCCCTAGATGATGATAACTCCATAGCACCATCCCATATGGCTTAAAATAAGCATTTTCCTAATGAACAAAAAAGGAATTCCTGGTCTTTCCCATAAGAGAGTGATGTTAAGGAAAAACCTTGGATATATATAGGAGATTCCAGCCCCATAAGTATTTATGGTTGATCTTCTGACCGAGAAGTAACCCTCAGACATATGCTTGAGAATGAACTAAGGATTCACATGAAGGTACCTGACCCAAATTGGAATTCTATGGGATGTGGATTTAAAAAAAATCATTGTTTGGATGATGGAACTTGTCTTCACTGACGATCTAAGCCTCGGTATGGTCCGAGAATATCACATGAAGTATTTATTTCAATATCCCTCTAGATCATACACATGCACTTTAAAAATCCATGGGAGTGCTGATCATTTAATTTCAGGTGCTTGTGCGGTGATCTGACAATATATTAGACGTCCTGACAATGACCGCATTGAGATGCCTTCAATGCTTGAGGGGAATCCTGATCCAAGCTCCTAGATCAAGAGTCTCTCTCCCTAGAAAGTAGGGGGAGAGAGAGGCTCTAGTTTTCAATCCATGAATAATCATGAGCTTGAGCCTCTCTCCACATATTTATAGTGGATGATGCAAATACCCAGATGGGCTCCCCATCCACCATTAATTCAACATCCAATAAATAAATAATTATGATGAACTAAAATATATAAATATTATTTTATTATTTTATTACATACCTGTAATATATAAAATATATATTATGTGATAAATCCAAGTCATTTAACTCGACTCATCATTCCAGCTTAATATTAAATGAACCAATAATATTAATATAAAATTCATTCAATTAATATTTTCTCGTATTTACTTAACTTGTAAATACATTAAATAAATTCAATACAATTATTCATAACTTGAATAATAATGAATTTATTTATTCCTTTGGTGATCAGTACCTTGGAAAACACTCAGACCCCGTGGTGGGACCCACCATGTCCAATATACATATTCAACTGAATAGGGTGGATTCTTGAATATGAAATTATGTGTGACCCTCTAAGCCTTTATCTCGATAGCAATGAATAAAATCTACATACCAAGAGCAGAGTCTAGCAACCCATCAAGGCCCCTAAAGAGATAAGGATTGTCATAGAAATAACAACCAACCTATAAACACGTACTATGTACTATAATCTCTTTGTCTTTTAATATCTCATAACACATGACACACACTTGTGTCATCACCCTTTCTTTGATTTATTATTTGTTGATCAAACCATATGGATTTACCTTTCAACTACTTTGGCTAAAGACTAATAAAGTTATCACCATTCTGATCAACCAGGACTAATATATACTAATTCCAAAACCCAAAAGAGACAAATAATTTCATGACAATTCAACCAATGTCATACCACCAATGATGAACCCAACACAAGCTACCTCACCAAAATTTTAATATAATGGTTTTTTCTTTGCATCAAAGTACACAGTCAAATGGAACACACTGGTAATGATCTCAATTTAGGAGACCAATACACATGCCCATAGATAATAACAACCAATGACACCCAAAACATGTGGTGTTCCTATTGGAGGGTCAGTCCCCATGATCTCACTACTAAAGATCAACAAGTGTGAACTTCATGAGAAGAAGTCTCAATGATTATGATCCCCCAACACCTGATAGTCAAACACCTATTTTGTCTACTCAGTAAGATGTATATAGATCATATGACCTTAATTTATGATTAATGACACAGTATCTCATGGTTCTCATTATAGTCTAGGATATGCTATAACCTTTTGATATGACAATTAATCTAGGATATTACTATTAAACAAAAAACACAGAAAATTATACACTATAATGGTAAGAAGACATCATGTATAGCTAAATGTATACACAATATGGTAATCAAAAGTACTACATAGTTGGTTCTAGGGTACCAACTATTTTGAAACTCCCAACTTCACTAGATCCAACTTTCTAAACATACTTTTTTACTACTCACATGATAAATATCATATTTCTACAGAGTAATGGATTTAGATACTGAGTCTACCACGTTTCCACCATGTGGCTATTCTGGAATATGTGACCTCGTCTTCTTGAGTATAACTTCTCAAGAGATGGTATCCATGAGTATAACCCTTTTGTCCATTGTCATAACATGTGATCTTGGATAGTAAGAATATCAAAATCCACACTATGATAATAATTTACTTAATAGGTGTGATTCCAATAACTAAAACAAATCATTGCATTTAATAACTACTTCTTAGCTACCTTAGAAGCTGTAATGTACTCGGTATTTGTAGGTATGGATACCAATGACTCATATGATCTTGTCTCTATCAACACCTTTATCCTAACTGTGATATTAGATAAAAATGATCAAAATAAGATTAGTTTTTGTCCCACCATAACTATTATCATTTCTTCTCCACTTTCAAGGTACATATAATATGTACTTACCAAAGTAAAATTAGATAGATCTTATTAGTTCACTTATAGTGGTCCTAGATATAATTGATATCTGACTACTATAAATTATATCATAGAAATATAATTTTTCGTAAATATCATGGAATACGTGGTTAATCCATCACAGAATCATATGAAACTCAAATAAAAACATCAATATCCTACCATGCTCTAAACATGTCAACCTGGAGATATTTTTCCATGTGTCATTGGAAAAAACTCTAAACCTGAATTATTCCAACTTGTACTTTTCAATATTATGTCACAATATATACCATTGAATATGTCTAATAAACAATTAGATATACCTTATTAGATCATATTCCCTAGAAATTAGATTTCTACTTTAAGTAAATCATTGGATAATTACTTTCATTATGGTCTTAACAAAACAGTAAGACCATTATCTATTTTTCATATGTTTCTGAACATATTTCACTTGTAAAACAATTTCACTCACACTAAACTTTGATATAAATATTCCAAAGATACATTCCAAATGAATATTATAAGATCTTGTAGCTTACATTTATCCTAAACTGGATTTATGTAAATTTTACCTTTATTATCATTCTATTATGTCACCACCTCTTTCTGGTTGCATTGTATAGACACCTTCTTTGAAATATGATCTTGACTTCCAATGTCCAATTAAATGATCTTAGAAGCTAGATATGACAAGTTCAATTCTAATTTATTTATGAATACCGACTTGGTATAACCAATTTATCCTTACTGGTAATTCACATGTACATCCATGTATCAACTCACTTGAATACCCACCATGATATTCAATATATAATCCCCTTTTTAATTTGATACATGGAGTCCATTATTAAATTTTATTGGTCTTTTCAATCTTAGAAAATTGGAATATAATTCTCAATCGTAGGAATTATTATTCTCAATAAATAATGTATCACCACACGTAGTGAACTCAAAACCATCACAAAGGTTTTAAACCTTCCTACATAGTATGGGTCTCTGGAACATTCCTCTTCCACAAGTACTTGTGGAACCTGTTCCTATGACAACTATTTGTGCATATTTAGCATTGACTAAACTCAAGTTAATCCAACTCCCACTATATCTAATAGAGTTGTGCAACCTTATATAGAAATATAGTCTATTAATTGAATAAAAATTTTCTATATTAGGGATTTAGGTAGTATCCTAAGAAACTTTTAGGATAATTACTTAGGTGCACCATGTGTTTAGATTGATCCATGTTTGTTTTTATCTTAACAAATTATTTTCATCTTTAACACATGTAATATGACATAATGGATTTTTATAATACTATAACTCGTATGATATCCATTTTTCAATCTTTATTTGGAATATCAGTTATGGGATTTCACTGTTATTTAAAAAGCACATCTTAAAAATGATGGAAGTTACTGCAGGTTGTAACATTGATAATACCTACATCATAACTTTGATGTATAAAATGTGCATTTAGGATTTTTTCCAAGCTATATTTTTGTTGATAAATTTTAACATGTAAGAATCATAATTGATCATCATTTTTAGCATCAATGTCATGATTTAGATAAGTAAATGTGTGTTTAGAAATTAATCCATGCTACAGTATCATGATCAATGAATGTTTGATCAAGAAATTCTTCGACATGTAGATCTGATGAAACTCATATCTTCTAACCATGCTAATAATTCACTATCACATTCCTTAATAATGTAAAAGAATATTAAGAAGCATATTAGAACAACATTTCCTGTATAATAGTTCACACTCATTTGATGAACTAATTCCCAAAGCCTTGTGTCATACCTTTATTTATAACAGTTTCTTTGTCCAAACTAAAGGCATCGATAATACCGAAGATGTTTAGCTGTACGAAGAATAAATACCAAATCAGATATACCCTTGATGTATAATTTTAATTTTTATTGAAAAAAAATTATCTACCCACAACTGGATAAATAACCCTTACATTTTTATATTCATCACTAATTACCTATGATTCAAGTATCACTGAACTATTTGTTGAGTATGATATTCCATAAAAAAAATTCATTCCCAAACTTGGAATAATGTATCATTATGTTCAAAGGTATCATGAGATAAATGTTTTGGTTACACTTAACCAGTTGTTCAACTTGAATCAATCACTTGACAATTAGAAGTTATGTGTTTCTCACCACTGACATAGGAGTCACCCTTTTTTAGCTTCTTAGTGAAGACACCTTACTTATATCAATGTTTCTATACTTACTTGGTTAGTGTATTTTAATATACATTTGTGGAAGGAAGATTGTATTTAATAACCAAGAAGTATATCAGAAAAAATACTATCATTTTATGAATATACACTAAATAAGAAGCAGTTAATTTCATCTTTAATTTAGTTCATTGCATTTAAAACTTCCATAAATCTATTCTATAATATGCAATGAAAATAACCCCCCATTTAATAACCAACCTCATCATTAAAAGGCATTGTGAATGTGCCTTTAGTGTTTTCACTTTCCATTGGACTTTTAAAACGTTCCTTTCAAAATATTCTCCATAAGAACTAAAGATGGTACTCTCTTTAATATTATTATTACTTGGTGAACCTCACCTAAAAGGTAATGAAGAGTTTACTCCATACTGTTCATTTGTATATTTCAACAAAGATATAGTAATTGGGTGAAAAGGTATAGGAATGGGATGTGAATTAAGATCATAGTTCTCCTATCAAGTTTACACAAAGCCAGTGTAATCATCACATTGTAATATTGCTTCACTTTCTCCTCACAAACTTCTTACAAATGAGACTACATGTGATATTATCCATGATCTGATGTTGTATCTAAAAAATAAGTTTTTGGTGATAAAATTATGAAATAATCATCGTATGATCGATTCACGAGTCTCCTATAATCATTTTTACACCCTTTATTCATGAGATGTATTAACAGATAGGGACACGAACATCTAGAATTTCTAATATAGTAGTAATGTGTGCAAGCGCATATACTACAATTAGAATTTCGTTCTAATTTGTACATTTAATTTTTTCAACATTTATCACAGTTTTTTATTGTGGTATTATTTTCTATTTTCTAAAAAAATAAAAATTTAGTAGATTAGTACTTTTATGTTGATTACTGATTTAGACATTACCAATTAATTTAATCATTAAATGTCACTCACTATTTTATAGAATTATAGGAAACCCTTATAATAGAATCAGAATAATTTGTTGATTGTGTATTCTAGTGGAAAGGATCCCCAAACCTCTTCTCATAGTCTACAAGTTTTAGCTACGCCACTACTCGGAGGGTTCAAGGTAGAAGTGTTGCTCTCCAACTGCATTAACTCGCAGTTCCTTAATATGTTGAGTGAAGTCCCATATTCTTATATCATAACTTGATTTAATCGACCCTTTCCTAGAAAATTAAAACAAGAAATATTTTTCAACTTATTGGATACAACATTAGTTAAGTCAACCCACCAATCTCATAATAACTCCTCAGTAATAAGAGGAACCCAAAGCTTTGGCATGACGAGAACTCGGAACACCCGGTTTTGTTCAAACTTGAATGATGGAAGGTGGTTAAGACATGATATTTCGTTGAGGGTTTTTGTGGTTTTCTATCGAAGAATGTAATCCATTCCTATTAATCTTGGTCATATATGTTTTCGTGCTCACAACTGAACATTAAAAGAAAAACATATATCACTTATTTATGAATTTAATTATTTATTTTTTATGTCTTTTCATGTTGTTATAAAATTCATAAATCAATAAATAAATGAAAAAAACTAAACTACTACCTGACTGGTCTTGAGCATCTAAACAACCTAGGGTCATCATACCTGAATCATCACTTTACTCATTATGCATCTCTCCCCCATCCTATATGTCCACTGGTCATCTAGATCATCACCTTGTATTGGGGTGGGGGTCCACATCACGTCTTACTTCGTCTTCATCAACATACACTGCCTCACCTTGGTGGGGTCCACATAATACACCTTCTTCGTCTGAAATAAAAAATACTGACGTGTAGGCGAGGGGGACTAGGGGATTAATGTAAAACAGATAAAATTTGGCGTATATGCCCTTATACATTTTAACTGAAAATAAGACGATGCACAAACCACCATTTAAATAATTACAAACATTGCACATAGTTTAAAATAAATAATTAAATAAAATAAGACATACATGGGTCGGTGATCAAGTCCAATAAGTTGGTAAAATAATATATGATAAGAAATTAAATTTCATCAAATAAAGTGTGAGGGTTAGTTAATTAAATGAAATGAATTAAATAATTTGAATAATTTAATTATTTTTCAATCCAATAATTATTTTAATTTTAATGCCAAAAATTAAATTAAATTAATTAATTTAATTTAATTACAAAATTAAATTGATTTTTATCCCCATGTATTCAAATATTATTTGTTTCAAAAATAATTAATTATATTAATTTATTTTCACCCAGGCCTCGCTCACCCATTATGGACCATTGCAGGTCGGACCAATTCGTGTAGACCCGTAAGGGGGCAGGAAAAGCCCGTTCTTGGATTTTCTAGGCCAAGAAGGTCTGGTAAAACCTGTTCTATGTTGGACAGACCAACTTGGTCCATATTTGGGCTATTTCCTGTCCAGTAGAAATCCATAAGGTACCTACTGGCGCCAGATATAACAAGGGAGGACCCGTCGGGAGGGGAGGCTACCAGATCTTAGAGCAACGACCTGTTGACATTGGATGAGGGAGGACATAACTGGGATGTGGTGGCTAAAGCAGTAATCTGAAGTGGCGGGACTATGTCGATCTATGAATCCTGTGGGACGGTGGCACCAGTGACATATGAGGTTGTGTGGCATGGGCTTAGTGCAACGACACTCTGTGAGGCTGGTTTTGGTCTAGTGGCAGAGACCTTCCTGAGGAGAGGGAACCACTATGGCATCTTGGTGCACTGATTGGGATCCGCACTACCAGATCTATACAGAGGCGATCAATATTTGTCTAGAATAGAAGACGACGACCTCTACGAGGGGAGGCTGACACTACAGTGGTGGCTAGGAATTGGATGGCACATAGGATGGTGGCTGCTGTAAGAGGAGGTATGCACTATGGCTCACTGTAGGAGGCAGGGTGACAACAGGGGCACCGCGACATCAGAAAAACGAGAGGCGCCGGTGCCAGGTGAGCCAGTAGGGAGGTGGGATGATGCCAAGGAAAGCCGGGTGGTCTCCTTTGGGCTAGTATGACCCTCAGTGGAGGAGGAAGGGATGAGGAAGTCCAGTGCAGCGACATGAACGCAGGGCGGTTGGGCGGTCCACATGAGTGGGGTTGCCGACATGGTGTCCCCATTATTGTTTCCCCTTTTTGTGTTTCTGGACTTTCTATGAAGCCTCCCCACACCCAATTTTAATTTTTTTGTATTGTATTGTCATGATAAAAGATAAAGACCAGCAGGTAAATGTTTCCACACACATCAAAAATTGTTTTTAGAGGCTATAAAAATATCCTTTAAATATAATAATAATAATTATTGTTATAATAATAATAATAATTATTATATTTATAATAATAATTAATTTATAATATAATTATAATTATAATAAAATATATTATTATTATTAGTTGAAACAACTTCACCCAGAAACTTGAAAAAATATTGAATGTTCATAGTTTTAATACTCATAATGACTGATTTCAATCCATAGTTTTTTTAGACGACCATGACTTGGTCATCTGAGATTAGAGTGAAATGTAGATGGATCTATTGGGACCATATTTAATCCATCTACTTAATTTTTCTAGGCTCATAAAATCTACGTGATCCCTCTGATACAAATTAAAGGTACTGGGGTCTACAGCGAAAACTGATGGGCTAAGAAATTTAAAAAAACTCATTGTCATGATGATAAAACTTGTCCCTAGTGATGATCCGAGCCCCTGTATGATGCCAGAATCTCCCATAAATTAAAAGAGCACAAAAATAAAACTGCAAACACACCTTTATTGATCTGAAGACGTGGTCAATTGAAAATTGTCGTCGGTGACCATTGTTTGAAGGATCCATACAAGGATCCCTATAGACCATCCACATGTGCTTCAAAAATCTATGGGAGCACCGATCATCAAATTCCAGGTGCTAGCGCGATGATCCGAAGATATCTTCAACGTCCCGATGATGACCGGATTGAGATGACTTCGATGCTTGAGGGGGATCTTGATCCATGCTTCTGGATTAAGACTCTATCTTTCTAGAAAGTGGTAAGAGAGATAGGGTCTATTTTTCATTCCATGAATATTCATGATATTGAGCCTCTCTCCACTTAATTATAGTGGATGATGAAAATACCCAAATGGGTTCCCCGATCCCTGTTAATTCAACGTCCACTTAATAAATAATTATGAAAAACTAAACTGTGTCAATTTTTATTATTATTTTATCACATAATTGTAATATATAAAATATATATTAAGTGATAAACCTGATTCATTTAACTTTACTCATCATTACTGATTAATATTAAATCAACCTAGAATATTAAAATAAAATTCCTTCAATTAATATTTTCTCATATTTACTTAACTTGTAAATAAATTAAATAAATTCAATCCAATTATTCATAACATGAATAATTTTGAATTTATTTATTTCTTTTGTGATCAATACCTTTGAAAACACTCGGACCCCTTTGAGGGGCCCACCATTTCAAATATACCTATGCAACTGAATTGGGAATACTCTTGAATAAGCTATTGTGTGTGACCCTCTAGGCCCTAATCTCGATAGCAGTGAATAAAATTCACAAACTAAGAGCGGAGTCTAGCAACCCATCAAGTCCCCTAAAGAGAGAAGGATTTTCATAGCAATGAAAACCAACCTATGATCACATACTGTATACTATAATCTATTTGTCTTTAAATATCTCATAAAGAAGGAAACACACTTATCTCATCAACCATTGCCTTGATTTATTATTTATTGATCTAACCAGATGGATTTACCTTTCAACTACTTTGGCCAAAGACTTATGATGGTAGCACTATCCTGATCAACCATAACTGATATATATAAATTCGAAAACTCAGAAACAAAAAACATTTTCTTGACCATTCAACCAATGTCATACCACCAATGATGTATCCAACACAAGCTACCACACTATGATTTCAATATCTTGTTTTTTTATTGCATCAACGTACACAATCAAATGGACCACACTGGTAATGATATCAAGTCAAGAGACCAATATACATGTCCATAGATAGGAACAGCCAATGACACCCAAAACATGTGGTGTTACTATTGGCGGGTCAGTCCTCATGATCTCACTACTATAGATCACCAAGTTAAAACATAATGAGAAGATGTATCAATGCTTATGAGCCCCAAGAACCCGATAGCCAAACATTTACTTTTTATAATCAGTAAGATGTATCTAGACCATAAGAACTTAGTTTAGGATAAATGTCATAGTATCTTGAGGTTCTCATTATAGCATGGAACATTCTATAACCTTTTGATATGAAAATTAATCCAGGACATTACCATCAAATAGGGGATGACGAAAAGTCTACACTATAATGGTAAGAAGACAACATGTATTGCTAACTGTATTTATTATATGGTAATCAAAATTACTACATAGTTGGGTCTAGGGAAGACATTATTTCAACATCACAAACTTATGAACATAGCTTAAATCTATTGGAGAGCCATGAAATATGTGACAATTCCTCCAAAAAGGGTGCAATGACCCTGAGCTCTCATCCTATTAACCAATATGAGTCCTTAATTGTCATTGTCCAAATCATCCAATGAGCATATGCCTTTGGAAATCTGGTCTATGAATCATGGATAAGGGGGTTTTTGGTTATTTATAGCTCTGAAAATAAACCCACTAGCGACCATCTGAAGATGTCATACCCAAAGTGAATCGATTGAACAAACACTTAACCCCCTGCAATCACCCACTAGGACAACTTAACAGTGGCACCTCCTTCATAAGATAAAATGGATTTAAATCCCTGTACCCATCAGACCATTTTCTTTCTTGGATATGACATGGTTCATCTCATAACAGTCCCCTTTGAACAATTTCTTTGAATTCTTCTTCTAGTTTTATTTCTTCCCTTTTCCAAGTTCATTGAATTATATTCTTCCTGTATGAGGAATTTTTATGTCCCAATAATAGGGTACTATTAAATACATGATTTAGAGAGCCTCTCTATAATCTATTAAACTTCATAGAGAGATAATAAACTAATCCAAAGGGTTTAATCCAACCTCTTCTTATCTGATCAATGGATCATACTTATAGTGATCATCAGAACATTCAATGCATCATTAGATCTCCATACTAGAAAGAATATTTTGACGATCAATGCTCCCACAGATATTAAATTCTTGTGTGGAATATATATAGGGAAACAAATTTGGTTCCTTTTATATATTATTTTGGATGCTGAAAAATTATTCAATGGTTCTTAAAATTGATTGATGAAATTTTTATTTAATTTGTTTGATTAAATCCTTCATGCAGGATCCTCAAATTCCATACCAGGCAGTGTGTCATTGGAGTTAACATAGTTACATCAATCTAGTGATGAAAATTTTTAATCCCTTAACACATCTTCATTCACTTCATTCCTTGGTAACATCAAAAAACCCTAAAAACCCTTTAAACCACAAAAAAAAACATAAAAACCATAAAAACACCAAAACCCCCAAAAAATATAAGTCCCATGAAAACCCAAAAAACACTCAAAAACACTTAATAATCCCTAAAAAAATACGAAATTCCCTAAAAGACTCTAAAAACCACAAAACCCTAAAATAATCCAAAAAACCCAAAAAACCCAAAAAAAAACTAAATACATTTGGAAACCCCAAAACACTTAAAAACCCCTAAAACCCCACCAAAACCCAAAACATTCATGAAAACAATTAAAACCCCTAAAAACTACAACCTCAAAACTCCTAAAATCACCATAACCCCCCTAAAACCCAATAAGGACCAAACCCCCAAAACACCATAAAAATAATAAAAACCCTTAAAACCATGAAAACCTAAAAAACCAAAAACCATAACCCCCCAAAAAACACTAAAAACACTAAAATAGTTTAAAACACCAAAATAACCCTAAAACCCTAAAAAATATAAATCCGTTGAAACCTGTAAAAACCTAAAAACCCATAAACCCTAAAAAACTCTAAAACCCTAAAACACCCTAAAACCCTAAAAACCCTAAAACCCCTAAAACTATATAAAACAATATAAAACCCATAAAACTCATAAATATCATGAAAAACCCTAAAAACCATAAATACCCATGAAACCCCATAAAAATCTAAAAACCCCTTATAACCCCCTACAACCCTAAGAAACCATGAAAACCCTGGAAACCACAGAAAACAACAAAAACAATAAAACCCCTTAAAAAGCATGAAAACCCAAAAAATCCTAAAAACCCCTGGAGGCCCTATAACACTTAAAAACCTTTAAAACCACTAAAAAACCTTAATCCACCTTAAAACACTAAAACACTAAAAAACATAAAAATACCATAAAATAAAAAAACACTAAAGGTCCCTAAAAATCCATAAAACCATAAAACCCCTAAAAAATATTTAAAACCCTGAAAAATAGAAAAACCCTAATAATACCCTTAAACCCTATAAAATAACTTAAAAACCCTAAAATAACTAAAACCCTATAAGACCAAAAAACCCCCAAAAGATACAAAAAACAACTAAAAGGAATTAAAACCACTAATAAACCCTAAAAACCATAACATCCTAAAAAAACTAAAAACACTAAAAATCTAAAAAACACCCTTAAAACTTTTAAACCCCTAAAACCATAAAAGACAAAAAAAAAATCATAAAAGACCCTAAAACCCATAAATACCCTAATGGACCCTAAAAACTCAAAAAGAACACAAGCGACCTTAAATACCCTAAAACTAATAATGGAACATAAAACACCAAAAAATCCATTAAAAACTCTGAAGGTCCCTAAAAACCCAAACCCCATAAAGGTCCCCCTATAAGGAATTAAAATACCTTTAAAATTTATAATGACCCTAAAATCATAAACCCCTAGAAAGAAACTCTAAAAACCATAAAACCCCCTAAAACCCCTAAAAGTCCTTGAAATCCCTAAAAACCATCAGGGTCAGTAAAATTATAAAAACACTAAAAATAATAAACTACCCTAAAAACCATAAAAACCATTAAAACACCATAAAACCCTAAGAGAAACTAAAAACCCTAAAAACATTAAAATACCCTA
Source organism: Viscum album (assembly GCA_963277665.1). Lineage (NCBI taxonomy): Eukaryota > Viridiplantae > Streptophyta > Magnoliopsida > Santalales > Viscaceae > Viscum > Viscum album. The sequence continues at coordinate 61,881,172 of OY728138.1, forward strand.
AAAATCTAAAAACAAAAAATCCCCTAAAATAAAGTAAGAACCCTAAAAGACCAAAAAAACTATAAGCAACTTAAAAAACCCTAAAAATCCATAAAACCCCTAAAACACCTAAATAACCTCAGAAAAACCAAAAAACCCATAAAACAATAAAAACCCTAAAACACCTAAAAGCCCATAGAAACCCTAAAACACCTTAAAATCTAAAAAACACCTAAAATCCCTAAATGAACGAAAAACCCTAAAAACCGTAAACCTATTAAAAATCGTAAAAAGTAAAAAAACACAAGAAACCCTAAAAATTCTAAAAATGCTAAACACCCCAAAAACCCTAAAAACCATTTTTTTTTAAAAAAACCTGATAAACCCTAAAGAACCGTAAAAAATCCTAAAACCCCTAAAAACCTTTTAATAATAAAAAACCCTAAAATTACTAAAAACCCATAAAACCCTAAAAATTATAAAAAATTACAAGTCCTCGAAATCCTAAAACCCCCAAAGCCCCATAAAATACACTAAAACACTAAAAAACTATAAAAACCCATAAAATTCCTAAAATACATAAAAACCTTTAAACCCCTAAAGAATCCCTAATTACCTGTTGAAATTCTAAAACCCATAAAAACGTTAAAAACTAATAAAAACACTAAAAAGACATAAAAAAACTAAAAAGACATAAAAAAACTAAAAATGAAAAAAAAAATCCACCCCCCCTCCCCCAAAAAAAACCCCAAACACCCCAAACCCTAAAATCCCTAAAAACCATAAAAAACATTAAACTACAAATACCATAAAACCCCAAATAATTTATTAAAAACATGAACTATAAAAACCATAAAACCCCTAAAAAACCCTAAAAGAAAAAATAGACCTTAAAAAACCTAAAAACATTAAATAACCCTGAAACCCCTAAAAATCATAAACCCCCTAAAAACCTAGAAATCCATAACACCTTTAAATTTTTTTTGGAATTTTGGGTGTTTAGTAAATGGAAGATGACAACCATGGGAAGAGGATACTACCACATAGTCTTCCACTTGAATGATTGTGAAAGTAGGGACTGAAGCTTTGGATCACTTTATCTCAAAACAAGCATTCTCTAGATTCAAGATTGGGATAAGAATCTTGACACCTCTAGTGTGAGAAACACATTTATGTAGGTATGAATCTATATCTGTATATTGAATTGGATTTATTGGAATCTCTAGATCATTTGGGACATTGAATCATTGGTTGTATTTAATATAAGGATTGATAAAGAGACATACAACCCAAGGTATGAACATTATGCCAGTAGCCTTGTTGAGGTGGATATGGATAGATCTCTTGTTGAAGAGGTCATTCTTGAACCCTATCCCCATCATGAACCTACGGACTCAGTGCCTTATCACAATGCAACTTCTAAATAAGGAATTTTTTATCCTCTACAGGTCCTTACTATGGTTCTGCCTTCAGAATTTGGGACTTTGAACAACAACCATTTTGTGAATCCTAGTCCCATCAACGCTGCTGAATCACTTTCTAGTCTTGTTGAGACATGGGGATCCAATTATGCTATTTCAAACACCCCCACATAATGGTGTGATTAATCATGTTGGGGATCCGTTACAACATGCTACTTTCATCTCTGATAAACCACACCAAGACCTTGCCCCGATACACCTCCTCAAGATCCCACCCCTCCTGAGGTCATTTCTACTTTAGTTCAGATATAGTGGGCCCATAATGCACACTATAATGATCCCCCTAACAATCAGGCTATGGAGAATCATTCAAACCTCAATCATCAGGGTCTTATATTGGAAATCCCTATTATTGATGTAGGGGGAAATATGGGATTTGATGCACAAATTCCTGTGCATGAGGCTTCTCTGTCTACTGTCCAAAAAAAGGATCCCCCATGCTGAGGGAGAGGCTCTAAGCCATGTCGTGCCTCCTGTTCTTGGTAAGCCCAATGCTCAAAAGGCTGAGGTGATTACCCTACTCTTGGATTGTCTTCCAAATCATAATGCCTTCCTGAGGCCACTTCTATTTCTATCCAAGACACAACAATGGACCCAAACCACCCTTTGGATGAAGTGGTCACTTCAGAGATATCACATGTGCTTGATTTGAGTTCAGATTCTTTCACTACGGTGTCCATAGAAAAGCCTGTGAAGAGAAAACCATATTCATCCAAAGAAATTGTTTTCACCATGAATGAATTCATCAAACTGAGTGGGGGTATTTTGGAGTGATTCTATTGAGGATTCTCAGCCCCAGCATGATGGTTACCGAATGAAGCACTCCAGTGGCCCTGAATCCATAGATTAGACTGATGATAGTCCCATCGATATGGAGCAGTACACTGACTCAGAACCCACAAATAAGCTCGTAGATAGGCCCAAGAAGAAAGGGAAAAAGGTAAAAGGAAGGGAAGGAATCCAGACTCTAAACCTGTTAAGGGAATCACATCTTGGTCTTAATGAGGGTCATGTTTTGGAATTTCCAAGGGCTTGGGAACTTCCCCACGACCGTAGCCCTTCGACGCTTTGTTCTCTCTAACAGGTCAATGCTCATATGGATTGCTGAGCCCATGATGAAATTTGGACATTTAAATGGTTACAACTAGGCCATCCTTGAATACTCTATTATTTCTAATAATAGGGATGAAAGTGCTCTGGAAACCATAAAAACATAAAACCCCTAAAACCATAAACCCCTTAAAAATCCCTAAAAACTATTAAAAACACTATAACGCCTAAAATCCCCTAAAAACCTAAAAAACCTAAAAATCATAAACACCCTAAAACCCTAAAAACCCAAAAAACCCAAAAAACCATAAAACTCTAAAAAATCATTAAAGCCTAAAAACCCTAAAACTCCATAACATGATAAAAACTCATACCCCCTCCAAACCCCCAAAAACCCTAAAATGACTAAAAACACTTTAAACCCCTAGATCCCAAAAAAATCCAAAAAAGCGCTAAAACACCTAAAAAACCCAAAACACCTAAAAACCTTAATACCCCAAAAAACCCCTAAAACACCTATGAGAATTTATAAAACCTAAAAGAATATAAAAACATAAAAACCCTAAAAGACCCTACAACCCTTGAAAACCCTAATAAAACTAATAAAAAAAATCCAAAAAATCCAAAAAAAATCACTAAAAACCCAAAAAACCCATAAGAACCCCAAAATAAAATAAAAGCCTTAAAAATCTAAAATTCATAAAAAACCCAAAATCAATCCTAAAGCCATAAACCACTTAAAAACCCTAAATACAAAAAAAACCACTAATAACTCTAAAAACCTCTAAAAAGTCATGAAAACCCCTAAAAACTCTAAAAAACTCGAAAACCCCTAAAACCCAAAAAATCCATGGAAAACACAAAAACCCTAAAAATACCTAAAAAGCATTAAATCCCAGAAACCCGAAAAAACTGTAATCATGCTACAAATTCTAAAAACAATAAACCCCGAAAAACCCTAAAAAACACCTAAAACCCATAAAAACCCTAAAAAAAATCCAAAACCCCCTAAAATGATAAAAAAGCATAAAAACCCCTCAAATAACTCAAAATAGAAAAAACCATTAAAACACTAAAAATAAATAAAACCTTATATTACAAAAAAACCTAAAAAAACTAAAAAACCCAAAGTCCTTAAAAACCATAAACCCCATAAAACACTAAAAAACCCTAAATCCCTTAAAAACTATAAAACCCTAAAAATAGTTTAAAACTATAAAATCCCTAAGCATCCCTAAAACCCCTACAAACCATAAAAACCATTAAAAATTTCAAAAAACACAAAAATACCAAAAAACTCCTAAAGGACAGTAAAACCCCTAAAGACCCTAAAAACCGTAAACACCTAAAACCACTAAAAATACCTAAAACCCTAAAACCAAAAAAACATAAAAACCTATAAAATTAATAAAATACACTAAAACCCCTAAAAACTCTAAAAGAGTCTAAAAACCATAAGTACCCAAAAGAACCTAAAACCCTTAATAAATCCCTAAAAGACCCTAAAACCCAAAGAAAACTATAAAAGACGAGTAAATAACCTAAAAGACTATAAAAATTCTAAAACCCCTAAAGGAATTTAAAAACTGTAAAAAATAAAGAGGACCCTAAAAAAACCCCAGAAGCCCTTGAAGACCCTAAAAACTCCTGAAACCCCTAAAGGACCCTAAAAACCTCTAAGCAGATCTAAAAAACCCAAAAAACCCCAGAGGGTTCCCAAAACCCGTAAAAATATGAACGGTAGGTAAAAAACCCTCAAAACACTAACGGACCCTAAAAACACTAAATGTTCCTAAAAAAATAAAAAACCCTAAAGGACCATAAAACTCTTAAAAAAGTGAAAAACCATAAAACCCCTTAAAACCTTAACAGATCGTAAAAACACTAAAACCTCTAAATGTCACTAAAAACAATTAAATCCATAAGGAAACTAAGAACCCTAAACACCCTTAAACCCTAGATGACCTTAAAAGCACTAAAAAAATAAAAGACCCTAAAAACTCTAAAAACACGGAAAACCCCTAAAAACCAAAAAATACCATAAACCCCTAAAAAACTTTAGAAAAAACCTAAAACCCTAAAAGAATTAAAACCAAAAAACCCAAAAAAACCCTAAAAACCTTAAATAACCCTAAAAATCCTTCCCCAAAAATACCTGAAACAACCCTAAAATCCCATTAAGGACTGTAAAATCCCTAAAACCCCCTAAAAGTCCAAAAAACCCCAAAAAACTCTAAAAGATGCTAAAAGACTCTAAAAACCCCAAATACACTTAAAAGATCCTAGAAAAATAAAAATACCCATAATGACCCTAAAAATATTATAATAATCATAAAAACAATAAACCATCCTAAACTCCACTAAAACCACTAAAAAACCTAAAAACACTAAAACCCCGTAAAATTTCAAAAAACCTAAAAAACCCCTAAACCCCCTTTAAACCCCTAAAAACATAAAACCCTAAAATCCCTAAAAAATGCTAAAAACCCATAAAACCCATAGTAAAACCTAAAAAAATCTTAAAACCCCAAAATCCTTAAAACCCATAACAACCCTAAGGAACCAAAAAAACCCTAAAACCCATATAATGACTAAAAAAATCATAAAAAATCCCAAAAAACCAAAAAAAGAAAAACATTGAAACCCACTAAAATTACTGAAAACCTCCAAAATCCTAATGAACAAAAAACCCTAAAAACCCTAAAAACCATAAAAAAAATTTAAAACCCCTAAACACCCCAACCCCAAACACCCCTAAACCCCATTAAACCCCCTAGTAAATCCCAAAAAAATATCCAAAAGTGCCAAAACCTAAAAACCCATAAAAGATAAAAAAAAACCCCTAAAAATCATAAAACCCTAAAAACCATAAAACCCGTAGAAACCCTAAATCCCCTAAAATACCACAAAAACTCTTTAACTAATAAATAACCCTAAAACCCCTAAAAATCCATAAAATCCCTAAAACCCCTAAATCTATAAACCCCTAAAACCTTAGAAAATAAAAAATCCAAAAAATCCAAAAACTCCTAAAACACCCCCAAAAGTCCCTAAAACCCCATTAGAAACTCCAAAAGGCCATAAAGATCCCTTATAAAACATTAAAAGACCCTAAAACCCCAAAACCTTAAAAACTATAAAAACATAATAAACTGTAAAAAACCCTAAAACCCCTTAAAACCTCCAAAGATTCTATAAACTCTATAAAACCCTAAAAATCATAAAAACACCTTAAAACCTCTTAAAACACTAAAAAACCCTAACACCCCTAAAAAGTATAAAAAACCCTAAAACCCATAAAAACTATAAAACCCCAAAACACCCTAACAACCAAAAACACCCTAAATACACTAAAAACACCAAATAACCTTAAAACACATAAAACTCTAAAAAACACATAATAACCCTAAAACCCTAAAAACACTAAAAAATTCACAAAAAACCTAAACATTAAAAAACACTATAACCTCCAAACCCTTTAAATTACCTAAACCCCTTTAAACCCCTAATTCCTTAAGACCCTAAAATCCAAGAAGACTATAAAATCCCTAGAAAATCCTAAAATACTTAAAAAATATAAATACACTAAAAACATGAAAAAACCTATAAAAATAATAAAAACAATAAAAATTATAACAAACCATAAGAAAACCTTAAAACAAAAAAACCCTTAAACCCCTAAAAGCATATAAAACCATAGAAACCCCTAAAATCCCTAAAAACCTTGAATACCCTAAAAACCCATAGAAACCATAAAATAAACCTAATATATTAAAAACAATAAAAACCCTAAAAACCCAAAAAAAAACTCTAAAAATGAAAAAAAACATATAAAACCTTAAAACCCTATAACACTAAAATCCCTAAAAAGACACTAAAAACCTTAAAACCCTAAAAAAATCCCTAAAACTCCTAAAAACCACTAAAACCCTAAAAATCCCTATAAACCATTAGAAATAATAATAAAATAATTAAAAATAATAAAAACCTTAAAAATACAAAAAGGCCCTCAAAATCATAAAAATTATAAAAACCCCTAAAAATCAAAAGAACCATAAAACCCCTAAAAACACCTAAAACCACTAAAAAACTTAAAACCCCTAAAACCATTAAAAACACCTAAGACATTAAAAATTCTAAAAACCATAATAAACTCTAAAAAACCATAAAACTGATAAAACCATAAATCCCTCAAAAACCAAAAAAACACTTAAACACTAAAAATACTAAATTCCTAAAAACCCTAAAACCGTTGAAAAATATTAAGGTGTGCTGGATGCTGTGGTTCGGTACTTGGTATGGGTGCTGGTGGTGTGTTATTAGTTGTGCTGTGAGGTGTGGAATGATGAGAGATGTTCGACTAGAAGGTTTTATTTTTTGGATGTTAGGCTATGAACTCTTAGGAGCTAATGGGTTAGGAAGTTCCAGATGCAAGAATATGAGCTGCAAAAAGCTAGAAGCTGGCTAGCTAGGAGGTGGTGAATGCTGGAAGATGAGTTGTTTGATGCTAGTTGTTTCTTGGATAAGTGGAGATGGAGTTTATGCTTATGAAGGTGATTTTTATGATGTTAATGCTGGTGATTCTGTGTTACTGGTGGAGGATAGGTTTTGAGAAGAGGCGATGGATGATTGGAACTATGTTGTAGGATGCTGGTTATGGATTGGATGAGAGCTGTCGATGGAGTTGTTTTTGAATTTATGATTTGTTAGTGTTTTGTGTGCATTTTGGGTTTTTTGGGATGTTTGGGTTTCTTGGGGGTGTCTAATGATTTTTGGGTGTGGGTTGTTCGACCCCACCCCTCCCTTTGTTGTAGTGTTTTTTTAATAATTTTTGGGGGTCCTAGAATAGCATGGTCTTGAGCCTGCCTTTCCCTTAAATACACTAAAATACCCTAAACCATAAAAAACACCTAAAACTCCTAAAATTCATAAAAATCATAAAAAAACTTAAACCCTAAAACCTTATAAAACATTAAAAACTTTAACAACAAAAAAAAGTCATAAAAAACATGGTAAAAATATGAAACCCAAAAAACCCAGAAACACCAAAAAAACGCCTAAAACACCCTTAAAATATCAAACTCCATACAAACCCAAAAAAATCTAAAAAACCCTAAAAACATAAAATCCCTAAAAACACCTAAACCCCCCTAAACCTACTAAAAGACCATAAAACCCCTAAAATTCTAAAATACATTAAAAACCATATAAAACCCTAAAAGAATCCAAAAATCCTAAAAGCCAATAAAAAATCTAAAAATACCTAAAGACCCTAAAAACCCATGAACACCCTAAAAAACCTAAAACTAAAAAACACCATAAAAAACCAAAAAACCCAAATAACATCAAAATCCCCTAAAAACTAGAAAACCCCTAAAACCCTAAAACGACTCTTAAACCCTAATCCCCGTAAAATAGTCATTAAAAACCCCAAAAATACTAAAGTAATTAAAAATACTAAAAGAACCCTAAACACCTCAAAATAATACTAAAACCCCTAAAATACCATAAAAACCTTATCATGACGTAAAGAATAATAAAACCCCTAAAACCACATAAGAACCATTAAAACCCTTTAAAATCTCAAAAAAACTCATTAAAAACCCTAACAACCCTAAAGACCCCTAAAATCCATAAAAACCCAAAAAAACTCAAAAAACCAAAAATCACTAAAACTCTAAAAACCCTTAAACGCCAAAACACATAAAAACCCCAAAGCAATAAAAATCTCTAAAAACATTAAAATACAAAAATGACTTTGAAACCCAAAAAACCCTAAAAGCCCCTAAAATCCCAAAACTCCCCAAATCTTTTAAATCCATAAAACACTAAATACCCATAAAATACTATAAAACCACTTAAACACTCTAAAAACCCCAAAACCCTAACATTCCTAAAATCCATAAAAACCCTAAAACCCCTAAAACACTATAAAAACCTTAAAAACCTTTAAAACACCTAAAAACCTTAGAGACCCTAAAACCCCTAAACCCCCTAAAAGAAGAAAAAGTACCTAAAAACCCTAAATACCCAAAAATCCTAAAACAATCCTAAAAACCATAAGAAACACAAAATACCATAAAAACGTTTCAAACCCTAAAAATTGATAACACCCCCTAAAAACTCAAAAAACCCTAAAAACTATGAAACCCCCTAAAACCCTAAACCCCCAATAACCCATAACCCCAACAAACTATAAATCCACCCAAAAATCCCAAAAATCCTTAAAATCCTCGAAGACACTCTAAAGCCCCAAAAATCCCAAAAAACAACTAAAAATAAAAAACTCTAAAAACCCCTAAAAACACTAAAATCCACTAAAATCCACTAAAATCCACTAAAAACTCCAAAAACATTAAACACCAAAAAACTCACAAAATCCCTAAATACCCTAAAAATCCTAAAATCCCTTAAAAATTACAAAACCCAATAACACTAGAAAACCCTAAAATATTATAAAAATAGGAAAAAACCTATAAAAACCCTTAATGGACTAAAACTCCCTTAAACTCCCAAATAACCCTACCTTTTTTTAGAAAAATTCCTAAAATTACTTAAACCCCTAAAAACCAATAAAAATCCCTCAAAAACATAAAAAAAACTAAAAACCCAAATTATCCATAATGAAACTTAAAAATCCTAAGACTCAAAAAATATATAAAAAACTAATAAAATAAAAAAAATCTCTTAAAACACTTAAAAACCCATAAAAACCTTTAAACCCATAAAAATCCAGAAAACCCCTACAAACCCTAAAACCCATTAAAATCCCAAAAAACCCTAAATAAGTTTAAAACCCAAATTTTGTTTTGAAACCCCTGAAAAACCTAAAGGGCCCTAAGAACCAAAAACCTCATTAAAAAAATAAAATCCCTTAAAAACATAAAAAACCATAAAACCATAAAAAATACTAAAACTTCCTAAAAATCCTAAAACCCTAAAAACCTAAAAACCAATAAAATACAATAAAAATCCTATAAATCTTTAAAAGAACCTAAAACCCCTAAAAGATGATAAAAACCCTAAAAACCCATAAAATTTCCTAAAACTATAAAAAACCCTAAAGACTATAAAATGTCTCTAAGACATTAAAAGACAGAAACATTCTCTAAAAGAATCTAAAAACCCCAAAAGAAACCTAAAACCCCATAAACCCCTAAAGAACCCTAAAAACCCTAAAGGTCCCTAAAAACCCCAAAGGACCCTAACAACAGTAAATAACCCTAAAACCACTAAAAATAATTAATTATCATAAAAATCTTAAAAAAATTATAAAAAATTCACAAAACCCTAAGAACCTAGAAAATATAAAACACCTAAAAAACTCTAAAACCCTAAAATACCCAAAAAACCATAAAAATAAAGAAAACCCTAAAATTGAATAAAAACCTTAAAAACACCAAAAATACCTAAACCCAGAAAAAAAAACCCTAAAAACCCCAAAATAACCTAAGACACCTAAAAACTTTAAAATACCGTAAAACCCCTAAAAAATGTATAACCATAAAAACCATAAAACCCCTAAAAACCTATAAAAAACCATTAAAACCCTAAAATCAGTAAAAACCCTGAAAGAACCATGAAAACCCTATAGCATCATAAAAACTACAAAATGAATAATTCATAAAAGGTAAAAAACACCCCTAAAAGTCCTTGAACCCCTAAAAACCCTAAAAACGTAAAAACCTTAAAAACATTAAAACATTCTAAAACCCTAACAACCCTAAAAACCATAAGAAATCCTAAAAACTATAAAAAAATTAAAAAAAACTAAAACCCCTACAAATAATAAAAAATTTAAAACCATGAAAAACACAAAAGGCACCAAAAACCTATTAAAACACTAAAACCCCCTAAAAACTCTGAAAAATCTAAAACCCATAATAAACAGAAAAAACACTACATCCCCCTAAAAACCATAAAAACTAAAAACCCCCTAAAATAGGAAAAACACTAGACCCCCCAAAAAAACACCAAAATCCATAAAACCCTAAAACCCCTAAAACCCTTAAAAATCCTAAAACCCATAATTAACCTTAAAACCATAAAAAACATAGAAACCCATAAAACCCCAAAACCCCTATAAAATGCTAAATACAATAAACCATAAAACACCTCTAAAACAACCTAAAACCCCTTTAAACCCCTAAAATAACCTAAAAACTACTTAAAACCTCAAAATACCCTTAAAATCATAAAAACAAAAAAAACCCTAAAAGGTCTGAAAATCTTAAAACCCCTAAATACACTAAAACCTTATAAAACTCCAAAATTCCCATAAAACCCTTAAACGCCTTAAAAATCTACAAACCCCTAAAACATTCAAAAGACCTAAAATACCCAAAAAAATATTGAAAAATCCATAAAACCCTAAAACACCCTAAAAACCTAAAACACCCTAAAACACACTAAAACCTTGTAAAACCCATATATACCATAATAATCATAAAGTAACACTAAAACTCTTAAAATATGAAGAAACCCCAAAACCCGAAAACCCTTAAAAACCTTAAAACCCTTAACAACCCCCAAAAAACTTTAACACTCGAAAAAAAATAATTATTAAAACCAAAAAATATATAAAAACTATAAAATCTCTAAGACCATATCAATTTTATAACCATACAACCCTATAAAAATCTTGAAAACCGCTAAAACTCTTAAAAACACTAAAACCCCTAAAAACCGTAAAAAACCCTAAAAACGTATAAAACTCTAAAAAACCTAAATCCTTAAAAACCATAACAAACCTAAAATAACCCTAAAAACCCTAAAACACTAAAAAAACTAAAAACCATAAAACAACCATAAACACCCTAAAAATAAAAAACCCTATAAACACTAAAAATCATAAAAATACATTGAAAACCCTAAAAACCCATGAATCCTTAAATCATAAAACCAAAAAATAAACTCTAAATAAACTCTAAAAATCCCTAAAAACCATTAAAATACCCTAAACGTCATTAAAAACCCAAGAAGACCCTAAAACTTCAAAGACCTAAAAATTACTAGAACCCATGAAAACCCGATTAACTCCTAAAACCCTAAAAACCAAAAAATCTCCTAAAAACCTAAAAATCGCTATAAACTCTAAAAATCCAAAAAATCCCAAAAACCCAAAACCCCCTAAAAAAACTTAATTCCCCTAAAAACATTAAACCCCTAAATAAAAAACCCCCTAAAAACTCTAAAAAATCATGTGTAACCAAAAATCACTAAAACCACAAACAAACAATAAAAACCCATGAAAACCCCTAAAATCATTAAAAACCATAAAAACCCTTAAACCCCTTAAAGATACCTAAAACCACTATAAATCCTAAAAATTCATTACAAACCTGAAACACATTGAGAACCCTAAAACCCCTTAAAACCCTAAAATTCGTAAAACTTTGAAACCCTTTAAAAACCATAAAATCCCTAAAAACTATAAAAACCCTAAAATCCTCAAAAAACCAAAAAAAAAACTCCAAAAACCCTAAAGCACAAAAAAACCCTAAAATCCATAATGCCGTGAAAAAAATAAAAAACCATAAAACCTAAAAAATTCCTTAAAACCATAAAAATCCATAAAAACCCAAAAAAAACATAAATGAACCTAAAACAATAAGAACCCAAAAATTCCTTAAAACCCCTTTAAAATAGGTAAATGTGAACTATAGATTTGAAAAAATATCCATGGTCCCAAGGAAAGTTTATTAAAACAATAACAAAAAAGTATTGTGTTAGCAATTACATTTCCAAATCCCAAAACACAAATAGAAGAAGAAAAAAACAATGTTTCAACAAACATCATACTCGAAATACACTGTATATTAGAAGATATTTTATCGCATCATGAAATGAACCATTACATTTACAACCACCTTTAGAAAAATATCTCATTTCTCATTGAGACAAAAAAACACTCATAGTCTGGCTGATTCAAACCTAAAAAATAGTGGTTTCAAACCTTCCACCTTCCAATGAGAATCTAATAACAATATAAAAGAAAACCTATAGACACACCTTCATGAACAATTCCTTCCAAAAAACACTGAATTTAAATAAGAATAATATATAATATTATGAAATAAACAAAATTGAGAGATATTCTTCAGGACATTATCCTAAGCTAGGAGGTCGTTTAGTTGAAAAAGAATTCATGAATATTATTCACAAGAACTCACAATAGCCCTATACCCACTACCTTATTGTAGAAACAGAATCAAGACCAAGTGAGGGGTTTTATAGTCCAAATTAATGTACTTATAATACAATTATCATTCTTGGATACAATTCAGTTCTATATTTATATATAAGTATAAAATGTAATCATTACAACCCCATACAGCTGTAGTTTCCTTAATCTTTCTCATCCACCCATTTAACAAAATCATCATTGAGCTTGCCCTTAAGAAGCACATCTACTTTAAATTATTTTGTATGTTCTTCTTTAGATATCATTATAGAAAGTCAAGATCCCATGTTGGAAGATCATATAACCATAGTTTTCTTCAAGTGATATTAAAATTTTCATGAACTCTTATTTTTTAAAGGTTGTGATCCACCAACAACTGGGACATTTTTACTTTTAAGAGAACCTAAGAGAAAGTAAATATCTTCCAAAACCATGCATTTTCAGGTTTATAATTATGGGTTTTATCATATTATTTCACCATATGAGCATTATGATCCTAATTTTTATCATATTTTTTATTATCCTTAGCCCTGTAGATGATTTATAGTTGATCCTTCAACATATCACCCTAATTAGGGGTCATCTGGTCCTATAATATATTTATTATGTAAAAATATTCATTATCACCCTTCCATGAGTTTTCTAAACCTGTAGATGATTCCATGTTCCTCTATACATAATGAGCTTAGAAATCATTATAAACAATCAAATTAGATCCATTAGAAATTACAATATCATACCTTCTATTAATCTTAATTTCATCTAAACTCAAATTATGACCCATTTCACAATCACTTGGAAGAACTTTCTTTCCTTAATTTATTTGGATCCCCGATTTTATCATAAAATCAACCACTTCATGTCCATGAGTATTAAAAAGTCACAAACGACAAATCCATTCATTCCACAGGTATTAAAATTGTTCCCAATAGTTTCTTAGATGTTACAAAAAGTATGCATCTTCTCATACACAACTCTTCAGTTTATATAACCATATTCATAAGATAAAACCACTTGATTCATAAGTGTTGATGATAAATTAACCAGATCTAAGATCTGAGAATAATTTCCAAATCTAGAATTACAAGTTTCCTCGTCCATTTTAACTAGGATTCTAACTGAAGAGACAACATCCCATAGACTCAAAATATTCCAATATAACAAATTAAGTTCATAAATTCTCACCCATACTAAATCCAATGTATTTAAAGATTCAAAAGGGATGAAAGAGGAATCACATTATAGAATTAAAAACATACCCAGTTTTTATAGATTCAATCTAAAGCACCATGCACTTCTCTTAAGTTCCTCAAAAGGGAAGATAATATGAAAGTAGTCACATCCTATCACATTAATTCACCTATAAGATAAATCCTAGGCTGAGATGATTCTCGTCTATATCTTATCAAAAACCCTAAACCCCTAAAAACCCTTAAACCCCTAAAAACCCTTAAACCCCTAAAACAATCCTAAAACCCTTCAAAACCAAAAAACCAAAAAAACCATAAACCATAAAAAAACTATAAAAAATTCTAACAAATCCTAAAAACTTATAAATATCCAAAAACCCCAAAAAAACCTTAAAAATTTGAAAAAACCATTAAAAACCCTAAAAATCCCTAAATATCCAAAAAAAGAATCCTAAAACCTATAAAAACTGTAAACAAAATTAAAAACCATAAAAAATTAAAAATCCCTAAAAATAAATGAACCCCCATAGAAACCCTTACAAACCCTAAAAACTATAAAAACAATAAATCCCTATAAACATTATAACACTTAAAACCCTTAAAAACCCTTAAAAACTTGAAAACCCTTGAAAACACTAAAACCCCTAAAAAACCTAAAATACTAAAAACACTAAAAACCTTTAAAACCCCTAGAAAAACCTAAAACCCATAATTAACCTAAACCCCTAAAAACCATAAAACCCCTAAAAAATCCAAAAAGACCCTAAAAACCCTAAAATACTTTAAAAAGGCCCTAAAACCAAAAAACCCTAAAGGCCTTTAAAACCCTATAAAAACCATAAAAGACCCTAAAACCCATAAATAACCTAAAACTCTAAAAAAACTATTAATCCTAAAAATTGTTAAAATCCATAAAAACCTAGAAAAAATACTAAACCTAAAACCCTAACCTCCCCAAACCCCCCCTAAAAACCCAAAAAACCGAAAAAATACCCCAAAACCTCTAAAAATTATAAAACTCCTAAAAAATCCTACTATGATTAAACCCCTAAAACCCTAAAAACCCTAAAAAACCTAAATCTGGAAGGATGGGAAAGAAACGCTAGTTGCTGTCATTGGGAGTGCATAAATACCTGCCTTAATGGCTCCAAGATTGCTGCAACATGACTATTTTGTAGAGTGCCCCCTAAATCAGGAAGCCACCTTTATCCCGGATCAATAACAAGATCATAGCATGGAGGTGGGGAAACGTTCTAATGAGTTCGAGTAGGTGAAAGGTGATGGTCCCACCTATGCCTCCTCAAAGAGGAGGGTGAAGAGGGATTATTCCACTATTCCCAGACCCATGGCTACCCGAGCGTCATCAAATGCGGTTAAGCAGAAAGTCAAAGTTAATCATCAGGAGTAGCAGCGTTCCCCAGAACAAGAAAAACGCAGGGAGAAGTTTCTGACGCTCCTCAAACTTAATGAGAAATACCAGTCAGGGTGGGATGACTCTGACTCCAGCTTTGATGATGCGGCCTCTGAATATGGTGCGGATGGTGACCCTTGTGGTGCGGCTTCTGTTTCGGACTTTTGTGGTGACGTTGACTGATTTGTTTTCTTTTTTGGTCTTTTATTTTCTCATTTTTGATTTTTCTTTTTTGGGTCTTTTGTGTTTTGGGTTGTAAGGGTTTTTGGGTGTGGGTCGTTTGACCCCTCCCCTCCCTTGTCTGTTGTGTCTCTTTTTCTTTCTAATAAATTGGGGGGGGGGGGGGGGGGGGGGAACAGCTCGACCCTCGCATATTCCTTGCCCTAAACGCCTTAAAAACCCTAAAACTCTAAAAAAATCTAAAGGACCTGAAACCATAAAATCAATAAACCCCCAATAAACCCTAAAATCTCTAAAAAACCCTAAAACCCCTAAACACCCATAAACTCGTAAAAGACCCTAAAAACAGTAAAAATATCTAAAACCCCCCAAAACACTTAAGGAACCTAAAACCTAATAAGACGATAAAAACGCTATGAAACTCGTAAAATACAACAAAATACCCTAAACCACCATAAAAACCCTAAAACCCTAAAAACTATAAAGGGCCCAAAAAACCTCTAAAAACTCCTAAGAGACACTAAAACCCCCAAAAAACCCACAAGCATCCTAAAAAATCCCCAAAACCCCAAAAGGACTGTAAAACGCCTAAAAAATACCAAAATGATTCCAGAAAAAAATACCTTAAAGGACCCTAAAAACCCAAAAAATACTAAAGGAAACAAAAAACCCCCCAAATCCTAAAAGATACAAAAACCCTAAAAGACTATAAGACCCTAAAAACCCAAAAACCCAAAAATACCTTCAAAAAACTAAAATCATTAAAATCATTAAAAATCCATAAAAACATGAAAAAATACATAAAGACCCTAAAACCCCGAAAAACTCTTAAATTCCCTAAAACCGTAAAAAACCCTAAACCCACCAAAAAACACTAAAAAATCATAAATGAACCAAAAAACCCTAAAACCCATAAAAACACCAAAACAATAAAAACTATAAAACTACCTAAAATCCTAAACCCCATAAAAACTCTGTAAACCCTAAAATACCATGAAGAACTCTAAAACACAAACACCCATTAAAACCCCTAAAAGAACCTTTAAACCATAAAACCATAAAAACCATAAAAGACCCTTAAAACTAAAAAACCTTAACTTACCCAAAAACCATAAAAAACCTTAAAACCCTAAAAAATAAGAGACATTTAAAACCCCCCAAACCCTAAAACCGCTCAAAACCCTAAAAGACCAAAAGGCCCTTAAAACCCCTAAAAACATTAAAAACCATAAAAAAACCAAAAACCATAAAATTACCCAAAAACCCATAAAAACCCTAAAACCCAAAAAAACTGAAAAGACCCTAAAAACACTAAAAAATCTAAAATATATTAAAAAACCTTAAAACCCTAAAACACTACAAACTTAAAAATATAAAAAATAAAAAAAAATTAAAAAAATTAAAAACCATAAAAATACTAAAAAATATAAAAAACCCTAAAAATAGTAAAAACTATAAAAAAACCCTAAAACCCTAAAAAATCATAAAAACCATAAAAAACCATAAAAATCCACCCAAAACCATAACACCCCCTAAGACCCTAAAAAATCCACAAAAACACTAAAAATAACCAAAAAAACCTTAAAAACTCTTAAATTTTATAAAATATAAAAACCCTAAAGACACTATAAAAACCTGAAAACCCCTAAAACCCTAGAAAACCTAATAACATGAAAAAACCCTAAAAACACTAAAAATAGTTTAAACCACATAAAACACTAAAACACCTAAAAATACTTAATAACATTAAAAAACCTAAAATCACCAAACCCATAAAAACACTTAAAAATAAAAACATTAAATACCCATAAAAACCCATAAAAACCATAAATACCATAAAATATTTAAAATGAAAAAAGACCCCCAATAATCCTGCAAACCTTAATACCCCCAAACCCCTAAAACACTAAAAAAACATAAAATATCTAAAAATACTGAAAACATTTTAAAACCTAACCCCCAAAGACCCTTTAAACCCTTAAAACCCCTAAAAGACAATAAAACCCCTAAAACACATAAAGACTCTAAAAACCTAAAAGACCCTAAACCCCTAAAAGTCCAAAACAATACTTAAACCTCCAACAAACACCTAAAAGACCCTAAAATCCTTAAAGGAATATAGAAACCCCTATAAAGCCCAAAAACCATAAAAACCCTACTAGACTCTAAAAACCCAAAAAACCCCATATAACCCAAAAAACCAAAAAACAAAAAAAGACCAAAAAAAACTAAAAGACCGTAAAGGGCCCTAAAAACACTAAAATCCATTACAAACCTAACAAACCCCTAAAGGACCCTTAAAACCATAAAAACCAAAAACAATAATAACCCCCACCCAAAAAACCTCTAAAGACCCTTTGATTCGTAAAATACCATACAAAAAACAAAAAACCAAAAGGGTCCTAGAAACCCATATGGACCATAAATACCCTAAAAACCATAAAAACCATAAAACTGTTAAACCCCTAAAAGACCGTAAAACCCATTAAACATACTAAACCACACTAAATCCCCCTAAAACCCCTAAAAGACCTTGAAATCTTTAGAAACCCTAAAGGACCGTAAAACACTAAAACCATAAATGGACATTAAACCCTAAAGATCCAATAAATCTGAAAAATCCTAAAAGACTGAAAAAACCCTTAAAACCCTTAAAAGACTGTAAAAATGTAAAAACCCACCAAAACCCTTAAAAACCTAAAAGAAACTAAAACCCCTAGTAACCCCAAAACCCCTAAAACCCAAAACCCCACAAAAACCCTAAAAACACTAATACCCTAAAACCCAAAAAAATCTTAAAATCCAAAAAACCCTAAAAAACCTAAAACCCAACAAAATCCTAATAACCAAAAAACCAAAAAAACCCTAAAAAAAACCCCCCAAAACCCCATAAAAATCTTAATAACATTAAAAAATCCTAAAAACCATAAAAAATAAAAAAATATTAAAAACCACTAAAAACCTTAAAACCCACAAAAAAACAAAAAAACCAACAAAATACTAAAAAACCTAAGATACACTAAAACCCTAAAAAACAAAAAAATAAAAAAACACATAAAACCCTAAAGAAAAACCCCAAAAACTACATAAAAATACATATAAAAATACTAAAAACTAAAAAAAAATCCTAAAACGCCCTAAAAATCTAAAAAAATAAAAACCAAGAAAACATTCCTAAAACCATAAAAACTGAACAAAACATCTCAAAACCATAAAACCCTAAAAACTCAAAAATTATTAAATAACCATAAAACCATAAAAGACTAAAAAATACCTAAACCCCCTAAACCCCTACAAACCCTGAAATCATGAAAACACCTAAAAAACCTAAAAATCCCTAAAAACCCTAAACCCAAGAAACCCCAAAACACTAACAAACCCAAAAATAGTAAAACCCATAAAACTATTGAAACCCTTAACACCCTAAAAATATTAAATATCTAAAAAAACCATAAAACCCCTAAAAACACTTAAAAATAAGTAAATCCTAAAAAACCCCATTAAGACCCTAAAAATAATAAAAGTCTTAAAAACCCATAAAAACCCTAAAGTAATAGATTACCAAAAACCCTTAAAGGACCCTAAAAATCCTAACAAAACCCTAAAATACCCGAAAACTGTTAAAGACCCTAAACACCCAAAAAAACCCCTAAAACCCCTATAAAAACACTAAAAGACCCATAAAAACCCTTAAACACTCTCAAATCCCTCAAAACCCCAAAACCATAAAAACCCAAAAAATACACAAAAAACCCTCAAAATGCAAAAAAAACAATAAATAGCCCAAAATCCCTAAAAATCACAAAATCCATAAATATCCACAACGCCATAAAAATCCTAAAAACCCTAAAACCCTAAAAAAATAAAACCCTAAAACCCAATAGCCTTAAAAAATCATAAAAAACATAAAATTACCATAAACCCCTTAAACATGCTAAACCCCCTAAAAATCCAAAAACCCTAAAAACACTAAAATACCTAAAAGACCCCAAAATCCCCAAAACCCCAAATAACCCTACAAAATCATAAGAACCCCTCCAAAAACTATAATACCATAAAACCGTAAAACAACCTACAAAACCATAAAAGAGTAAAACCCCTTAAAATCCTAGAAAACCCTAAAACCCAAAAACCTCATAAAAAGACACAACAAAACCATAAAACCCCTAAAACTCCTAAAAACCCTAAAAATCATTAAAACCCCTAAAATATTAAAAGACCATAGAAATTTATAAAAACCTATAATACCAAAAAACACCCAAATCCATAAAAATTATAAAAAATCCTAAACCCAAAAAACTCTAAAAACATAATAATCCTTACAACCCAAAAAACCCTAAATCACCCATAAAACCCTAAAACCCCCAAAAACCTTAAAAACACTAACTAAAATAAACCCTAAAACATTTGAAAACCATTAAAAACGCTAAAAAACAATAAACCGTTAAAAATTTATAAAAACTGAAATAAACCTAAAAATCCTAAAACCCTTAAAAATCCAAAGAACCCTAAATACCTCTAGAACCGTTAAAACCCCTATAAAAAAATTAAAGAACTTAGAACCTTAAAACCCAAAAAAGAATAATGAAAACCATAATAACACCTAAAAACCCTAAAAACACCCTAAAGGGCCCTAAAAACCTAGAATCCCTAAAAACCCTACAACCCCTAAAAACCTTAAAAATCCAAATCACACTAAAAATCCAAAAAACCAAAAAACCCCATAAAATACACTAAAAACCCAAAAACACCAATAGACACTAAAACCCCTAAAAACTGTTAAAGAACCAAAACCCCTTATAAAAACCTAAAAGATCCAAAATAAACTTAATAAAACCCTAAAGACCATAAAATACCCTAATATCGTGAAAAGATTATAAAAACCCAAAAGTAACAAAAAAACCCCTACGAAACCATAGAAGACCATTAAACACCCCAAAAATCTTGAAGAACCCTAAAAACCCGAAATGAATACAAAAACCCTAAAAGTAGTAAAGGACCCCAAAAACCTGAAAGAACCCTGAAATCCCTAAAAATATGAAATGGCCCTAAAAAACCAAAAGACCTTAAAACCCCTAAAACTATAAAATAACATAAAACACCTAGAGCCTTTAAAACCTCTAAAACCCTAAAATACCCTAAAACCCCAAATAGACCTAAAAAACCTAGAACCATAAAAACCATAAAAACCACTAAATAGCCTAAAAACCCTAAAAATGACCTAAAAGATACTAAAAACCCTAAAAGAATTAACAGCTCCTAAAAACTATAAAAAAATCTAAAAAATCTTAAAACCCAAAATGTCCCTAAAAATATTTTAAACCCCAAAAACCGTAAGAAAATCCTAAAACACTAAAAAATATAAAAACTATAAAAAACCCTAAAACCCCCAAAACACCCAAAAAATAAAGAAGGTACTGAAAATCCCAAATGATCCAAAAAAATTTAAAAATAAAAAAAGACCTGAAAAATCCCAAAAGGCCATAAAAGATCCTAAAAACAAAAAAAATCATAAAAGTATCTGAAATAGAAAAAAACCTAAAAACCAAAAAACATTAAAAGACACTAAAAATCATAAAATCTAAAAAACCCCCTAAAACACTAAAACACCTAAATACCCTAAATACCATGAAAATGCTAAAATACCTTAAAAACTCTAAAAAATCAAAAAAATAATTAAAACCTTAAAAATAATTAGAAAACATAAACACTCTAAAAACACTAGAAATAAGAAAACCTAAAATCCCAAAAAATTCCTAAAAACCCTTAAAAATCATAAAAAATAAAAAATAAAGAATTCAAAAAACCAAAACCATAATATACCAAAAACCCAAAAAACCCAAAAAACCTAAAAACACCACAAGACCTAATAAACCCTAAAACCCTCACAACCCACAAAAACCTAAAAACCCCTAAGATACCATAAAACCATAAAAACACAAAAAAAAATACCAAAAGAAAACACAAAAAACCTAAAAGATACTAAAATCCCCAAAAAACCCTCAAACCCCAAAAGCCAAAAAAATCAGAAAACCCCAAAAAACCAACAAACACTAAAATACCTTTTTAAAGGAAAATTCAAAGTTCATTTTATTAAAAATAAAAATTAGATATTGTGATAATATGGATGGGGTCATACTAGAAGATATAACATCTTTCCAAGTAATCATCAGAGATCGTAATCAAATTGGTAGAAAGAATCATAATCATCATAAGAGTCTATGGGACCATGAGACCTGGTAAACATCATTGGATTCGAGTATGAGTAGTCTTTCCAATGTCTTAATTTTCTAGGAAGTATGACTTTAGAACCTTTATCATCCCTAGAAATGTTTTTTTTTCTCATAGAAAATTCCTGAATAAAGGAATGATTTTAGGAGAATCATTCACTATATCATCCCATTTTCCACACATACCATGTGTTTCTATTAATTTTTTGATTTCCTACTAGACATTTGAGATCTTGTCACCACCACTTGGATTTTAATGACCCTTAAATGTGATATTAGCTTCCAATGAAAAATTATCACCAAAATTTATGAATCTATCCTTTTACTAAACTTATTCATGATTCTATAACATCTAGACATTATCTTAAGCCTCCCATGTCACCTATGCCGATTTCTCAGAAGACTCATCATCTATTTGTAAAGAACCATCATTGAAAATCTCTTTGCCCATACTAAGAGTGGATTTTATATCACCAATAGAAACCACATTATTATGTATTGTATTCCTCTTCAATTTCACCAGAAGCCTCATGATTCCATTTTAATGAACAAAAATAGAAAAAAAATATTGCGATAATTATTCTTGACATGACCAATAATTTTACAACATAGATAGAAATATAAAAGTACATAATATTCCACTTTTAAAGACATATCTTCATTCAGTGGTGATATAACTAAATTATAAATCAAACAAGAGTTGAAGTATACCTCCACTAGGAATAGAGAATAGTGACTAAATTGGAAACCACATTGTTCCTATATATTTTGATCATAATTCCCACAACATATGCTGTATCAAATAAAATATTAGGGTACAATAAGATCCCATTAAGATCAATAATTTTGATCTAAACATGAGACCTATTATTTTTTATAGAAAATGGATTGAACCAAAATTTCCTTCTTGAAAGAAGACCATACCTGGACTTAAAGCAACTGAACCGAACCCCCATGCCTTACGCTTTAGATCTTCTGATTGGAAGATGATGTGAACGAATCACTAAACCATGGGAATACATATCTAATCAGAAAAAACCCATATAGAGGACAACTTCATAAATAAATCATTTATTTTCTAGGGCTATCCTCCATCAGGTATAACAAGCCTAGAAATGATGGAGTGCTCAAAATATTTTTACCTATCAAGAATAGTCTCCCTATTTTCATACACATGGGTAGTGCCTCCTTTTTCACAATTCTCACAAGAATAATATATTTTTTTGAAATGAAATTTTTCTTCTTTTTGAGTTTACAAAATTAGAACATGAGATATCTATTATCCTCCTAGTGTCTATCAGAGGAGTCCAAATACCAGATTGATCCAACCTAGTTGTTGTTTGGTCCGACACTATCACAACTGCAATATAAGACCGATGTTGCCCGCATGCTTCATGAACCAAAACAACAGATCATCGATTCACAACATTCACCTAAGACACTGATGATCAGAAACCTCTATTTACATCGATCGCTGCCTCCATAGTCTAGTTTGAATCATTCATATCATTCTCATCAATCGTATTCCTATAAATCCCTACTGCAACCACAAAGGGGTGATGAGGGTCGTTATCCTCATCCAAATCTACCTTAAACCAATAATCTCCTTCAACATCGCTTTCCGCCACCAGATTAATCTGAGCCTTATTAAAATCATTCAACACAGTCAAATACCATTGATCTTTAACCTTGGTGTATTTTTTCATCTCAGTCACCTTAGCCAAAAAACTAAATATGAAGGATCCATTAGATCATACATCGACCGTCATTAACGATCATTGGGTTCCTTTAGTTTCTTCTCCTCCTGTAAAAAGAATTGAGCCATGAAAATTGAGTAACCACACTTACGTGATACTCAAACCTTATATTACACCAGAGATTTCATCACTCAAGATCTCTCCAACCTGCTAAAAACATTACAAAATCCTTAAACTCGTAAAAAAATAAAAATAACAAAAATAAAAAACATAAAAAACCTAAAACCCCTAAAAACACTAATAACATTAAAAACCCAAACAAACCATTAAATTATTGAATACCCTAAATACCTAAGAACCCATAAAAACCCTCAAACCCTAGAAAACCCTAAAAACACTAAAAAACCCTAAAACCCCTAAAAACGTCTAAAAACCTTTAAAACTCAAAAACCTTAAAAAACCTTAAAAATTAAAGGACCTTAAAATCTCTAAAAAAACATAAAACCCTTAAAAATCCTAAAAAACCCTAAAAACCATAAGACCCCATAAAACCCTAAAAATCCATTAAAACCCCTAAAACACTAAAAACTCTAAAAACCCCTAAAAGACTCTAAAAACTCTAAAAACCCATAAAAGACCCCAAAATTCCCAAAATTCCTTAAAAGACCATAAAACCACCCAAATCCCTTAAAGACCCTAAAAATCCCAAGATCCCTAAATGTCCCTAAAAACCCAAAAATCTATTAAAAGACCCTAAAACCTCTAAAACAATTAAAGACACTAAAAACCCTTAAACATGACTCAAAGACCATAAAATACCCTGAAAGATAAATGATTCTAAAAAGCCCTAAAATAACCTAAATGACCTTAAATAATATAAAAACCCAAAAGAAAATAAACTTAAAATTCATAAAAACCCAAATGGGCCCTAAAAACCCTTAAGAGCACTAAAAACACTAAAAATACCAAAAAAACTAAAACCCCTAAAAACCCTAAAAACCCAAAAAACATTAAAATACCCTAAAACTATGAGAACCATAAAATATCCTAAAGGAAACTAAAACCATAAAACCCGAAAAGAACCTAAAACTCCTTAAAACCGCCTCAAAATACTAAATGTCCCTAAATGCCCTAAAACCCTCTAAAATACCATTAGCCCTCCAAAAACCAAAAAACACCCTAAAACCCCCAAATATACCTAAAAGACCATAAAATCCCTATAAACCATAAAACCCCTAAAAACCATAGAAAACACTAGGAAACATTAAAAACACTAAATGACCGTAAAAGAACCCTAAAATTACAAAACCCTTAAAAACACCAAACCCCCCTAGAAACCCAAAAAATCTGCAAAACCATAAAAACACTTAAAGTTACTTAAAACCCAAAAAACACTAAAATAGTAAAAAATCCTAAAAACCCATAATAGCCCTAAAAATCCCATAAAACCCGTAAAAATCCTAAAAACCCTAAAAACCTTAAAAACACTAAAAAAACCCTAAAAACCCTAAAAACATAAAAAAAAAATATAAAACTGATAAAAACTTTAAAAACCCTAAAATGATAAAAAATGCAAGAAACCCTAAAACCCCTAAAAAACCCCAAAAAAAATGAAATACCCTAAAAAATCATTAAACCTCTAAAAAAACTCTAAATAAAAATAAAACCATAAAAAATCGAAAAACTCTAAAACCCCTAAATAAGACAAAAAAAGAATAAAAATCCCCCTAAAACCCTAAAAACCCTAAAACCTCTCAAATACCCAAAAAATCACGAAAAACCCTAAAACCCCAAAAAAACCACTAAAACCTCTAAATCCCATAAATAGCCCAAAACCCTAAAATACTAAAACACCTAAAATCGCTAAAAACCTATGAAAAACTCTAAAACCATGTAAAAACCCCCTAAATCCCAAAAAAACACATAACCCCCCCCCAAACATCAAAATGAACAAAACCCCCTAAAACCATAACCCCCTAAACCCCTAAAAATCAAAAAAAAACCCCAAACTCCTAAAAAACCTAAAACCCTAGAAATAATAGAAAAACAATCATAATAACACATAAAAACCCTAAAATCCTAAAACTACAGAAAACCCTAAAATCACAAAAAAACATTGATAATCCTAAAAATCCTAAAAATCATAAAAAAACTAAAAACCCTAAAAACCTACAACCCCCTTAAACACCCTTAACACACAAATAAACCCTAAAACCCTTAAAAACATAAAAAACCTAAAAATACATATAACCCAAAAACCACTAAAACCTATAAAAGACCCTAAAAATCCTAAGAATGCCATAAAAGACCCTAAAACACTAAAAACCTAAAATAACCCAAAACACCTATAAAACCCCTAAAATACTAATCAAACCCCTTAAACACCCAAAAAACATAAAAATACTAAAACCCCTAAAAACTATGAAATTCTCTTAAAACCCCCAATAAACACTAAAAACCCTTAAAGACCCTAGATGACCCCTAAAACACCTAAAAATAAAAAAAAAAGAATAAAAAATACAAAGTTATTTTTAAAAACCCCTAACATCATTAAAATGCTAAAAATACTAAATCATCCCAGAATCCCTAAAAACCTTAAACCCAAAAAAAAAAGTTGAAAAAAACTAAAAACCCCTAAAAATAGAAAAATACCCTAAATACCCATAAATACATAAAACAACCTAAAATACATAAAAACACTAAAAAACTAAAACCATAAAAAACTAACACCCTTAAAATCCCTAAAACCCTAAAAACCATTAGAAACCCCCCAAAACCCAAAAACACCTAAACCCCAAAGCCCCCTAAATATACCTAAAAATAATAAAAACCCCCAAAACATTCGAAAACACTAAAAGACCATAAAACACCTAAAGCCCTTAAATCCTGAAAAGAACTTATACCATAAAAATCTTAAACTATGTTAACAAACCCTAACAAACCGAAAGTACATTAAGATCACAGTAAGATATATCCTTTGAAACCTTTGAAGGCGATGGCCGCCATGCCCCTCCCTCCCCCCTTAATGGGGGAGGGATCTTCAATATCTTTTGATGGTTCATGGAAACTTACCTTCACTCCTTTCTATGTCCCTGACTTCCTACCTCTGTTTCCTTGGATTGATATTTACCCTAAGGTACCCAATTTGTATGAACACCATCCGCAACTCCCCATATGGATTTTAGAGTTTAATGAGGCCTATTCGATTCTTATCTTGACACTGATAGCTCGATTCCTGAATTAATGACCTTCTGTGGAATCTGATGACAAAATTATCTTTGGATATTGGGGTTTTAGGACCAAACTATGGTGGGGTTACTCGATGACCTTCATATCATGATAAATTTCATGATAGAGGAGGAATTGATCCATACATGGTCCTAATCCCCTTGAAGCTTCAACGAAGTTAGATTCTTCCTCTTTAGGTGGAGTTTTTATCTTCATATGAACCACGACTCACCAATGACTTCTACATGGGTTATATTTTCATAACATTCTCTCCCATTACAAAATATTTCTATCATTCATATTCTTGGGAATCTCATGGGATGCTATATATGTTTGGATAGAAGGACCTAGGTGGTTTTTATCCCTTTCCTCCAAGAATCATATTTGAACTGGAAGTGTCTAGTGCACCGATTGATTTTGTGTTGATTGTTGTTGGTGAAGTATTTCGTTACAAACAACCAGTCATCTTTGAATCATTGGTGGACTTTGTTTTCTTCCTGTAAGAAATTGGGTCACCCCAATAGGGTTTTTAGGAAAGGGAGAAAGAACATAAGGGGTGTGGGGCTAGCTTAAGGGGTTCTTGGTGTTAGAGCAAAGCCTATTTAATAGTCTACAGTTGAAGAACAAGTTGTATCTATTGAAGGGGTTGAAATTCCTCTAAATAATTCCCAATGATTTCCCTATAAGATGAAGGTGATTGTAGTATTTGAGGATTTAAAACATGTCCTGTGGATTGGGTGTGATAAGGGGGAGCTGGAAACTGAAGAACGAAATAAGGTCATGAAGGTTGTTTTGATATGTGGTGATGAGGATGTGGCCGGTGCAGGGGATGTGCAAGCTAGTGTAGGTGTCGTGGAATTTCCAGTTCAAGTGGTGGAGATAAAACAAGATGAAGAGTTTCCAACACCTTAAATTCTAAGGCCTCCCATCTTGGAGTCTTCCCTAGGTGCTTCGGGGGAGGGAAGAAACTTCATAGAAGGGATGGAAGGTCATGTGAATAATGACAGCGTGATGCAGACACAAGTTAACATATCATTGTGAAACTGGTTTGAAGGTTTGAGTTTGAGGAGCTGAGTGATGACCAATAAGATATGCAATAGGAGATGGACTAGAAAAGGGGACATTCCTTATGAGACTAAATCTGCTGTGGTGTTTAAATTGGATGTTGATATGGGTATGCAATTATATTTATCATACTAATCTAATGTAATTGTTGTGAATGAAGATGTTTATGATGTTCAAGTCACTGGGGAGTAGCCTAAAGATTTTTCCTTGGTGGGCACTAATAGGCAACCAAAATTTATGGGCCATGGTTTTGTGAAGTCAAATGGATAGGACAAGATTATTCTAAAATCATGGGGTGGAGTCCATGACACTAATACAGAAAAAAGGATCTTCAGAAGGAGTCTAGGAAAATGTATGGCTCCTCTCACATTTTAGGTAGGTGGGGGAATGTATCTGATGACAATAAAGAGAATGATTGTAGCACCACTAAATCCTGGAGTTGTTACAAAGAATCCTTTAATCACATTGTCTTGAATGAGGGGGGAAAGGTGAATGACAATGATTGAGTCATCTCTGGTTCACCAAAGAGAAGGTCGATGAAGGATTATTTCAACATGCCAAACACTGTGCCTACCAGATCCTCTTCAATGGTTTCAAATATGATTGATGTTGATCCCAAATGAGGGAAAGTTACTAAGAACTCTTCTAGGGAGAAACTCACATATGAATAGCTATGGTTCAGGGAGAGGTATATCATGCTTCTCAATCAATACAACTCGCAATCTGAATGGGAATCGGCTGATGCTGGTGCAACCTATGAATTATGCTTATGGTGAGGAGTTTGATTCTTTTGATATGTAGTTTATTTTCTGGATGTGGTATTCTTATCTTTATTTCTATTTTTTTCTCTTAACTTTTATTTTATTAATAAATTTGGGGGACCAGGCATGCTTGTTCCTTCACCTTCTCTGCCTAAAAAACATGAAAAATAAAAAAAACCCTAAAAAGTCTCTAAAACCCTTAATAAACAATAGAGAACATAAAATAACCTAAAAACCCTTAATACCCTAAAACCCCTAAAAATCCTAAAACCCTAGAAAACCTCTATAGACATTAAAACCCATAAAAACCCTAAAATCTATAAATACCCTAAACCCCCTAAAACCCCTAAAAATATTAATAACCCTAAAATCCAAAAAACCCCCTAAAAAACCAAAAAACATAAAACCCCCTAAAACCCTAAGAACACAAAAACCCAAAAAACTCTAAGAAAACCATAAAAACCCAAAAATCCTTAAATCCCCCTAAAACCCCCAAAAAAAATCCTAAAACCACTAAAAACAGAAAACCTTTTGAAACCCCTAAAAATATTAAAATATTTTAAACCCCCTAAAATCCCATCAAAATCATAAAATATAAAAAACGCTAAAACCCTAAAAAATCTCTTAAAATATTCTAAATACACAAAAAACACCTAAAAACCATAAAAGACCGTAAAAAATAAAAAACCAAAAAGTCCCTGAATAACCCTATAAAACCCCTAAAAGTCCCTAAAACCATCAAACACCCTAACAATATCTAAAAAAAATCCTAAAACCCTTAAAACCAAAAAAACTATAAAAACCCTAAAACCCAAAAAACCTTAAAACCCAAATAACAATAAAGACCTTAGAAATCCATAAAAATCCTAAAACATCCATAAAGATCCTAAAACCCCTAAAAATTATAAAAACTATAAAAAAATATAAAAACCCAAAAACCAATCAAAAAAATAAAAACCATATTAACCCATATAAATCCATGAAATACCCGGAAAACACTAAAACCCCTAAGAACCTTAAAAAACCCTACCTACAATAAAAACACCAAAAACTATAAAACCCCTAAATAGCCCTTAAAATACCTAAAACTCTAAAACTCTGAAAAACCTTAAAACCTTTTAAACCCTTTAAATCCTAAAAAGTATCTAAAACCCTAAAAACCCAAAAACCCTAAAAACTGTAAAACCATTGAAAAAAACTTAAACCAATAAAAACCCTAAAATCAGAAAAAAAACAAAAAACACCCTTAAAACACTAAAAAACATTAAAACACTAAAAATTATTTAAAAAATTAACAACCATAAAACACTTAAAATCCCTAAGGTCCCAAAAAACCCTAAAAAGCATTAAAAAACTAAGAAACTCTTCAAAACCTTTAAAAATCCTAAACACCATAAAAATGAAAAAAACCATTAAACCATAGAGACCCTAAAAACCGTAAGAAATCTCTAAAATCCCTAAAATACCTAAAGGATGGCGGCTCTGGCGATTCTGGCGATTCTGGCGATTCTGGCGATTCTGGAGATCCGACTCCCTCGCAATGGCAGTTTCCTTCCAGGTTGATGCCGATGGAAAATGAAGAGCCTCCCCCATTATCTAAGGGGGAGGATCCTCTCTTGGAGGACATTTCGTCGCTCTCCTCTGCTGATTCATTACCCTCCTTCCCGAGAACGGTGCTCTGCCCGAAGGTTCCAGAGTTTTTTGAAGGTTGTCCGCAGCTTCCACTCTCGCTTCGAGAGTTTGCTGAAGCTTCAGATCTGCACTGCTTGACTCTGGTTGCAAGCTTCCTGTCACGGTGACCCCCGGTTTCCACTTTCGACAGGTTCGTTTTTGCTTTCTGGAATCTTAGGGCTCGGGCGATTGTGGGCTTGATCGATAGATCCCACATCATGATTCACTTTGCCATTGAGGAAGACCTGGTTTTAGCCTGGTCAGCAGCTCCTCAGTCATGTATTGGTGCTCGTTTCTCCCTCTTTCGGTGGAGCTTTGATTTTCATCTGAAGCATAGTTCCCCGATTGCTACTACCTGGGTGAGATTTCCTGAGCTTCCCCTTCCCTTTCAAAATATCTCCATTATCTCGATGCTTGGGAATTTGGTGGGGCGGTTCCTATGTGTGTATAGTCGGACTAGGGCCCTTTGTCATCCGGTTTCACCAAGGGATTTTGTTGAAATTGATTCTTAGAAGTCTCCTATTGATGTTGTCTGGATTGCAGTGGGGGAGGAACTTCGATGGAGACAGCCTATCATCTTCGAGAAATGGCCGGTTTTCTGCTCATCTTGTTGGAGCTTTGGGCACATTGATCACTCTGGAGGATGCTCTGGCACTGTCAGGGGTGGTAGTTCTCTGGCTCGCATGTCTTCTGGTGAGATTACCCTCCCTCTGGTGGAGGTGAAGGGGACAAAGGGTGTGGCTCCCTCCCAACCTCTGAGTACTGATTTTCCCAGTTCGTCTGCTGTGCTGGATGGAAATGATTTAGAGGTGGCCCTGATGGATTAAGGTGGTTTCGTTGTGAGTCTGACTAGAGGTGCTAGTGTTTCAGGGGAATGTTGATGAGGAAGATGTGGTGCTGGATGAGAGGGAGAACCAGGCTTCTGCTAAAGGCGCCTACGGGTATGGTGACTCCCCTAGGAGGAAGACAGGTTTAGAGGAAGATGCGGGGATGGGAGTCGGGGAAGAAAATGTAGAGGAGGACTGTGCTCTGGATCTAGAACGAGATGATACAGCTGGCTTGAAGGATGCAGTCTTAGAGAAGCCTGCCGAGGAGGATGTGCAGGTGGCAGATATCATGAAGGAGGCCGTGGTTGCTCAAGGCCCGAGGACTGGAGATGAGTGGCACTTTTCTTCAGGTGAGGAAAGGTCCATCATGGGTGAAGAGACCTAGATCCCTGCGGGGCCACACATGAACTGGCGTGATGCCCCTCTGGTTCTGTCTGGATGTCTAGGCATGGGGGGACCTGACATGGGGACTAGGTTACCTCCTCCCTCTACAGCACAAGTGATGCTGAGGATCCTCCCAGTATGCCGGGAAGTACTGGTGATGCTGGTGCCATGGACCTGGAGAGGGCTATGGTCCTTCATGGTGTCCCCTTTGCTGAAGATTTCTGTGTGCAGCTGCATGAGATGGTGTGGGTTGAACGGGAAAGGTTCTCGCTTGAGGATGAAGCCGAGAGGCTCAGGGAACGGTTCTCTGAAGCTGACCGCCGGATAAATGCTACTATGGCCAGGCCAAAGGAGAAAAGAGGTGATGAAACTCCTGGGATAGACTATAAGAAAGGGAAGGAAACATCGTCCAGTAATGGTATCACTTGTGCGAAGGTGGGTGTTGTAGCTGGATCCACTTCTTCCCCTCCGAGACGATGACGGAGGAAGGATTACTCTGCTCTCCCGCGTCCCATGGAAACTAGGGCCTCTTCACGAGCTGTAAAAATTAATCTAAAGGTGAATAAGTGAGAGCGGATTTCAACTTCTGTAGAGAAAAAGAAGGATAGGATGAAGCTGCTATCCAGGCTTGGCATGCAAGAGGATTTTGAGTTTGGATGGGACTCAACGGACGTGGGTGATGAGTCCGATTTCAGTTCTGCTAATGTAGATGATGGATTTGGTGTGGGCATGGGGTTTCGAGGTTCGAAGTAGGAAGATTTTGTTGGGGATGTTGACTGATCCTCCCCTTGTGTGCTTTTCTGTTTGAACTTTTGATTTGTTTGTTTTTATTTTCCTTTTCTTCCTCTCTTCCCGTGGCCTTTGGGCTGAGGCCGTAAGGGTTTTTGGGTGTGGATCGGTGGATCCCTCCCCTCCCTTGTCTGCAGTGTCTGTGTCTTTTCTTTTAATAAAATTTTGGGGGGTCCCAAGAATAGCCTAGACCTGAGCCTTCCTTGCCTAAAAACCTTAATAACCCTAAAAAACTCAAAAAACCCAAAAAACTCCTAAATCCATAAAAACTATACAACCCTATAAAACCCCCTAAAGCCCTAAACACTGTAAAATACGTTAAAACCCATAAAAACCATAAAAATACTAAAAATTGTGTAAAACCCAAAACTCCATAAAACCCTAAAATAATATAAAAACACAAAAATCACCCCCAAAACACTAAATAACCGTAAAATACCTTGAAATACCATAAAATTTCAAAGAAATAAAAGATATTAAAAACCATAAAAGATCTTAAAAACCCTAAAAACCTAGAAAGATTCCAAACCCCCTAAATGAAAATGAAAATCCTAAAATCCCAAAAAATAACCAAAAAAACTTAAAAGAATCTAAAATCTCTAAAACCCCCAGAAAAACCCTAATAAACCATAAAACCCTAAAAACCACCAAAGGACCCTAAAAGCTAAAAAATCTAATGGACCCTAAAAGCACTTGAAACCTTAAGGGACTTGAAAAAACCCGAATACCCCTAGAAGACACTAAAACCCCTAAAAATCCTAAATGTCATTAAAAACAATAAATCCCATAAAAGGTACTGAAAATAAAAAAACCTAAGAGAAAATAAAATACCCTAAAAACCCAAAATAATCTAAAACCCATAACAACACTAAAGGACCCTAAAACCCCTAAAAGACCCAAACAACCTAAAAGACCCCTAAAGGGCCCTAAAACCCTTAATAGACCCTAAAAACCCCAAAACCAAAAAGGAACCTATAATCTCTAAAGGACCCTAAATACTCTAAAAACCCTAAAGTATCATAAGGACTGTATAAAACAAAAAAACCCTTAAGACCCAGAAAGCCCAAAAAATCCCTAAAACCCCAAAAGCCCTAAAAACACTAGACCCCCTAAAAGTCCCTAAAAATCCCTAAAAACAAAAAAAACCCTAAAATTTTTAAACAAAAAAACCCTAAGAACCTTAAAAGAACATAAAAACCATAAAAAACTTTAAAATACCCTAAAAAACTATAAGATAATTTAAAAGAACTAAAAGACCCTAAAATAACCAAAAAACACAAAAAATAGTAAAAAACCTAAAACCATAAAAACCATAAAAACCCTAAAACCCCTAAAAACCCTCATAAACCACTAAATACTCTCCAATCAATAAAACCCCAAAATTCTCTAGAAATAATTAAAACCCTAAAAAACCCTAGAAACAACTGAAACCCCCATAAACCCCTAAAAACCCTAAAAACCTAGAAACCACATAAACCTGTTAAAATCCTAAAAACCCATGAAAATCCCAATAAACTGATGTTTATATTGGGATCAGTTTCCTGCACTGATAAGGGGGTTTAATCAGTGGATAGAAATTTTTACAATATATTTTGAATATAAATAATCATTTTTGACATCTTAAATTATGATCCACTCAAAAGAGAAAATATCATCCTCACATGATCATGTGGAAAATAAAAAGAAATGAATACATAGATTTTTCAATGTTGAAATTCAATGTGGATACCTACTCCTTATTATGGCTAGTTTCTCCCCCAACTATTTATTCATTTCACTATATGCCCAATTGAAATTACCTATTATGAATTCATGTGGATTCCCACCAAACATGTTAGGAGTCACACCCAACATAATAGCTTCACACTGCTAAACAAAATATGTTTTCAAAAATGAAGAAGATCACCAGTAAAACTATGTTGCTTAAGAAAAAATAATAATGATCCTATTAAATGAGTCTCCAATATATATAATAAAGATTTTTTCACAATGTTGTCTTGAGAACACAACAAAAAAATTCTGAGACTCAAATTCAATATTTTGAAGATGTGAGTTTCATCAGTTTTTGATCATTGAGGAATAAAAACCTCAGCTTTTGACTCATCCTATGGTTTTCTATGTCTCTCACTATCATCTCTCTATTGTACGCCATTGGGTTCCTCTCTTTTTCTCACTACCAACTCCCTCCTACATGTCAAATGCTTCCACCTTACATTGATTGTTGAAGTGAAAAACATATACTCATTAAAGCCCCATAATCTCTATAACTGTATTTAAAAATAATATCTTTGATATGGATTTATAAATGGAAGCATGTTATATATGAGTGATTCAAAACCATCCCTAAAGTGAAATAAATAAAACAATTTAGAGAACTTTAATTATGAAGGCCTGTAGAATGGAAATTTGTATGTTGTTAAGACTCAAAATCATCTACATAGAAAAATTATCCATGTAGTTTTCATTAAGAAATAAAAATGTTACATATTCACCTACATGATTAAGAATATTTCTATGTCGTAAATTATCTACGAGATTTTCAATTGGCTGTGTAGAAAATCGACTATGTGAAACATTTGGCTAGGTGGATCGTTCGGGTACATGGTGGAATTGAATACATGATTCACCAATGTTGTGAAAATAGATATGTGAATCATTTATGTGGATTTCCATTCACCAATTTAGTTACATAGAGTAAACGACTATGTGAATCTTCCCTTTTGAAAAAAAGTGAGATGGATCTAGAAACCACTCAAATCAAATAGAACAACATTATCTGAACCCCTTCCCTTCTAAAAAACACTTTCTTGCATCATGAAACTTTCATCCATGATATTTAATCATATACAAACCACATAAAGCACCAGAATAGTTAATATATCCTCATATAAGGTTGTTAACAAATAAAACAACCCATAATCACAAAGAACAATGATATCTTCAAGCTTTCTAAAGAAAATCCATAATTCCATGGGTTTCTTCATTCATCCACTTTAGATTTTTTGACAATTAATTAAAAACCCCATGACTTACCATACCTTAAAAAACACTTGGTTCCTAAATAAAAAATCACCACCACATAATCACCAATGAGAGGAAATTATTAAAGAATTCTTCATCAACTCTGGGGTGATATTACCTTCCTATGACTCCATAATACTCACAACCTTCATCATGAACTCCTTAGGTAATTTATCATCATTGGGAGAACATATTCAGTATCATCAAATTTTAAAAATTCCCCTATAAAGTTACACTCCCCCTTCATCATGAGATTCTATTCTCCTTTGGAAATAGAATAAAAAGGACCATGTGGGATCTCAATGTAATATAAATTCAAGAGTATGGATAAGGATGAACATGAATTTTCAACCTTAATTCCATAAAACACTATCTTAATAGTGATTTGGTGAAAGTATCTACAATCTGATTTTTTATATAAATGTATTCTAGCTTGATATAATTCCATTAAACCTTTTCATTGATAAAATTATGTCTTATATCAATATGATTGGATCTTGAATATTGTACTTTAGTTTTAGAGAACCCTATAGATCTTTGATTATCATAAGAAATTTTTAGTAGTATCTTAGTTTTAATCTTCAAATATTCTAACTGCACTTGCATCCAAATAATATATTTAAATTGATGTGTAGATGCCATATTTTATACCTCAGTCATACTCAGTGTCACTCAATTATGCTTCTTATTTTACCAACTAACACAAGTCTATACCAGAAAGAAAGTTCAACCTGAATTTGATCTTATGACTATGTATTCATTGACCCAATATGTATCTGTAAAGGCCAATATTGTTTTATATGAAATGTGTATATATATAATCCCATAGATTAGAGTTATTTTGATATATCTCAATGTTCTTTTTAAACCCAACAAGTGAGACTCTTTAGGATCACTCTAAAATCTAGCACATAGTTTCAATTCATAAGTTATTTATGACCATGATACGGTTAGATAAAGAAGGATTCCAATAATTATTTTAAATTATTTCTGATTAAGACTACTTTCAGGTTCATCCTAGAAAAATTTGGTCCCAACTGAAATTGGAGTTGAAAATTCCTTTTCATTTTCTATTCCAAACTTCTTTAAAAATTCCCGAACATAATTTTCCTGAGAAAACATATATTTAATTAGGGTTCTCCTCAATCTATAATCCTTGAAAGTGTGAGATTTGTCCGATCATGGACATCTCAAAATAATTATTCATTTTATCAACAAAATCTTCACATATACACTCCTTATCATTATAAAATATGATTTAAACTATATAGATAGTTACAATGAGAGTTCCTTTAAGAATTTATATCACATAAAGGATATAGTCAACATTAAATTTTTTAAAATTAATATCCCTTAAACATCCATCCAATATAGAATATAGGGATTTAGGGTCCTCTTCCAAACCATTCAAAACTTTCTTCAATTTTAATACTTTGCTTCTCTCATTGTCTAACATAAAACCATTAGGGTGTTCAATATAGAATTCTTCCTAAAGATCACCATTCATAAATAATGTCTTCCCATCAGTTAGATAAAATTTTTAATGTTTTTGAGTTGACACTACTTAGAACATTCTAAAAGTACCCAGTCTTACTACTAGTGAAATTTTTTTCTTTAAAGCCAATACCTTCCATTTGAGAATTTCCTTTTCACACTAGCCTAGATTTGTTTCTTGATACCTCGCCCATATCATTTAATTTATTTCTAAAATAACACTTGGTACCAATAGTATTTTTATATTTAGGTCTTGGTACAAGATCCCAAGTGAATTTCTTATAAAACTAATCAAGTTCATCATTCATAAAATGTAAACACTCGTCATGATCAACTACTTATTCCACTATGTGGGTTTCAATTTGGAAAATTAGTACAGTTTGATCTTGTAATTGTAATATTCTTCTATTTTTAAATAGATCCTATTTATTAATAATGATATTTTTCTATTTCAACATGTTTTTAATTTTTTTAACATTTTATCTCACTTACAATAGCTTCATCATCATCAATTGTTTCTTGATAATCAGTATCAATATTGATTAGTTCCTTAGAAAATATATCATTCTTCTATTCTAAAATATGTATATCATTTTATACTGAATCGTCTAAAACTAAATCAACTATTGTATCTAATTTTTTCTTGATTTTGATAATCATGGAATCACTACATTAAACTATCTTGTATATCCATTTCTTCCAA
The DNA here is from genome assembly GCA_963277665.1 of Viscum album. Taxonomy (NCBI): domain Eukaryota; kingdom Viridiplantae; phylum Streptophyta; class Magnoliopsida; order Santalales; family Viscaceae; genus Viscum; species Viscum album. The sequence goes on from OY728138.1 coordinate 61,918,516, forward strand.
CATCTGTAGACATTGAAATTTGATAGGCAGACCATGAAAATTCATTCCTTATTGTTCTCTTTCAATTTTTCCATATTAGTATTCAACATTTTCATAATTCAAGGACTTCAAAAAATTCTGAACTATTGAACAGTTGGATTTAGTTTGTATGTGTATGGTAGTACATATAGCTTCTCTCCAGAAACACATTGAAATGCTGTGTTCACCTAGCATAGTCTTTCCCATCCCAACTATTTTTACCTTATTCCATTTAGATACCCCATTTTTTTGGAGTGTATGAGGTGCTATAAAAATTATTGATTCCATGTTTGGAAAGGTATATTTCAAAATAATGACATATAAAATCCTTAATATTATTTAATATTAGTATCTTGATATAGAGACCAAACTCTTTATTAGTTTGTATTTTAATTTTTTTGAACATTTTGATTAATATAGAATTGTGTTTGATAAACATGACATTAGTCAATAGAGTATAATCATCAGTAAATGTAATGAAATATAGATCACATCTGATAAGATTTTTTCTCATTGTACCACTTAAGTTGGAATGAATGAGATCAATATATTTGGAAGATATAATTTACACTCCTTTGTGATAACCATGTGTTATTTTTCCTTTTGTCAGGTTTCATAGGTTTCAACCCTTTCTCTCTTCATCTTGGGTAGATCTCTCACAACATCATGCTTTAAAATTTTACTCATACTTCTTTGTCCAAGATAACCAATCCTTCTATGCTATAAGTTGTTTTCCTCTTTGTCACTCAAATAACAAGAATATCTAGGATCAAAAACAATAAATATATTTCCATTTGTTTTTGTTCCTTAAGTAATAATCTTTCCATCCCTTGTGTTTTAAATGATACATATATCTTTCTTGAATATCACCTCATGTTCATCATTATAAGGTTGACTAACACTGAGTAAATTGTGCCTAAGAACTTCAATAAATAAGAAAACATTAGACTTAAGAATTTGGGATTCAATATTTTCTGATCCAACTCCTTTGATTTTCAGAGAACAATCATTTACAAATTTTATTACCCTCTTCAAGCTTCTCAATTTTTCTCATAATTTTTTTTCACACTAGTCATTTTTTAGGAATAATCACTATCACATATCTATGACTTTTTTTCTTTCTATAATTCAATGTGACTTTACCAAAACATGATTTTTCTTCCTTTAACTTTTGAATTCCCTTTATTTTCTCATCATCTGAATTTTATATGAGTTGGATGGTCTTATACTTTTCACCAATATGTTCTTACTGATCACATATTCCACAGATTTCTTCTATGTAATCATATTTGTTTTGAGTTGAATGATAGGATGCATTTCTGGTAAATTATCACTTCTTTTGATAATCTATTACACTTTTCTCAGAAGATATCTCCCTTAGTTCAGCTATCTTATTTGGTAGAGGCATGTTATACTAGAACGAGTAGGATTTGTGTCAAAACACACTGAAACACTAGCACTATCCTATGAACCTTGATCTCCCATAATGATAATAGTTATTTCATGAAGATTATTGATGTTGTCATTCCATTTACTATGGTTGTCTCAAGTATTAGGAAAATGTTATATTATAAGAACCCCTTTCTAAATTTGATGTAAAATAGGATTTCTCACTAGTCATCATAATCCAAATTTATCCAAAGTTTATTTTAGAAACTAAATTAATAGAGATTATAGGTTTATTTTGAGATTCACATGGAGCTAACTTAAGTTGTTTCTTTAGACCCCTCTTTTCTCCATATTATTTAATCTTATTTTGAGATTCACATGGGTATAAATGGTCTCCTCAGCTTTTTGGGTCCAACCGTCCGCTCCGTGTACGTCCTGCCAAGTGGTCCACCTCCAGGTATCGTCCCGCTCCAAAAGACTCCACCTTGATCAGTTCTGTCTGTCATCTGCATCCAACACAATTTAGTGAGGGCATATCCCGTTCAAGGGTGAGTATACGATACTCAGTAGGGACCTCGAGACTCCCGAAGGTCTCCTAGAATCCACAAAGGATATACCGCAAAGAAAAGATATAAACACGAAGTATCAACCAACTCTACTTAGGTATATGCTCATACATATAACTATGTAATCAATTCTAGTTTGGCTCCAACTCAAGAGCCCAAGTACAACCCATTCCACACAGGAAATCACAACCCAGTACACACAGGAAAGTAAGTCAATCATATTGATGATATTGATTGAAAGTCAAGACTCAGATCACACAGGTATACAACTTAAAAATAGGGTGGAGATGATTAGATGTAGCCTATGAATCATCTCCTCTGCCAAACCCACATAGGATCCAAGTACAGAAGTCATCACTTCCGAACCCACATAGGATCCATGTACATCAACATTCGCTGCCGAACCCACGTAGAATCCAAGTATAGTCGTCATCGCTGCCGAACCCACAGAGGATCCAAGTACAGTCGTCCTCACTACCGAACCCATGGAGGATCCAAGGACCATCATCATCATCGTCAAACCCACAGAGGACCCCAGCACAGTAGTCGTCACAGTCGCAGCCAGCTCTAGGGTTCCCGCACACAGCACACTCGATTCTGGGAGGGTCCGCTCCTCGAGCCGAAGGGTCGATACATCAACTCTCACTAAGTCTAGAGTTGATGTATCTCGAAGTTCTATCCCACATATTAAGGGTAAAACCATGAAAAACCTGTCCAAGTCACGGAGAACAAGACCACCAATCCATTTCCCTTAAAGTACACGATGTGTACGTAAGCAGTACACGCCGTATTATCAGGCACCGAGTACTGACCGTTTATTATGGCCCATGTAGTAGGGCTGGTCATGTAAATTAGTAAGTTCACGACGTGCGGTATGGTTACACGCCTTGTACCGACACCTGGGGTTGGTTCCGTGTATGCTAGCCATGCCTGGCTGTGTGGTGGAGTACATGCCTGTGTACTCCACCCCGTGTCCGTGTATTCCCGGAATACACGCTAAGTCATCACGAAGCCGCTTCTACCATGGTAAAGAAATTACATGCCATGCCTTTTGGTTGTGTGATACTGCCCGTGTCCGTATATCTCCCATTCTACCCACCGAGCCTCATGAAGCCACTTCTACCTTTCTATAAAGAGAATACACGCCGTGTCTCGTGGCCGTGTATTAATTCCCGTGTCCGTGTATTTTCCCTGAATACACGCCATGTCCATCGAAGTCTCCTCTGTCAATCTGCGTGAAGAGTACACACCGTGTGTATAGAGTCACACTCCGTTTTTTCCTTTTCTAATGTCCGAAATGGAAGTCACAGTACACTTGTACTACATTGGGTGTGCTTCATAAGTACACACCGTGTATTCTGGAATTTTCCAGAAACGACGCCTCTGGCCAGCCTGCCTCCCGAGGCGTCCGTACTTTGTTCCGATGATCCGTTTGCTATGAAACTTCCGCTTCTAAGTCGCCCAAAGGTTATGAGGATATTTCTGATGTTTTCAGGCCTCTGATCGGCTCCAAAAACATGCGTTGATTCACTGCTCAAAGAACGGTAGGAGAACACCATACAACAAGAATGGCGGAGGAATCAGACCGTGTTAGTTTGGTTCGGTTCCTTCCGCATTAGCCTGATAACAGGTGGTTTAAATAGAACCAATAACATAGAAGGGAAATCAACATTTCTAAATCATAAACACACCCCTACCTCAACAATTGATGATGAACGTCAGCGTCACGGAAGACAACATCGCGAGGTGAGGATTCGTGGACGTCGTCGGAGTGCGCCCGAGGAGGAAGCGGCGTCTCCTCTATCGTCACAGAGAAGAGAATGGCAGGCATGGCATCTTTGGTGAGTTCCCACGTCAGTGTATCCTCCCTTTTCATGGAGGAAGAAGAGGATGGAGAATTCGGGGTCGCTGAGTCGAAGTTCTTCGTCAGAGAGTTGGCGTTCTTAAACAAAGGAGATGAAGCATTCTTCAAAACTCTAGAGCTCTCTCCCCAAAATCTCAACACAACAATCCAACCAAAAATAAAATAAGGCTTCTCATTATTTTATTAAATCATACCATGCATTCAAATTTACAAAATTCAAATTCCAATTCACTTAATTAATTAAACCATGAGTTGTCTAATTAATTAAGTGATAGGTTGGCAAGTTTTAATGGAGTGAGAGATGGAGAGGAAGAGTCCTCATTAAAGAGTAGTTGACAAGTTTAAAGGGGGAGGTTTAAGGAGTTTTAGGGAATGTGAAGGGTTGGGGATCGTGTGGGCCCCACCTCACAAATATCCTCACATGGGTAGTTAGGGGACCACCCCAACTACCCCATATAGGATATAGCCACTTAGATATAGAATAAAAATTGTTCCACATTTTTATTCACTTATTATTTAATCCACAATTTTTAAATTCTCCTCCTGCACAAATGCAACTATGGTAAAGGTCCCATTAAACAATTACCGGAATTGCGAATTCATCGGTGCCCTAGGATTTCAATTCCGAGCACCGGTTCAAAAGATTGAAAAACCCGCTCGTTCGTTTACTGAACGTACCTGAGCTAAACTTCAAAAATTGATTTCGAGCACACCGGGCCTCGGAATCAAGTGCCGTCAGAAGTCAAAGACTCGTAAAATTACAAAGTATTTAAGAAAAAAGTTTCCTTGAAATTTATGCGTCTTTAAATTACTCCCACCTCAGGTATTTACGTCCCCGTAAAGCTACATCATAAACTAGGGAAACAAATTAGGGTACTATGCATGCATCTGTGCCCCCCACTCCCATATGCTCTCTTGGAGGTTCTCATGCTGCCAAAAAATGTGTACCAGATTAATCGACCGTCCACGCAGGACCCACTCCTGTCGATCCTCGATCTCCACGAGGACCTCAGTAAATGTCCCCCCATCATCGATGTCCAACTCCCCGTGATCAATGATATGCATCAGATCATGCACGTATCTCCTCAGATGAGATACTTGGAAGACGTCATGCACCCGGTGCAACTGAGGTGGAAGGGCCAGGTGATAAGACACCTCACCTACCCTGCTGAGGACCTGGAATGGTCCGATGAAGCGCGAAGACAAATTGTTGCCCTGTCCAAATCTCCGTAATCCACGTCGAGGCGAGACCCGTAAGAAAACGTGGTCACCATCCTCGAACTCCAGTGGTCTCTGCCTCCTATCAGCATAGGACTTCTGTCTGCTCTGTGAGGTCCTCATCTGCTTCTGGATGATCTGCACCTTCTCTGTCGTAGCCTGAACTATCTCTGGTCCTACGAGTGCTGACTCCCTAGGGTCAGTCCAGCACAGAGGTGATCTGCATGGTCGGCCGTACAATGCCTCATATGGTGCCATCCCGATGGTGGAGTGGTAGCTGTTGTTGTACGCAAACTCCACCAAGGGTAGATGATCCTCCCAGCTATGACCAAAGTTGAGGACACATGAATGGAGCATGTCCTCGAGAGTCTGAATGGTCCTCTCCATCTGTCCATCCGTCTGAGGATGAAAGGCAGCGATCAGGCATAGCTGCGTCCGAAATGCCTCCTACAACCCCTTCCAAAGCTGGGAAGTAAAGAGAGCATCTCGATCAGAGATGATAGATGATGGAACACCATGAAGCCGTATGATCTCCTGAATGTAGAGGCGTCCCAAGCTCACCACTGAGCCCTACTCTCTGATAGGTAGGAAGTGGGCCGACTTGGTGAGTCGGTCGACAATCACTCCTCTGGAAGTAAGTGGGAGCCCCATCATGAAATCCATGGATATCTCATCCCACTTCCAGTCCGAGACCTCTAAGGGCTGCACCAAGCCTGCCAGTACCTAGTGCTCTGCCTTAACCTGTTGGTAGGTGACGCATCGTGAAACGAACTCTGCCACATCCTTCTTCATACCCGTCCACCAGTACTATCGTTTGAGATCCTGATACATCTTCGCCAATCCTAGATGTACTGCGAGAGGGGAAGTGTGAAAATTACTCATCACTTCTTCTTGCAGTGCAACTGGTACCATGGTATGTCCCCTTAAGAGGATGACGTGCTCTTCTCCTTCAGAAAATCCATCAGGTGCCTGCCCTATGGAAATATGATCACGTCTCGTCTCACAGTCAACGTCCCCATGATATGCCTCTCTGACTCGATGAAGTAGTGGAGGAGTGACTGTGAGTGACTGTAGAAAGGCTACTCCATCTCTATCCATGAAGGATATCTATAATGCGGCTAGTTTCTCTGTCACCTCTCTAAGTATATGAATGCCCGATCTCTTGTTGAGAGCATCAACTACCATGTTCCCCTTCCTAGGAGTATAGACTATCTCAAAGTCATAGTCTTGGAGGAACTCAAGCCATCACCACTGTCTCAGGTTCAGGTCCTTCTGCGAGAAGATGTACCTGAGACTCTGGTGGTCAGAGTAGACTGTAAAGCGTTCTCCCTTCAGATATTGTCACCACATCTCCAAGGCGAAGACCAGTACTACTAACTCCAGGTCATGGATAGCATAGTTCTGCTCATTCTGCCTCAACTATCATGAACCATAAGCGATCACTTCCCGCTCCTGCATCAGGACACACCCAAGTCTGGTCCCTGATGCATCGCAGTAAACTACATACCCTACGCCCTTCTTCCGATAGCCTCAAGATGGATGCACTGGTCAATATTTGTCTCAGCTCTTGGAAGATCTGCTGACATATACCTAACAAAATTAAAGGTTTCCCCTTCTTCGTCAATGTTGAAAGCAATGCTGCAACTCTAGAGAAGTCTGGCACAAATCTCCGATAGTACCCAGCTAGACCTAGGAAACTCCACACCTTCGTTACACTCCTAGGTGGCTCCCAAGAAAGTACTACCTTGATCTTCGCAGGATCCACCACAACTCCCACCTCAGAGATGACGTGCCCCAAGAAGTGGACCTCTCAAATCCAGAACTGACACTTCGAGAGATTACCATAAAGATGGTGCTCTCGGAGTGTGTCCAGTACAACCCGTAAGTGGTAGGCATGCTCCTCCTTAGTAGTCGAGTAAATCAGTATGTCATCGATGAAGACTACGACAAATCGATCAAGGTAAGGCTGGAAGATCCTATTCATGAGACACATGAACACTGCTGGAGTGTTGGTTACACCAAAAGGCATAACCAAGAACTCATAGTGGACATACCGACACCTGAAGGTCGTCTTCTGCACATCCTCATCTCGAACTCTGAGCTGATGATAGCCTGAACTAAGGTCTATCTTCGATAACCATCATGCTCCCTTGAGCTGATCAAAGAGGTCTTCAATCCTCGAGAGTGGATACCTATTCTTTACGGTCACCTAATTCAGGTGACGGTAGTCGACACATAGTCATAAGCTCCCATCCGACTTCTTGGAGAATAAAATTGGAGAAGCCCAAGGTGAAACACTGGGTCGGATGAATCCCTTGCCCTATAAGTCCTCCAATTGTACGCATAGCTCACGAAGCTCAGCGGGAGCCATCTGGTATGCTTTAGTAGATATCGGGGCTGTCCCAGGGTACAAGTCAATGTAGAAATCTACCTCTCTACGAGGAGGTAGTCTTGGAACATCATCAGAAAAAACGTCCGCATATTGATCCACCACAACAGGAAAACTCGGACTCCTCACATCAACCACTATGAGGATAAGACTAGACAACTGATGTGTGATTGGTTTCACTATCCTATGTGTAAGTCCGTACTGCGCTGAAAAGGATCCCTTCTCGCCGGGGAAGGTGAACCTGCTCCCATATGTGCGGACAAACCACACTTTGCGCCTAATACAGTCGATATGAGCATGGACTGTAGATAACCAATCCATGCCCAAGATGACGTCGTAAGGCCTCGACGCCGCTACAAGAAGATCCCAACTGAAGGTCTCGACTCCTAGAGTAATCTCACAATACCGACACCATTGTGTAATCGTCGCGTCTTCTCCCGTAGGAGTCTCCAGCTATAAAGATCGAGCCAACGGATCCGTTGGAATCTCCGAGATCCGAACAAGGGCAGTGGTAAGAAAAGAATGACTCACTCTTATGTCTATAAGAAATACAGAAAGGGTGGAGTAGACACAAATAGTACCTCGAATCATCTCAGGTGCGCCGTGGTCATAGGCCTCGACTGCCTGGAGCTGAGCCTGTCCCTGTCTGCCAGCTCCCTGTGGTCGGGGTGTTCCTCCTGGTGGTGGTGGTGGTAGAGCCTCGAAGCGTCGTCCACCACCTGCTGCTCAGACAACTCCTCTTACTTGTCTTCCAGCTCCCCGTGGACCTCCATGGTCGAACCTCTGCCTCTCTCTAGGTGGTCCCTCAACCGTCTACTGCTCCTCTGCATCGAGGGTCAGGTAGTCACGAGCCATGTGGCCCTACCTCCCGCATGCATAGCACTGCCTGCCTCTCGTATGATTGGCTCTACTGCGTGTGCCCCGTATCTCTGAACCAGTATCCTGAGGTCGCCCACCTGATGGCCTGGTCCGCTTGGATCTTTGTGGCATCTATCTACTGCCGTCTGTAGAAGACTCCGCTACGTGTCGCCCTGTGGTAGGCCTCGCTGCTGTCGTAGGCTCAGCAAGGAAGATATCCACAAGAAGGGCTCACTCCAGTACTCCTGCCTACGTCAGAATGATGAGAGAGATCATCGAAGCCCTGATCTCATGCCTCAGTCCCTGCTCAATGGTCTGGGCCCAGAAGAATGGGTCCCATACCATGTCCATGGAGTAACGCGAGTGGTCGGTAAATCTCACCGAGTACTGGGCTACTGTCATGCAGCCCTACCGCATCTGTAGTAACTCATTGATGTTCACTACACAGAGGGTGGCTGGAATGAACTCCGAGTAGAAGAGGCTCTTGAAGTCTGTCCAAAGTGGAGATGCCTCGTCGTGCACCTGGAGCATCAGGCTCCACTATCTACCTTCTTCTGCATGTAGGTGACTCACGGCAAGGATCACCATAAGATCCGCTGGTGTCCCTACCAATCTGAAGACTTGGAAAATAGCCTCCAGCCAATCCTTGGCTACCTGAGGGTCCGTCTCTCCACAGAACTTGGGCGGCCTCTCTCGCGGAAAATCGTGCAGCGCACTCAGGCAGCATTCACTCTCCACTGCTGGGGCTGGTGGTATCGGTCGCCCAGTGGGTAGAGGTACCGCTGGTGCATGCACTGTAATGGAGCCCTGCATTGAGGCCACGTCACTCGGTGGGCTGCCATCTCACACGTAACTGGGAACCCTAACTGGCTGCCATCGTGGGGCCATCTTGAAAAGTAACTGGTGCACTATAGTTAATACAGTATACCTGGTGAGCTGACATAAAGTAATCACTAAGAATACTTTTGAAACACACATGCAATCAATGTTTTCGTGCACTGAGTCAGAAATCAGAAGTTAGTGTCCTGGTGTATGGAAACGTCGGCCGCCACACCAACACCAGACTCCCTAGACTGATAACCACACTCAATAATCTAAATATTATATCTTCACAGAGAATAAATTATTAGAGTCCTGAGTTCTGCGGTAGAAAAGACTCCTCTGAAACCAATTTGTCACGACCCGTCCTCAGGGCCCATACCGTGACTACCCCAAGACCGCCTTCCATAGGCCATGGGCTGGCGACTAGCACCAAAGGTGTAAATCCCGATAAAAGGGAAGGAATTGACTTTATATAAGTAAAAAACACAATAGAGTGTGCAAGATGAAGTAAACACTAAGTAAACTGAGTACAAAAGTAAGGTTCAGAAAGTAAATGGGCCAGAATACAAACCCAACTGAAAGTACAATACAACAGTAAATAAAGAACAGCTGCAGTAAAGTTAACTAACAACCACTGAGTCGTCATCCAGATATCCCACTTGAAGGGTTAGTACAAATGGTCTCCTCTGCTCCTCGGGTCCGGTCGTTCGCTCCGTGTACGTCCTGCCAAGTGGTCCACCTCCAGGTACCATCCCAATCAACAAGACTCCACCTCGATCAGTTTTTTCTTCTGTCTGTATCCAGCACAACGTAGTGCGGGCATAGCCTGTGTAGGGGTGAGTATACAATACTCAGTAGGGACCCCGAGACTCCTGAAGGTCTCCCGGAATCCACAAAGGATATACCACAAAGAAAAGATATAAACAGAAAGTATCAACCAACTATACTTAAGTATATGCCCATACATATACCTAAGTCATCAATTCCAATTCGGCTCCAACTCAAGAGCCCAAGTACAAACCATTCCACACAGGAAAGCACAACCCAGTCCACACAGGAATGTAAGTCAATCATATCGATGATATTGATTGAATGTCAAGACTCAGCTCATACAAGTATACAACTAACGAAGAGGGTGGAGATGATTAAATATATCCTCTAAATCATCTTCTCTACCGAACCCACGTAGGATACAAGTACATAATTCATCACTGCCGAACCCACATAGGATCCAAGTACATCAACCATCACTGTAGAACCCACGTAGGATCCAAGTATAGTCATCATCGCTGCCGAACCCACGGAGGATCCAAGTACAGTCGCCCTCGTTGTCGAACCCACGGAGGATCCAAGTACAGTAGTCATCGTCATCGAACCCACGGAGGATCCCAGGACGGTAGTCATCGCAGTCGCAGTCAGCTCTAGGGTTCCCACACACAGCACGCTCGATTCCAGTAGGGTTCACTCCTCGAGCCAAAGGGTCGATACATCAACTGTCACTAAGTCCAGAGTTGATGTATCCCGAAGCTCTGTCCCACATTTTAGGGGTAAAACCAAGAAAAATGTGTCAAAGTCACGGAGAACAAGATGACCAAACCATTTCCCTAAAAGTACACGACGTGTAGGTAAGTGGTACAAACCGTGTTATCAAACACTGAGTACTGCCTGTTTATTACGACCCATGTAGTAGGGCTGGTCATGTAAATAAGTAAGTACACAACCTGTGGTATGGTTATACGCCGTGTCCTGACACCTAGGGTTGGTTCCGTGTACACTAGCCATGCCTGGCCGTGTGGTGGAGTACATGCCTGTGTACTCCACCCCGTGTCCGTGTATTCCCGAAATACATACCAAGTCATGAGGAAGCCACTTCTGCCATGGTGAAGAAATTACACACCGTGCCTCTTAGCCATGTGATGCTGCCTGTGTCCGTGTATCTCCCAAGCTACACACCAATCCTCATGAAGACACTTCTTCCTTTTTATGAAGAGAATGCACACCGTGTCTCGTGGCCGTGTATGGCTGCCCGTGTCCATGTATTTTCCCTGAATACACGCCATGTCCATCGAAGTCTCCTTTGTTAATCTGTGTGAAGAGTACATGCCGTGTGTATAGAGTCACACACCGTGTTTTACTTTTCTGATGTTTGAAACAGAAGTCACAGTACACTTGTACTACATGACATGTGCTTCAGAAGTACACGCCGTGTATTCTGGAATGTTCCAGAAATGATGCCTCTAGCCAGCCCGCCTCCCGAGGAGCTGTTCTTAGTTACGATGATCCATTTGCTACGAAAATTCTGCTTCTAAGTCGCCCTGATGTTCTAAGGTCGTTTCCGATGTTTTCGAGCCTCCGATCGGCTCCGAAAACATGTCTTGATTCACCGCTCAAAGAACGGTAGGAGAACACCATACAACAAGAACGACAGAGGAATTGGACCATGTTAGTTTGGTCCGGTTCCTTCTGTATTATCCCGATAGCAAGTGGTTTAAAGAGAACCAATAACATGGAAGGGAAATCAATGTTGATAAATCATAAACACACCCCTACCTCAACAATTGATGACGAACATCGGTGTCGCGGAAGACAGCGTCACGCGGTGAGGATTCGTGGATGTCGTTGGAGTGCGCCCGAGGAGGAAGCGGCGTCTCCTCTCTCGTCGCGGATAAGAGAATAGAAGGCGTGACATCGTGGGTGAGTTCCCGCATAGGTGTCTCCTCCCTTTTCGTGGAGGAAGAAGAGGATGGAGAATTTGGGGTCACCGAGTCGAAGTTCTTCATCGGAGAGTTGGCGTTCTTCAACAAAGGAGATGAAGCGTTCTTCAAAACTCTAGAGCTCTCTCCCCAAAATCTCAACACAACAAGCCAACCAAAAATAAAATAAGGCTTCTCATTATTTTATTAAATCATTCCATGCATTCAAATTTACAAAATTCAAATTCCAATTCACTTAATTAATTAAACCATGAGTTGTCTAATTAATTAAGTGATAGGTTGGTAAGTTTTAATGGAGTGAGAGAGGGAGAGGAAGAGTCCTCATTAAAGAGGACTTAACAAGTTTAAAGGGGGAGGTTTAAGGAGTTTTAGGGAATGTGAAGGGGTGGGGATCATGTGGGACCCACCTCACAAATATCCTCACATGGGTAGTTAAGGGCCCACCCCAACTCCACCATGTAGGATATAACCACTTAGATATAGAATAAAAATTGTTCCACATTTTTATTCACTTCTTATTTAATCCACAATTTTTAACTTCTCCTCCTGCACAAACGTAACTACGGTAAAGGTCCCCCTAACTATTAACGGTGTTGCGAATTCATCAGTGCCCTCATATTTCAATTCTGGGCATCGGTTCATAAGATAGAAAAACCCGCTCGTTCATTTACTGAAGGTACCCGAGCTAAACTTCGAAAATTGATTCCGAGCACACCGGGCCTCGGAATCAAGTGCTGTCAGAAGTCACATACTCGTAAAATTCCAAAGTATTTATGAAAAAATTTTCCTTGAAATTTTCATGTCTTTATACCTCAGATCTTTATCTCTGACTCCCCCCCGCTTCGTGAACATCCATCTCGAAAGAATCCATACTTAGGGATCCCTCAAATCTTCTCTCTCACTCTTCCCTCTTCATGGAAATCCATCTCGAAATACTCCCTTTTTGTGGTTCCCTCATATCGGTATCTCTCACTCCCCCCTCTTCACAAAGGCGATTCGATGGCTTGATCATCCGTCCTCCCTCTTTCAGTTTCTACAAGAATAGAGAAATATCTAATTGTTAAATGGATTACCTCTGACGTTTGGAAAAGGAGAAGGTGAAAAAATTAGGACAGAGGGTCTTTTTATTTTTTATTTTTTATTTAAGAGGTTTGTTTTTTAATTTTTTTTGAGAAATGGGTGTTTCGAGCGCCAAATGAAATGGTGCTCAACACATTTACCACAGAGTGCAAATTAATTTGGCACTCTAGGATGTTTTTTTTCTAATCCCATGCTAACCCTCCCCAACTCCATATATATATATATTATGTATATTTATATAATTATAATAAATATAATTATAATAAATATAATTATAATAAATATAATGACGAAAATAAATACAATAAATTTTTAATTATATTTATTATAATTACAATAATTATATAATTAAAATAATTATATAATTATAAATATAATAAATATATAATTATAATAATTGTATATTTATAATAAATATATAATTAGAATAATTGTATATTTAGAATTATTGGAATTATATAATTATTGTAAATATATAATTATTGTAAATATATAATTTTTGTAAATATAAATTTTTTGTAAATATATAATTATTTTGAATATATAATTATTATAATTATATAATTATTATAATAAATATATTTATTATAATTATATAATTTTTATATTTATAATAATATAATTATTATAATTATAATTGTATATTTATTATAATTACATAATTATTGTATTTCTAATTATATAATTTTCATAATTATAATAAATATATAGTTATTGTTATTATATAATTATTATAATAAATATAATTATTAAAATTATATAATTATAATAATTATATAGTTATAGTAATTATAATTATATTTATAATTGAATATTTATTATATTTATAATTATATAAGTATTGTGATTATAATTGTATATTTATTATAATTATAATAATTAAATTTATTATAATAATTATATAATTATAATAATTATATTTATTATAATAATTATATAATTATAATAATTATATATATTATAATAATTATATAATTATAATAATTATATTTATAATTGCATATTTATTGAACTTATAATTATATAATTATTATAATTATAATTTTATATTTATTATATTTATAATAATTATATTTATTAAAATAATTATATAATTATAATAATTATATTTATGATAACAGTTATAAAATTATAATAATTATATTTATTATTGAAATTATATAATTACAATAAATATATATTTATTATAATTATAAGAAGTATATAATTATAAAGTATATAATTATAAAATTACAATTATAAAATTATAATTATTATAATTATAATTATTGTATATTTATTGTAATTATAATTATATATTTATTATAATTACAATAATTATATTTATTATAATAATTATATAATTTTTATAATTATATAATTATTAGAATTATAATAAATATAATTATTATAATTATAATTAATATACAATTATTATTACAACAATTATCTATCTATAAATATAATAAATATACAATTATAAATATAATTATTATAATTATATAATTATAATAATTATATAATTACAATAAATATATATTTATTATAATTATAAAAATTATATAATTATAAATATAATAATTATATAATTATAATAAATATACGATTATGATTAAAATAATTATAATATTATAAATATAATAATTATATAATTATAATAAATATATTTATTATAATAATTATATAAATACAATAATTATATATTTATAATAATTATATATTTACAATAGTTGTTTATTTACAATAATTATATATTTTTAAATAATTATATAATCACAATAATGATATAATTACAATAATTATATATTTATAATAATTATATAATTATAATAATTATATATTTATTATAATTATACCAATTAAAAAATTATTAATAATTATAACAATTATATTTATATTTATATATTTATTATATTTATAATTATATATTTATTATAATTATATAATATATATAATTGTATATTTATTATATTTAAAATTATATAATTATTGTAATTATATAATTATTATAATTGTATATTTATTAGAGTTATATATTTATTATATTTATAATTATATAATTATTGTTGTTATATATTAATTGTAATTGTATATTTATTATGATTATATAATTATTATATTTATAATTATATATTTATTATAATTATATATTTATAAAAATTATATAATTGTTATGATTATATATTTATTATATTTATAATTGTATAATTATTGTAATTATAATTGAATATTTATTATAATTTTATAATTATTATATTTATAATTATATAATAATTATAATTATTGTAATTATATAATTATTATATTTAAAATTACATAATTATTATGATTATTGTAATTATATAATTATTAAATTTATAATCATATATTTATTTTAAATATATAATTATTATAATTATATAATTATTGTAATTATATAATTATTGTAATTATATAATTATTGTAATTATATAATTATTATAATTGTATAATTATTATAATTGTATAATAATTATAATTATTGTAATTATATAATTATTATAATTTTATATTTATTTTAATTATATATTTATTATAATTATACAATTTCTATAATTATAATAAATATAATTATAAATTTCTTATATTTAATTTGGTCATTATAATTATTATATATTTATTTATTATAATTATAATTATAATTATATAAATGTACATAATATATATATATATATATATATTAATAAAGGGGGTTGGGGAGGGGTGGCGTGGCGTGGGGTTAGAAGAAAAAAAATCCCAGAGCACCAAATGAATTGACGCTCTTGGGTAAATGTGTCGAGCACTACGTTTTTTGGTGATCGACATACCCATTTCTGAAAAAACCCTTAAAATGAAATAAAATAATAATACCCCCTCTCTTAATTTTTCTAGAGAAGGCAAAGATTAATACATCGAAGGATGAAAACATACTCTAAATGCGGAGAATGGGCCACCTTATTGTGGGTAAATTCATTATTAATTTGGATTTTAATATGTCAGTCTTGAAGAACACATTACAATCGATCTGGTACTTAGAGGATTGTGTTGCCATTCATGAGGTCGGTTCAAAGTTTTTGGTTTTTGAGTTCTTTATTGATATTGATAAATGAAAGATCCTCCTCGGGAGGCTCTGGTCTTTCGACAACCATATCATCTTAATGGATGACCTGGATCTTAACAGAAACCCTTTGAATATCTCCTTCTCCCAATCTCAGTATTGGATTTAGCTTATAGGAATCCCCTTTTATGGGAGATCGGATTGTGTCCAAAAGGATATTGGTGACCGTATTGGAAACATCATTGAATGGTATTAGTCACATCTGATCCAATTGGGACCCTCGGTGAGGATAATGGTTTTGGTTAACGTTGATTCCCCCCTTCTTAGGGGTACGTTCCTTTCCACAGAAGGCTCAAATATCTAGATCTATGTTGAATATGATAAATTTTATTTCTTCTTCCTCTTCTTTGAATGTATTGTGAATTTTGAGAAAGATTGTGCATCCAAAGTTGTAAATGAAGATGATAACTTTATTATACATTTCAACCCTTGGTTACGTGAAAAAAATTCTAGGACAACCTTTTTTCTTGAGTCAAAGAGATCTCCGGATAGAGAAAATCTCGCTACAACCCTTACAGTGCACATAATGGCTATCTATAACAAATTCATTATGCTGGAACTTCAAAATAATCACACAGATATCTCCTACCATGTGGATCTTTAAATGACTAAGAGAACCCCACATTATGGCCCTAACAACTCCATAATCCTTCAATCAGACATGAATAAAATTCATCCACAATTTATCACTTCACCAGTAGGAGCGAAAATATGGCCAGAGGATCTATTGGTTCTCCCTAGCTAGTGAAATCAGATATTTATTGACCAACTAGACCCATTCTTACCAAAAATGATGTCCCTCCTAAGCATTCTTCCGATAAAAGTGATGATATGAATGGAGTTATGTTGTCAGGACCGAAAAATATTTGCACATGGAAATGAAAAAATTGTGGAATTTCATATGTTGCTTCTCCTATTACGGTTCCTATTAGCTCCAAATGAGGATTTGAAGCCTTATAACAGGTAGATAGAATCCCCAAAACATGTAATTTTGAAGGTTATGGTTCCCTCCTTGAAGTTTTAGAGTCGTAGGATGGATTTCTCTACCCCCGCCGACATTTATAAAAATTCTATGCTGGAACTATCGTGGGAATGTAAACACATGATCGGTTCAGATTCTCGAGCACCATTGCACTAAAAGTGGTTCTGATATGATTTTTTATGCAAGCATATTAGAATGAAAGGTTATTAATGGTTTTTCAAATAAATTTATATTTCACTATTGTTTCCATGTCCCCTAAAAAGGACATGCATGTGGAATCTTTCTTCTCTAAAATGAAAAGTATTTTTGGAAAAAATCATTTTCTCATAATCAAATTTCTACCTCCACTCACTAAATAGGTGTGTAGGAATAGACATTTGTTGGATTATATGTATGGAACTATTAAAGGGATAAATGGAAATAATAGACTTTTCTCAATTCCCTACACGATATCCTTCCTGGACCCATCCTTGTATGTGGTGACATTAATGAAATTTTATTTCAAAATGATAAGACTGGGGGTGTTTGCAGACCGCCTATGCCAATGATGGATTTTCAGAAGGCTATCTAGTCTATGGGACTGGTGGATACAGGGTTCTATAGAAGTCCTCACACATGGTTTTAGGGAAATAATGAATAAACTAATATTATTGAACAATTGGATAAATTTTTAGGATCTTGTGAATAGAAAAATATTTTCAACTTTTTCTAGGTTTCTCACTTTTCCCCTGCTTCCTCATACCATTTCCCCATAATCATTGATTTATCATAAGAATAAATGGTCGATACAATAAATAATTTTCTACTTAAAAACTTTTGGGAAAATTATAAGGAATGTGAAGATGTTGTGTGGGCACACTGGAAGTTGGGGGACCCTGAAATGGGAAGGAACATCAAACCGAGGGCTGGTAAGTTGATGCATTGGAGTAATTC
Source organism: Viscum album (assembly GCA_963277665.1). Classification (NCBI taxonomy): domain Eukaryota; kingdom Viridiplantae; phylum Streptophyta; class Magnoliopsida; order Santalales; family Viscaceae; genus Viscum; species Viscum album. The sequence continues at coordinate 61,936,443 of OY728138.1, forward strand.
AAAATTCAGAAAACCAAATTCTCATTGTTACTACATTGAAATAAAGTCAAATGATCTTTACTCACGGCCTCCTTTGTATTCGGTTCTCCATTGTATATCAATCACTAAAGAAGAGCCGAATGCAACCATTAAAATTAAAGAGATATTTTGGGATCTTCTTTCTCATGAAACCCATATTTGGGAATGAGACTCTAATTATTCATACTTCCATTAGAAGGATTTCTCAAGGTGGTGTAAAAATTCCATTACATGCCTACCTAACATAGAAGTTTCCATGGTGTCCAGTTAGAGGGGAATCCATGACCTAATTCAGAACCTATTTCAGGAGCTTTACATTATGGTGGATTCTTCTATTTCATCAGACATTCTCTCTTAAATTGATCCAATGGTTACAAAGGCTATGAATGTTTAAATTACATGTGATTTCTAAAATAAAGAAATTTATTTCTCTCTAAATCAAATCTAATCTATAAAACCTCATAGACAAGATGGATTTCATGCATTGTTTTTTAAAATGTTCTAACACATTATTGGTCATGACATTTTAGGCATCATGAGAGATTTAGGGGCTAGAAACGCCAAATTAAGAAAACTAAACAAAATATTCATTACCTTGATTACTAAGATCAATATACCCTCCTTTATTGCAGATTTTAAGCCCATTAGTTCCTGCAATGTTCTCCACAGGGTGTTCTAAAAGATTTTAGTTATTCGCATGCAACCTTAGATTTCATTAACTATTTCTAAAAATAAAAGTACTTTCATTCCTAAGAGGCTCATCTCATATAATTACATTATTACGCATAAATTTCATCTCTCAATTAAAATATTCTTGGTTACTAAGAAATACATTATATCTTAGAAGTTGGATATGTCTAAGGCCTATTATATGGTTTAATAATCTTTTCGAACAATTTATTGTGAAAAATGGGTTTCTACCCCAAATGGGTTGATATTATTAGGAAATGTGTTTCTTCCATCTCTTTGAAGATTAACATTAATAACACCCACTCTCAATGATTTGTTCGCTCTTGGGTATTTATTTAAGGGATCCTCTTTCCCCTTTTCTTTTTTATTATGGTAGCTAACTTTTTTTCTAATCTAATCTCAATAGATGCGTATTATAAATTGAATCATGAGACCTATGTGTGAAGACGAATCCCATCCATCTCCCATATTTTTTCCAATGATATCTTTCTTTTCTCAAGGGAAATACTTGAATAGTGATACTCTATTTGTCACTTGTTCCAAGCCCATGAGCTGGATTTTTGTCAATTCTTCAACCTTGCTAAATAGAAAATCTCTTTTATCTGAAGTGTTCCTATTACCAAAAATTATAAACTCACTAGATCCTATAGTATTCAGGTTGTTGATAATAATTTCATATTGGCAGGGCTTCCCATTATCTTTGGAAAATCTAAAAAAGAGGTCTTCACAAGAATCCTGAATATAATTTCATAAAACAATTGGTATGTACATTTAAGAAAATATCTAAAGTAGGGGAGGATATTCTTATCAAGTTAGTGGCTCAAGAGATCCCAACTTACGTTATGTCCCTTTTTAAGTTTCAATTTTTTTATTGACCAAATCCATTACCACCTTTACAAAATTTTATGGGGGCTTAATCTTGGGAGAAATAAAACTCATTGATTGTCTTGGGTCAAATTGTGCACCCATAAAGCTTGTGGTGGTATGGGGTTCCGGGATCTGTGACTCTTTAATGATGCTATTCTAGAAAAGAAATGATGGAGGATACTACTTAATACTGATTCAGTTTGCACTCATATTATCCAGGATAAATATTTTCCCCACTCTGACCTATGTGCTTCTCCTCTTGGCCCCCGCCTTAGATTCTTTTGGCACAATTTGTGGGGTTCCCATGAGATTCTTTCTAGGGGTCTATTTTGGCGTATTGGAGATGGCTCCATTCTAAATATATAGAGAGATCCCTAACTGGTTGAAAATGTTGGGATGAGGACTACCTCTCCGCCAATCCTATGACAGGAAGATGAAAAGGTCAACTCTCTGCTAGACAGTGATGGAAAAGGTTGGTGTTATGAACATTTGGAAGGATGGATTAATGAAAGAGAATGAATAATTATTTTGACTATGCCTGGGTAAGGATATGATTTTCTAGAGTATGGAGAATTCCGAAATGTTCTCAGTTAAATCTACGTATAATTTGGATCTTGGAACACAATACTCGATGGTGGATGTTATTTGGAAGATATTGTAGATCTTGTCAGTCCCCACAAAGGTCTGGTATTTCTGGTTGTATTTGTGTACCAGTATCTTCCTCATCAAAGATTTTCTTATGTTCTTCCATGCTACTGACGAATCCACTATCCCCTTGTGCACGGCTTAGTTGGATGCCCCTTCTCACACTACATTTTTTTTACTTCGTTCCAGGGAAATTTGGGTCACATGGGATCAAAATAATGATTTTTTGGTGGATATGGAGAATGAATCTTCCCCATGACTACTGAAATGGTCATTCCATCTTTCCACTATAAAAGTTGATTCCCTATATACCACTTCCTAGTTTTTTTAGACCTAGATGAATGATGAATATTTCAATTATAATTCAAATCCCACTCATTATAGGATCAACCTTGCTACATCTTGGATGAATACATGGAAAAGATCCAAATTTCAGTTTGAGCTTCCTCATTCTCTCCCATACAATAGTTCCTAGGCTCCCTCGCTGCTAAATCTGTAGAAATTTAATGTTAATGCCTCAACCATGGGAGGAGGGTCTATTGGGATTAGTGTTGTGGTATTTGATTCCATCATACACATGGTCATTGCAATTCAAAAATATGTGAATTATTTTTGGGAACCACCGGTGCGGAAGCTCAGGATATTTATGAGGGTTTGAGACTTTCCATTGAGAAAGGATGGAAATAAATTGTTTTGGAATTAGATTTCCTCACCATTGTTAGCACAATCTATGAACCTGAGATTGGTCTCTAGTCTGTTGGTTTTCAAGTTCATAATATTTTCAGTGTTATCTCTTCATTTTGTGCTTGTACACTATCTTTCATCAAAAGAGAAGGGAATAAGGTGACTCATGTGTTGGCAAACTGAGGTCATTTGGGAGATTTTTTTTTTTTTGGTTTTTTCAATTTTCATTCATGGTTTTTTTCTCTTATATCTCTTGATATTTCATCCATTTGTTAAATTCATTATTTCTTGTAAAAAAGCCTCTTTATTTGTATATTATTCCTTTCCTTTCAATAGAATCACCTTCTACTTCTTGAGCTTTGTATTTTTCTCATGAAAAAAAATAATAACTCCTTTTTCAACATCAAATCTAGTTATGTTTATTTGATTTCATCATCTTCACTAATAGTGGTATCAAACCCATTTTCTATATGTGCCATGAAATTAGTTTCATCTTCTGATTAGCTACCCGATGTGAAGTCAGATTTCTTCTTATTTTCTCACATAGCTTCTTAATTAACATTTAAATAACTTCTCCTTGCTTTCACTATATTTGGATGAATATTTTATGGTTTTACTACATTTCTTATTCTAATTTTTCTCATAATCAGACTTAGGTTCTAAAAAATTATTCTTAGGATAATTTATGGAATTTTTTCAAATTTCATTAAAATTTTAAAATCAAGGTGGTAATTTCTATTTAACATTAAACATTACTTTCTTAAATTTCTTTTATTCTATATGAATTATTATATTATAACAGTCATCTTAATCTTCATCATCTGATTCACTTGATTTGAAAATTGGGATGTCTTTTATTTTGAGGTTTCTCATGGCCTCAAAAGCCATCTCATTTTTGATATTCTTAAAAGTTTTGACCCTTAATATTCCATAAGGAATGAGAATGTTATATAATTCATTGAGAGTAATATCTTCTATATCTTACAAATCTAAAAATTTAGAATCAAACTTATTAACAAAATATGTCATCAAAATTTTGAAAATATTTGAGTCATCTAGATTTTCTCCAAAACCCCAAATATTACTAAATATTCCATTGAATATTTTGAAGTAATATTCAATATTTTCTTCTTCATCTATCTAGATTTATTCAAATTTTCTTCTCCAAATTTCCAATTTGTCCTCCTTGACATTCAAACATCCTTCATAACAACTTTCCAATTTTTCTGAAATTTCCTTGGAATTTTTTATTCCCATAACCTTTGTGTAATCTTTTTTAAAGGAGGAAAAATGGTATTTTATGCATTACCATAAACTTCCATGTTTATCTTATAAAAAAAATTTATAGGAGAATCTTCAGAAATAGGTGGAAATTCTATTGTTACTGTGTTGTTGACTATAAGGCCAAAATATAGGATATATGGAAATATTCTATTAGTACAACTATAATAATTCATACCATTGAATGTAGGGACACCCATGATATTACCAAAACTCAGATTATCTATATTTTTTACTTAGTGGATCTTGACTGAGGAACCTTACCTTTGATAAAATTTGAAGTGCATTTTAGAATTGGTTTCCTCCACTGGGAAGGTGGCCTGAATTAGTGGATGAAAATTTTGACAATTTCCTTTACATATAAAAAAATCCAATGTGACATATTAAAGGAAAATCAACTCAAAATAAAAAATATAATCCTCAAAAGATCATGTAGAAAATGAAAAGGCATGGAATATATAGATTTTACAAGGTTCATATCCAATTTTTAACCCTATTAATTATCATGGATAGTTACTCCCCCAACCAAATATTCTTTTCAATATATCACCTTCTAAAATACTCTTATAATAATTCACATGGAATCCCCCCACACATGTTAGGATCCACAACTGACATCAAATATTAATTCTTCAGAATGAACTATGTTTACAGAAATGAATAAGATCAGTAGTAAAACTAGTTTTCTTCAACAACAAAGAATAAATATCATCTTCCACAAGAATCCATGATATCTATGAATGATTTTCTCACATTTTAGTCTTGAAAATTCTACAATAAATAATCAGAATAAAATTCAATATTATAAATATATAAGTTTCATCATATTTTTATTTCATAAGAATAAATACCATAGATTCAGACCCACATTTTTTTTTCTATGACTATCACTATCAACTCTTTGTTTTGTGTCAATGATTTCTTCTCTTCTTCTCACTATCACCTATCTATTGCACGTCAACCACTTCCACCAAACATTGATTACTGCAACGAAAAAACATTCCCATTAAAGCCCCATGATCTTTATAACCAAAATTAACAAATACATCTCCATCATTGCTTTAGAAATGGAAGCCTATGATTCCATATGCATTCAGAACCATCCATACAATGAAATAAATAAAAAACAGAAAACATTAATTTCAAATACCTATAGAAAAACAATCGATATGCAGTGAAGACTCAGAATTGGCTATGTGAATAAATTAGTGACATGGTCAAAAATAGGAAATCGGCTACGTAGCATATTCTCCTACATGATTAAGCATTCATCTATGTCGCAAATCAGCTATGTGATTCTCAATTAGCTGTATATAAAATTATCTATATGAAACATTTGGCTACATGGACGATCATGTGGCTGAATCAGCCACATCATTCACTTACGTAGACAAAAAAACAATGTGAATCACCTATGTGAATTTCCCTCCACAAATTCAGTTATGTAGCATAAATGGCTATCTGAATCCGCCAGCTACAAACCCTAAAAAACACTAAAAACCCTAAAATCCATTAATAACCCTAAAAACCTAAAAAATAATAAACCCTAAAAAACCCTAAACTCTTAAAAGATAGTAAAAAAATCCTAAAACCCTTAATGATCCTAAAACAAAAAAATCATGAAAACCCTCATTTTTTTAAAACCATTAAAAACCCCTAAAAATATAAACACCCTAGAAATCTATAAAATCCCAAAAAACTCTAAAAACCATAAAAACCAAAAAACCCCCAAAAAACTTAAAAGGCCAAAAAAACCTTAAAAACACAAAAATTAGAAAAAATCTAAAAGAACCTAAAAATAGTAAAACCCAAAAAACAATAAACATCTGAAAAAACCTAAAAATCATAAAAAACCCTAAAAACACTAAATTACAAAAAAAATACAAAGAAACCACAAAACCCTTTAAACCCTATAAAAACCATAAAACCCTATGAAATCATAAGAACCCTAAATAACCTAATAGACCCCAAAAATAATAATAATACCATTTAAACCCTCAAAAACCCCATAAACACCAAAAACCCTTAAGAAAAAACCCCAAAATACTTAAAAACTATAAAAAAACTATAACACTATGAACCCTAGAAACCACTAAAATTATAAAAAATACTCAAAGAACCCCAAAACCACTAAAAAACATAAAATCCTAAAAAAACCCCTAAAACCAACCCCCCACTCCAATACTAAAAAACAAGAAACAAAAAAAAACACCTAAAAATATTAAAAAACTCTTAAAACCCTAAAAAACTAAATAACTATAAAAAAATAAAAATACCCAAAAAACCAAAAAAACCAAAAAACTCCAAAACTCCAAAAAACACATATACCCTAAAAACTATAAAATCCAAAAGGCCTAAAAAATCTAAAAACTATAAAATTGGTAAAATGCATAAAAATCCTAAAAAACATAAAAAAATATTAAAATCCCTTAAAACTATAAAACCCCAAACCATATTCCCTACACCTTAAACCATATTCCCAACACCCTAAACCCTATACCATACACCCTAAACCCTAAATGATACTCCCTAAACCCTATAACCTACAACTTAAAATTTAAACCCTACACCCAATACCCTAAACCATAAACCCAACACCCATCACCCATCACCCTATACCCTACAAACTAAAACCTACACCCTAAACCCTATATCCTACACCATAAACCCTTAAAACTACACCCTAATCCCTATACCACACATACTAAAACGTAAACCCTACACCTGAAACCCTATACCCAACACCCAAAACCCTACACCCTCAACACTAAACCCAACACCTTAAACCCTAATCCATACCCCATACACCTTATACCTTATACCCTACATCATAAAATCTAAAACCTATTCAATAAACCCTATATCCAACACCCTAAAATAAAAACCCTACACCCTAAACCCTAAACCCTTATCGCTAAACCAAATACCCTATACCAAAAATCATATACCCCACACCTAAAACCCTATACCGCACACCCTCAACCCGATACCCTACAGCCTAAAACCTATACTCTATACCCTACACCTTAAATGCTAATCCCAACACCCTAAACCATATACCCTATACCCTAAACCATAAACACTACACACTAAACACAATACCCTACACCATAAACCCAAACCCCTACACACAAAACCCTATAACCTACACCCTAAACCCTATACCCTACACCCTAAACATTGTACCCTTTCCCCTAAACCCTAAAACCTACACACTTGACTCTAAACCCTACACCAAACCCTTTTACATACACACTAAACAGCATAACCTAAACCTTAAAACCCTAAACCCTACACCCTAAAACCTATACCCTACACCCTAAACACTAAACCCCATACCCTATAACCAAAACCCTATACCCAAAACCCTACACCCTAAACCCTATACTTAACACCCTAAACCCTATAACCAACACCCTAAACCCTAACCCCCATACCCTAAACTATTTACCCAACACCCTAAACTTTAAACCCTACACCTTAGCCATATATCCTATTCACAAAACCCTAAACCTTATACGCTACACCCTAAACCTAAACCATAAACCATAAATTCTATGCCCATAATCCTAAAAACTAAATCTTACACCCTAAAACCTATAGCCTACACCATAAAACCTAAACACTCTACTATAAAACTGATAAACTACACCCTAAACCCAGAACCTTACACCCTAAACCCTATACCACACACCCTGAAACCTATACCATACTCAAAAAAACCCTAAAACATACACCCTAAAACATAAACCATGCACCACAAACCCTATAACCTATACCCTAAACCCTAAACCCTAAATCCTACTAGCTAAACACTATACCCAACACCCTAAACATTAAACCATATACCATATTCCCTAAACACTAAACCCTATATTGTACTCTCTAAACCAAAAACCCCAAACCCAAACCTTACACCCCACACCCCACATTATAAACCATACTACTTAAACACTATAAACTACACTATACTCCTTATAACCTACACCCAAAACCTTACACCCTACACCCTAAACCATAAACCCCCCAAACCCAAAAATAGCCCTTAAAAACTAAAAACCCTAAAAAATATGAGAAAACCCTTAAAACCCTAAAACCATTAGAAAACATAAAATTATTACAAAAATATAAATCCAAAAACATCTAAAACCCCTGAAATCTCAAAAAAACCCTAAAACCAAAAAACTATAAAAACCCAAAAAACCACTTAAAATTGTAAAAAACATAGAAACCCTTAGAAAACCCTAAAATCCCTAAGAAAACCCTAAAAATCTCAAAAAACCTAAAAAATGCTTAAATTCCATAGAAATACCTATAATACACTAACAATATTTAAACCCCTAAAAAAGCTAAAAGAAATAAAAAACAATAGAACCCCAAAAATCCCAAAAACCCCTTATAAAACCCAAAAAACCCCTAAAAATATTAAAAAACCCTAATAACCATAAAATACCCTAAAATAACTAAAAATAATAAAATATCCCGAAACCATAAAAGAACTCTAAAACCATAAGTACCTTAAAAGAACACTAAAACCCCAAAAACACTGAGAAACCCAGAAATAAAAAAAACCATAAAAAACTCAAAAACCCGTTAAACCCTAGAAAAACTGAAAACGATAAAAATAAACAAAAACACACATAAAAACTATATGACCCTAAAAACCCTAAGACCCTAGAAACCCAAACCCCTAAAATAACTCTTAAATACCACTAAAACACCTCTGAAATACCCTAAAAATTGAAAAAACTAAAAACCCAAACACCCCAAAAAATTCTAAAACCCGTAAAACCCCTGAAACCCTAAAAAATATAAAAAACCCATAAACCCATAAACCCCATAAAACCCCATAAAACCCCTTTATACCCCAAAAACCCTAAAAAATCCCTAAAACCTGTAAAACTCTAAAAAACATAAGAACACACAGAAACCCCTAAAATCCCTAAAAACCTTTAAAACCCAAACCCCCCCAAAACACTAAAATCAATAAAACATTAATAAACCCTAAAACCCTTATAAATATCATTAAAACCCCTAAACCCCATAAAAATACAACAGGATCTGAAAAACTCTAAAACCCCCTAAAAACCCAAAAATAACCTAAAACCATAAAAATAATAAAACCCCTAAAAACCCAAAAGCAATAATCACCAAACTAATACTAAAAACCCATAAAAACCAAAAAATTATATAAAAACTCTATAAAACCTCTAAAAGGCCCTAAAACCCATAAAATATCTTAAGAACCATAAAGACACTAAGAGAATCTAAAATCACAAACCCCTAAAAGACCCCAAAAACCCAAAAACCCCTAAATGACCCTAAAACCCCTCTAAAATCCCAAAGAACCTAAAACCCTTAAACACCATAAACACCATAAAAACCCTAAAACCCCTAGATAACCCTAAAAACTATAAACCCCTTAAAACATTAAAAATACTAAAAACCATAAAACACTTAAAACTGCAAAGGCCACTTAAAACCCCTAGAAACCCAATATACACTAAAAAACTGTAGAAACCCCTAAAAACCCTAAAAACCCTAAAAACAAAAAAAAAATAAAAACATAAAAAACCCAATTAAATCCCTTAAATCCACTAAAAACATTAAACCCCCCTAAAACCATAAAACCTTACAACCCTTAAAACCTTGAACACAAGTTAAAATCCCAAAAAAACCTTAAAACCATGAAAGAAACCTAAAATACCTAAATGAACCTAGAAACCCATAAAACACCTAAATACCATAAAACCATAAAACCCATAAAAATTTTTCAAAAATACTAAACGACCCTAAAAACCCTAAAGCACTTAAAAACCTATAAAAACCCTTAACCCCTAAATGACCCTAAACCCCCCTAAAAACGTAAAACACCCTAAAATACTAAAAATCCAAAAAGACACAAAAAGACTTGAAACCCAAAATATAAAATTAAAACCCCAAAAGACACTAAAAATCATGAAAACCCTATATGTCCTTAAAATTCCCTAAAAATTTGAAAAATACTCTAAAAACCATGAAAACCCAAAAAAACCTAACCCCCATTAAAGACCCTAAAATTACCTAAAAATCCAAAAGGAACCTAGAAAATATTAAATACCTAAAACCCTAAAAATCATAAAGTCCACAAAAACCCTTAAAAGTCCTTAAAACCCATAAAACCCCAAACCACTAAAAGTCGTAAAAACACAAAAAACAATAAAAAACCTAAAAAACCAAAGTCCTAAAAAACCCTAAAAAACCAAGAACCTTAAAAACACTAAAAGTCCACCCCTTAATACTCTAAACCAACAAGAACCCTAAAAACCATTAAAACTCAAGGAATCCCTCAATACCCAAAGGGACCTTAAAAACCCTAAAAACCTGAAAACCTAAAAACCCCTAAAATAACAAAAGCACCCAAAAACACTAAAACCCTTCAAAAATATAAAAATCCATAAATCCATAAACACCTAAAATACACTAAAAACCACAAAAACTGCTAAAAACTTATAAAACCTTAATAACAGTAAACCCATGCCAAAAAACCCTAAAAATTATAAAAAAATAAAAACTTGTAAAAAACTCTAAAACCCTAAATTTTTTCCAAACCCTATAAGCACTATTAAACTTAAAAACCAAAAAACCCCTAAAACCACTTAAAACCATAAAAACCCTAAACCCCTAAAAACTCTAAATACCCTTAAACACCATTAAAACACATAAACCCCCTAAAACTCAAAACACCATCCCCACCAAAAAAACCATGATGACCCCAAAAAACCCAGAACCCCTAAAACCATAAAAATCCTAAAACCCCAAAAACCGAAAACACCCTAAAAAACCTAATAACCCTAAAACATTAACAGACCAAAAAATAGAAAAAAACCTAAACCCTTAGACCCTAAAACCCTAAAATACTATAAACCCTATACCCTAAAACCTAAAACCTAAAACCTAAAATCTATACCTTACACCCTAAACCCTAAACCGTACACCCAAAATCATATACCCTACTCCCAAAACCCCAAACCCTTCAAACTAAACCTTATACCCTTCACCATAATTCCTAAACCATATATCATACACCATATACCTTACACCCTAAACTATAAACACTACACACAAAACCTAAAACCCTAAACCCTAAACCCTACACCATATACAATAAACCCTACACCCTAAATCCAAAACCCAAAACCCAGACCCATAAAGGATGCTAGAAGCTGTAAAATCCTAAAGACCATAAAACCCTTGAAAACCATAATAACCCTTAAACACACTAAAAACCTAGAAAACCCTTAAATGATCCTAAAAGACCCTAAAGACCCTAAAAGCATAAAAAACACCAAATATTCCCAAAAATTCAAAAGAACCTAAAACACCATAAAATCATTTAAAACCCAAAACAAACTTTAAACACTTGAAACCAAAAAAACCAAAAAAACCATTAAAACCTTACAAAAACCCTTTAAACCCTAAAACCATTAGAGATCCTAAGTAATTCAAATCCCTAAAAAACCATAAAAATCCCGAAAAACCTATAAACCATAAAAATACCCTGAAAACCAAATAACCAATAAATTAGTAAAAAACATAAAACCATAACCAACCCTAAAAACCATAAAAAATAGTAAAAACCCCTAAAAACCAAAAAGAAAGCTTAAAACCCCTTAAAGACTCTAAAACACCTAAACGAACATAAAAAACCCAAAACATAATGAAAACTGAAAGAAACCATAAAAACACTAAAGCTATATAAAATCTAAAAATCCTTTAAAACTTCTAAAACAGCTAAACATCCCTAAATATCGTAAATCCATAAAAAAGAAAAAATAATATAAAACACCCAAAGGTTCTAGCATACCCTAAAACTCCAAAAACCCTAAAAACAAAAACAAAACCTAAAACCTTTAAAATTGTCCTAAAAATGGAAGAAGCCCTAAAAACCAAAAAAAACAGAAGAGACACTAAAACCCCCAAAAAAACACCAAAATAATAAATACCCATAAAACCTAAAGACCCCTAAAACCCAAAAAACCCATAAAGAACCTAAAAGGCCTAAAAAACCTAAAACCGCTAAAATATCAAAAAATACCTAAACACCCAAACCCACAATGAATCCTTAAACCCATTAAAATCCATTAAAACCCATAAAAGGCCCTAAAATACTAAGACGACGACAAAAAAGGGCATTAAAACCTTAAAAAGAAAATAAAAACCATAAATCCTCAAAAACCTAAAACCCCTAAAAATGATAAAAATCACAAAATCCTTAAAAACCCTAAACGAACCCTAAAAACCAAAATATATTTCTACAAACCCCTTAAAACCACAATAAATTACCATAAACACCTAAAACTCTATTTTTTTAAAACCCCTAAAACCCTAAAAAACTCTAAGAATCCTAAAAACGTTTTAAAAGAAAATAAAAACCCTAAAACCACTAAAAACCCTAAAAAACTCTTAAAACCAATAAAAACATCATAAAACCACCTAAGAGACACTAAAACCCCCTAAAAAAATTTAAAACCTAAAAAAATGTAATAAACCACATAACCCTGAAAACCCTAAAAACCTGCAAAACACCCTACAAACCATAAAAGTCATAAAAAACCTAAAAATCTTACAAAAAATAAAAAAAACCTAAAATCACTAAAACCCCTAAAACCCTAAATACCCTTAAAACCATAAAACACTAATCACCCTAAGAACCCTTGAACTCATAAAAAGCCTTAAAACCCTAAAAGCCCTAAAAAACAGAAAACCCCTAAAGACATTAAAACCACCCAAAAAACCAAAAAACCATAAAAAACTCCAAAACCCTAAAATAACCTAAAAACCATAAAAATAATAATTGAAACTCAAAACCATAAAACACTAAAAGAACATAAAAACCCTAAAAGACCCAATACAAACCATAAACCCCCTAAATACACTAAGAAAACATAAGAACCCAAAAAATCCAAAAAACCCTAAAGCACCTTAATAACCCATTCAAACCCAGTAAAATCCTAACAAACCCTAAAAACAACCCAAAACCCCAAAAATCCCAAAAAACCTAAAACCATAAAAACAAAAAAAAAACTCTAAAACCCGTAAAAATCCTGAAACAATCATAAAACCCTAAAAAACATTAAACACATAAGAACCCTAAAATACCTTAAAATACCATGAAAAAAATTAAAAATACTAAAACCCTAAAAACTCTAAACCCTAAAAGTAAAAAAAGCCCATGAAAGACCCTAAAAAACCTAAAGAACTCAAAAAACCCTAAAGTCCCCTAAAAGACCATAAAACCCATACAAACTCTAAATGAAAAGTGAAACATAAAAAAACCCTAAAATACCCTCAAAACACTTAAAGACGCAAAAATATGTAAAGGACCCAAAACCCCCCAAAAATTTAAAGGAACCTAATAACCACTAAAAACTCAAAAGGACCCTAAAAGGCCTAAAAACACTAAAAGACCCTAAAACCCATAAAAGACCCTAACGACCCCTAAAAAAACACTAAAATTACCTAAAAACCCCAAAACCCCAAAACCCCTAAAAAGGAACTAAGACCCCCTAAAAACCCTAAAACACCCAAAACCCTAAAAACCCCAAAATCCCTAAAAGACCCTAAATGTCACTAAAATCCCTAAAAAGCCTTAATATTTAGAAAACCCTAAAACCCTAAAACCTATAAAAATACAAAAAACCCACTGAAAGACCATAAAAACACTAAGAGACACAAAAAACCATAAAATAACTTAAAAACTCTAAAAACAATAAAATCCCCCAAAACACGAAAAATTGTAAAAACCCTAAAAACCCTTAAACCACTAAAAACTCTAAAAGATCCTAAAATGACATAAAAAATATAGAAAACTCTAAAAGACCTTAGAACATCCAAAACCCTAAAAACCCATAAAACCCTAAAAATAATTAAAAACAATTAAAACCAATAAAAACCATAACCCACCCAAAACCCCTAAAATACATATTAAAACATAGAGAAACCCTAAAAACTCCTCCAAATATTAAAGATGATAAAAAACCTCGAAAAACCTTAAAAACCCATAAAAACATTAAATACACAAAAAAACATAAAAATCCATAAAAACCCTAAAAATCATAAAAACCCAAAAAACCCAAAACACCCCCAAAACCCTTAAAACAATTAAAAACCCCTAAAAACACTCAACCCCTAATAATGTTCTAAAATACCTAAAATCCCCCAAAAAAAATCCCTAAAAACCCAAAATCTATAAAACCCCTAAATCGTCTAAAAACCAATAAAAACATAAAACCCAAAAATCCCCAAAAAACATCACTAAATACATTTAAAAAAAATCAACCAAAACCCTAAAACCCCGAATGAACACTAAAAACTCTAAAACACCCATAAACCCCAAAACCCTAAAAATAATTAAACACCATAAACCCCCTAAATGGCCATAAAGAAAATTTAAAACCTAAAAACTAAAAAAACCTAAAACCCTTAAAAACACTAAAATCCATAAAACCCCAAAAAATATTAAAAAACATAAATTACCAAAAAACTATAAACAACCCTGAAAAACCTAGAAAACCCCTAAAATGCACCTAAAAGACTCTAAAACCCCTTAATAACCTTAAAGGATCATATAAACCCAATATATACCACAAAATATTCTAAAAACCCACAAACCCTTACAAGTCACTGAAAACCATAAAAACTATAAAATACCATTACCCCCATGAAAAGATAAAAGACCCTAAAAAGTATATAAAACCCTAAAAAAATCCCAAAGGACCTAAAGTCCCTAAATGCCAAATAGCGCTAAAATACCCAAAAACCCCAATAATACACTAAAAGATGCCATATACTCTCAAAACCCAAAAAACAGTAATATCCATAAGAACCACAAAGAAACCCTAAAACCCCTAAAATTCCTAAAAACCACTAAGAAACTTAAAAAACCCTAAAAAAATTTAAAAACAAAAAACCCAAAAAATCAAAAAAAAACACTAAAACCCTAAAAAACGCTAAAACCCCTTCAAAACCCAAAAGCTATAAAATATATAAATCCCCTTTGAGAGAGAATTTCATTTTAGTAGTGGAGGTGGTCATTGGTTGTGGTGGAGAGGGCTCGAGCTTCATGTGGCATGCCCTTCTTCATCAAACCCCTTGCGAAAGGGCCTACGGTAGGGTTTCCTTTCGGCAAATCGGCTATCTCAGTGGCAGGCGTGTCTAGTTTTGGAAAAGGTGTGGTGCGATAGTATGTATTTCTCGGTCGTCAGTGATGCGATGTCTTCATTAGACTCCTCACGAAATGGCCTAATTTAGAGTTTCTTTATGGCGGATCGGTAGTCTCGGTTGCGGGCATGTTTGGTTTTGGCGGAGGTGTAGTGCGATTTCTCCGTTTCTAGTGATGAATTCCTCACTTAAGATTTCAGATCTGAGTCTGGGAGGGGTTTTACAACTCTTTTTGTTTCACAAAGGGTTACGGTGGATGCTGAGGGCGTTACGTCAGATTTGGGGTAGTGTGCTTGGTTCCCTTATGTGGGATCTCAGATATTTTTGTTATAGGTTTGTGCCGAAGATGAAGGTTCATTCTTTGGTTTTCTCTGAATTTCACGTGGTTGATGAAAGTCAATTTATGTTGTGTTACGATCTGGTTTCTATGGTGGTATGTGGTTTCCTTAGGTGCCAAAGAAACATCTTTGTTCCTGAGTATCTTGATGAAGGTTTTGGTTAGAGATTTTTTCATTTAAGGATCTACTATTCACAATATCTATACTAGGTTGTTTCATGTTTACTCTTTGGATACTTTGCTGGTTGGGGCTGGTTTGGTTGTGAGTTGCTGCTGGTGCAAGTTACTGGTTTTGTTGTGAGATGTTGGTCGCTTATTGGTCATGATGTGCGATTTTTGGGTCGTTAGAGGGGTTGTTAAGATCTTCGTCACTGCAATGAGTTATAGGTGATGTGGAATGGTTCTAGGTGTGGGTGATGGTGGTCCAGTGTTGTTGGATGTGCTGATGTGTGTGAAATGATGAAAGCCGGACTGGCTAGGAGGTATTGGTTGCTGGAATCTGAGCTGCTGGGTATTGGTTGCTGCTTGGATCAGAACTATTGAAGGAGGTGCTGGTTGTTGGAATCTGAGGTGCTAGATGCTGGTTACTTCTTGGCTAGGATATGATGATGATGGTGTTTATGATTTTAGTGATTCTGGTTTTGTGTTGCGGGGAGTGGTTCTGCTTGGCAAGGATGTGTTAGATGCTAGAAACTGTGCTACTAGATGTTGTTTTCTCTTTGGCTGGGAGATGCTGAAGGAAATGATTTTACATTACTGCTATTTGAGTTGGGAAACGATGGGATTTGATTTTTTAGGAGGTGATGGATGCTGGAAACTGAGCTGATGGATGTTGGTTGCTGATTGGATGGGAGGTGATGATGTTGCAGATTATGGTCTTGGAGTGGTTGGGGTCTTCTTCTGGTTGTTTCTTTTTGTAGGTTATTTTTTTTGGGGGGGGGGGGGTGTTCAGGGTTTTTGGGTGTGGGTCGATTGACTATTCCCCTTCCTCGCCCTAAAAACCCTATAAAACCCTAAAACCCCTAAAACCCCTAAAACCCCTAAAAATTCACTAAAAAAACCTAAATGCCATAAAATATCCCCAAAACACAAAAACCACTTAAAACCCAAAAAAACCTAAAAACAATGAAAGACTAAAAACCCTAAAAACCAAAAAAACCCTTTAAAATACTGAAACCCTAAAAAGATAGTAAAAACCCCAAAAAACAAAAAAAAACCATAAAAATCATTAAAAACATGAAAATTATCTGAAAATCCTAAAACCATAAAACCCATGAAAAACATTAAAACCCTAAAATGCTCTAAAAACACAATAAATTCTTAAAAGCACTCCTTAAATGACCCTAAAGCCTAAAAACACCCCTAAAAGATCCTAAAAATCCTTCAAAACCCCAAATCCCTTAAAAACATAAAACCATTGGAACCGTTAAAACTCTAATAACCTTTAAAACCCTAAAAATCGTAAAACCCTTAAAACACTAAAAAACATAAAACCCGTTAAATACCATAAAAACATGAAAGCCCTAAAACCCCAAAAAACCCAAAAAACCAAAGAACCACTATTGAACATATAAAAACATTAAACATTCTAGAAACCTTGTAAAAACATAAAACCCCTTAAAAACTATGCAAAATCCTAAAAGCCCAAAAAACATGGAAAACACTAAAACCCCCTAACCCCCCCCCCCAAAAAAAACACTAAAAAAACTAAACATAATAAAAAACAGTAAAAACACTAAAATCCCCTAAAACACTAATAATGATAAAAAAACAAATAAAACCCCAAAAAATTTAAATACCTTAAAAACCCATGAACCCACAAACCCATTAAGGCCCTTACAAACCATAAAATCCCCCAAAAGGCCCTAAAAACCCTAAAGACCACTAAAGACCCTAAAATCCTATAAAAACCTTAAAGGACTATAAATCCTCATTAGAATTCTTATGAACCCTAAAATTTCCTAGAAAACCTAAGAATACTAAAAACCCCTAAAAACTTTTACACCAATTAAAAACTTCAAAAACCATTGAAAACCATAAAACACTTAAAACCTCTCAAAAACTAAAAAACCTAAACAAGCCTAAAAATCCAGAAACACTTAAAAACCCAAAAAAAATTATTAAAATACTTAAAACCCTTAAAAACCATAAAATGTAAAGAACGTAATAATATTAAAAACTGAAAAAAAAAATCCAAAAAATCAGAAAAAAACCAAAAAAACCCTAAAAACCTGAAAAAATGCAGAAACACAAAAAATCCCAAAAAATGATAAAAAAGTTAAAACCCCCTAAAACCACTAAAACCCCTAAAAACCTTAAAAACCATTAAAACCTTTAAAATAGTAATAAACCATAAAACCTCTAAAAACATAATGATCCCTAAGAACCTTGAAAATCACTAAAATCCACTAAGACTCCTAAAAATACTAAAATCCCTTAAAACCCTAAAATACCCCTAAAACCATAAAGACCCCAAAAACCTTAAAAAATCTAAAAAAACTTGGAACCATAAAATAGAAAAATAACCCAAGAAAAATAAATATAATAAAAAACCCTTAAAACCTCCAAAAAACCATATAATACCCAAAACCCTTAAAAGATTATTAAAGCCTTAAAACTCCAAAAAACCCATAAAACCCAAAAAACCCTAAAATACCCCAAAACCTCTAAGAATCCCTAAAAAACCTAAAAGCCTAAAAACCCCTAAAAAACCTAAAAATCATACAACCCATAAACTCTTATAAAACAATAAAAACCCTAAAAAACTCTAAAAACCCAAAAAATCATAAAATCCCTAAAAAACCCTAAAAACTCTAACACCCATAAAAATATAAAACACCCTAAAATCCTAAATACCCAATAAACCATTAAAATATAAAAGAACGATAAAAATCCAAAAATATCCAAAAACCCAAAATAAATTCCTTAAAACCCTAAAAACAAAAAATACACTAAAATGCCCTAAGACATTAAAATCCTTAAAAACCCCAAAAAATCACTAATACCCCCAAAACCAAAAAACCCCTAAAAACCCTAAAAAACATAAAATTCGATAAAAACCCTAAAAAACCCTAAATGAATGATATAAAACCATAAAAGAATCCTAAAACCCCTAAAACCATAAAAACCACAAATCCCTTAAAACTCTAAAAGAACACCAAACCCGAAGAACCCATAAAATCCTAAAAACTATAAAAAACCTAAATAACCTAAATAACCATAAAAGGCCAAAACAAACCCTGAAAATCAAGTATGTACCTAGAAAACCTAAAAACTATAATAAACCTTAACATGATAAAAAGAAATTAAAAGACCATAAAATCTTAAAAAACCCAAAACACTATAAATCCATGAAAAACCTAAAAACACTTAAAACCCTAAAATACCTAAAATCCCGAAAAGACCCTAAAACCTTAAAAGACCTTAAATATCTATAAAAGACCCAAAATAAGGAAATACATTAAAAATATCTTAAAAACCCCACCAAATTCTAAAAATAATAAAAATCCCTAAAAACAATAAAAACCCCTAAAAATAATAAAAACACTACAAAACCCTAAAAACCATAAAATCCTAAAAACCCTAAAACCCCATAAACACCCCAAAATCCTTAAATAAAATAAATGAACCAAAAATAATAATACCCAAAAAACCATAAAAATCTCTAAAAATCCTAAAAACCCTAAAAAACATAAAAACCACTTGGAACTATAAAATCTATAATCAAATCTGAAAAACCCTATAAACCCAAAAAGACACTAAAATTTATAAACCCCCTAAAAGTCCCTAAAAACCTAAAAACCCCTATAAAAATTCCTAAAACCCTAAAATAATCCTAAAAAACCCTAAATCCATTCAAAAACCCGAAAAAACTAAAAAACACTAAAAACCACTATAAACCCTAAAACACCTAAAATCCCTGAAAACCCTAAAAACAATAAAACCCCTTAAAACACCCCAAATAACTAAAAACCCAAAAACTAATAAAAATAATATTAATCAATAAAAAACCATAATATTTCATTATAATACCAAAAATCCTTAAAAAACTCTACAATGCCCAAAAACCCTAAAAACCCAATAAACCCTAAAAACTAAAAAAACTATAAAACCCCTTAAGTCCAATAAAAAGATGAAAACACTGTAAAATAATAAAAACTCTAAATACCATAAACCCCCTAAAACAAATTAAAAGATTAAAATTTCTTTAATAACCCTAAAACCTAAATAACCCAAAAAACCATAGGAACACTAAGAACCTAAAAAACCCTAAAACCCCTAGAAGACCCCAAAGCCCTAAAAACTACTAAAATAACCTAAAACCCCTAAAATAACCTAAATAACATAAAAGGGTAAAAATTCATATAAAAACTCAAAAGAACCTAAAACCCTAAAAGACCCTAAAAACTGAAATACACACAAAAAAACCAAAAAACCCCAACAAACCCTAAAACCCCCAAAAAACCCATAAAAACCCAAAACAAAATAAAACCCCAAAAATCCTAAAAATAATATATAACCATAAAAACAATTAAATACCGAAAATCCCATAAAAATCCATGAAAAACCCTAACAAACCCTAAAACCCCTAAATCCCCTAAAAATCCTAAAAAATACATAAAAAAATAAAAACCATAAAAACTCTAAAAACACTAAAAAATATTAAAACCCTAATAATGATCAAGAATAATAGAGGATGAGTCTCCAGGATCTCTCCCTTCAAGATTCCCATCACTACTGCCCCCTTCCCCTGATGAACCTCTATTTCTCTATGGCGTCGTTGTCGATCTCTCAGTGGTTTGGGCGCGGTCTTGGTAGATCGAGTGGCTTGGTATTAGATGAAGATGCTCTCGTTGGCGAGGCAGTGGGATGGTCTGGTGGGTTCATTCGGTACCTTCTCGGTCAATGGCTAAGCGACTCTCAATGATGGCTCCAAATATAAGGTTGTGGTGGTCTCTCTGGTCTCACGATGGTGAAAAAAGGTTGTGTCAGGCATCCTGACGTTTGGGCAGTGGTGTGCTTGTCCCAGACTTCATATATGTTTGTCAGATATGGGCTCAGTCTTGGATGTTTGGCTCTCATAGAGTTTGGTGCTTTGGCTCTCGTCGATGGTGCGGCGAGACGATCTGCCGAGTTCATATGGGCTCTGATCGGTCGCTTTTGAGGTGGCTAGGTCCAGATTTGGGGGGGATCTTGCTTCTCTTTCGTGATAGGTGGGTGCGGTGGGCTTTGCGACTTCTTGGCAGTGGCGTGCATGGTTCTATCATACATGTGCTTCTTTATCTGAGTTGTAAAGGGGATTTGTGGTTCTCCTGGCTTCACAATGGGTTATGGTGTACGCAGAGGGAGAAGATGCAGATAGTGCCACAACTTCTGGCACTGCTTGAATTCAGGTGTCTTATGAGAAGTCAATGTGAGGCTTTCAGTTCTTCTTAGAGTCTGCTAGAGGTGCGGATGAGATCGTCTTGACCTTGTTTTGTGAAGATGATGTAGGTTCGAATTTCTGGTTTCTCACTTTTGGATATGTTTCATTCTATATCTGAAGGGCTCGTAACGTTATGTTTCATTATTGCTTCTATGATGGACTATGATATTTTGTTTTGTGGATGGGTTGGATGTGAATCGCTACAGATGATGGATTTTTGTTATGTTGAGTGGCACTAGATGCGGATTTGGGTGTTGTAGTTGGGTTCTGGGCATGGGTGCTGGTTTCCCCTCAATCAATCGATGAAGGGAATGTTAAGTGATGCGTTATGGTTGCTACGTTGGACTACAGTCTTCTATGTTTTAGATGGTTTGGTCACTAATCGATGTGGATGCTGGATATTGGTTCTGTTGATTGGTGCTGGATATTGTTATGACTTTGGGTGTTGAGGATGTGTTCTTGGGTGTACTGATAGGTGTGAGTTATTGGAATCTAATTGGATTGAAGGTGAGGGTTGCTGGAATATATGTTTCTGGTTTTTGGATGATACTAGGCTGGGAAGTGATGATAGATGTTGGTGTTTGGTGATGGTTTCTACTTAACTGCAAGGTGGAGAACGCGAGACTTATGACTTTGATGGTGGTGGTTCTGTGATGCTGGTGGTGTATATGCTTGGAAGGAAGGCTATGGTTGATGAAAATGGTGATGCGGGATGCTAGTAGCTGTTTGGTTGGGAGATGCCTTTGGGAATGCTTTTGATTTTATTCTTTTTCTGACTGTTGTGTCTTTTGGATTTTTTGGGGACTTTTGGGTTTTGTGGGGGTGTCTAGTGTTTCTGGGTGTGGGTTGTTTGACCCCTCCCCTACCTTGTCTACAATTTCTTTTTTCTAATAAATTTTGGGGGGTTAGGAATAGCTTGGTCTCACATCTTCCTTTCCTAAAACCCTAATAACCTAAAAAACCCAAAAACCCAAAAAAACCCTAATAGAATAAAACCCTAAAACCCCTAAAACCCTAAAAACCATAAAAAACCTAAAAACCCTAAAATAACCTAAAACCCTAAAGGACCCTAAAAACCCATAAAGAGCATAAAAACCCAGAAGAACCATAAAACCATAAAACCATAAAACCATAAAAGCATAAAAACATAAAACCATAAAAGCGTAAAAAAACTAAAAACACTAATAACCCCTTAAAATCCATAACCACTCCTAACAACCCCTAAAAACCCCATCAAAACCTAAATGCCATAAAACCCATAAAATACCTTAAAACCTCTAAAACCTCTAAAAGACCATAGAAAACCTAAAAGACCCTAAAGACCATAAAAGGTATAAAAGACACTAAAGACACTAATAGAAAATGAAATACCCACAAACCCCTAAAAGAATATAAAACCCAAAAAACATAAAAGACCCAAAAAACCCCTAAAAACCAAAACATACATTAAGAACCTTAAGAAAACCTAAGAGATCCTAAAAACCCCTAAAACCCATTAAAAGACCATAAAACCCCTAAAACCCCAAAGGTTTAACGGTTTTTGGGTGTGGGTCATTTGACCCCTCCCCTCCCTTCACTACTACAAATACATCCTTTATCAGCGCTAAAAATGACCTTTATCAGTGCTAGAAAAAGCACTAATAAAGCCAGAGAAGATAAAGGGGTGGGGGGTCCCCTTTATCAGCGCTCCTAAAAGCGATGATATAGGAACCCTTTATCAGCGCTAAAAAAAGCGCTGATAAAAGTACCCCTTTATCAGCGCTTTTTTAGCGCTGATAATGGGGTCCTATATGAGCGCTTCCTTTATCAGCGCTTTCTTTTTAGCACTGATAAAGGACCATTTTATCAGTGCTTTTAAAAAAGCGCTGATAAAAGTTAAAAAAATTTAAAAAATTTAAAAATCATTAAAAAAAATTATTTTTTTTTAAAAAATACTGCGAATCAGGTGGGATTTTATAGCACTTGAGCCCCCCATTTTATATCTTTTCTGCCCCTATACAGCACCCCACGCACCCCACACACCCCCTTCACCCTTTAACAGCGCTTTCTGCTATATTCCCCCATGCACGTGCACCCCTGCCTCCCACAGGATTTGAACTCGAGACCTCCCCCCTACGCACCTAAGCCTTTACCACTACTCTATTTTGATTTGTCTTCCAATTCATGATATCTCTCTATATATATATATATTTAGTTATATTTATTCGTATAGTAATATATATTTATATTAATATATATATAGTTATATTATATTATATATATAGTTATATTATAATATATATATAGTTATATTATAATATATATATATAGTTATATTATAATATATATATATATAGTTATATTAATAAATATATTGTAATATTAATATATATATATAGTGATATTAATATATATATATCTATATATATATATATAGTTATATTTATTTGTATAGTAATATATATTTATATTAATATATATATATATAGTTATATTAACATATATACAGTTATATGAATATATATATATATATATAGTTATATTAATATATATATAGTGATATTAATATATATATTTATAGTAGTACTAATATATATATATATGTAGTTATATTAATATATATAGTTATTATATTAATATATATATATATATATATAGTTAGATTAATATATATATATATATAGTTACATTAATATATAGGTATATAAATATTCATATATTTGTATTTTAAATAAAATGTATGTTAGTTATTATTTAGATAAAGCTAATATATTTTATATGTAAATATATTTTATTATTTATATTTATAATTAAATTTTTAGGTGAGAATATATAAAAAATATGAATATATTGTTATATTTTTTATTATAAATAGCAGTGCATTATAAAAAAGGATGAAATTTCCAAGACATAATATCAATATAAATTTAATACCTTGGAATAAATTCAGGCCCCGCCAAAAAAATCCAATAATACCCCCTTAAACGAGGGTGAAAATCCACAAAATGTTAAAAAATCAGGGTACCCCGACTAAAAACTCAGTTTTGGAGGACTTCTGGGACTCTTTTCACCTCGAGAATCCCTTGACCGAGGTCACCCCCGGGTCAGAGAGACGTAGAGCTCATCGCAGGCTTCGATTTGATATGTGGTAGAGCTCAAACGGACACCCGGATCAAAAGTTATGGCCGTTTGAAGTTTGAGTTGCGTTTTCAACATATTTTGGATCTTTTTTTAATTTTTTTAATTTTTTTAGTCTTCAAATTGTTATTAAATGACTATTACTCCATAATTATTATTAAATTATTAATTATAAATATTTTTTTTAATTTTTTAAGAAGCCATTTTCACTAAATATCTTATATATTAAGTATAATAAGTGTAAATGTACATTTATACTTATCTAAAATATATTTAAAAATTATATATTATATTTATATAACAACATAACTATATTTATATATTAATATATTAATATATTTTTAATTTTTTTGAAGCCTAACCTTTATCAGCGCTTTTAAAAAAAGCACTGATAAAGGCCCCCCCTTTATCAGCGCTACTAAACAAGCGCTGATAAAGGGGGGCCCTTTATCAACGCTAAAAAAAGCGCTGATAAAGGGGGGTCCCTTTATCAGCGCTAAAAAAAAGCGCTGATAAAGGGGTCCTATATCAGCGCTTTTTTTAGCGCTGATAAAGGCACCCTTTATCAGCGCTTTTTCATTAGCGCTGATAAAGGGGGGGCGCTGCGAAAAACTGTTTTTGTGGTAGTGTTTGTCCGCTCTGTCGCTTTTTTTCTTTCTAATAAATTTGGGGGGGGGGGGGCGGGAATAGCCCGACCCTCGCATCTTCCTTGCCCATAAAACCCCAAAGGACACTAAAAACCCTAATGAAAAATAAAAAACCCTGAAACCCCTAAAAGGCCGTAAAGACCATAAAAACCCCTAAACAACCCTAAAACCCCTAAAACACCAAAACCTCCCCAAAACTCCTAAAGGGAACTAAAAACCATAAAAGACCCTATGAAAATCTAAAACCCTAAAATAAAATAAAAATATCATAATCCTAAAAAACCATAAATAAAATTGAAACACCAAAAAAACACTAAAAACATAAAGGACCCCAAAATAACTAAAACCCTTAAAACCCCTAAAAAACCTAAAAATCCAAAAAACACTAAAATTCCATAAAACCTCAAAAAAACATAAAAATCCCCCAAAAAATCTTTAAACAACTAAAATCCCTAAAAACCTTAACCCCCAACCCTAAATGCTCTTAAAAACCCAAAAAAATGATAAGATCCCCTAAAAACCACTAAAACCCAAAAAATAAAGCAAAGGAACTTGAAAAACCTAAAGGATCATAAAATTCGTAAAACCGCGTAAAGACCCTAAAAACCCAAGACGAACTTAATACCCTAAAAACCATAGAAGACCCTAAAACACGAAAACCCCTAAATACCATAAAAGAATTAAAAACACCATAAATAGCTAAATTACCCTAAAAAACCATAAGTCCCTAAAAACCAAAAAAAAACTTAAAAGACTCTAAAAACCATAAAAACCTTAAATAGGCCAAAAAACCCAATAAAAAACAAAAATAATATAAAATAATCTAAAATACCCTAAAAATACTAAAAATCCTTGAAACCATAATAAAACAAAAAAAAACCATAAACACCCTAAAAATCCCTAAAACACTAAAACCTTAACCCCACCCCCCAAAAAAACCTAAACACCCCTAAAACCCTAAATATAAACTAAAAAATTCTAAAAAATCAAAAAATCTTAAACCAATAAAAAGTCTAAACACTCCAAAAACCCCTAAAAACCTAAAAACCCTTAAAACCCCATTATAATCTCAATCCTAAAAAATGATACAATCCCTAAAGTCCATAAAAACCCTAAAAACACTAAAAACCCTAAAAACTATGAAAATTCTAAAAACGCTAAAAAACCTAAAAAATCCTTAAAACCCTACTGAATCCTAAAACCCCCTTAAAAACCCTACAAAACCAAAAAACCATACATATGCCAATAAAACCCTAATAAACCTTAAAACCCCTAAAATATCCCTAGAGCCCAAAAAACCCAAAAAACCTAAAAATCATAAACTTCCTAAAATACCCTAAAATAATAAATACCCTAAAAAACCTTAATCCCCCTAAAAATATAAGAAAACATAAAAAAAAGAAAAAACATAAAACCCCAAACCCCTATAAACCCAAAAACAATAACCTTAAAAACTCGAAAAAACCCAAACGCCCCTAGAAACCCCATAATACACCCCCTAAAAGACCCTAAAACCCTAAAAAACCACTAAAATACCCAAAATAATCACAAAAACTAGAAAACCCTAAAACCTCAAAACACCCTAAAAACCATAAATATCTTAAAAACCCTTTATGACCATAAAAACTCTAAAAATGATAAAAAACTAAAACCCCAAAAACTGATTTAAGAACTCTGAAAACCCTTTAATACCATAAAAACGTAAAAACCCTAAAGACACTTAAAAACTATGAAAACACTAAAGACCCTAAAAAACCATAAAAACTATAAAAACTCCAAAACCATCACAACCATAAAAAAACCTTAAAAACCCCCAAACACATGAAAATCCCTAAAAACCAATTTTAAATCCTAAATACCCTAAAGTCCTAAAAAAATTAGAAACACTAAGAAACCTAAAAACCACTGAAAACCCATAAAACCCGTAAGAAAACACTTAAAACCCTAAAAACAAAAAAAATTCTCAAAAAAACTATTAAAACACTAACAATCCCTTAATATTCTTAAAAAACCTACAACACTAAAGAACACTAAAAAACACTAAAAACCCTTAAAAACCCTAGAACCCTTAAAAACACTAAAAACCCTTAAAAACCTAAAAACCTAAAACACCCAAAAAATATTTAAACCTTAAAAACTATAAAAACCCATAAAACCCCTAAAAGACCCTAAAACCCAAAAAACCCTAAAAAATATAAAATTCTCTAAAACCTCTATAAAAAACCTAAAAGACTTTAAAACCCTTCAAAACCCTGATAACCCAAAAAAACTAAAAAAACATAAAAACCATAAAACCATAAAACCCCTAAAAAATTTAAAAACTTCACACCCCCTCAAACACTAAAACCCCTAAAAACACCAACAACCCTTTAAAACATTTAAACCCCTAAATAACTCTAAAACCCCTAAAAATATTTAAAATCAAAAGAAACCCTAAAACACTAAACCCCTATAAAATAACCTAAAACCCCTAAAAACTAAACTACCCAAAAAATCCTTAAATATGATAAGAAACCTAAAACCCATAAAAAAAAACTATAAAAAAACCTAAAAACTATAAGTAACCCTATAAAACCTTAAAAACATTAAAAATCCCACATAACCCCCTAAAACCCAAAAAATAATTAAATCCCATTAAAACCCCTAAAACCCTGAAAAACATAAAAACATTTCAAACCCTTTAAACTTACCTAAAAATCCATAAAAACCTAAAATCCCTAAAATACCTTTAAACCCTATAAACCCCTAAAAATCCTAAAACCCATAAAACCTTTAAAAACGAAAAAACCCAAAAAACCCAAAAACAAAAAAAATCCCAAAAACAAAAAAAACACAAAAAACCTTAAAAGGACCTTAAAAACTTTGGAAAAACAAAAAATAAATTAAACCACATAAAAAATTCCTAAAAAACTCTAAAAACCCTAAAAACCCCATAAAATCCAAAAAACCCCATAAAAAGATAAAAAAAAAAAGGAATAAAAACACCTAATACTCTTTGTAACCATAACCCCCCCTAAAAATACGAACCGCATTAAAAACATATAAAACCATAAAAATTCTAAAAAAATCCTAGAATACCTAAGCCCTGAAAAAGACTTAAAATCCTAAAAACACTTATAAACCTAAGAACCCATGTTGGGTGTTGAAAACTACACGTATAAGAAGAAAAGGATTCCATGAATTTGTGAAATAAACCTGAATAAGTGGAAAATATTCAAAGGAATCCAATCCATGAATGAAGGCTTGGTCCCGCGTAGCGAAACTCGCTATGCGGACCGCCACTCGACAAGGAATTAAGCCGCTCTGTGAGGTGTCCCGCAAATGACTTCATTTGTAGAAGAAGGCAGTTTCCTCAATCAAACGTGAACAAAAAAATCATTTGGGGGGACATGGGTTGATTTCCACCCTCATGAATGATAGTCCCCCGTAAATGAAAGATCATTTCTGGTCATTGATGGTGTTTTCATTCCCCGAAAAAATGATATCGTTTTAGGCTTGGGAATCCTTAATGGGATATCACAAATGAATTCCCCCAACCCTTCATAAAAAACAATCTATCACAGTTTCCATATAACCGAGTCCTATATAAAATAATAGGGGATCTTGAAGTGAATTAAAGGGGAGATAATGTGACCAAAAAAAGATAAAAGTTAAAAGAAAGGTGTGAGGGCCATCGATTCCCAGAAGGTAAAACCACTACATAACAATAAGGGTAAAAACTAATTCATCCAACCATTTAAAAACTCAAAAACCTTCTACGTACATCATTCTGTGATGCATAGGTGGATGTACTCTTCATGGTCCATTACTTAGCATAGTAAAAATGTATGCCGAGAGATCCATATACCACATAGAAAAATTCTATGTGGGAGGAACCTGAGTCCTCATGTTAAAATGCTACTTGTGTGGAACCCAGACTTTCATAGAAAAGTGATATGTGTGTGTAACCCAGGTCTACATAGATAAAATGTGGATGAAACCATTACCTATATAGAAGCATGCTATGTAGAGGGAACCACATCATGCATAAGAACACACTTTACGGAATGGGTCATCCTAGGGTTTTCTTCTCTCGACCTCCCATCTCTTCCCTCAATCATACTATTGGGCCACACTTTGGCCCCTCTAAAAACCATTCTAATGAAATCATGCCAATGACACTTCCAAATCCACCAAATATGTTTGATAAAATCAATAGAGACATCATCGTGTTGTCTCGAGTTTACTTACCCATGGTAAGAAGAATCCCATTGGTAACCTCCATGACATGGTGGATCATTAGAATCTTCTCAAGTCTAGATTTACATGGTAATGATGGTACTAACCTTGGAGGTGCTCATGTGGACCTTTCCATTTCAGATGGGAAGGGTGAGAGTCACTCTTGCCTTTCCCTTTTAGGTGTACTTCATTATACTCCACTCTTCCCTAGGAACCAACAACAAACATCCCTCCTAGAGTAAGACCCTAGTTATTCTTATGGGAATTGGACCTCTTTCTCATATTCACTAGTACAAGGTATAACAACATTAGGAGATGGGTATTAGAGCCATACCTCATTCCCTCTCCCTTTGGTCCTAGGCCTCATCCAATAGCTGACAAGGGGGATTGTGTGATTTCCAGATCTACCACTTTCTATTGTTTCTTACACTGAGCATGACTCATATGGGCATAGAAGTGATTGGTGATCATGACATATGCATGATCGAAAACCATGGGTCTCTTATATGGTATAATCCCCTACAATATGCAAGGAAATAGGCATCCTATGAAATGTAATCCTAAACAAAACTTCTAGAACACCCTAATTCGAGACTTTCCTCATGGTTCTAGAAATAAGGGCCTAATATATGGTAAAATCACAAACAATATCCAATAAAATAGACATATTCTGAAGTGTAATACCTAGCCAAACCTCTAAAATACCTTGAGCTAAGAATTTACTGTTGGTTCTAGAGAAATGGTCCTTTTATACGGTATAAACCCTTATAATATCTAAGAAAATGGGCCTCCTTAATAGGTGTAAGCCTCAACCAATTTGAACTATGTTGTATTTGATTCATGACCAACGAAGATACAGAGGAAGCCTCCCAGGGGTTCAAACCCAACACCTCAAATTCACCATAATCTTAAATGGACCATATTCCTAGTAGGGTAATATCCAAATTGTAGGGGAATATTTCTTCTAGGTGCATTTCATCACCATTCTTATTGGTCCATATTCACATTGAGATAATGTCCCCACCTAGGAGACCACATCCCTCCCAAGTCATTCAGGTCTCCTTAACATAAGTCCCACTCCAAACATTGACTAGGGACCTTCTGCCTAGGAATATTTTCCACAAGATGTTAAACTGCAAGTTTGGGTCCTTATCACATGAACATAAAAGGTATGATGTTTCTCATTAAGTGGAATCAAACTACATGGGTTCTGATTCCTTTGACAAGTTTGTGTTAGTAGCCCATTTTATGGGTCTAATACTAAGAAAAAAATGATTCATGTCATCCTGGATGACAATAAACTCCATATTTTCTCACCGTGTGTCTTAAAACGTACATAATAATAATAAATGACACATGGATATATGGTCCACAGGTACCATTGATGGAGAACCTCATATATATAAAGACCCCTCCATTAATGGAGAACCTCAGATACATATAGACAATTACATGTTCATGCTTGTTAATAATTTATTGTCAATTAAGGGGTGACCCATGTTATAATTGGTAATGAAAAAAGAATTCATGAACATGTTTTGAATATATAATAGAGTCCTGATATAGGTAATAATTCTTTATGAAAAGGGTGTGCTGAGCTTGAATCCCATTCTATCGAACAGTGTGAGTTCATAATTATCGTTGCTAAAGTTACCCAATGAGAACCTTCCATTAGATAGTATGTACATGCGTTATCAAGGATTTAAGATACATTGGTTGATTTCGGATCCACAAAAAAAACTCATTGGAGACCATCTGAAAATGTTGAAAATGACATAGATGATTATGAAACATTCAAACCCCCACAATCAAACCATCAAGAATAATCAATATTCTACATATCTATCAGAAATGAAATGGTGAACTCGATGTGATTCCTTAACTAAGATAACTACATCACCTTATTGTCAGAACCTTTTCACATCCAAGGTGAATGAGGTCCAAACACAACAATCGATTATGCACACTCTTTTAAAATAGATTATGATTTAATGAGTTTTTCTTTATTTGGGTTTTTAGATATATTAAAATAACTATTTACCACAACTCTCTTCAGTTCATATTGCATCTCACCAGTGCACACATACATGTGCATCATCCGCCGCACAGGTTTGGTCCTCATCCAAAGAGAGGATGAAATCACCCACCCAATTTCTTCAATGATAGTTCTCAAATGCGCTAGTATTGGATTACCAAGAAAATAATACTCTTGCAACCCTATAGGTAGCAAAATATCCCCTCATACCCATGAAGCCCTGTCATCTGCCCACTCAATGATGGTCAACAGTCCAGAACCGTGCATCACAAATAGCCATCTCAAACCATTTTGATATTATGTCCCTGGAGCATGATAGAAAGTTTCTCTATTACCAAAGATAGGCTAATGAATTGGTCACTAGGGACTTCATCTCTTTAATGCAGGGGTCACAACCAAGGGCTCCTTCCAGAAATCATTGTTTCCGACTTCATATGGCCAAACATCCTCACCATGGAGAGGATATCACCCCATTAGCTCCAATAGAAGTAATGTAGACCCAGGTCCCTAGAGCATACCACAGAGGGTGATGGTTGAACAATATAGAACATGCTATCATTCTTGTTCATGATGAAGAATCCATCCTAGTACATATGGTAGAAACCTATGATTAGATGGAAATTCCTTCTCACTCTAATTAAGTTCATCAGTAAAATATGGAATCAACCACTGAGAAGATGAAAATTACTACTCACTCTTATCAATATATTCAGTCAAATATCATATAAAATGATCATATGTAAATCAGTGATTGTGAATATGAATCCCTTCAATCAAATATGGTGAAAACCTATTAGTAGATGAAAAAAATTCTTACTCTTATCACGGTCGTCTGAAAAATACAGTGGAAAACAATTAGATTAAAATCCCTACTCAAAAATTTGAAACCCATTAGTTAAATATAGTGTAAAATGAGAAGTTTAAAATTCACTCTCACAATAATCAATAATTTAAGTTAAATATAGTGGAAAATGAGGAAATAAAAATCCCTTATCATAAATATGAAACTTGTCAGTCAAACATGGTGACAAATGAGTAGATTCAGAACTCTGATCTTGAATATCTAGACCACTAGTAAAATACGATGAAAAATAATAATATTTAAATATTATATTGTGGATATGAAACTTTTTAGTCAAACACGGTGACAAACAAGATGATAAAAATCACTTCTCATGAATATAAAACCCATCAGTCAAATACAAAGGCAACCTATGAGAAGATAAAATTTTCTGCCCACTCTTATGATTCCCTCCATTCAAATATGATGGAAACCTATGAGAAGATGAAAATTATTCCACACACGTATCAATAATTACCATAAAATATGGTGGAAAATGGATATATGAAAATACCATCTCATGAATATGATTTTATTTAGTCAAATATGGTGAAAAATGTGCTGATGAAAATCCATGCTTATGAATATCAGGCCCTTCAGTTAAATATGGTAGAAATAAGAGGACACCATCAATGTATATCAACTATGAATCAGAGGAAAAATTAGGTTCTAACCCCCTAAAATCAGAATAGGTGTATATTCCCATTCCCTCCAAGAATGTTTCTCAGCACATTATAGAAATGATGGAAGGTAATACATTAATATCTAACCACATCCAAAAAACCTTTAAAGTAGTAATATCATCAATGGAAATCGCTAGGAGCTTGGCCCATGACCCCAAATCATCAAGTATCATGATTAAATTTCCCAATGGGTGTGTCATTAAAAAGTATAAATACATTCATTTACCAGTTTAGGTTGGTTGTTGGAAATATTCCTCGATAAGTGGAAAACATGATTTGGTAAAAATACTCATTGAAACATGGGATTGTCAGTCCCTTTTAGGTTCCCCTAAAGGGAAGTCATTTATCCCTACTAAAATTCCAAAAATGAAGCAACATAATCTGAAATCAACATGGGAATCACCTAAATACACTCCCATGTATGGGAATCACCATTCACATAACACGATTTCAACTACTTGCAAAAGAGAGAATCAAAAAGAAATCACACCTAGGGAAGTCCAAAATATCATAATAGACTTATAACATTGATATGAAAACAACTGGAGTTATTGAGGCCATCAAATATTTATTAGTTGTGGTCCACGATTATATGTATCCATTAACAAATTGAAAATGTGGTAATAGCATCCATGAATTCGCTCCCTACAACATGAAAACAAAAAATTATAGAGGTCCTACGTAGAATTATTATACTGAATGTTTTCCTCAGGGGCACAATATGATCGATCATGAGATGGAATATACTAACGAGATCCATAAAAAATCTCATTTTTTCCAGAATATTAGTCAATAATAAGTTCCTCCCCTTATCAGATTAGATAGAAGAAGGACCCCATAGTCTGAGTCACTCAAGAAGATGGAGCCATTCATGCTCGATGCCCTATATATGAAATGCGACATCCCTTATCAATTGGAAGATGATATGAGGAAATTTTCATCCTTATAAATTCATTCCAACCATTTCCATGCAAAATATATTCCCTCCATCCCCAATGAATTTGAAAAAAAATTACAAATCACCTAAGTCAGGCTGATCAAGTAATGAAATATCTAACAGAAGAAGAGAAAAATATGAGCAGACTGCTGGACAAGGATAATATATCCACCATGTTTTAGCCCTCATCCAATTATTAGTATATAATTCTAAAGGTTTAGTTCAATGAGTTCATTCACAACATCCAACTGAATCTTTGGACAACTATCTTCCACCTGAAGGTGATTTTCTTCCCTTACGATGGCTATGTTGTCTATGTTGAGGTATTGGGTGAGCTCTTTCATGAAATTGACTTATAATCCCTTCCATATATTCATTTTACATATATAGATAAGCCAAAAAAGATCTTTAATTTTTATTCCTCAATGAATTTCACAAGTTATTTTTTCTAATCAGTGAAGCCCTATCTAGTTTTCAAATCTGAAGGGGGGGTGAAAATGGATCTATTCATTTAACCCCGATACTTGGTAAAACAAAATCCACCTGAGGTGACATATTAAAATGTAATTTATCTAAGTATACTACCATAAAATACCCATGCTCTGGGAAGATGGCACAATCAACCAGAATCATCCCTGAATATGTCTCAAAATGTCAGGCTTGATGAGAGCGGACCATGAAAAAACTCCTGAACCAAGGGACCAAGAACATTAAAAATCCATCTCAATTAAGGGAATAAAATCATCAAGAACTATTTATGTCCTCATAATAATTTTCTTCATATAAATATCATGTGTTTCATCCAGCTCATGATCGGACAAGGATGCACTAGATAAAAAGAGGAGTGGCAGTTGAAGTATCCATGATAGTATAGGATCAACCCCAAACCATAGGGACATGGTAATTTTTAACACAAAATGCCACCCAAAGATGAAATATTCAACCTAGGGCTTGACAATTTAATAATGGGATAAAACCATCCTATAGGGTTGGGGGCAGTTTTACCTCAATCCCATCATTGAAATAAATCTGTCTTTTCTTGATTCGGAGGAACCTAAAAAATGTGGTATCTCGTTCTGTCCCACCGAACAACCAACATATATCATAAAAGAATCATATGAAGAGTTTGTGTGATAGTTCCATATAAGTAACTATTCAATAAGAAGATCAAATAGGATGTCAAAAAGAGAGTAAGAGGTCCAATAAAGGGAACCCAAAACCCTTTTACCATTCAACAACTGATATGATGCCTACAATGTGTTATGAATTGATGAATATCATGGGAATTAACCCTATAGATGGAACTGAATATAATTCCAACATAGGGGAGCATGGACAAGATGGTTCCACCCAAAATGTGGTCTACACTGGAAAAAATTAGTCAGGTGTGAGTACCCAGAAATAGATACATGCACTAAATATGATGGTCCCCTCGATCAATCAGTTACATCCTACTCAATGAATATTCACCAAAATCAAAGAGTGATTTTCTTAGAAGGAGGAATAAATGAAAGGGTTGAGAAGAGTCAATTTAGGACTTCTCCATGGATGTATTCCTATAGAGTGTGATCCATGTGCAGAGCATTAACTTGCACTTCCAAAAAATGTACCACAATAATGAGGGTTAACCCTAGTTACTGAGGTAGGGCTAGAAAATCCACTGAACTCTATGTTCAGACCATCATTTTACATGAATCTGATTAGGGAAGGATATAAATATTTCCATCTACTAGAGAAACAACCATAACTAATTATAGGAAACCCTCAATATATGTCCCCTGCCAGATATTATCCATAAATATTGGTAGAGACAATGTTCTAGGACCAACCTATTTTTAAAAATATTCAATATCATGTTCAACCAAATATTAATCAAGGGCCTATTGACACTATAAAGTCACTGGTAGCTCAATATGAAGTTGTGGTGGAATGGTGTGTACCGGTATAGCCAGAATAGAAACCTTACCCTGAATGGGTGATAGAAATCACACCCCCACCAAATTTTAGAAGTCCTATGTTTCCAATATTAAATGGATTAGAAGATCAGGAATATCATCTGAAACAATTAGTTTTCAATTTTTATCCCATGATGGGAAACCATACATATCATGAAATAATGAAAATAATATGCTTTGTGAAAACCCCATAAGTTCCAAATCCCGCAACATTTTGTGTGGAACCCCTCAGCATCAACAGAACCCTCTTCCTCTTCATGATGAGTGGAGGGGACATAAGAGAAATAAATTTGGGGAGAAAGGGAATATTTTTTACTCATTACATTATGATCAAGTCCATGACTACCTTATAGATTCCATGGCAAGTGAATCACTCCATTTTCTAGAACCCAAGAGGCCTGACCCGGTGGGTCTTGATGACCGAACCAATTATATCCCCATTCAATGAATTCTAGGGAACACCATTTAGGAAGGATTTTCCTTGAAAGAAATACTATAGAAAATTGTAGACTCTGGGTAGGTGAGGAAGGAAAAACCACCGACACAGATAGTGTGTGTCTTCACTATTACTCTAGAGGAAGAATGTGAATGGAAAGAAGTTTCTACCAAAGGTGCATAGAATTTTGGTGATTGGATGACTCAAAAGAAAGTCAACCGAATGCATGATATCCTTTATAAATATTTGAAACTAACAACTATGACCCTAAATAATCCCGCTATGACAAATCCAACTCCACAAGAATCATATTCCTCTAAAAGTTAGTCTTCTAAGATTCAACAAGGACATAAGTTTGGAGATAAAATATAGGAAGATGAACTTGTACCATGGAAAAAGTTAGATTTGATTCTTTTGGAATTTAATCCCCTATTTTCAAAGCAATGGAAACCAAACTTCCAAATGGTACCACCAGAAATTGTTATCCAGAAAAAATACTCCTCAGATGAATAATTATTGTTTAGTTTCATTAACATAATTCATTTAATGCACCCCTTTAATGATGATGAGTATGGATATGAAACTGATTTCCCCACACCCAATTGGGGTACTTTAAGAAGAGGTCACAGGAGATGGGGGTAATAGGGATGATGTAGTCATGGTAGAATCTAGAATTATAGCCACCCCTACCCAAACTATTAGTGTTGTGGAAACTCATAGAAGATCCCTTTAGTGAGTCAAACAAGAGAAAGTAAATTTTCCTTCATAGGAAAAAATCCCCCATAACCTGATCATTCTATAATATAAATCAGAATAGGAACAAGTATCTGATTTCCCTCAACAATTATGTAGGCCTCCTCAATCCAACCCTCCAAGAACAAGAGCACCCTCAATTCTTGTTTCTAGGAATGATACATCAATGACCAATACTCCATCTCCTAAATAAACTATAAAAGAACATCCAAATATAGGGAAGTACAAGACTGTAGTCTATATGTAATTACATCTAGAAGCAATTATCCTTAGTTTCAGTGAAGTTATTGACCCCATATTCTGTAAGTTTATCAAAAGTTTTCAGTGATGCACACATAGAGGCTTTACTAATACCTCAATAGTTTGAAGATGAATATTATGCTACTGAAGTCTATAAAATAGATAATGGTCTTGAGTAATTTCATGTGGTTATCTCCTTTACAGATCAAGAAAATGATGTCATTATATAGGGACACATTATAACATTTTATGTGTTTGGAAGGATAAATGGTATGAATATTCGATGAGCCTTCAAATAAAGTGTATTGGGAGTTAATTTCATTCTGGTATGAACACTTCACCAGCTTGGATACAATTAGGATAAACTGGTTCCTTAAGTCATAACACTATAGGAATATGATAAAATCAAAGAAATACACTTGGAAAAATTGATATCAAAACGTAGTTTAGAGATCTCATATCTAAATCATAATTTCTTGTTATTATACATGATACAACCTTCAATCCTTTACTAGGATGGACTTAGTCTCATCAATATCTGAAAATCTCCATAACATACCATCAATTCATCAAATATTACATCAAATGGAAAATCAAGACATTCCATGCTGATATGTCCCCGTTCAAAACCCATGAATCACACTATATTTATGCATGATTCTATTAGAGGGAATGGAAATATCCCATTATTAATGGTATCACATGGTTCACTACCTCGAATAGTCCAGAAATTATATTGATCAACCCCTTAAAATAGATTAGAAACGATTACATGATTTCCATAAAATCAATCAAGCATATGAGTCCAATATCAGATGGAGATTCAGTGAACTTTAAGTGATAATTCATGATATCTGAATCAGTAGTATCGAAAAGTCCAAAAAATATCTAAAATGAGGTAAAATATTAGATGAAAATTCCCTCATTCTATCCCTATAGTTTTGAGAAATCCTTGCCTCATCATCTGAGTCAGAAGAGTCCTTTAGTTCACTATAAGAAAAAAAATATGCTCATTATTTTCCTCTCATCTCCCATTTGGAATTTCAATGAAACCCAACATTTTCTATCAGGTCAGACAAAATCTCTTCATCTTTTAGATGTCAAAGTGCTTACTTCCCTCCTAATTCTATAGAGATTCCTCCATCAATTTCTTCCCGTCAGAGTAAGGTAGAGTATGAAATTTATGACGAAGAAGAAGAGGAGGAGGACCTTACAGATGCCCCTATAGAATTTTAGGAAGGTGTCTCTACCACCAGTGGGTAAATAATAGATATAAATCTACGTACAGAAGAGGACCCATAGTCTACCTTATCCAGTGAGACCTTGTATTCTAAAGAAAAATAGGTTTATACCTCATTTATGAAGTATTATTCGTATGTGTTCACATAGAGATACACAAAAATTATAGGCCTCAATCCTGAGGTGACCACCTATCACCTAATCATACTAGAATACCAATTGGACTATAAGCAGGCATCCCGAAGGACACACCTCACTCATGAAGACAAAATTGAAACTAGAGTCGACAATATCATTAAAACCAAATTCATTTGGGATTTCCAATATCCAAAATGGATTTCTAATATGTCCACTACCAAAAAATAATAATGGGAAAATCCATGAGTATATTAATTTCATATATCTCGACCGAAAGTGTTTTAAATATGACTTAATGGTTCTAATAACAGATTTAATAATCAATTAAATAGCTGGATATCAAGCCCAATCCTTCATAGATGGCTGTTTGGGGTATAATGAAATTTGAATTACCAATAAAGATGAAGAATACACCATCTTTAGGGAAAATTAGGGAGTATTTTTTAATTATTAAATTCCATTTGGAATTAATAATTCCAATGCTACTTACTAAAATGTAATGCATCACATCTTCAAACCCTTCCAGGGGAAGTTTTGAAAATTTCATGTTAATAATCTGGTTGTAAAATATCAATAGAATTTTAACCACCTAGATTATCTTGAAACTTTTTTCAACAAACTATAAAAAAAATGCTTAAAAATGGACATGTTGAAATGTGATTTTGACATTAATTCAAGAAAAAATTTCAACTTCATTATACACCATCATGGAATCGAATTATAACCTGAGAATATAAAGGCTATCCTTGGAATGTAATCTCCTAAAAGCATCAAATAGTTGAGAGTAATTCAAGGAAACGTGGCCTATATTTGACTCTTTATAGCCAACCTTGCTAGAAAATATCTTCCCTTTAATAGGTTAATGATGAAGGGTGTTACATAGAAATAGACTGATGACTGTCCGGAAGCATTCAATAGTGTCAAGAAATATATCTTGATCCCAACTGTGTTAATGCTACTTGTTGTTGGAAGACCACTCATATATACATTACATTCCTAGAGCAGTCACTAGGTGCCTTCTTAGCATAAAATAATTATGTCGGGAGAAAAAATCCATTATTATATCATCCAAACTATGCTTAATGATGAGACTAGTTTTCCAGATATCGATAAGATCTATTTGGTGTAATATTTTTTGTCAAAAAATTGTGCCATTAACTACAACATAACATGGTATATTTTTTATCTCATAGAAACCCGTTCAAATTAAGTCTTAGCACTATAATGTTGACCGGATACACTGGAGAGTTATCCCGCAACATTGTGACATCCATTTTGTTCCAAATAAAGTGGTAAAAGGCCAAGAGTAGGCAAAAATACTGAAAAGACATCCCTTAGTGGAAATGAAATAATTGGATACTGAACTGTCTAATAAAGATATATTTTATATTAAATAAGGTCCCCAAACATGGGGAATGTACTTTGATGGTGCATCTCTAAGACCAAAAGGGAAAAGGATGGAAAACCTTATTTCAAAAAATTTAGGTTAAGAGAAATTATTATTTCCCAAATAATAGTAGTCCTATATTTCTCATTCATATTTCCAGGAGACAGTAAAAACAATGAGGAAGAATTTCTGGCCCTCATCATTGGGATATATATGGCACTTTAGGTATAAGTAAATCACCTGATGATAAAAGGCGACTCAAAATTGTTCATCGAGAAGGTAAACCATGATTATACTATAAAAAAGAAGTTCTAATCCCCTAATAGAACATTTACAAGGAATAATTGTTGAATTACTATTAGAGACTACATTGAATCACATCCAACACTCTCAAAATGACTAGGCTGACACCCTGTAAAATGCAGCTACAGATCTAGCAGATCTAGACTGAGATGAAATAGTCACCAACAATGCATATCACTAAATAGTATCACCATTTTTTCATGTCATTATGAAGGAGATTGATGATGTTAGTCCTATCCCTATACCATTTATTCCTACCATTGAGTTAATGATACTCATTATGAAATACCTCCAAAATAGAGTGCTCCTAGTAGACAGGGTTGGGAAATAGAAAATCCAATGATGATCAATTAAATTTATTCTATATGACGGAAAAAATAATTAAAAATTCATCTACAAGTGACGAATTTATTGGGCCCTTATTAGGTACATTGATGGAGTGGGAACTACTACTATCATGAAAGATGTTCATACTAGAGCCTATGGTGCCCACCAATCAGGGTTCACGGTTTCCCATAAAATCTCGAGGTGTTAGTGCTTCTAAACCACTATGACACATGATTGTACAAAATTTATCAAAAAGTGACACTACTCACATGTTCATGTTGAATTAATTCCTCAACCTCAAAAGTTGATTCATAGAGAAAAATGATCTTGTCCATTTTCAAAATAGGGAATGGACTATATGGGACCACATACTCCTACCACAACCAACAAGGTCAAACATATTATCAATGAAACTATTTTTTTCTCCAAGTGGGTCAAAGATATACCCCTAAAATATATAAAAGAAATAAATATGGTCATATTCATAAAATTTACATGATCACCATATTTGGTGCCCCTCATATCATCTTGATAGACAATCCGAAAAATTTCAATTCTGTTTAGTTGAATAATCTATATCATGAATATAACATCATTTAAAACCTTTAATCCTACTATCACGTAGTGGAAAATGAAAATATAGAAGCCTTCCAGAAGACCCCATCATATATACTCAAAATATTTTAGATGGGGATAGAAATTATTGGCCAAATAATCTCTTGCATGCCTTGTGGGCTTACCAGACCACGACCTTAATCACCACGTAGGTGACCCCCTAATCATTTGCACGTGGTAAAAAGGTATTATTTTCCATAGATGTTCAAATACCCTAACTTTTCATTTCCATTTGTGAGAAGCTATCCATAGATGATAAATCCCATAAGTTCCTAGATGAATTGGAGCGATTGGATGAGAAGATACTATATACCTTCAATTACATAGAATTCCACCAAAATCAGATTGTGAGTGCCTTTAATAAAAAAGTTTCTTTTTGATCAATCCTTGAGTGAGAAATGGTGTTGTTAATTAGGACTCCAATGATATCCAAAATGAATCCTCCAAAGTTGGTGTAGAAATGGGCGAGACCTTATTCCATAAACAAATTCTACTCCAATAGAAATTATTCTTTGATCTCAATGGAAGGATATCTCACCATAGTCCCAACCAAAAAAATGTTCCTAAACAAATTTTTCATGTAATTATATGACTGACTTCTTTACCATATGATGTTAGACAACATGGTTCCCTTTTCCTGATCGTATGACATTGAACAATGTGGTATATCATATCATCTTCATGACGTTAAACATCATTGTCTGTCTTTTTTGCATGAACATAAAAAGTGCCCCAACATCCAATTTGTACGATGTTACACTGAATAACATCAACATCCAAGCCTCATGAAGTTAAACTACATAGTTATAACATCCTAGCTATATTTCATTTAACTTCACATCACCATAGTCCTAGAGGAAAGACATTAAAATTCATGTTTGATGTCCCTATCATGACATCAAACAGCACATTACTATGGACCTATCCCAAGAGGGCCATTACCCTTGGTGTTGGTCTCCCACCACACCTCCAATTCAAGAAATAAATTTGGCTTGATTCCCATATTTTTGGGACACTTAGGGATTCCTAGACCATACATATTGGCCCATCCACCGCATGACAAAAGAAATTCCTCCTTCCTAGGTATGTGCCTTACCTTTAAAGGGATATTTTTTTAATAATTATGTGTGGATTTAATCCTACCATCACAGGATACATAGTGAATCCTATACCTCTTGCATTAGGCCCAGATGCAAATTTACCCCCATTCATAAGATGATTTTCACCAGCCTTTAGCCTCAAGGCCCCTTTTCACATTTTCTTCTCGCTAGTCCACAAAAACATATTTCCCATAATTATAAGGCATTATCATCCATTTCACAAGATGATAAACTATGTGACACAAATGTAATTATTTTAAGAAGTTAAACTACATATAATCATCATCGTGATTACAAGATGTTAAAATACTAATTTTTTCCATATTTCATGAAATTAAACTACACCGGGTTCGTCAAATCACCAAAACTTCACCTCAAATGAGATAGATCCATGTGAAAGAAAGAGAAAATTCCTATACCCCGATGTGACAATCATATCCCCATAAGAGATATATTCATATAAGAACAATATGCGTCTTGATTCCTTCCATAAAAGGATACATAATGACACCCATGTATTTAATCCTAGTCCCATCCAAAATATTAATCTTCTTCCATGTTGAGTGGACCATGTCCTTAATATAAGATGTTAAAATACACATATTATATCGTTAATGCACAACATTAAACAGTATGGTTCCTCAAGAACTATGTGTGGCTTGATTCCCATTCCAATGGGATACCTAGTGACACCCATACCCTATATTCTAGTCCTAAGAATATTTTTTTTTTAAAATTCCTCATCCACTACATATAAAAAAGTTGATACAAGGAACCCCAACATGTGGATTTTCATTTATGGGTCTATTCCAAGTAAAATTATCTATTTCTGTGCATGAGATAGATTCATTTAGGGAATAATTTCAAGAACTACATGTGGATTTATTTCTACCATCAAATGATATGTAGTGACACATGAATCTCCAATCCTAGGTCTAGCTGCAACGATCAATTAGAATAATGCCTCCCTTTGTTTATGGGCCAGTCTTGTGTGTAGAGTTTCTAA
This sequence comes from Viscum album, assembly GCA_963277665.1. Classification (NCBI taxonomy): domain Eukaryota; kingdom Viridiplantae; phylum Streptophyta; class Magnoliopsida; order Santalales; family Viscaceae; genus Viscum; species Viscum album. The sequence continues at coordinate 61,979,569 of OY728138.1, forward strand.
TTCAACAACTATGCATGGATTGATTCCTATTATCACAAGATATGTAATGATGCATGAATCCATAATTCTAGGTTCATCTACAACCAATGAAATTAATACACCCTATGTACAATTCAAAACTAAACATGGATTCAGTTCCATAACTATGTGTAGATTGATCATGAAATTAATGATATATATAGTGACATTTTGATTTTACATCCTTGTCTAGCCACCACAAAATCAAAATGCACCTATCTTTCATTTTTATCACCTTTGTGTGGGGGAAGAAAACTTTTCCATCCCTTGTTTCACAGACTAATCATATCTCATGAAGCATTTGGAGTTTCATTAAAGGATTCCCCATATGATTAAGGAATATCAATTCACATTAGGGTTACTAGGGTCCCGGTTGCATGAACATAAATGGAACCCAAGCTGTCCATACCATATGAAATTAAACTGCATGGTTGACATAAGTTCAAGAACAACAAGTGGATTGATTCATATGGTCACATGATATGCAGTGATACCCATGTAATTAATCTTGAGACCAACTTCAATATTTCATTTTTTCACATTGGGGAACTCACATCCTCACCACATGATATTAAACTACATGGTGCATCATGATCTACATGTGGATTGATTCTCAGTTCAAATAGATATGTAGTGTCGCATAGACCTACCAGCCATGGCATAAAGAATCAAAATTTTCATATATCCAACATATAAAAAATTATCTATGAAGGAGACCATAATTTGGGTTCCCTCATTTTGGAGTTTATAAAGGAATTAGAAATTACCCCTTTACGTTTGAGTTATATCTATGTAGGGAATTTCTCTATCCTGGGGAAATATCTGTATGACTTCTTCTTATGTACTCAGGAAAATTTATTACACATATCATACAATTTATCATGGAAAAATTAAATTCTCTAAAATCTTTCTCTGACCACCGCTAATGGGATGTTATTGTCTCAGGGAAAACTTTTTTTTACTATGCATGATACTTCCCTACTGGCTTTTCACAAGTCAGCCACAAAAGGCCTATCAACCCAAGGGAAATTCATCCCTAGGAGTGGCCTCTTCCATCTCTATAAGCCCCAATGACATTTTTCCCATATCTTTTTTCCTCATCTGAGAACACCCATCATCATGGTTTACATTTTCCTTCACCAATTTTGAGGCTTGTGCGAACATCTTGGCCCGATGAGCCTTTTATTACCCATTATTTCCATGACATATAATCATAGCCATATGACCTAAAACTGTCAAACCCCACGTAATCCTATTCACATGATGTTAAATTATATGACATTATCTTTCACACATTGAAATAAAATATAGGGTTACCATATGTACCAAGCATGGGATGCCCGATTTACCATCTCCAAAAGCCTCATATAAAAAATGTGAGATTCATCTTGTATGGTGGTTCCATGAATTACCAAATTGAATTTATGGATCTCCACACCTCATGTTCTAGTCAAGTATCCTATATCCTTACCGTATGATGTTATACTACTTTTCTATTGTCCTCATAACATGACTGTAAACTCTGTCATTTTTCATGAACTATTTTTGGATTGATTCCTGTTATCATAGGGTACCTACTAATGCTCGAATCTCTGATTATCAGCCTATACACACCAAAAAATATTCCCCATTCCCTGTGTATGGGTCCATCCAACATAAATAAGTTTCACCCTTGAACTACATAGTCATTATTATCACATTAAATGAGATACATAATGAATCCTAGATTATATATCCTGGTCCTACCACAAAAAATTCCCCACCCTCTTATGTTTGAGAAAAATTGTCATAGGATGGTCTAATATGGGTTCCTATCTTATTTGTGAGCCCGTATTTAAAAAAAATCCCTCTCTATAAATAAACATTTGATAAATGCATGGGTAATAATTCTAAAAAATATATATGGATTGATTCTCATTTTGGATAGATATATAGTGAAATGTCAACCTTATATCTTGGGCCCAACCATAACAAAAAATAATCCCCTCTTTCAATATATGGGTTTGACCTATGCGAGGGAAACATTTATACCTATTCTCATAAATTTTTACATGAAATGATCCTTTTTTATTTAGGAAATTTCCTTTCACAAACGAAACTCTATGTCTAGAGTGTTACAGATAACCATAAGCATTATCTAGCCATTTAAAATAGAACATTAGTGTCCTAGGGACCCCAATATTTGACTTTCACAATATGGTTGATCCAGATCTGCATAAATCACCCATAAAAAGATTTGTCCAATAGAGGAAAATTCACCCCTAGGAGAGATATCTTCTATCTCCATAAGCCCCATTGATGTTTTTCCCATGTGACACCTCAGATTTGTATTCCCACGAATAATAGCTTACATATTTATTCATTCATGCCTAAATATGGTATAATAATCTCAGTCAAATTACCATGTAATGGAAAAATATTAACAAGTTAGTCAAAAAATTACAACCGTAATTTATAGGCCCTAATTGCCTTTCTGTAAGAATTTAAACTGCATGGCCCATGTCGTAGTCACATGAAATTAAAATTTACTATTATTCAACCCCCCTTTATAGAGGCCAAATTCATATAGAAGTGGATTCCCTATCAGATATCAGATATCTTACCTTGATAAATATCCCTTTGAGTTCACTAGAAATCGAGATCTTCAAAAAAACCCCATCCATCATAAACTGAAGGTTTGTGTCCTAGGAAAACCTTTGTTCGATTATTCATGACATGCCACAGTTTTATTTGCGTAAACTACCCACAAAAAAAGGTATGTCAACCAAAGTAAACTTTTTCCTCAGGAGAGAAATTTTCTATCTTCATAATCCCAGACAAAATCATGTTGGAAACCACCTTTTAAATTTATTATACAGTTAATCCTTGTGTACTTGACCCACATTATGATTCAAATCCAAAAGTGAAAACCCAAAAATTCCCTTCATATGTCTAAAGAATATTTGGACATTCTCATCCCACAAGACCTCTTGGGGTTTTCATCACATAAATCATAGTTAAATATGTTTGACCTAATTTTTTTTCATTAGTATGGATCACAATACTAAAAAATTCCCATAAAAATATACACAATACTCACCAGGATGAAAACCTGAAAGGTAACCCTAGGTAAAAATCTATTCCAAGCTCACTAGACCTTTACGTTTCATGGTTTAGGCAATAATTGAGAAAAAAAGAAAAAATATCTAAAATTGGTTAGGTAAAAACCCCAAAATGGACAAATTAAGAAAAATTCAAGTCATTATTTCTAATCCAACACCATAGTGGACTTACGAAAAAATTAGGGTGGTAACTGAAAGTAAATAAATTTTATAGGGTTCTACATGTAACCCTTGAAATAGTAAAACTAATATCGTTGATTCCCTCAGCTCAATAAAAAATTAGATAATTATATGACCATGTCAACTCGACTATCCACTGTTTTGATTTAAATTGAAATCTAGTGATTAAATCATTAGGGTTACCAGAGAGATTATCTTTCAAAACACACTAAAAATTATAATTTGTTGTAATTGTAGGATAAGATAATGAATAATATATGGAGGACAGACAAGGATTCATTTATCTATTTAATGGGAACAAAAAAAGAAACATCCACAGCTTGTAGTATCTACATATGAGTAGTACAATGTGGTTTTAGATCCCACTTGGTGGATTCCTAAAGCTAAATTAGTTCATGATGTGAATCCTCTATGATTCAGAGAAGTTTGAAAAATTCTGCAGTCTCAACAATATCACCCACCCATAGTGTCTCCACCCTTTGAACCAAATCCAATCCCTCCTTCCCAGCATATTATCTAATCCATTTCTATAACAATTGGGTCCCACTAATAGCACAGACACCCCTCCTAAACATGGCCATCATGTCTTGTCCCGCCAGGTACCAACAGTTTTCTTGTAGACATGTGGTCCCCTACCTAGGGCCCATCCACATGCCTGAATGGGACATCAGACTAATGAATTTCTCCATAGGCCAACACATGTTCTTTCTAGTGTGATTTTTCCACACTCGCACACACCTTAGGAACTTCCCCGATGGCCACCCATCCTTATCACTACTCCAGGAAAAAAAGTACACTTAACTATGAAGTTCTAATCAGGTAGGATCCTTAAAGGAGAAAGGTGAACCTTGTTAACATGAGTCATATCATTTATTCATTTAGACCTTTATCATTTAGGGGTGTTACATCCCCCTTTATATCACTACATCTTCATTTTTGACCCCATATATCAATCTAGGAAGTGCACCGCACTTAAGGATAGGTTCTTACTTTGATACCAATGTAACAAATGGGTCCAACTAACAACACATACACCCAGAATTAACATGGCCTTTGGGTCCTAGACCTCCAGGTTCCACCAGCTTCCCTATAGATATGTGGTACCATACCTGGGGTGCACCTACATTACTAAATCGGTCATCAGATTAATGATTGTCCCTACATTCCAACACATGTTCATTATATTTCTATTTTACTCCACTCACACAAACCTTGGGAAACCTCCCAGATGTACATTCCATCTTGATAACTACTAAATTTAAAGAACCCTTAACTATGGAGTTATAATTAGGTAGGCTCTTGAAACAACAAGTTCACCATATTGGAATGAGTCATATCATTTAGTCATTTAACCCTTTATCATTCTAGGGTTTTACAGTTTAACTTCATGAAAAGATACCTCCACATAAACCAGTTCTTGATTAAGTCACTCCAACCCCTAGCGGAGCTACTCTAACTCCTAACGCAACTACTCCACTAAGTCTCTCTTCTCTAAAATTTAACCTTGTTTCCTAGAAGACACTCTGGGATACTCTAAGGCTTCATTGAGAAAAATTATCCTTTTTGTAGCAAGATGATCCATGGAATCAATAATTAAAAGATGATATTGGAGCATGGAAATCCTCTCCCATGAAAAAATCACCTATTTCATAGAATTATGAATGGCTTGATAGTAAAATTCTTATACCTAATTAATGATAACATGTGTTGTAATTTGGGTAATTTCATCAGAACGTTTTCTTAGTGGGTCTGATAAATCATTTTCTATATGTCCCTCCATAAAACATGATTGGAAACATGAATTTTTCAAGAGCCTCTTGATCCACTTTGAAGTCACTCTTAGATGGTATAATTTATTCAGAAGTTAGTGCCACTAGAGAGGGTCTTGACTCAGTTCCCTCAGCATGAATTGAATATGAAATAGCTACATCCCTTTCTATTTCTTCAAGTTGTGATTCTAGAGGATCAGTTGAAACCATAGAGAGATTTGTCCATAATTCTGGAATCATAATATTGAAATAGTTAATACCTAAACATTGGAAGAAATATAAATGAATAGAAAGCTAGAAATCTCACCAACACTCGTCAAAGTACCAGAAACCCTAGCCAACACAGTCTCAATGACTAGTAAAATCAATACTGAGTCCTTAATTTGTAGGAAAGCTTCATGTTCTTCCAAAATTCCTGTACTGGTTTTTTAGGATTGGCCAAATCAATGCCTCTAATAGATCGGTCATTAATAATGATCTTGTCGGGTTAACCATTAAGGAACTGGGGGGAAGATAATTCCAACTCTTCTTAAGATTTATCCAACACCCATTCTATAGTTTAACTCTTCATATGGAAAAAATTAATATGCTCAATAGAATCATCACCCCCTAAAAAAGATTAAAACCCAACAAAACTATAAAAAACCCTAAAAACCCTACCAAACCCTACAAAACATAAAACCCTAAAGACCCTAAAAAATAGAAATACCTAAAAACACTAAAAACCCATAATGTACCCAAGAAAATCCTATAACCCTATAAAAGAATCCAAATAAACCCCTAACCCCCAACAAAAAATGAAAAACTCTCAAAAACCCTAAAAACACTAAAAACCTTAATATACCCTAAAATCCTTGAAAAAAATAAAAAAACCTAAAAACATAATAAACCATAAAAATATTTAAATTCATAAAAGACCTAAAACCCCTAAAATTCTCTAAAGACCCAAGAATCTCTAAACAACCCTAATACCCATAAAAACCTAAAATACCCTTAATATCCAAAAAGACCCTAAATGACCTTAAAACCCCTAAAATCCCCTAAATGTCTCTAAAAACCCAAAAAATACTTAAAATCACCTAAAAATACTTAAACACCCAAGAACCCTAAAAACTCTTGAAACCCTAAAACAACTTGAAAACCTAAAAAACCAATAGAAATCCTAAAACCACTAAAACCCCCTAAAAACCCTAAAAACACTAAAAATTGATATAAAAACATAAAAAACCCGATGAAAGCCCCTAAAATAATCCTAAAACCCCCAAACCCCTAAAACCATTAAAAACACTAAAAACCCATAAAAAATTCTTATAAACCCCAATAACCCATAAAAATTGTAAAAACACCCTAAAAGAACCTTAAAACATTTGAAACCCTTATAAAAATCCTAAAAGTTTGTTTAAAACCCTTAAATACCCAAAAAAACCTAACAAAGCCTAAAACCCCTAAAAAACCCATAAAACCACTAAAAACCCTTTAAAACCCATAAAAAACCCAAAAAACCTAAATCCGCTAAACCCCCCTAAAAACCCTAAAGCCTTAAAAAGACATAAAAGCCTAAAATACATCTAAAAACCCTAAAAACTATAAAAAAAATCAAAAAATAAACCTAAAAATCCTAAAAAAAATTAAAGACTCCAAGAATCCTAAAAACCATGAATCCCCCTAAAAATCCTAAATTCCCATAAAATCTATAAAAACCCTAAATATCCAAAAAACCCTAAAATTTCCAAAAAACCATAAAACACCTAAAAACCATAAAACCCCTAAAAGGCCAAAAAAATATATAAAACACCCTAAAAACCAATAAAACTCTAAATATTTAAAAAACCTAAAACCCTTGAAAAAACTAAAAACAATTAAAACCACCAGAAAACAAAAACACTAAAATAACCTTAAAGTCCTTAAATACTAAAACACTAAGGGACTTAATAACACTAAAAACACTAAAAACCCTAAGGTCTTTAATAACACAAAAACAATAAAACCCTATGTTTCATACGTCCTTGTAATGTGTGTTTTAGTTTTAAAAATCACTATTTTCAGGCAGTTTCCATTGGATTTATATCCGAAACTGGAAACATCCAATAGTTCTTTATCCAAAGGGGACCTGCTTTCCAAAGGCAGGTGTTTGTTATTTTTGAACTTTATGATACTTAAGAACGTGCATTTGTTGAGAGGATGGGAGGTCAGACACATAAGACCCTTTTGGGGGGAATAATTGTCTACTCAGGGATTCTCTTTGTAAATTTAATATATTTTCATGAATCCTTATTAATTCACCAAGTATATCATAAGTATCTTTTGGAATTTACAATCACTTATTAACATGTTTAAAATTCTGAATCATCAGTATGCATTCAGGGTTCTTCATTAATGGAAACATCTGTATGTATGCAAGGTTTTCCATCAACAGTATCCTATAATATACTTATTGGAGATTCTTTTAATCATCGTTGTGATGATACTAATTTTCAAGCCACTCAGTGGGGAACTCTGAAATTTTTGTCATCCAGGGAGACAAAGTTTTGATTTGATTTTGGGATCATGTCCATAAAATGGGCTACCTATGTATCCTTGTGAAAGGAATCACAACCCTTGTAGTTCGGTGTCGCTTAATAGGACAGATCATACCTTTTAAGGTCATGTGATAAGGACCTCTAAACAAAAGGTGCTTGGTTAAAACTTAGTGCGGGAATTATGATGAAGTAGTCCAATAAACTTTGTAAATAATATGGGTTTCCAAGTAGTATTAAACCCTGTTGGGAATATGGACCAATGACAACAGGGTTGATTTGAAGTGTTGGGTTTGAACCTCCATGAGGCTTCCTATGTATCCCATATGGATGGGAATCAAAGCCCATGTAGTTGGATATGTCTCATAGGAGAGTATGGTCCTTTGAGAGAAATGATTTTGGGATTACTTCATTAAAAGAATTCCTTGATGATTTTTGGTTTAATTTGGGGATTATTCCTAAAAAGGATGAATAGATTAAAAGAATTAAGGTTGGATTCATGAAGAGTATGCGCAGTGAGATCGGGCCCTGAAAAGGCTTCCTACGTATCCTATTTTGAAGAGGAATCATAGTTCCCATTGTTCATTTGATTGTGAAAATGTTATGACCATGAAAAATATCTAAGCCCACATGAGTCATGCTCGGTGTGAGAAACAAGAGGATGTCAAATATTCCACAAAGGCATTCACACTTTAAAATGTTTCCTCCTCCACTGGTGGAAGATGGTGCACCTATGGTGTCCAAGGTGAACATGGTTGAGGTAACCATGGAAGAGGGAGACACCTTTAGAACTTATCCAAAATTACACTTTCATTCGTCTCCTGCATGGTGGTGCATATGTGGGCTCTGCGACATATAGCGGCGTGAAATTAGGCTACGTGCTAAATGAGTTTTTGTCTAACCTAAGGTGGCCAAAAACTTATGCCTTGGAAATTTTTTGACTTTTCTTTATGCATTCCCACTTTTATTTTTAATGTATTCCCTTCATAATGCTTTTTATAATCATTGACAGAATAGAGTGTCAATAAATCCCCCCCCTCAAAATTAGATCTGAAAATGAAAAGAGGATCCTATACTGTGGTAAAGAAATGAAAGAGAGGGATAGAGGAGAAATAAAATAGCACTGGGGAATGCAAGTGTTGGTGCTTAAGAGGACTTGGGCCTACAAGTTTTCAACACCTAAGATTTCTGGCATGCAGGGGGACATGTGTCGCTTATATATACCAGCTTCACCTCCGGGAAAATTCTCACAACTTCGGAATTTTTAGCTCTCGGCGCACAAGTCTTCTTCTATTAAGACGCTTCTGTTTCGTTGGGCTTATTCTGTACGTTTTGAGCTATGCTCCATAATTGGGGTTCCATAACACCTTTTTCATTTTTTTTCAAAACCCCAAAAATGAACTTACTTTTAGAAGACGAATTATAACTTTTTACAGGTTCAATGGCTCCCAAGAGAGTTGGAACCGTTGATGAGATTTCTAGTAAAAGGATTGGTGACATGATGAATGTCATTGGCCTTTGATGTTTTCAAAACCACCCTTCCAAACTTAGAAAAATATTTGAAGTAGTATCAATTCAACTTTCCTCGAAGCATCTATCTGCCTTTGTATAGCTATAGCCATTTGTAAGATTCTAACATTCTTGATCCAAAGATCTATGTCCCACATTCTTGGTTTCAAGATTATACCAACTTATCATCGACCAATGTTTATATTGGAAGCTCATTTGCTAATGTTGGGATAATAGAGAAATCTCATATTATGCATCATAGCCCATGTGCTTCAGATTTGAAGGCACACACACCAAATCTACAACAACACTGCTATTCATTTGTCTTTAGAGATTCTCAGACAGATCAGTCCAAGGGCTAGAAGAAAATTTGGGATTTTCACCCATGAGGAGGTGTAATACCCACATGGATGTGGGCATACTGGGTGAGAAATACCTATTCATAATTTTCAGATGATTTGAGAATCTTTAGGATTTGTGAAGCTGTCATGTTTTGGAAAACCTATGTGTATAGGAATGATGATTTCATGCCAGTGTTATTAAGTCGGTGGAGTCCAGAAACCAATTCCTTCCATTTAACAGAAGGAGAGGTAGGTATCAGTTTGTGGGATGTTTACAAGATTTTTGGAGCTCCAATCCTTGGAGATATGTATGATGAGTTTATTCCTCCCAAGGTGACATGAAATGACATGGAGAGGACACCATATTTGGGTCGTGAGTTGAGGAAAATATTTACAAAACTCAAGAATTCAATCACTGCAAAAACTCGCACTAGGAGGGATATTTATCTGGTAGAATGAATGGAAGTATTTTTGATAAATAAGAAGGAAAATGGGCCCACTTACACCCATCCAACTAGCTATCCAAGAGCAGAGAAGAGAGGCACACCTGACACATTTTTTCCAATATTGGAGAAGGGAGAATTTGAAAAATGGGGATATAATATCAACCCAAAAATTCCTGCAAAGACATGTTTGGAAGGTTTCTTAGCCATGTGTCTCAGCGTGTATTTATTATCAGTCTGAGACTCCAAATGAGGTGTGAGGCCAAGAATATTTTTTATTGCAATTAAGCTGGAAGAGAAAAGGATGGTAGGGTTGACTACTTATATTTTGGTCAAGATTCATAGGAGTTTGCTGCATATCTACAAAGGGAAATCTCCTTTTAGAATATCGGTACCATTCCACATGTTTTGGGGATGGATTACTACTCATTTTAGAACTTATTCCATACAAAGTGGAGTATAGGTTTTTGGAAGTTCTTTCCGACCGTCTATTCAAGCCTTTTATGGAAATTCACCCTTGTCTTTGAATGCTTATGACAAAAAGAATATATTGATAATGCATAAGGAATTACATTTATTTCCTTATGGGAATCCACCTATAGTAAAAATTTTAGATGATGGAACTGCCAATTTGAAACTGAGGGCATATATGTTAGCTTGCAGAGATGGTGTGTTGGCCACCAGAATCGACAGAGAAATCATATGTGAGGCCTATGCTCCTTATATATTTTCACATCAATTCAAATGTCTACAATAGAATACTGTATCCCCTCCTATGTATGTCATATTATAACAACACCCAATGGTTTCCCGACAACTATGGTTGTTGACATCTGCAGAGAAGACTAGGGAAGTATTTAATTTACCCGCTGCTAATGCAGTAAGCAGATTGACCATCCGGTATTCTAAAAACTGGGTTTCATCTTACCCAGAAGGGGTATTAAATCATTCTGTCCCTCGAGTGGGAATAAAGAGAAGTATCAGTAAGGAACCCCGTTGCTTGGAAGATAATTCTTCATCATCAGGGGCCGATTTTAAAGGATCATAGAGTGGATGTGATGATACTCTAAATTCAACAAAGAGACCTTGCTCTAGATATAAACCACCTATCAAAATTAAGAGTGCCACTCCATCAATCCCTATTGAATTTGTATGAAGGCGATCTATTCTCCATCATTATGATGAGTAGCAAGTTCCATTTTATAATTATTCTTCTGTGACTGTGGGTGTTGAGAAAAAACTCAAGTCCAAGGTTGTAGGATCCTCCTCACAACCCTCAGACATACATTTTGAATATATACGACTAGAGTCTATTCGAACATGGCAGAGCCTGTACAATGATGCTGAGACCATGTGGATGGATTTGTATGAAGGACTGCATATTCTAGGAGTAGGGGATTTGCGGGATTCTTCTGAAATTATTTTTAAAGATAATAACAATGAGGTAAGGACCTACATTTGAGAGCTGTAAATTCTCATATATTCCACTGATGACTCAATTCCTACCACAATGTAGGTGAAGGAAATGATATATCGTGGTACCACCAAAGGGATTAATCCTTCATTAGATGAAGAGTGTCATGAATTTGTAGATCCTGAGGATGTAAGTTCCCTTTCTTTTTCATCTTCTTCCATTTTGAAACTTGAATTATAATCTAAACATTGTTACTTAGGAGAAACATTGTATTAAATTACTATTGGGTAAAGTAAAGACAACTGAAGTTCCTTCACCACAATATAGTCCTGCATGCACTACTCTTGGTGCTACCAGAGTAGGAAATAGAGAGGGTAATAGGATCTTTGATAACTTTCTTTATAGATGACAATGCAAGACCTCCTTAAAAGATGAAAAAGCAATATCATCGAAGAAATAAGACCATGGTTAAGAACTTTCTTATTAGTGGTAAGTTTCTCTAATAATCATGAATTTTACTCATTAATCATGAAAAAGTGTTTAAATTTTTTAAGATTATAGGGGCTTCTTCTATTTATTCTTTGAAGGAAACTACTGATAAAATTCAAGGATTCGTAGAAGGTTCTACTAAGAAAACACAAATTCTAAATCGAGTGGTTTTTTAAGAGGCATTAAAGCCAAAGGAACCAACATCTGTTACCAGCACTACTGCGATTCCCACTATCAGAGGAGAGGAAGCTTCTGTTAAATCAATAATACTTCATAAATCATCAAATTCTTCAATAAATAACTTCTATTCTATGATACTCTTCGGTTCATCACATGAACTAGAACATTTGGCACTAACTGACATTGACCCCACAATTATTGCTGAAGAAGCTATTTAGGGTCAAAGGTTACTGGAGGAAGGTTGTGAAGCAAACACACCAAGTGATCCCACAGGTGTGACTAACCTGGGATCAGAGATATCATTGGATGAAATGATGAACCTTGGCATGTATTTTGATGAACTATTAGAACATATTAAAATATCAAATTCTTTAGAATATTTTGGAGTTCCTTGTATTGAATCAACTGGACGTGAGTTCTCATTATTCATCCTGTTTATCTTCTTAGGATTAACCTACTAAACATGGCTGATTGAAATATGCATTTCCATATAAAGAAACTACTTTCACAATGGTACTTGAAGGAAGTGTTGATATTAACGTCAACCCTACCATTATAGATACATTGACTTAAGTGGATCTTGAGATATCAGGTTTTCCTGAGATTCATTCTGAAAATCCTGAACATAATAAAGATAGAACTCCTCATCCAGAGACATCAAACAAAATTGTTAAAACTGAGAACATTTGGGAGGATTCTTCCCAAGTTTATGACCTACTGCTGGGTAAGAGATACTGATATTGTGATTACATTCACTTTTGTTATCACTTGAATATAACCATAATTCTTGATTTACCATATAGGGCTATCAACTTCAATGGCTAGGTCTAGAGGTGAAGCCTCTGTATCAGCCCAAACAATATTATAAGGTGGAGGAACCATTTTCCAAGTAGGAATAGAGCAGGGAACTTCTTTAAGTGCATTAGTCCCATAATATATTCCTCTTTATGATAGTGATTTTTAATCGTACCCAGAACTACAGAAGGCTCTTTGTCTTGCTCATTGCAAATCATGGAAAAGCATCTGGAAGATAATATCTGAGATGCCACTTGAGGAATTGCCTTCAATAATTCCACTAATTTCATCTCTGTTTATCATGATAGTATTATTTTGGTTTTGAATACTATGAAATTCATACTGTAGTGAAATATATTATCCATAGGGCGGATCAAGATAAAAAACTTCTACAAGAATTGAAAAAAAACCCAACTGTCAATCAACATTGAAGAGTTCCAAGTAGCACTGTCCCAAGTGGAGGCTAATCATAATGAAAAGTTGATGTGACTGAAGCAGAAAATTAATGAAAATATTGTTCAGTAACTGTGCCTTCAACTATAGTTAGATATCATTACATGGGAGCTTGACCAGCTTCATAGCTCATTAGGATAAATCCATAAGGATGGTACCAAAGTCATCACAGATTCTAGAGAATCACTTCTTCACGGTGAAGAGAGAGAGGCTGTTCAAATAGAAAATCTCCAACAAGAAATTGATGGGGCTCAAGAACTTTTCAAACAAATGAGGAATTATGTAGAAAGCCTGTTGTAACTCTTGAGAGGGAGACTCTAATTTTTGGATGCACCTCTATGAAAATTTTCATAAATGGAAACTATTTTTTCTTTAAACATTTATGTTTTCACTTATGTTAATTGATTTTGTTTTACCTAGGCCATTTGGCCCAGTAACCATAGTATTATTTTTTTCTTAGGGTTATATTGAAAACCCTAAAAACATTATATCTCTTGAATTTTTATTTCTCAATATTACCTAAACCATACAAAATGAACATTTAGTGAGTTGGGACTCGACTTTTTTTCAGTGTACCCTTTGCGGGTTCTCAATCTAATGAGTAACAAGTCTTTTGTTGTTTGGAAGTTTAGAGTAATGCATGTTGGACTATAGGGGGCTAATATTTAAGGTCAAATAGCTTTGACCATAACTTTTGAAATTAGATTCTAAACAAAACTCTATGGAAAATAATTGATTTAATATTCTTTAAATATTCCCCAGGGGAATCTTGAGCCATGATTTTTATGGTCACCAAATTCAAAACTTGTGTCAACTTAAGGGGTGTCTTTTCCAAGAACGAAATTACCATTATTTGACAAACCCATTATGCGGTCTGTGTTATGTAGGGCCAACTGGGGCATATGCTACATAACCAAATAGTGGCATATTTTGACTAACATGCCTATTCTGTAGGAAACTTATCCAAGACCACCTAAGGGCATGTGATACAGATTCAGGAAAAATAGATCTTTGAAGTTTAACATTTTACTATTGATAGATAAGGAAAAATAAGATTTGGGCGACCCAAGACAACAGTGGGTGGTTTTTCCATGGAAAATAATTTTAATAATGAAAAATGGGATATTTTATACCGACATAAGTCATGAATAATAAAACCATTTCTATACAAATTTGGTGTAAGATTAATGGTTAAAATTTATCATAAAGGGGAATTTCTGATATCATACTGTGTAGTTTTAAGTTACGCAGTGAGGAAATTGGTAATGTGCAGTTTTAAGTCATGCAGTGAGGACATTGGTACTGTGCAGTTTTAAGTCATGCAGTGAGGACATTGTTACTCTTCAGTTTTAAGTCATGCAGTGAGGCATTTGGTACTATGTAGTTTTAAGTCATGAAATGAGGACATTTGGTGGCTTTAATTTAAAGTCTTTAGCTCTGACCAAAGGTATGAAAAAACTCTCCCAATTTCAGGATCATTTGTTTGGAAACATACTATCATATTAAGGTATAGAAAAGAAAATTGTAAACTATGATTTGAGAATTTCTGGAACCGAGGAATGATATGGGAAAATGGATAAAATCATTAGAGGAAGTCTTTTCCAAGAACAAATATACCATTACTTGGGAAACTCGTTATGGGGGCTGTATTATGTAGGGACAACTGGGGCATATGCTATTTTTCCAAATAGTGGCATATTTTGACTAATAGTCTAGTTATGTAGGAAACTTATGCAAGGCCACCTAAGGGCACGTGCTGTACAGTCAGGAAAAAGTGATCTCAGAAGTTTTTACTTTCTATTGCTAAAAGTCAATGAAAGTTTATGGAGATTCAGATTTTCTGAAGCATAGAGTTTGGTTTATGGAGAAAGGTACCTGAATATGGAAAGTGTATTTCCAACCAAGATTTCCAAATAATCGGAGGCATATTACTTTTATGAAGGTCTAACTCATACGTAAAAGATACAGTGTTAGTAGTTTTAGGTCATACAACTAGTACCAAAAACAGAAATAATATATAACATGTGGCCAAGTGATTTCATAGTTATTTCCTAGTGCATTGAACACATATTGAGTTAAATGTGTAAACCATGGTCTTGAATACTTTCAGATTGTGAGAAAGATAATGGGACAAGTATACTTGAATGAATTTTTTAAAATACATATTCTTTATATTGTCATCAAAGATTAAAGGGGACAATGATACTATAGCCAAGAACGAAGTTACCATTATTTGAAAAACTTGTTATGGGGGCTGTATTATGTAAGGACAACTAGGGAATATACTGCATATCCAAATAGTGGCATCTTTTGACAGAAAGGTCTGATATGTAAACAACTTATGAAAGGCCACCTAAGGGTACATGCGTCATAGTCAAACAAAAGAGCACTCAGATATTAGAAACCCTGTTACCCGAAACCGTAAAAAAGATTATGAAGATATGAAAAATATTCAAGATTGAGAGTATGAAATATGGAAATGGTTTTTGTTCAATGCATATGAGAAATATTTGAACCACTATTGTCCATGAGTTTGAAATCCTTTACATAGCTCTGACTCATATGTTAAATAGAGACTTTCCTTATTTCCTATGAATTAATATTATGATGTGTAGTTTAAAGTCATGAAATTAGGGAATTTTCACCCCCATAAGGAATTTAAATTACTTAATTATATAAATAATCACCTTATCCAATTCCTAAGCTCACTTGAGCTATACTCGGTGTGAGAAACATGGAGTAGTAAGGGTCTCTTTTATAATAAAAAGGTGACAGAGATGAAGAATGGGGGTGTCAGATTTCCATATAGTTTAACGTCATGCGGCAAGGATGTCAATGAAATGATGTGAAAAGAAAGACATATTGTAATTGGATTAAGGGGTAAAACCCAAGTGTCACTATATGTCTTGTTGGGTAAATAATCAAGTCACACATAGTTCTTAAAACATTCTTTATGCAAATTAGATTCTTATACAAGAAATAAAGGTTTTTCTTATCGCAGTTGGTCCCAAGATTGGAAATCTAGGCGTGTTTACGTATCTCAAAATAGATAAGAATCAAGCCATATGTAGTTATTTAAATAATAATTCCTCATGCTAATGGATTTTGACATGAATAATGGGGGATTTTGACATGTTTTGAGAGAACGGTAAATCTTAAGACATAAAATGGTATAAGGACCAAATCATATATCTTAAGGAAACACTCTATAAAGATCCTATTCGTATATAGGATGAGAAAAGAAAATAATAAGATTTAATGATTGTGGTTGGGCCCAAAAATTGGAGATTTAGGCGTCTCTACGTATCTCATTAAAAATGAGAATCAAGCCATATGTAGTTCTTGAAATAAGCTCTAATCTGACTCAGACATAGGAAAGAGACTAATGTACTACAAAGGAGTAGTGATAATGTCACTGGTGTTTACTTATGGAAGCTCTTAACATTAAATAGAGAGAATGTTAGTTGTACAAATTATGTCACGCAGTTTAACATCATGCGATAAGGATGAAGATGCTACACATTTTTTCATCATGGAGCATGGACGATTATGGTTGTTTTTCAGTTTAATGTCTTGAAACTAGGACATGGGGGATCTATAGTTTTATGTATTGTAGCAGGGACATGGTATTGTCTAGTTTAAAGTCTTGCAGTGAGGACTAATGTGTACAACTACACAAATTATTTCTTTAAGAATCTCACATTGGTTGGAGTTGTAATAAGCTCCCCATCGATTCAGATTAAGGCATAAGTTCCATTCGAAAATACCTTATGTATGGAATAAGGTTCTTCCCACTTTGGATCATGTTTTGGAGGTTTCTTCCCTAGTATCATTGGAGTACTAAGAACCAATACAAATTCTCTTTGAAGAAATGAACGAAAGTGAACTTTTTTGTTAAAATCTCGTGCTATTCTGTTCTGATTGACTTCTAAATGATGCAAAGTATGCAATCTTTTCTCGTCTAATCATTCAAATTAATTGAAAAATTTCTGAGTCCTCTCATCCGTAGACAAAAGATCACAGATTTAAAATCTAATTGAAGGAAATTGTATTTCAATTGGAAAACACTACTGAAAAACTAACCTATACCAACGGTTTGGAGAACCGTTTCCAAGTAAGCCATTGGGATAGGTCCATACCAACGGTTTTAGGAAAACTATCGGTATAGACATATACCAACGGTTTTGGAAACCGTTGGTATAAGTAATATGAAAATCTATACCAACGGTTATGGAACCATTGGTATATGTATTTCAAAAAAAACATTCGCTGGGATTTGATCCCAGGACCCCTAGTTTATCATTGAATGACTTAACCACTAAACTAACATGACTTTTGTGAACATAATTACATAAATATATATATATGTATTCTCATAATTATTTTAAATTTTGATTTATATAATGTTGTCAGTAAGAAGAACTGATAAAAAATCAAAGGATCTATACCAACGGTTCTCAAAACCGTTGGTATAGATTTTGATTCTGGATTATGATTCTGGGTGAAGGTTGACATATGGAGGACCTTTCCTAATGGTTTGGCCAAACCATTGGGAAACGTTGCCTCAAAGTGGGATTTCCCAATGGTTTGGCCAAACCGTGCGGAAAGGGAACCTATACCAACGGTTTTTACAAACTGTTGGTATAGAAGCGTTGGGAAAAGTTAGATTTCCAGTAGTGAAAACTGCTTTAGTTCCATAAACCAATGAACAAGGAGTTTCTTGGGTAGTAGTAAGGGTAGTTTTCCAATAAGCCTATAAAGAATTCAAAAGTTTATCAGGCCATGATTTCAAATCTTTATCCACCATTTTCTCGAGTAAATTTGATAGGGTCTTTTTGAAGGCCTCTATCTGTTCATTGGAAACTGTATAATAGCAAGATGAATAGTTGGATTTGATATTATGATCCTGATATAACTTTTTTACCTCAGTAGAAAAAATTTGTTCCATTTCCCATCAAAATAGTATGAGGGACACAAAATCTAGTGATGATATTAGTTTTAAAAAAACTAACAATGATATTGGATTCGACTTCCTTCAGATGTATTTCCTCAACCCATTTAGAGAAGAAGTCAGTAGCAGTGAGAATATACTTGAACTATTTATCCATGGCTAGAGGATAAGGCCCTATAACATCTATTCCCCATGTGGTAAATGGATAGAAGTATTTATCTGTATGTAGAAACTCTAGGGGTTGATGAATGAAGTTGGCATGCACTTGGAAGGACAATATTTTTATTGAAATCTGTACAATCCTGCATCATTGATGGCCAAAAGTATCCAACCCTTCTTATTTGATCAAAGATTCTATACCCAGTATGGTGGGCACCATAAACTCTTTAATGTACTTCTTTCGTGACAACTGTAGTATCTTGTCCATCAATATATATGAAGAGAATTCCATCAAAGCCTTACTTATAGAGGATCTATTGGTGATCTGGACTATCATAAAGAGGGAAATTAGCTACTCGTCATCAGATCTATTCTTTTTCAGCCCTATCTAGTGGAAGTACTCCATTTTGATGATATTTCATGATGGATGTTCTCTGTCTCGTGGTATGACCATATGGTTCAGAAATAGGTAAAATTTCATTAATTTCCTCCATTCTGGTTTGAACAAAAGGTGAGAACCCATGACGATGAGCTATTCTAACAACTGTCTCATCCTGATTTGGATCTGCCAAGGTTGTAGCTACATCTTCTAGTGCATTTTCTTGGGAATTTTGTGATCGTGGGACATAAGACAATTTCACCTCTAAGGGAAATTCATCCATTAACCCTCTGATGTAACCAGACAAAGTAATTAACTCTTCTTTTCTGAATGAATATTCCCCATTGATTTGTTTTATTACCAATTTTGAATCACCTTTTACCTTTAAATGATCCATTCACACCTAAAGGGGAAATTATAAACCTACGATGAGAGCTTGATATTCTGACTCATTGTTGGTACCACCATCTGATAAAAAGAATGAATAAGGAAATATTGCCTTTTCTTGGGAAATAAGGACAATTCCTAACCCAAATTTGTTGAGTTTAGGGTTTTCCATTCTTTTCCTTGTTTGACTTTTGGAAGCACCATCAAAATACATTTCCCATGTTTTGAAATTATCTTGGATAGATAAGACCTCTTTATCAGAAAGTTCAATATTAAACAATGTATCTTCCGCAGATGGATGCTCAATAAGGAAGTTATCCAGAACATGGCCTTTTATTTCCTTTTAAGGCAAAAACTGAATATCAAACTTTTTCAAAATAATTTCCCATCATGTTAGACGCCTAGTGAGAATAGGATGATTGAGAATAAATTTGAGCGAGTTATTGTGAGATACCAATTAGACCTCATGATATTGTAGGTAGTGCCTCAATTTATCAAC
Source organism: Viscum album (assembly GCA_963277665.1). Taxonomy (NCBI): domain Eukaryota; kingdom Viridiplantae; phylum Streptophyta; class Magnoliopsida; order Santalales; family Viscaceae; genus Viscum; species Viscum album. The sequence continues at coordinate 61,999,152 of OY728138.1, forward strand.
TGCAATGATTATTTCCAGGAAGTACTTTTCAATAATTGAATATTGAGTATTTGCATCAAGCATAGTTTGGGTGAGATTGTAAAGGATGTTTTCATTCCCAACATCATTCTTTTGGGTGAGGAAGGCACCTAGTGATCGCTCTAAAACTATCACGTAGAGAATAAGTTGTCTTCCTTAAACAGGTGACATTAATACTGGTGGACTCAAGAGATATTTTTTTAGGGTATCAAATGCTTCTTGGAATTCTTTGGTCCATTGGTAGGTGACTCCCTTCTTCATTAATCTGGTGAAGGGAAAACACATTTTCCTACCAAATTGGTGATAAAGCATTGAATATAGGCCAAGTGTCCTTGTATTTCTTCTTAATTCATTCATATTTTGAGGAGCTGACATACCAAGGATTGATTTTTTTTTCTCAGGATCAACTTCGATACCACGATGGCATACAACGAAGCTAATAAACTATCCTGAGGTTACCCCAAAAGCACATTTCAAGGGGTTCATCTTTAGACTGTGTTTCCAAATTTTTTTGAATATGGTTTCCAAATCTGCCAAGTGATTGGAATATTTTTTTTATTTGACCACTAAATCATCCACATAACATTCAACAAATTTCCATAATAAGGGTTTGAAGATATGGTTCATGGCATGTTGGTATGTTGCACCTGCATCCTTGAAACCAAAGGGCATTACCCGACAGCAAAACACACCTTGAGGGGCTCTGAAGGCTATAGATTCTTCGTCCTATAGGGCCATATGGATTTGATTATACCTTAAGTAGCCATCCATGAAGGAAAGAGCTTTATATCCAGCCATTGAATCAATTAGAAGCTTTGTAATCAGAAATGGAAAATCATCTTTAGGACAATGCAGGTTAAGATCTATGAAATCAATGAAGACTCTAATTTACCCATTTTTATTTTTCACTGGGACAATATTTTCTAGCCATTTGGGATACTAAACTTCCTTGAAAAAGTTATCCTTTATAAGGTTATCAACTTTAGCTTCAATTTTAGAGGCATGAGTTGGGTGTGTTCTTTTTTGCTGCTTTCTTGAATCCACGATGTTCTTCTAGAAAACCCAATTAATGGGTGTCTACATCAGGATTAAGACTTGGAATTTCTATACAATTACAAGAAAATATATATCGATGTTACTTTATAAAGGAAGTATACACCTATTTCTCTTCATAGGTCATGGCCTTACTAATTATAGTGGGGCGTGGATCTTCTTTTGTACCTATATTTATTTCTATGAGATCATCCACGGTGGTTGAGACACCTTCTTCAAATGTTGGAGGAGAATCCCTGAGATCTTCCTCTTCTTCTTCATTAAGCTCTACCTATTCTGTTTCCATTAACATTGTAGATGACGAGGAAAAATTCCTAGAGTTAGAGGGGAAATCAGTATTTGAGCATCCTGAAGAAGAGGTCACCATATCTGACCTTACTGATGACGAAGGGTCTTCCTGTCATAATAGAGAGGGATTGGCAGATTGTGAATCAACATATTTGTCTTACTCTATAATTACCACAATCTCGTATACTCTGGTTGATGAAATAAAGGATTTTTGTAGTTCAATGGATGAAATAAAAACATCTCCATTTAGGCTTTCATCATTGTTAATGGATCAATAGTTTCTTCCATGTTGTTAGGCTCAATTTCCATAATTGACATTATGGAAGTTACTGGATGAGTTCCCGAATTTTAGTTTACCTTTTCAATTTTATTGATGGGTAACACATAAACTCTACTCAAATGAATAATTGTATTTTCTGGGATCTTTTCTATTCTATTTGGAGCATTAACTGTGGTTATTTAATTTGTCACGGGCTTCATTCCTTTTGTGTGATAAAACTCTGCCCAAAGTATTTAGATTCACATGTTTTGAACAGATCCTTGTCACTGTTAAATGTCCTGATTTGATCATTGAAATAGAACTTAAGACATTGGGGGTATGATGAAGGTATGGTTACATATTGATGTATCCAAGGCCTTCCAATCAGATTATTGAAGGTTGTGTCCAGGGGAACAACCATGAAATCTGAATTAGACACAAGATCACCAAATTGTGTTCTGAGTGTAATCTCGCCTAGAGGTTCTTATTCATTCTTATTATAATATTGAAAAATTAAAGTCAAATGAAATAAGTCATATTCAGTCAGGCCCAATCGACGAAGTTTACGAATAGGAATGAGGTTGACTCCGGAGACATTATCAATGAAGAATCGCCAGATGTCTATATCATTGAATTTCCCCGAAAAATAAAAGGGTCTAATATTCCCATTCAAAACATCATCTTCATCTTCATCTATAAAAGATATGACTTCATGAAATTATATAGGATCATTATCTACTTGGTAAACCTCAGCAGTAGCAACTTCGGTTTAAAACTCTTGAGGACTTGAAAAAGCCTTAATGAGTGCTTCTCAAATATCTTTTGATAGATTCAAAGAATCCAGAATTGATAACTTGGCCGGTACATGGGATAATTGTTTCAAGACATCATAATTTTGGTCCAAAGGTTTGTGTTTTCTGGTATGGAGATGCAGTTTTGTAGGTGCATTGGATGTTGATACTTTTGATGTAGACGTATCCTATGTTGAAGTAGAAGCTGGAAATACTCCTCGATTGGGTAAATTAGACTAACTAGGTCTATTCACTTTCTAAGAATAAGAAAGTGTATCTTCTAATAGGTCTTCCAAAAGAATAATATCAGAACAGAACTTGTCTTTCATGGAAGAAACTCCTTATTCCTGTTGAGCCCGCTGAAGGGATCTTCAACAAGTTTCCACTGCATATATGGTTTGAGTAGGGGTAGTGATAAAATGGTGGTTTCATGAATTCCCACGTCTTCCCCTGTATCCTCGAACTTGGCCTCTTTCTCTAGTTCCCCAATTAGGTACAAGGAATTCTGGATCATTATAATCAGAATCACCATTGGCATAAGGATTCGTTAAATGAATAACATTAACAGAACCAAAGATCAATTCTTCATTTAACTAAGATTCTTACTAATAGTTTAATCAAGGTTGTTTTATTTGGTGGGTTGGTGCCCGTTCGTTTGAAATAGATGGCATAAAATATGCCAGGGTTAAGGACAACTTTGGCCTTAACATGAGCTCATCTTCTTCTGACTGCTATTTGTCCTTATAATCACTTCGTTTCTTTGAGGAACAACCTTTTGATGAAGATGGTTTTACTATGGCAAGATTGGAATAAGACACAATAAATTGTTTCAACTATGTTTTTAAAATTGGATGAGTATGGTTGATCGTTTTCTTGATCATCCAATTATCATATTTCTGCACATTTTTACTTTTGACATCTTTCCATTCGTCTTCTTCCTCTGGATCAGTGGCAGTAACACATGATACTTGAGATGATGAAGTTTTTAGTTTTACTTGCCCAGAGTCTATCATATTTTGTAAGAGGTCCTTGAAAACAAAACATTATAGGATGTAATGTCTTAACATCTGGTGAAAGGGACAATAATTTGTAAGATCTTCATCTCCTTCTTTATTTGGGTTCTTCTGCCTTGGAAAATGAACCAAATTGTTTTCTAAGGCTAATATAAAGTAACCAGGAACTTTTTCATTCCTGAAAGAATAAACTTTTTCATTAATTCCTCATACTGATTCCGCCTTTGATCTCTTTGATCATATTGACAAGGCGGTCATTGATACTGATGCTTAGGAGGTGGAGCCCTTTGGTATGATAAAGTTCTTGATGTAGAAATAGGTACATGTGCCAGCTTGAGTGTGACTGTAGTAGCTTTGGCCTTTCCTATCCTCCACCCCAGAGCTGATGGAATTACCTGAGTTTTAGCCATAGTTATATAATAGAAAATTCTATTTGTTGAGTGATTAAAGTAAGGTCTCGAAACCCTCATGTGTATTTCATAAGGATCAATGGTGTGCATAATTCATCACGTAGATTTTCCACAAAAATTGGAAACAACTCTTCTTGAGGGAGTTCTAGACTTAAGGAATATGTTAATCCTTTACATCAAGCACTGAAATCTAAAACTCTTTCATTATCCATTTGTTTACAATTGGTAAGATAAAATACTATCATTTTTTGTAGTGTTTAGCTAAATTGAAGAAGAAATTTCTAACGAAGATATTCCCATCTAATAATTGATCGATATTGTAAACTTGTATACCAGGCAAAAGCTGGTCCTTGTAATGACTGCACAAAACACCTAAGCTTTACTGCTTCTTATTTTTGAGAAGTTCCCATCATGGGATCAAAATGAGAAATAAAATGTGTTAAGTGTTGTTCTAGATCTCCCGAACCATTAAATATTGGGAATGTGGTATTCACAAAATATGTTGCGGGAGGAATTGCATCCACCCATTCAGGGTAAGCTCTCTTTTTTCTAGCCGAACTAGTGCACGTTGTTCCTCCATAGCTTCCAATCGAGTCGTTAATTCCTCAATTATGTTCATAATCATTTGGGGAATATCTAGATAAGCTGGATTCTGTGCAGGTATAGCAACTGGAACTTGAGATGATTCAAAGACTAGAAAAACCATTGATGGTGGGGTTGATATCTACCTTGGATAACCCACAGGAATAGGTCTATCAGGATGTGTTTGATCCTACCTTGATTGTGTACCTAGTGGAGGGAATTAATTATCTGCATCTATAGTTACTAAAAATCCTCCTTGATGAGGATCTCTTACAGGACTTGCAAGTTGAGAACCTGCATGGGGAGTACGTCTACCAGAAATTCCTTTTCGAAGTAACTCTATATTGAGTCTTTTCCACTCCATCATTTACTCTTCTTGCCATGTAAATATCTCTTCAAGAGAAAGAGATTGACCTTATCATGTGGAAAAGTGAGATGTGATCTGACTTTTTTCCTTTCCCCTTGTTAGATTCCTTTCGGAGAGGGTGGAGTCAGTTATTTTAAGGCATACATAGATTCTAGGTAAACCTCTGATTTCAGGTCCGCACACCTTCTTCATTTTCCCCAGTGTGTACTGTATTATGGAAAATAAATTCTTCTTCTGATTCCCCTGAACTAGAATCATTTTCTAGAGGATCTTATGCAGTGGTTAATGACATTTACTGACACATAATGCAATACTGGTATTATTCCATTGTTTTTGCGAGATCATATACCTTTTTTTCTTCCATGAGACTTCGTTCTCCTATATAATGAATTCCCTAGAACTATTTGGCAGATAGTAACCGAAAGGGAATCCTCAGATAGTTCAGTTGTACGCTATCCTGGTGGATTCTTTCCTAATCAAGAGAAAAATGACTTTCGTTGAGGAGGGGAATGAAGATGTGAAAAAGCACCCAGTCCTATAGGATGGGGCCGTTCCTGCTATTCTTTTTCAAATCTTTGAACTTTGTTGAATGAATTTGAAGGTTGAATTAAATGATCCCCCATCCCTACAAGCTAGGGTGATTCTTGAACTTCTATAGATTAGATTCATGAAACTACTCTTCTGATTTTGCGGATTTTGGTTCCGAAATTAGCTGGGTGCATCATCCGATAACCACTTAAATCACATATTTTGGAAGATTACTATGCTATTTCAGACATTTGAAATCTCTAACACCTGACATCCTCTAAGTGGGATGCCTGCTCAAGATTCTCAGATTCTTGATGTAAAAGTAACTCAACAACTTCTTCTATTTGGGCCTAACTCTGATGAGAGCCAATTGAGGCCTGTTCTTGAGCATACATTTCATTACATACAAAATCTATTGATTGTGGCCGATCGTGGGAAGTAACATTGCATGAGACCACTTTTGGTGGACATTGCTAATTTTGGAGTGCAGTGAAATGGAATGCTCTATATGCTCCCCATCATCTGATGCAAACACTAGATGGGGAATCATAAATTTACTAGTGTAGCCTCTTTAGAGCATTGAGACATGCATGCTAAAGGGTTCTCTTCTTTTTTTAAACCTTTGGATGTTTGGAAACTAAGAGAGAAACCAAGTTAATTTGGTGTTTCTACCCTTCTACTACCCTTACATGATTTTGATATTCATCATATGGTTATACATTGGTTTTCAAATGACAATGATTTTTACATAAGTTGAGGCAGATGTCATGAATGAAATATTCTATTATCAATTATGGAATGTTATACTAAGAATTTTCCAAAGACCAAAACATGACTGGTATTTATCCTTTAGCTAATTGTTTCCTCATGTTTAACACATCTTCATAATCTTTCTCTAGAGGTTTCTCCACTTGGTCTGACCAAAGTGGTTGCTCTATATTAAAATACAAATGATCTAATGGAGGTTTGTAGAATGGTTGTTCCCTTAAGTTGTCTTCTGGTTGAGAAAGTGTTTCACCCGTAACTGAAAAGGCATCAGACACGACTGTCCTTGTGTTAGAAAGTGCCTCAAGATAGGAGGGCTTTCTCGTCACTACATTTTCAATTATGAAATTGTCTTTACAATGTGAAATAATACTATGGAGAGGAATTTAACAGTGCATTCCATCATGTAGAGGATCACCACGATGGATTACATCAAGGGATAAATCTTCTTGGTCCTTGGTCTTCTGGCCCCACAGAGGGTTCCCGTGGCTCTCATCTGGAGATAAACACTCTGGATTGACTGAATTTTCATGAAGAAAGACTTTAGAATTAATTGTGTGAAGAGTAACTTCATAATTACAACTACCACTCCCAAATTTTTTTAATGAGAGGGTAGAATCATGAGCTGCAATAGATAAATTTCTAAGGGCTTCAAGAACTCCAGCACTAATAGGAGGCAAATCATAGCCTAACTCTTGATTTTCCAGCAATTCTTGGTGAGAATTATTTTTGGATGTTCTCTTATACTTAGTTGGGGCCACTTTTTGGGAAAATTGATTATCATGGGTAGGTGTATGTGCCTACCTTGGGGTGGTTACCGGAATGAACTGATTACCTCTAATTAGAAAGGGTGTATGTTCCCGATCTTGTTGTCCGTATGATATGGTGGGAGTATTCCCCATGAACCTCTTGTACTGGAACAGAGGTGCATATCTACTCCGGGATGTCATGACGATGTGTCATCCCATGTGTGGGGACAGATTTATGTGTCTGTTTCCCTGATACTGCTGAAGTAGTTGTTATAATATCCTGGCATGCTTTCAGAATATGGAAGGGGATTTGCATCTGCTCTTTCACCATTGATAAAATGTATTTTGTGACTTCAGTGGCCAGAATGGGAATATAAATCCATTTCGTATCTGGAGTAGGTGTATGTGACTACTCCTATCCTCCTCTTCCTATCAATGGATATTGATAGTACTCATTCATGGGGGAAGAGTGTTGGGTCTACCCCAAATTTGTCGCCAGAGCTTTCCGACTAACTTCTTTGGGTGATACCAAATGAGACTGTTTCCATACTTGATGGATATTAGCAGGTGTATGTTCCAGGTGGATTTTTCCTATATAGTATGGTTGACATACTTTTTTCAATACTGGAAGACAAGACTGCTGACTAAATTGATGATTGTAAACAGGTGTATGTTCCTGTTTACCAGTTGCCACCACATTAGATTGGTTGGATTCTTTAAATGCAGTAAGACGAGCCTGCTAACTGGTTTATAACTTTTAATCAAGTGTATGTGACTATTAATGATACTCCACCAGATTTATCTAGTGGGATTGGTGGGTTGTTTCCAAACAAGCCTACTGAGCAGCAAAAATAGGACGGACAAGTGTATGTGCCCGCTCATTGTTTTCCATCAAGTTTAGTTGATGGACTTATTCAGAGGAGTCAGAGGTGAGAACCTTCTTCCTATTGACCGGAATTTGTCCCTGGTAGTTCGTATTGCGTGATCGGGTCTGATAAACTTGGTCCGAACGTCCAGAGGCAACACCCCCATCATGTTGGGGGTACGCTACCGTGCAATTCTGGCGGTGATTGCTGGTGGGAGTCCTCAGGAAGGACTCTTACATTCTTGAATTGGGGATTTTAGTGGCCTATTGATCCACCTCCCTGTAGTATGGGAGGGATTTGTTATTTCCTTCTAGTGATAAGGACCCGAAACTATTGAAGATGGTGGTTGGAACCTTCAGCTTCTTGATCATTTTTTGTCATTGGCCATATGATCAAGGATTGTTATTGACATGGAGGGCCTCTCGAGTATCCTACAAAGTCGAGATTATACTGTTCATGCAATATTCATTTACCAGTACATTAGAGACCCAACGTTGAAGATTCTGGGTTGGTGATGACATCCTTCCTGTGGATGGGGATCTAGCTTGAGCAGCGGTCAGGAAGTTCACAGATGTTGTCCTGGAGAAATCCATTTTGGAGTGAAGGGAATTTTGAGAAGAAAAACATGAAATAAAAAACAACCTTCATTAAATAAATATATTTTTAGATGGATACATGTGTTATTTATTCCTTTTTCTGGCATTCCTTTATCAATTGATAGGGGCCTAACAGGTGGGTAACATTATTAACATGGTTAAGGATTCACCTAGGGTTCACCATTGTTGTTTCGTAGTTCCTTGAAATGTGTGTTCTATTCTTAAGAATCGCTATTTCTAGGAGGTTTCCATTGGATTTATTTATGGAACCGGAAACTTCCAACAGTTATTTATCCAAATGGGGCATGCTTTCCAAAGGAATGCGTTCATTAAGTTTGAACATTATGATTCTTAAGAACGTGCATTAGTAAAGAGGATGTGTGGTCGGACTCATCACACCCTTTTAGGGGGAATAATTGTCTACTCTGGGACTCTCTTTTTAAATTTAACATATTTTCATGAATCCTTATTAATTCATCAAGTATATCATTAGTATCCCTTGGAATTTAAAATCACTTATTATCATGTTTAAAATTTAGAATCATTAGTTTGCTTTCAAGGTTCTTCGTTAATGTAAATATCTGTATGTATGAAAGGTTTTCCATCAATGGTATCCTCTAATATACTGCTTATAGATTCTTATAATCCTCATTGGGATGATACTAGTTTTCAATCCACTCTGTGGGGAACTCTGGAATTTATTATCATCCAGGGAGATAAAGGTTTGATTTGATTTTGGGATTGTGCCCTTAAAATGGGCTACCTAATTATCCTTGTGAAAGGAATCAGAACCCTCATAGTTCGGTGTCTATTAATAGGACACATCATACCTTTTAAGGTCTTATGATATGGAACTCTAAGGGAAAGGTGCTTGGTCAAAACTTAGTGTGGGACTTATGCTGAGGCAGCCCAATAAACTGTAGAAATAATATGGGTTTCCAAGTTGGATTATACCATGTTGGGAATATAGCCCAAGGAGAATAGGTTTGATTTGAAGTGTTGGGTTTGAACCTCAAGAAGGATTCTTACATATCCCATATGGATGGGAATCAAAGACCACGTAGTTTGATAATTCTCATAGGAGATTATGGTACGTTGAGAGAAATGAGTTTGGGTTTACTTCCTGAAAAGTATTCCTTGATTATTTGGGGTTTAATTTGGGGATTATTCCTAAAGAGGATGTCCACAATTAAAGGAATTAGGATTGGATTATTGAAGAGGATGTTTAGTGAGATCGAGGCCTAGAAAGGCTTCCTACATATCCTGGTTTGAATGGGAATCAAAGTTCTCATAGTTTATTCGATTGGGAAAATATTGTGACCATGAAAAATATCTAAGCCCACATGATTCATGCTTAGTATGAGAAACAAGAGGATGTCATAGATTCAACAAAGGCATTCACACTTTAAAATGTTTCCTCCGCTGGTTGAAGATGGTGCACCTATGGTGTCCAAGGTGAACAGGGTTGAGGCGACTGTGGAAGAGGGTGAGGCGACGAGCCTTCCCTCTATTCTATTAACATTGGACAAGGGTCCAATGTAAGGATCAAGGGATGAAGGTTAAGGGCTTAAACCAGAATGGCTTCCCATGGTAACATAGAACAACGGGAGAGGTAAAAGGTAACAAAAGTCCCTGTACCCATCCTCCTTTGGTCTTTTCCACCGAAGAAGAGAGGAGGAGAAATGATGCCAGCACCTTCAAGAAAAGCTCGGGGCTTACACCAAGATGGTTTCCCTAAAATTTATCCTGGTAGGGGAAGGGAGACTTCTCTTTTATTTTATAAAAGGAAGAGTAGGCATGAACTGTAACTTCCCTAAAAGAGAACTGAGGTTCTTGGTCATCTCTTTGATAAGGGAGAGGCCAAGACCCAACCTTCCTCCAAACTGGGAACTTCCCAACACTTTTTCTGGGAGAAAGGTCTATGTGACTGTGGATATAAAAAACCCTAGACATTCCATGTATCCTAACACTCTTATAAAACAAATGTAGTAAAACCCTGATTGTGGAAATACAAACCCAAATAGAAGACACTTTGACGTACCTTTCCCATAGGTTTGATAAGTCACAAGGTTTTGATGGAGGTCTCAATAGAATACCTTTCAGAAAAGGGAGACAATGAAGTAGAATCCTTGCCATGAATGGATTTGAGGAAGTCTTTATGGCTTATAAACTAATGAGAGTGAAGAGAAGTAAGTGAACCAAGGAGGGGTTCGCAAGTAGAGAAGGGTGCTCAAGTATGGGTGTGCAAGTAGGTAAGGGAACGCAAGTAAGGGCACACAATCAGGCTTGGGCGACCTGATGTCCACTTAGGGGACAGACAACCTGTATGGTAATACTTGGTCGAGACCTTGCTCGAGCCTTCCAAGAGTATTCATAGATGATCCAAGAAGTGGGGTGCTCAAGTTCCTATGAGAGGAATGGGCGACACAAAAGTATTTCTGCTCGGGGAGGTTGGGCACTTTAGGCGCGCAAGTGTTATGGTTTTCAAACACTAAATGGAATTAATTCCAATGATCCTCCCTTAAATCCCCTGCTCAAGGTGTTTAAGAATTACCTTGAACGTTTCAGAAGACTGGGGTGAAGTACTAGGGTGACTAGAGCAGCAATCAGGCTTCAAGGAAATTAGTTTGTACAAATGGGTCCCCAAGGGACTATTTATAGGCAAATAAATGACCTTGGGCGTAATAAGTTGGGCGTGCAAGTAACTTGCACGCCAAATTGGGGTGCACAAGTACCTTTCGCACCGCTAGTGTTCTGACTAGACTAGGGTGACACCTTTAGGAATTATCCAAAATTACACTTTAATTCGTCTCCATCATGTTGGTGTATAAGTGGGTTGCATGACATATAGGGGCACGAAAGTAGGCTGCACACCAAATGAGTTTTGGATAACCTAAGGCGGCCAAAAACTTATGCCTTTGAATTTTTTTGACTTTTCTTCATGCATTACCTCTTTTCATTCTAATGGATTCCCTTATTCATGCTTTTTAGACTCTTTGATGGAATGGAGTGTCAACACCCTAAAAACATAAAAAATATTTAAAACCCTAAAGAACCCTAAAAACTCTAAAAACCCCAAAACCCATCTAAAATAACCTAAACACCTAAAAACCCTAAAAAACCTAAACTATCCTAACCCCCCCCCAAACCCCCCAAACCCACAAAGACACTAAAAAAACCCAAAAAACCCTAAAAGTACCTAAAACCCCTAAAGGACCCTAGAAATTTTTAAAAAATACTAAATGAAACTAAACACACTAAAACCCACTAAAGACCATAAAATACCCTAAAACCTATAAAATACTCTTAGACCCTAAAGGACCTTAAAAACAATAAAAAAACATAGCGGATCCAAAATGGTACTAAAGACCCAAAAAACTTACAAGGACCCAAAAACCCTTTAAAAATACTAAATGTTCTAAAAAAACCTTAAAATAATAAAAGACACTAAAAACACTAAAATATTAGAAAAGACCCAAAAAACCCTACAAAATCACTAAAATAAACTAAAACCCCTTTAAATCCCTAAAAAACCAAAACCATAGACTACAACTTTATAAAACCCTAGACATCCATTAAATACCCTAAATACCCTAAAACTTCCTAACACCCCTAAAATATCCAAAAAACATAAAACCCCCCCTTAAAACTCTAAAAGACACTAAAATCCCTAAAGGACCCTAAAAACCATAAAAACATTATAAAACCCAAAATACCTAAAAAATAGTAAAAATCATAAAAATGATTCAAAAATATAAAAGACTATAAAAACCATAAGACCATAAAAACATTAAACACCCTAAAAATCCAAAAAACCCTAAAACCCCTAATAACCCGTAAAAACTCTAAAAGGAACTAAAAATAAAAAAACACAAAAAACCAATAAAATATTAAAAAATGAAAAAATAATCTTAAAAAACACAAAACCACTAAAATCCATACAAAATAATAAAAGATCCTTAAAACCCTAGAAACCCCAAACATAAAAAAAAACCCAAAAAAACCTGAAACACACTAAAAATCCTAAAACCACCAAACTACCCTACAAAGACCTAAAAAATACATAAAACCCTAAAGGACATTTAAAAATCCTAAAAACCCTTAATACCTATAATGACCCTTAAAAACCAAAAAAAAAATCCTAAAAAACAATGAATACCCTAAAAACTCAAAAACCCCTAAAACTATAAAAACCATGAAAACCATAAAAAATATAAAAACACTAAAAATCCTAAAACCCATAAAAAACAAAAAAATCCTTTTAACATGCACAAAAAACCCGACCCCCAAACTCTAAAACTGCTAAAACCCATAAAAACCCTACAAAACCCAAAAATATATAAAGACCACTAAAACCCATAAAACCCTTAAAAGGAATAAAAATGCTAAAATAATATAAAAAATCTTTAAAATCAACAAAAACCCTTAAAACCCTCAAAAAACCAAAAAAACCCTAAAAACCCTAAAAATTCTAAAGGCCCAAAAAACCATTAAAATACTTTAATAACCTTAAAAACCACTAACACCCTAAAAATCTTAGAAAAGCAAAAAAAATCCCAAAATAACCATTAAACCCTAAGAAACCCTAAAACCTCTAAAACACTAAAACATTATAAACTCATAAAAATCAATAAACACCCCCTAAAAGAACCTAAAAACCCTTAAAAACATAAAAGACACTAAAAAACTGTCAAAACCCTAAAAGACCAAAAAATATCCCTTAAAACCCTAAAAATCCCTAAAAACACTTTGACACCTGAAAGAACTCTAAAAACCTTTAGGAAACATAAAAATCCATAAAACAGTAAAAAAAATTAAAACCCCAAAAAAATGAAACCTCTCTAAATACCCCAAATATCCCAAACCATAAAAACCATAAAAATCATTATGAACCCTAAATAAATTCTAAAACCCTAAAAAATGGAAAAAACCCTAAAGACCCATAAAACCACTAAAAACACTAAAAATGTTAAAGAAACCCTAAAATCCTTTAAAATACATAAAAAAACCTAAAACCCCAAAAAACATATAAATCTATAAAGGAGCCCAAAAAACCCAAAAATCTAAAAACCAAAAAGATTCTAAAAATCCAAAAAACCATTAAAAGACCCTAAAGATGCTAAAAACCGTAAAAAAAATCCAAAAAAACCATAAAAGGTCTTCAAGAACATAAAAATTACTAAACCCACTAAAATAACCTAAAATCCCAAAACCGCCTCAAAATCATAGAAACCCAAAAAACCCAAGACACCATGAAAAACCCAAAAAAACACTAACAACAAAAATACTCTAATACCTATAATACCCCTTAGAAAGAAAAAAACACCTAAAAACGATAAAAATGTAAAAACTATAAAACACTAAAAACTCTAAAACCCCTAAAAACCATATAATTAATGAAAACCCTAAAACCCCCAATAGACTCTAAAACATCCCAAAAACCCAAAAAACACATAAACACCCTAAAAACCCTAAAAATAAGAAAACAAAACAAAAATACCTAAACAACCCCAAAACCCTTAAAACCCATAAAATATATTTAAAACATTAGAAAACCCTAAAACCCCAAGAAATCCATACATCCCAAAAGGATTTTGACTTTGGATGGGACTCAACAGACGTGGGTGCTGAGTCAGATTTCAGTTTTGATGATGGGGAAGACGGCTTTGGTGTGGACATGGGGATTCGAGGTGCGGAGCTGGAGGATTTTGGTGGAGATGTTGACTGATCCTCCCCTTGTGTGTTATCCCTTCTGGTCTCTTGACTTGTTGTTTTTGCTTTTTGCTTTTGTTCCTCTCTTTCTGTGGCCTTCGGGCTAAGGTCGTAAGGGGTTTTGGGTGTGGATCGATGGATCCCTCCCCTCCCTTGTCTGCAGTGTCTGTGTCTTTTCTTTCAATAAAATTTGGGGGGGTCCCAGGAATAGCCTGGACCCGAGCCTTCCTTGCCCTAAAACTCAATGAAAACCTTATTAACCTTAATAACCCTGATAACCTTTTAACACCCAAGGTAACACTAAAACCCCCAAGAGAACCCTAAAAACTCTAAAAACCTTGTAAAAATTACATAAAACCCCTAAAACCACCTAACATACTAAAAACTCTAAAAAACCCCTAAAATAATAATAATTATAAAAAACCTTAAAACTACTTAAAAAACCCAAGATAATAAAAAATTGTGAAAAAATCACCAAAAATATTAAAACCTTAAAAATACTAAAAATCTAAAATCCTATAAATTACTTTTAAAAACCTAAAACCATATCAAAACCCAAAAAAGCATTAAAAAGCCTAAAAACCCTAAAATCCCAAACCCCCTAAAACCTCTAAAATTAGTAAAACACCTAAAACCCTACAAACCCTAAAACTCCCTAAAAATAACTAAAACCCCTAAATCACCCAAAAGGTCCCTAAAAACCCTTTAATCCCCTAAAAGTCCCTAAAACACATAAAACCCCTTAAATGACCATAAAAACCTAAAAAACACCTAAAATACCCAAAATTACCTAAAAAAATTAAAAGAACCTACAACTCATATAAAACAAAAAAAGACACTAAAATCCCGCAAACACCCTAAACAACTCAAAAAACCCTAAAACCCTAAAACCCTAAAAAACATAAAATCCTAAAACACCATAATGCCGCAAAACCCTTAAAAACCCTAAAAACAAAAAAACCCTAAAAAACCTAAAAACCCTTAAGAACCCTTAAAACCTTAAAAACCTTGACAATTGAAAAAAATATAAAAACATTTAAAATCCATATAAATCCATTAAAACCCTAAAAACCGTAAAATCTATATAAAACCATAAAATCCAAATAAATATTATAAAAATATTAAAAACCTAAAGAATCACTAAGAAGCCCTGAAAATAGTAAAAACACTTAGAAAATAATAAAAACTAATAAAACCCATAAGAAACCCTAAAAAAACCTAAACACTCTAAAAACCCATAAAACCCCTAAAAACCTTAAAAATATAAAACACTCTGAATACCCTGAAAACACTAAAACCCTAAAAACCCTAAAACCATTACGAAACCCAAAAACACTACAAAACCTTACAAAACCTTTAAACCCTATAAAACTCTAACACCCTAAAATAACCCTAAAAACCCTAAAGGACCCTAAAAACACTATGAACCCTTAAACCGTTAAGGCAATAAGCACTAAAAAAACAAAACCCCCATTAAAACCCCTAAACAAACAATAAAAATTTAAAAACCGTAAAACACTAAAATCCCTAAAAACCCTTACAAAAATTTCAAAAAACCTCTTAAAACCTATAATACGTTGAAAACCCACTAAATAACCATTAAATACTTAAACCCCTAAACCCTTAAAATACCCTAAAAACCCTAGAAATTATAAAACCCCTAAACCCCCCAAAATACCTAAAAACACAAAAAAATACCTAAAAGCCGGGAAAAATACTAAAAACTCATAAAACCCCTATAACTTTAAAAACACGACCCCCCTAATAACCTAAAATCCACTAAAAATATCCTAAAACATGAAAACTCCCTAAAATCCATCAACTCCCTAAAAACACATAAAACCCTATAAACCAACTAAAAAAATAAAAAACTCTAAAAACCCTAAAAACCCTCAAAAACCAAAAAAAACCCCAATCCCAAAAAAATCCACAACCCTAAAAAATCCTAAAACCATTGAACACACAAAAATCCCTAAAAACCCTTGAAAATCCCGAAAACCCTGAAAATTCTCAAATAAAAATAAAAATCATTAAGCCCCTTAAAACTATAAAAAACTCTTGAAGACCCTAAAACCCCTAAAAACATGTAAAATCTCTAAAAAACATAAAAACTTAAAATCTTTTAAAAACCCAAATACCCATAAAAATACTAAAAATCAAAAAAACCATAAAACAAAAAAATCCCTAAAAGACCCTAAAACCCCTAAAAAATCCCTAAAACCCGATTAAACCCATAAACATTAAAAATAATAAACCTACTGAAAGACCCTAAAAACCCTTAAACAACCAAAAACCTAATTTAAACTAAAAATCCAAAAGAACATAAAAAATTAAAACCCCTAAAAACACTAAAAACCAAAAACCAACCTAAATACTCGAAACATTAGAAAAACCATAAAACCCTAAAACCCCTTTAAATCCCTAAAAACCCAAAAACCCACAAAAAATTCAACAAAATCTCGAAAAACATAGAACTCCTAAAACCAATAAATACCCCTTAAACCCCTAAAAAATCACTAAAAATAATAAAATACTCGAAAACCCTAAAAATCCTAAAAATCCCAAAACCCCCAAAAAAACATCTAAAACCAACAAATAACTTAAAACCCCTAAAGTCCCTAAAAATCACTAGAAAACCATAAACCCTCTAAAAACCCTAAATAGAAAAATGAAATCCTTAAACCCATAAAAGATCCTAAAACTCATAAAAACCTTAAAACCTTCAAATCCTCAAAATCCCTAAAAACCATTAAAACCCATAAAACACCAATAACCCTTAAAACCCCATAAGACCCTAAAAAAATAAAAAAAAAGAATAATAATATTAAACAATCTTAAAAAACATTAAAAAACCATAAAAACCCCTAAAAACAAAAAAAAACCAAAACCACCAAAAAAACTAAAAACCCTAAAAACCTAAGGAAACTATAAAAACCCATTTGACCCTTAAACCCCCTAAAAATCCTAAAAATCATTAAATCCATAAAAAATTCACAAAAACATTAAAACCCTTGACAACCCATAAATCCCTAAAAACCATAAATATCATAAAACCCACTAAAACCCATTAAAAACACTAGAAACCACAAAAAATCCTAAACAACAAAAAAATTCTCAAAACCCCTAAAAATACATAAAAGATCTTAAAAAATAAAAGGAACTAAATAGATCTAGGAACCCTAAAAAACACTAAAAATCATAAAAAACCCTTAAAAACCCTAAAAACCATAAAACCCCTAAATACACTAAAACCCCTAAACCCAATTAAAAAATATAAAACCCTATAAAAACCCAAAAATCCAATAAATACTTAAAAACCATAAAAACCGTAAAACCAATTAAAACATAGAAGGCCCATAGAACCCCTAAAAACCCTAAATACACTAAAACCCATTAAAAGAACTATTATTCCTAATAACACTAAAAACCCTATAAAACTTTTAAAATCATAAAAACCCTACAACTCACAAAAAAATATATATACTCTTCATAAATCATAATTTAACCCTAAAATGCTTTTAAAACACTAAAGAAACCTAAACCATCCTAAAAACCCAAATAACCTTAAACACTGCCAAAAAAACCCCAAAACCCCCAAAACTCCCCAAAAACCTAAAAACCATAAAAAACCCTTAAAAACATTAGTAACCCAAAACATTAAAAATGACTAAAAATTGTCAAAAAAAACCATAAACCATGAAACCATAAAAACCCTAAAACCCTAATCCTGAAAAAACTATGAAACCCTAAAAAATACCTAAAGGAAAAAAAATCATTAAAACTCAAAAAACACATAAACCCAAAAAATCAATGAAAAAACTAAATACCCCTAAAATCCCCTAAAAATATACTAAATGACCTTAAATCCATTCAAACTCCTAAAAGACCCTAAAACCCTAAAAACCCATAAAATGAAAAAGTACCAAAAATTTCTATAAAAACCCCAAGAGACCCTAAAAACTCTTAAACACCCTAAAAATTCTAAATAACCCTAAAACCCGTAAAACCCAAAATAACACTAAAAACCCCAAGCCCCTAAAAACCCTAAAAAATCCCAAAACACCCCAAAACACCCAAAACCCAAAAAAACATAAAACCCTAAAACCCTAATAACCCTTAAAAACTTAAGAATCCTAAAACATCCAAAAAACCAAAAAATCGAAAAATCCATATAAACCCTAAAATCCATATAAACTCAACAATCCCTTAAAAACCATAAAACTCTTTAAATCCCTAAAAACCGTAAAAGTCCCCCAATAAACTATAAAAAACCCTAAAACCCCAAAGAACCGTAAAACACCTAAAAATTCCTAAAAATTATAAAAACAAAAAAAAAACCTGCAATAAACACTAAAAACCATTAAAGACTCTAAAAAACCTACAAAAACCAAAAAACACTTAAACCAAATAAAACCCTAACACCCCTAAAAGAACGCAAAAATCCAAAAAAGAATGATAAAACCCTAGAAAAACCAAAACATATAAAAACCCTATAAAAAATCCTTAAACCACTAAAAACAAAAAAACAAAAAAACCCCTAAAACCCCTAAAACACTAAAATTTTAAAAAGAAACTTAAAACATAAATACCTAAAAGAACCATAAAAATCCATAAAATCCCCCAAAATTGTAAAAACCACGAATAAACTCAAAACCCCCTAAAATTCACCAAAAAACTTTAAAAATATTAAGAATACATTAAGGAACCTAAACCCTATAAAAACCCCTAAAATACCATAACGCACCCTAAAACTCCTAAAAACCCTAAAAACCCTAAAACCTCTAAAATAAATTTAAACCCCTTAAAACAATAAAAACCACAATAACCCCTAAAACCCCAAAATGTTAAAAAAATAAAAAAATTAAAAACAAAAACACTGAAAATCACTAAAAACACTAATAACCTTGAAAATCCCCAAAAAACACTAAAATGCTTAAAATTTATAAAAAAAATTAGAAACCTATATAAATTAAATCTACAGAAACCCCCAAACCCCTTAAAAACCTAAAAACCATGAAAACCCAAAAAATAATTAAAAAACCCAAAAAATCTAAAAAACCCAAAAAAACCCTACGTGTACAAAAAGTCACAAAAACCCTAAAAACCCAAAAAACCCTAAAAACCCCTAAAAACCATAAAAATCCTAAAGAACCCTAAAAATATTTTAAAATCCTAAAAAATATTAGTATCCCTAAAGACCATTAATACCTCTAAAACCCAAAAAAAGAAAATAAAAATACCTAAAAGACCCTAATACCATAAATAAACATAAAATCTAGTTAAAATATTAAAAGACCCTAAATTCCTTGAATACTCCTAAAAGGCCCTAAAAAATATAAAAGACCCAAAAAATACATTAAACACCCATTTAAGCACCTAAAAACCCACAAACCCCCTAAAACCACTAAAAACCTAAAATAATCCTAAACACCCTAAAACCCTAAAACCTCTTAAAAATCCTTAACAATCCTAAAAACCCTAAAACAATTCAAACCCATAAAATCCTAAAACACCCTAAAAATATATGAAAAACACTAAAACCCTTACAAACACTGGAAACCCCTAAAAACTGTAAAACCCAAAAAACCCAAAAAACCCAAAAAACCCCAAAAACCATAAAACCCCAAAAAATATAAAAAACCATAAAAACCTTTTAAAACCAAAAAACTATAAAATAATCAAAATAATAAAAATATTCAAACCGCTGAAAACTTTAAAAACCTTTAAAACCCCTAAAAATTATAAAAACCATAACACCCTTAAAAACTCTAAATCTTGCAAAACCCATAAAACGCCAGTAATTCGAACACCATAAAAAACCATAAAACCATAAAACCCTACGAAAAATTAAATATAATATAAACATTAAAAAATATTGAAACCCAAAAAAACCCCAAACCTTGATAAAACCCCTAAAACCCTAAAAACCAAAAAAACCCTATGAATATCCTAAAAAACAAACAAACACTAAAAATCATAAAAACCCAAAAAACCCAAAACCCATAAAAGAACCTAAAAACCATAAAACCCTAAATATAATAAAACTAATATACACAATATTTTTTTTTGAAAACCCCATAAACCCTCTTAAACACTAAGAAATTCCAAAAACACTAAAAACCCCTATAAAGAGCTAATAACCCTAGAAAATGAATAACCCTAAAATCCCTAAAAATACTTAAAACCCCTAAAACCTAAAAAACTATAAAACCATCCTTAAAATAGTAGAATCCATAATACCTTAAAAAACTAAAAAAATTCAAAAAACCTAAAAACCCCAAAAAATCCTCATAACCCCGAAAGACACTAAGAACTATTAAAAACCCTAAAAATCCAAAGAACACAAATAAAAATAATATGCCCTAAAACCTTAATAACACTAAAACCCAAAAAAACATAAAACCCTAAAAAATTCTATGAACCCCATGAAATCACTAAACCCCCCAAAACCAGATATACTGTAAAAAAACTAAAATCACTAAAACCCCCAAATGACCCTAAAACCCTATAAATCCCTAAAACCCCCAAAAAACAATAAAACCTCTAAAACCATAAAAAATTAGAATACCTTAAATCCACTAAATACACTAAAACACATAAAACCCCAAAACCCTAAAAAATCCAAAAAATCCAAAAAATTCAAAAAACTAAACTAAAACCCTAAATGACCCTAAAAACCATATAAAGCCTTAAAGGCACTAAAAATCCCTAAAACCCCAAAAGAAAATATAACACCCTAAAATATCTCAAAGGACCCTAAAAACACTTGAAAACCCTAAAAGGATCTAAAAATATAGAAAAAACTCTAAGGAACCTAAAAATATAAATGACCATAAAAACCATAAAATCCTTAAAGGACTCTAAAACTCCTCAAGAGCCCAAAAAACCAAAAATTTCTTCATAGACCCTAAAATTACTAAAAACACAAAAGGAAAAAAAATATAAAAATCAATAAAAATTATAAAAAAAATTAAAATCCCTAAAAGACCCTAAAATCCTTAAAACCCCTTAAAAAACATAAAACCCTAAAAACCCTAAAATTACCTAAAATACCTAAAATACTCTACACAAAGCTAAATACCCAAAAAAAAACCCATATATACCCTAGAAAACATAAAACTCTATAAAACCCTTAACAGCCCAAAAAAACCAAAATGGACCTAAAAGATCCTAAAAATCTTTAAAAGAACCTAAAAATCATAAAAATTAAAAAAATCACTAAAAACTGTAAAAGACCCCCAAAACCCTAAAAAACTAAAAAACCTAAAAACCCCTAAAAAATATAAAACCTTAAAACATACTAAAAAATCTAAAAACCATAAAAAACTTAATAAACACTATAAATCCATAAAAACCCCAAAACCCTAAAAAATCATAAAGATCCAAAATCCCCGAGAAACCGAAAGGGACTATAAAAACCCCAAAAAAGTTTTAAGGACCCTAAACACCTTAAGGACACTAAAATCCCTAAAATACCTTATTTTTTTATACCCATAAAAACATAAAACTCCCTAAAACCCGTTAAAGACCCCAAAGACAAAAAACTCATAAATGACCCAAAAAATCCAAAAATCCCTTAAAACCCCAAAACCCTAAAAGATCATAAAAATATATTAAAACCTATAAAAAATAAAAGTCCCTAAAAACCTAAAATTTATGAAATAACTTAAAAACTTGTAAAAATCCCTTAAAACCACTAAAAATGATAAAATACCATAAAACCCCAAGAAACATAAGAATACATTAAAAACCCTAAAATCCCTAAAAACCTAAAAACACTAAAAATGGTAAAAACCATTAAAACAATAAAAAAAATTTAAAACATTAATACACCATGAAACCCCTTAAAAACACTAAAACCGTAAAACTCCAAAAACCTAAAACCCCTAAAACCCTAAAACCCCTAAAACACATAATGAATTAAAAAATATGAAAAAACCACAAAACACTAATAACTTAGAAACAATCCCCAAAACCTAAAAAATCCCTAAAAAATCTTAACTCCCCTATAAACCACAAAAAAACCAGAAAACCCAAAAAAAACCATAACACCCTAAAATCCCCTTGACCCCCTCCAAAACCCATGAAACCCCAAAAAAACCCTAAAACTACTAAAACCCTAAAACCCCCTAAAATTTCTAAAACCACAAAAAACCCTAAAAACTCTAAAAACCCATATAACCCCTCAAAACTCTCGAAAACACTAGAATACAAAAAACTGAAGAAACCAAAAAAACCCCCTATGAACTCTAAAAACCCTAAAACCCTTAAAAATTGTTAAAAAACCATCATAGTCCCAAAAACATGAAACTCTTAAAAACACTAAAAACAAAAAACCCCTAAAATTTATAAATAACCAAAATGAAACTAAAAATGGTAGAGGACCCTAAAAACCACAAAAGAGACTAAAAATCTTGATGGAAACTAAACACAGTAAAGGACCATAATAACTCCTTAAAACCCCAGATTTTTTTTCTAAAAAATTGGGTTCCTTAGACCCATCATCAAAATACTTTCTAATTACCATATCATATATTAAGCGATTTTTTCATTTTTTATACTTACTATAATAGAATCAATTATTATTCTTCCATTATTTACATGGTATGTTTCTTAGATTATTTATCATACCAACATGTTATAATGGTTCCTATCCATAATGAGAATATAAATATATCATAAAATTAAACTTAAACACATATATTATTGTCCAGATATGTTATAATACATGGACATAGATGATATATGAATATTAGGTGTTGGGGGATCATAAACAACAAGAATTATTCTCATGATGTTTGTACTTGGTGATCTCCATAAGAAGAGATCATGAGGACTGACCTGCCAATAGGAAAACCACATGTTTTGGGTGTCATTGGTAGTTTCTATCTATGACCACATGTATTGGCCTCTCTAATTAAGATCATTAATAGTTTTTATCATTTTATTATGCATTTTTTTGCAAGAGAAAAATCTTGGAATTTTTTTCATGATGAGGTAGCATACATTGGGAGTTCCATTGGTGGCATGACATTGATTGAATGATCAACATAGTTTTTATCACATCCCAAACGATGAGATTTTTCAGGACTAGTTGATCAAGATAGTAGTAAATTCATTAAATTCATGGACATGGTGATATATGGTAAGTCTATCATATAATTACAAAGAAAAATAAAGTATAAAAGTATTATGACATGAACTATGCACCTGTTTTATCAAATACCATGTTATAAAGAGAAAATTTTACACGACGTGTATTAATATATGGTTTTCATTAGTATAACTATTACTTAACTCTCTAGGGCCCATGATGAGTTTCTATAATATACTATTAGACTATGGATAGTATTCACTACTATCGATATAAGGGCCTAGGGGGTCGCAAATAATGTTTATTCAGAAGATTTTCCAATTCTAGTGAATTAGAGTTTAATAGATGGATGTCCCCACAGTAGTGGAAGGGTAATTTCCAGGTTTATATTATTAAAAATAAAATAAATAAATTCAATATTATTTGGGCACCGAATAATATCCACTGAATTTATTTACTTATTATATTCACAGGTTATTCTGGAAATATAATGGATTTTTTTTCAAATGAATATTAATTACATACTTTTCAAGAATTAAATTAATATTTATGTGAGATAAGTGTTTAGTTAATGAATTTTATTTTATCCCATTACATAGTTTATGTGTTTTGAGAATGTGATCAAATATCTATGATATTTTCAGAATGTTTTAAGAGTCATTTATTTCATTTTTGGGTAAATTTTAAGGGTTAACTTCCACAATTACGCAAAATAAATTTATCAAAGTTTTGATTTAAATATGAACGAAATTTTAACACCCAAAAGGTGAGTGAGATTTGTTTACATAAATTATAACTTTTCACCCCTATCTTGTTCTAGAGGTATAAAGCGAAGGGAAGATCAAATATTGATCAATCTGAGTTCATGGATAGTTAGCTTGATCTGCAAAAATTGAGATGACATTAAAGAAACACCGAATATTTTTGATACCACTATGATTTTATAAGTTTAGGATCAATCAAGCTTCTAAAACATGTGTGGATTATCTCAATGGTTTCAAGTTTGGTTCCTTTGAGCGATGATCATCAAGGACGAGTGAAACATGTTCCTGATCAAAATAGGATGATGTATGATTTTGATTTATTTCTTTTGATTAATTCCTCATGAATAAAGAAATTTCACATGATACATGGATGAAATCATACTAGGGTATAACAAATTTTATGTTTTGAGGAAAATCCATTCTCAAAAAGTTTAATATACTATATTTCACACTTCTCCTGAAGCCTTAGTTTCTTTTATTTGGTATCAAAGGGATGTTTTCATAAAATTTAGTCCAATCAAAAATTAAATTTGTATTTATTTCAGAAGAGGGCATCACCATGGTCTTACTGTTATAAATGAAACCTTAATTAGAGATTAGGTAACTGGGTAATGATCATCTGAAGATCAAAAAAATAATTTCCAGAGATTATAATAAAGAAACCACACACAATATATATATATATATATATATATAGATCATCATTTTGGGTTTATTTAACCGATGAATGATGATATCATGTTTGAAGTGATAGTTATAACCTTTATCATGTGGGATCTTTCTAGCCAAGCTTCAATACCGGGGACGTCTGAATCAATAAAAAAATTATTAAAAAAATACATTGTATGATATATATATATAAATATATTCAAACACATATATATAGTAAAATAAAATAATATATAACATATTATATATATATATATATATATATATATATATGTTTCGTAGTTCGTTGAAACATGTGTTCTAGTTTTAAGAATCACTGTTTCCAGGCGGTTTCCATTGAATTTATTTATGGAACCTGAAACTTTTAATAGTTATTTATCCAATGGGGAACTACTTTCCAAAGTTAGGCATTCATTATGTTTGAACTTTATGATACTTAAGAACTTGCATTGGTCAAGAGGATGGGAGGTCGGACTCATCACACCCTTTTGGGGGGAATTATTGTCTACTCTGGGACTCTCTTTTTAAATTTATGATATTTTCATGAATCCTAATTAATTTACCAAGAATAACATAAGTTTCCCTTATAATTTTCAATCACTTATTAATATATTTAAAATTTAGAATCGTGAGTATGCATTCAAAGTTCTTTATTAATGGAAATATCTATATGTTTTCAAGGTTTTCCATCAATGGTATCCTTTAGTATACTGCTTAGAGATTATTTTACTCATAATTGTGATGATATTTGTTTTTAAGCCACTCAGTGGGGACTTTAGAATTTTTTTTCATCTAGGGAGATGAAGGTTCGATTTGATTTTGGTATCGTGCCCATAAAATGGGCTACCTACGTATCCTTGTAAAAGGAATTAAAACCCTCGTAGTTCGGTAGCACTGAAATGGGACACATCATACATTTTAAGGTCATGTGATAAGGACCTATGCATACAGTTTAATTTCAAGTGGTATGTACATCTAAGAAGAAGGTTCTTATTCAAAACATAGTGTGGGACTTATACTAAAGTAGCCCAATGAACATTGGAAAGAATATGTGTTTCTAAGTAGGATTAGACCATGTTGGGAATATGGCCCAAGGAGAACATGGTTGATTTGAAGTGTTCGGTTGGAACCTCAAGGAAGATTCTTACGTATCCCATATAGATGGGAATAAAATACAATGTAGTTCAATAAGTCTCATAGGAGAGTATGGTCCTTTAAAAGATCTGAGTTTTGGATTACTTCCTGAAAAATATTACTTGATGATTTGGGGTTTATTTTGGGGAATAATCATAAAGAGGATGCCAAAATTAAAGGAATTAGGTTTGGATTCTCGAAGAGGATGTCCAGTGAGATCGGGACCTGAAAAGGCTTCCTACATATCCTGGTTTGAAGAGGAATCGAAGTTCTCGTAGTTCATTCGACTGTGAAAATGTTATGACCATGAAAAATCTCTAAGCCCACGTGAGTCATGCTCGGTGTGAGAAACAAGACAATGTAAAAGATTCAACAAAGGCATTCACACTATCATATTTTTCATCATCTTCTAGTGGAAGAAGGCACACCTATGATGTTCAAGGTGAACGAGGTCGTGGTGACCGTGGAAGAGGGCGATGCGACAATCCTTCCCTCTATTCTATTTACATTGGACAAGGGTACAATGTAAGGTGGAAGGAAAGAATGTTAGGATCTTACACTAGGAGGGATTCCCATGGTGACAAAGCCCAACATGAGAGGGAAAGGGTAACAAATGTCCCTGTTCCCATCTCTCTTATGGTCTTTGGCACCGAAGAAGAGAGGGGGAGCAATGATGCTACCTCCTGCAAGAAAATCTAGGGGATTACACCAGGATGGTTTCCCTAAAATTGATCCTATTAAGGGAGGGAGACTTCTCTTTCATTTTTAAAAGGAAAAGTAGTTATGAACCATATCTTCCCCTACCAGAGAACTGAGGTTCCAGGTCATCTCTTTGAGAAGGGAGAGGCCATAACCTAACCCTCCTTCAAACTGGGAACTTCCCAACACTGTTTTTGGGCGAAAGGTCCATTTGACTATGGATATACCAACCCACATACACTCCATGAATCCTAAATTCATTGTGAAACAAATGTGGGAGACTTATGACTGTGGAAATACAAAACCAAATAAGAGACATGCTGATGTGACTTTCCCAAAGGTTTGATAAGTCAGGAGGTTTTGGTGGAGGTCTCAACAGAATTCCTTTCAGACAAGGGATCCAATGAAGAAGAAGCCTTTACATGAATGGCTTTGAGGTAGGATTGATGGCTTGTAGACTGAAGAGAGTGAATAAAGTATGTAAATCAAGGAGGGGTTCCCCAATAGAGAAGGGCACACATGTATGGGCACACAAGTAGGTAAGGGTGTGCAAGTAAGGGTGTGCAAGTAGGCTTGGGTGACCCGATGTTCACTTAGGTGATGAACAACTTGTGTGGTAATACTTGGGAGAGACCTTGCTCAAGCATTCAAGAGTATTCACTGGTGATCCAAGAAGTGGGGTGCTCAAGTTCCTATAAGAGTAATGGGAACTGGAGAAGTATTTCTAACTTACGGAGGTTGGGCACTTTAGTTGTTCAAGTGTTATGGTTTTCAAACACTAAAAGGACTGAAGTCCAATGATCCTCCCTTAAATCCTCCGCTAAAGGTGTTGAAGAACTACCTTGGATGTTTTAGAAGACTGGAGCGAAGTGCTAGGGTGATCGGAGCATCAATTGGGCTTCAAGGAAATTCATCCATACAAATGAGGCCCCCAAGGGTCTATTTATAGTCAAATAAGTGACCTTTGGTGAAAATGAGTTGGGCACGCAAGTAGGCTGTGTGACATATAGAGGCACACAAGTGGGATGTGTGACATATGGGGGTGCACAAGTGGGTTGCATGCTGACTGAGTTTTGATAGACTAGGGAGGCCAAAAAATTAATCCTTTCAAAATCACAACTTTTTTATATGTATTTCTCCCTTTTCTTTATAATGGATTCCCTTCATCATATTTTTTAGACTCTTTGACAGAATAGAGTTTCAACAAAATCCCCCCCTTAGAATTGGATTCAAAAATTAAAAGAGGATC
The DNA here is from genome assembly GCA_963277665.1 of Viscum album. NCBI lineage: Eukaryota > Viridiplantae > Streptophyta > Magnoliopsida > Santalales > Viscaceae > Viscum > Viscum album. The sequence goes on from OY728138.1 coordinate 62,026,758, forward strand.
CTATAAAGAGGTAATGTAATGAATGAGAAAGAAAAGAGCATTGGGGCGCGTAATTATTGGCACTCAAGTGGACTTGGGTGTGAATGTTTACAACACATAAGATTTCTGGCATGCAGGGTGACATGCGTTGCTTATATATAACGACTTCAGTTCCACAAAAAGTCTCAAAACATCCATATTTTCAGCTCTTGGTGTGCAGGTCTTCTTTTTTTAGGCACTTCTATTTCTCCATGGAACTTCTGTAGGTTTTTTAGCTATGCTCTATAAGTGGGGCTCCATACTTGCATGCCTACATATACTTGCGCGCCAAGTTTTAAACTTGCATTCCTTAATGCCTTTGCAATTTTTTTTGTAAAACACCAAACATGAACTTACTTTTAAAATATGATCTCTATATTTTTGTAGGGTCAATGGATCATAAAATAATTGGAATTGCGGATGAGCTCAACAACAAGATGATTGATGACACAATGAATGTCATTGGTCATGATTACTTTGATATTTGTGAAACCACCCTTCCAGACTTAGCAAAATATTTGAAGAAGTACCATTTCAAATTTCCTCAAAGCACCTATCTTCCATTGTATAGATATGTCCATTTGAAGAATGCTAACACTCTAGATCCAAATTACTATGTCCCACATTCTTGGTTTTAGGATTATACCAACTTCTCATCGGAAAATGTTTCTATTGGGGGCTCATTTTCAAATGTTGTGAATGTAGATAAGGATAATATTTTTCATCATAGCCCGTGTGATCCATATTTGAAGGTACACACACCTGAGCTGCAGCCATATTTCTATTCATCCATCCTTAGAGATTCTCAGATAGATCAATCCAAGGGTTGGAAGAAAAGTTGGTACTTCCACCTAGGAGGATGTGTAAAACCCACTTGGATGTGAATATACTGGGTGGGAAAGACATGTGTAGAATTTGCAGATGATTTGAGAGTCATTGGGATTTATGAGGTGGTCTAGGTTGGGAAAACCTATGTGTATAGGAATGATGATTTCGTGCTATAATTATTAAGTCGATGGATCCCAGAGACTAATTCCTTCCATTTAACACATGGAGAGATAGGTATCAGCTTGTGGGATGTTTAAAATATTTATAGAGCCCCAATACTTGGAGACATGTATGATGAGTTTATTCCTCCCAAGGTGATGTGGAATGACTCAGAGAAGACACCATATCTGGTTCTTGAGTTGATGAAAATATTTAACAAACTCAAGAATTTAATCACCATGATAAATATCACCAGGAGGGATATTAATCCGGAGGAATGGATGGAAATATTTTTAATAAATAAGAAGGAGGAGGGTCCCACTTACACCCGTCTGACTTGATGTCCAAGGGCAGAGAAAAGAGGCACTCCAGACACGTTTTGTCCAATATTGGAGAAAGGAGAATTTGATAATTGGAGATATGAAATCAACCCAAAAATTCATCCAAAGACATGTATGGAAGGTTTCTTATCCATGTGGCTCAGTGGGTATTTATTACCTATCCGAGACTCCAAAGGAGGTGTGAGGCCTATAACCTTTTTTATTGAAGCTAAGATGGTGGAGAAAAGGATGATATGGTTGGATACTCCTATTTTGGCCAAGATTCATAGGAGTTTTATATATATTTACACAGGGAAGTATCTTTTTAGAATATAGGGACCATTCCAAGTGTTGTGGGGATGGATTGCTACTCACTTTAGAACTTATGCTGTACAAAGTGGAGTACATGTTTTTGGAAGTTCTTTCGAACCGTCTGTTTATGCCTTTTATGGTATTTCACCCTTATCTTTGAATGATTATGAAATCACAGATATATTGAGCATGCATAAGGAGTTCTTTTTCATTTCTTATAGGAATCCGCCTACAGGGTGATTCATTGATGATGGTACTTCCAGATTAGAATTAAGGGCATATGTGCTAGCTTGCAGAGATGGCATGTTAACCACTAGAATCAATGGAGAAATCATATGTGAGGCCTATTATCCTTATAGATTTGTGTTTCAATTCAAATGTCTATAAAAAATATTCTATCCCCTCATGTGCATGTCAGATTAGAGAAACACCCAATGGTTGCCCGACAACTATGGTTGTTGACACCAGTAGAGAAGACTGGGGAAATATTTAATTTACCTGTTGCTGATGCAGTAAGTATGTTGAATATCTGGTATGCCAAAAACTGGGTTTCATCTTACCTTGAAGTGGTATTAAATCATGGTGTCCCTCAAGTGGTTATAAATAGAATTAGTAGGAAGGAACCCCGTTGTTTGGAAGATAATTCTTCATCATCAGGGGCCGACTTTCAAGAATCAGAGGGTGGAGGTGACGATGCTCAATATTCACCAAAGAGACCTTGCGCCAGATATTTCCCTCTTGTTATAATTAAGAGCACCACTCCTTCAATCCCTATTGAAGTCGTATCAAGGAAATATCATATACATCATTTTGAAGAGCGGCGAGTTCCACTTTCTAATCCTTCATTTGTGACTGTGGGTGCTGGGAACAAACTCAAGTCCAAGGTTGTAGGATCCTCATCACAACACACATACATACATTCCGAATAAATATGAATATATGATGTTCAAACGTGGCATAATCAGCACTATGATGCAGAAACCATGTTGATGGATCTGTGCGAAGGACTGAATATTGCAGGAGTTGGGGATTTGAGGGCTTCTTCTGACATTATTTTTAAGGATAACCCAAATGAGGCAAGGAACTATATTAGAGAGCTAGAATTATCATATATGATACTGATGAATCAATTCCTACCACAAAGAGGGTAAAGGAAATGATAGATTATGGTACCACTGAAGAGATAAATCCTTCAATAGATGAAGAGTGGCATGACTTTGTAGATCCTCAGGATGTAAGCTCCCTTTCTCTGACATTATCTTTGATTTCACAACTTTAAATTTAGTCAAAAAAATTTCTTTTAGGAGGAATATCATATTAACTTACAGCTGGGTAATGGAAAAATAATTGAAGTTTCTTCACCATAGGATAGCCCTTGAGGCACTACTCTTGGATCTATTGGGTCACCCCATGAATCAGGAGAAATATCTCCGGGTCAACATGCCATAGAGGAGGAAATAGAGAGGGTAGTGGAATATACGATACCTATATTTATAGATAATGATGCAAGCCCTCCCAAAAAGGCGAATAAGAAAAAGAACTGAAGAAAGAAGGTCATGGTTAATAGATTTCTTAGTAGTGGTAAGTCTCCCTGATAATCCTGAATTTTAGTCTTTATTCTTGAAAAAGTGTTTAAACTTTTTAAGATTAATAGGGCTTCTTTTGTTTCTTCATTGAAAGAAACTACTAATAAGATTCAAGGAGCTTTAGAAGGTGATACCGAGCAGAAAAAAATTCCTTCAAATACAGTGGTTCCTGAAGAGGAATTGAAACCAAAGGAACCAACATTTATTCCCATCACTACTCCAATTCTTTCTATTAGAGGAGAGGGAGCTTCTGGTAAATCAATAATACTTTATAAGGAATCAAATGAAACAATATCTTATTTTTATTCTATGATACTTTTAGGTTCATCACATGCACCATAAAATATGGAAACCACTGATGTTGACCCCATAATTGTTGCTGAAGAAGCTACTCGGGGTCAAAGGTAGCCGGATGAAGGTTGTGAAGCAAACACAAGAAGTGATCCCACGGGTGGGACTAACCTGGGATCTGAGATATCATCAAATGAAATGATGAACCTTGGAATGTATTTTAAAGAATTATTAGAACATGTTAATATATCAAATTATTTTGATGATTTTGGATATCCTTTTATAGAATCAACTGGACGCGAGTTCTCATTATTCGTCCTATTAATAGTCTTATGATTAACCTTCTAACCATGGTTGATTGAAATATGCAATTCCATCTTAAGAAATTGCTGCCACAACGGTACTTGAAGGAATTGTAGATATTAATGTCAACCCCACCATTACAGATACATTGGATCAGGTGTATCTTGAGATAGCAAGTCTTCCTAGGATTCACTCTGAATATCCTGATCATATTAAAGAAAACACTCCTCATCCAGAGGCATCAAACAAAATTTTTGAAACAGAGAACATTGGGGAGGATTCTTCTCAAGATGCTAACCTACATATAGGGATATCAACTTCAATGGCTAGGTCTAGAGGTGAAGCCTTTACATCAGCCAAAACAACATTGGAAGGTGGGGAAACCATTGTTCAAGAAGAAATAGAACATGGAACTTCTTTAAGTGCATTAATCCCAGAATATACCCCTCATCATGATAATGATTCTAAATCGGACCCAGAACTACAGAAGGCTCTTCTTCTTTCTCATCTAAGAGAATGGAAAAACTTCTGGAATATAATTTATGATATGTCCCTTGAAGAATTGGCTTCAAGAATTCCACGATTTTCATATCTATTTATCACACTAGGATTTGGTGGTTTCGAATACTGTGAAATTCATACTATGGTGAAAGAGATTATATGGAGGAGGGAAAAGGAGAAAAAACTTTGACAAGACTTGAAAAAATAAAAACTTTCAATCAATATTGAAGAGTTCCAAGAAACACTATCCAAGGCTATGGCTAATCATAATGAAAATTTGAAGGGACTAAAGTAGGAAATTAAAGAAAATACTGTTCCGAAACTGCGCCTTCAACAAGAGTTAGATATCATTTTTAGGGGAACTTGACCAGCTTTATAGCTCATTAGGATAATTCTAGAAGGATGGTGCAAAAGCCATTGTAGATTCTAGATAAGCACTTCATCATGATGAAGAGAGTGAGGCTGGTCAAATAGAAAAACTTCAATAAGTAGTTGATGGGGATCAAGAGGTTTTCAAACAAATGAGGAATTACATAGAAATACTTTTGTAATTTCTGAGAGAGAGACTCCAATTTTTTGATCCTTCTCTGTGAAATTTTTTCATAAATGAAAAGTATTTTGTCTTTAATCATTTGTGTTTTCACTTTTGTGAACTGATTTTATTTTTCCTAGGACATTGGGCCCAGTACGCATAGTTAGATTTTTTTTCTAGGGTTATATGGATAACCCCACAAGCATTATATATATTAACTTTTTATTGCTCAATATTAGCTAAACCATACAAAATACACATTTAGTGAGCTGGGAATCGACTTTTGTTTAGAGTTCCCTTAACGGGTTCTCAATATAGTGAGTACCATGTCTCTTATTGTTGGAATTTTAGAGTCATGCATGTTGGAAAATAAAGGGCTAGTATTTAAGGTCGAATATATTTGACCATAAATTTTGAAATTAGATCCCAAAAAATACTCTGTGGCTAAGAATTGCTTTAAAATATTTAAATATTTCCAAGGGGAATATTGTGCCATAATTGTTTATGGTAACCAAATTGAAAACACGTATCAACATAAGGGGTGTCTTTTTCTAGGAATGAAGTTACCATTATTTGACAAACTCGTTATGGGGGATATGTAATACAGGGCCAACTGGGGCATATGCTGCATATCCAAACAGTGTAATCTTTTGACTGACAGGCCAGTTATGTAGGAAACTTATGCCAGGCCACCTAAGGGCACGTGCTGCATAGTCAAACAAAAGAGCTCTTTGACGTTTAACATTTTTTGTTGATAGATAGGGGAAAATAATATTTGGGTGACTCAAGACCATAGTGGGTGGTTTTTCCAAGGAAAGGAATTTTAAGAATGAAAAAGGGATATTTCACACCGACATGTGTCATGGATAGGAAAACCATTTCTAATAAAATTTTTGTTTATGATTAATGGTTAAAATTTATCAAAAAGGGGGATTTTTGATATCCTATTGTGTAGTTTTAAGTCATGCAGTGAGGACATTGGTACTGTGTAGTTTTAAGTCATGTAGTGAGGACATTATACTGTGTATTTTTAATTCTTGCAGTGAGGACATTGTACTGTGTAGTTTTAGGTCATGCAGTGAGGACATTGGGTGGATTTAATTCAAAGTCTTTTATCCCTGACCAAAGGTAAAAAAACTCTCCCAATTTCTTGATAATTTGTTTAGAAACATAATAAGATATTTAGGTATGGAAGGGAAAATCATAAACTGTGATTTGGGAATTTCTGTAACTGAGGAATGATATGGGAAAAAGGCTAAAAGCATTAGAGGAAGTCTTTTCCAAGAATGAAGTTACCATTATTTGACAAACCCATTATGGGGGCTATATTATGCAGGGCCAACTGGGGAATATGTTGCATAGCCAAATGGTGGCATCTTTTGACTGATAGTCCATTCATGTAGGAAACTTATCCAAGGCCACCTAAGGGTACATGCTGCATAGTCAAACAAAAGAGCTCTCAAAATTTTGACGTTCTATTGCTAAAAGCCGAAGAAAGTTTATGGAGATTCAGATTTTACGAAGCATAGAGTTTGTTTTATGGAGAACGGTACCTAAATATGGAAAGGGTATTTCCACCCAAGATTTCCAAATAATCGGAGGAATATGACTTTTATGAAGGTTTGACCCAAACGTAACTGGATTAAGGGATAAAACCCAAGTGTCACTATGTGTGTTTCTGGGGAAAGAATCAAGTCATACATAGTTCTTATAACATTCCCTGTGAAGATTTTATTCTTATATAAGAAATAAAAGGTATTTTATCACGTATGGGCCCAAGATTGTAGATCTAGGCATCTCTATGTTTCTCAAATAGATGAGAATCAATCCATTCGTAGTTCTTCAAACAATCACTCCTCATGATAATCGAGTTTGACATGATGAATGGTGACTTTTGACAGATTTTGAAAGAATGGTAAATATTAAGACATAAAATGGTATAAGGACCAAATAATATACCTTAAGGAAACACTATGTATAGATATGATTCATATACCAGAGGATAAAAGAAAATAATAAGATTTTGTGATTTTGGATGGGCCCAAAATTAGAGATTTAGGCGTCTCTAAATATCTCATTGGAAAATGAGTATCAATCGATATATATTTCTTGAAAAAGGGTCCCTATACAGATCTGACTCAGACATAGGAAAGAGAGGGACTCATGAGATACTAAAGAGTAGCGATGATGTCAATGAAGTTTGCTTATGGAAGCTTCTAACATCAAATAGATAAAATGTTAGTTGTACAAATTTGTCATGTAGTTTAACGTCATGCGACAAGGATGAAAATTCTATGCATTTTAAGATCATGCTGCATGGATGCTTTTGGTTGTTATGCAGTTTCATGTCTGGAAACTAGGACATGGGGGTTGTGCATTTTTAAGTCTTGCAGCAAGGACATGGTATTGTGCATTTTGAAGTCTTGCAGTGAGGACAAATGTGCACAACTACACAAAGTATTTAATCAAGAATCTCACATTGGATAGAGTTTTATTAAGCTCTCCATCCATTGAGATTAAGGCATAAGCTCCATTGGAATAAACCTTATGTATGGAATAAGGTCCTTCCCACTTTGGGTCATGCTTTGGAGGTTTTTCCCCTAGTATCATTGGATTCCTAAGGACCAATACAAATTCTCCTTAAAGAAATGAACATAGGTGAACTTTCTTGTTAAAATATTGTGCTATTATATTCTGATAGAATTCTAGATGATGAAAAGTATGAAATATTTTCTCATCTAATCGTTCCAAATCATTAAACTGTTTCTAAGACCTCTCATTTGTAGACAACTGATCCCATATTTCAACTCTGAGTGAAGGCAATTGCATTTTAATTGAAAAAACTTCTTTGGTTCCACATAACAATGAATAAGGAGTTGCTTGGGTAGCAGTACAGTTAGTTTCCCGATAAGCCCATAAAGCATTCAAAATTTTATCAGGCCATGATTTCTTATCTTTATCCACCATCTTCTGGAGTATATTCGATAGCGTCTTATTTAAGGCCTCTATATGGCCATTGGCCATCGTATGATAGTGAGATGGAAGGTTGGATTTGATATTATGTTCCTGATATAACTTTTTTACCTCATCGGAAAAAAAATCGGTGCCATTTTCCATCAAAATAGTATGAGGGACACCAAATCTGGTCATGATATTAGTTTTGAAAAAACTAACAATTCTTTTGGCTCTAACTTTCCTGAGAGGTATTGACTCAACCCATTTAGAGATGAATTTAGTAGTAGTGAGAATATACTTGAACCTCTTTGTCGTGGTTAGAGGATAAGTCCCTACTAAATACATTCCCCATGTAACAAATGGCCAGGAGTATTTATCATTATGTAGCAACTTTGGGGGTTGATGAATAAAGTTGGCATGCACTTGGAAATGATGAATTTTTTTAGTGAAATATGTACAATACTGCATAATTGAAGGAAAAAAGTTTCTAAGCCTTTGGATCTGATCTGAGAGTCTGTGCCCAGACTGGTGGGCACCACAAACTCCAGAATGTACTTATTTCCTGACAACAATAGTCTCTTCTCCATCAATACATCTAAAGAGAATTCCATCAAAGCCTCGCTTGTAGAATATCTTTTGGTGGCCTGGAATATCATAACGAGTGAAATTGGATGGTGGTCATCAGATATATTCTTTTTCATCCCTATCTGGTGGAAGTATCCCAATTTGAAGATATTCTATGATGGATGTTCTCCATCCCATGGTATGATCATATGGTTCAGAAATGGGGCTAATTTAATTAATTTCCTCCATTATAGTTTGAAAAAAAGGTGAGACCACATGACGATGGGCTATGCTGATGACTGTATCATCCCGATTTGGATATTCCAAGTCTGTAGCTGCATTATCCAGTGCATCTTATTGATAATTTTGTCATCGCGGGACATAATACAATGCCTGCTCTAAGGGAAATTCAGCCATTAACCCTCTGATGTAATCACACAATGGCATTAACTCTAATTTTTTGATAGAATATTCTCCAATGATTTGTTTGATTACCAATTCTGAATCACCTTTTACCTTTAAGTGATTGATTTGAACCTGAAGGGCCAATTCCAAGCCTATGATGAGAGCATGATATTTTTCCTCATTGTTGGTACCACCTTCTGACAATAGGATGGAATAAGGCAATACTGCCTTTTCTGGGGAAATAAGGACAATTCCTAACCCAAATTTGTTTAGTTTAGGGTTTTCCATTCTCTTCCCTATTGGACTTCAGGAAGCACCATCAATATATATTTCCCATGTTTGGAAATTATCCTAAATAGAGAATACCTATTCATCTGAAAGTTCAGTATTAAATGATATATCCTCCGCAGATGGATGCTCAACAAGAAAGTCAGCTAGATCTTAGCCTGTTATTGCCTTTTGAGGCACAAACTAGATATCAAACTGTTTCAAAATAACTGCCCACCGTTCTAGATGCCCTATAAGAATAGGATGACTGAGGATAAATTTGAGTGGATTATTGCAAGACACTAATTAGACTTCATGATGTTTCAGGTAGTGCCTCAATTTATGAACTGCAAAAATTAAAGCTAGGAAACACTTTTCAATACTTGAATATCGAGTTTCTGCATCAAGCATAGTTTGATTGAGATATTAAAGGATGTTTTGATTCCCAACATCATTATTTTGGGCGATGAAGGCACCTAGTGATCGGTAAAAGCTGTCACGTAGAGAATAAGTGGTCTTCCTTCAACAGGTGGCATTAATACTGGTGGACTCAATTGATATTTTTTGAGGGTATCAAATGATTCTTGGAAGTATTTAGTCCATTGGTAGGTGATTCCCTTCTACATTAATCCGGTGAAGGGTAAACACTTGCCTTCCAAATTGTCTATAAAGTACCGAATATAGGCCAAGTGTCCTTGGAGTCCTCTTAATTATTTCAAAATTAGAGGAGGTGACATACCAAAGATTGATTTTGTTTTCTCAGAATCAACTTTGATACCATGATGGCATACAAAAAAGACAAGAAAAATTCCTGAGGTTACCCCAAAAGCACATTTCAAGGGGTTCATCTTCAAAATGTGTTGCTGAAGTTTATTGAATATAGTCTCCAAATCAGCCAAGTGATTGGAACGTTGTCTAGATTTGGCCACCAAATCATCCACATAACATTCAACAAATTTCCCAAAGAAGGGTTAGATGATATGGTTTATGGCACGTTGGTATGTCGCACCTGAATTCTTTAAGACAAAGGGCATTAACTGATAGAAAAACACACCTTTAGGGGTTATGAAGGCTATAAAGTCTTCATCCTCTAGGGCCATATGGATTTGATTATACCCAGGGTAGCCATCCATGGAGGAAAGAGATTCATAGACACCTGTTGCATCAATTAGAAGTTCTATAATTGGAACTGGAAAATAATATTTAGTACAATGCTGGTTAAGATCTTTGAAATCAATGCAAACTCTAATTTTTACATTCTACATTTTCACTAGGACAATGTTGGTCATCCATTTGGGATATTGAACTTCCCTGACAAAGTTATACTTTATAAGATTATCAACATAAGCTTCAATTTTAGAGGGATAAGTTGGGTGTGTTCTTCTTATGGCTTGCTTTAATCCACGATGTTCTTTTGGAAAACCCAAATGATGGGTGGATACATAATGATTAAGATCTAGAATTTTTATATAATTACAAGATAATATATCTCGATGTTGATTTAGAAATGAATTATACACTTCTTTCTCTTTAGAGGATATGGACACACTAATTAGAGTGGGGCATGGATCTTTTCTATACCCAGATTTATTTCTCTAAGCTCATCCACTGTGGTAAAGACACCTTCCTCAAATGCTGGAGGAGCATCCCTGAGATCTTCCTATTCTTCTTCAATATGTGTTATCCTTTCTATTTCCACTTACATAGTAGATGATGAGGCAAAACTCCTAGAGTTAGGGGAGGAGTTAGTATTTGAACAACCTGAAGAAGAGGCCACCATATCTTCCCCTACTGATGATATAGGGTTTTCCTATGGTAATAAATAGGAAATTATGGATTGAGAATCAAACTCTTTGACATTCTATAGCATTGCTACAATATTTTATTCTATAGATGATGAAGTAGAGGCTTGTTGTAGTTTAGTGGATGAAATGAAGACATATCCATTTAAACATTCATCATTTCTTGGTGGATCAATAGTTTCTTCCATATTGTGAGGCTCAATAGCCATAATTGACATTATGGTAGTTACTGGATGAGTTCAAATATTTGGGTTTACCTTTTCAATTTTATTGATGGGTAACACATAATCTGTACTCATATGTATGAATGGATTTTCTGGGATCTTTTCCAATACATTAGGAGAATTAACTCTGGTTATTTCTTTTGTCATAGACTTCGTTCCTTTTGTGTAATAAAACTATGCCTCAATGTATTGAGATTAACATGTTTTGAATAGAGCCTTGTCACCATACAATGTCCCAACTTGACCATTGAAATAGTACTTAAGACATTGGTGGTATGATGAAGGTATGGATGCATGTTTATGTAGCCAAGGCTTTCCAAGAAGAATATTAAAGGTTGTGCCCTGACGAACAACCATAAAATATGAATTAGACACAAGATCTTCAAACCGAGTTCTGAGTGTAATCTCAACCAGAGGTTATTTTTCATTATTATCAAAATCTGGCAACATTAAAGTCAAAGGAGATAAGTCAGATTTAGTTAGGTCTAATCGATGAAGTGTACGAAAAGGAATGTGGCTGACTCTGGAGCCATTATCAATGAAGGCTCGTCAGATGTCTATATCATTGACATTGCCATACAAATACAAGGGTCTGATATGCCCATGCACAACATCATCTTCATATTCATTTGTAAAGGATATGACTAAATGACATTCTATAAGATCATTCTCTATACGGTAAACCTCAGCAGCAGCAACTTCGATTTCAAACTCTTGAGGAATTGACGAAGCCTCAATGAGTACTTCTCGAAGATCTTATGAGAGATTCAAAGCATCCAGAATTGATAAATTGGCTGGTATATGGGCCAATTATTTCAATACATCATACTTTTCAACCAAATTTCTGTGTTTTCCCGTATAGAGATGCAGTTTTGAAGGTGCTTTAGAAGTTGATACTTCTGATGTAGACGTATCCTATGTCAGGGTAGAAGCTGAAATACTCCTAGATTTGGTAAATTAGACTGAATAAGTCTATTAATTTTCTAAGAATAAGACAATGTATCTTCTTATCAGCCTTCCAAAATAATTATGTCATAACCGAACTTGTCTTTCATGAAAGAAACTATTTGTTCCTATTGATCCCGCTGAAGGGATCTTCCATGAGTTTCTGCTACATATATGGTTCGAGAAGGGGTCGAGTTAAAATGGTGGTTTCTAGAATTCCCATGTCTTTTCCTGTATCCTCGACCTTGGCCTCTTCCTCTAGTTCCCCAATTAGTTACAAGTAATTATGGATCATTATAATCAGAATCACCATTGGCATGAGGGGCCGTTAAATGGATAACATTAACCGAACCAAAGATCAGTTATTCATCTAACGAAGATTCTTCCTGGCAGTTTAATTATGTTTGTTCTGTTTTATGGGGCGGTGCCCGTTATTTTGAAATAGATGGCATTAAATCTATTAGGGTCATGGATAACTTTGGCCTTGACACAAGCACGTCTTCTTCTGACTTCTCTTTCTCCTTATAAACACTTTGCTTCTTTGAGGAATAACCTTTTGATGGAGATGGTTTTACTATGGTAGGAGTGGAAGAAGACACAATCAGTTGTTTCAACTGTGTTCGTAAAATTTCATGAGTTTGGTAGATTGTTTTCTTGATCATCCAATCGTCATATTTCTGAACATTTTTACTTTGGACCTTTTTCCATTCACCTTCTTCCTCTGGATCAATAGCAGTAACACATGCTACTTGAGCTGATGAACTTTTCTGTTTTACTTGCCTAGAGTCTATCATCTTTTGCAAGAGGTCCTTGAAAACCAAACATTCTTGGATGGGATGTCCTAAAATCGGGTGAAAGAGACAATAATTTAGATGATCTTCATATCCTTCTTTATTTGTACTCTTCAACCTTGGCAACTGAACTGTTTTCTAAGGCTTAGATGAAGTAACCATGAAATTTTTCATTCCTGAAAGAATAATCTTTATTCTTTAATTCCTCATACTATTTCTGCCTTTGATCTCTTTGATCATCTTGATTATGCGGTCATTACTGCTAATGCTCAGGAGGCGAAGCCCTTCTGTATAATGAAGGTCTTAAAGCAGAAGCAGGTATATGTTCCAGCTTGAGTGTGACTATAGCAGTTTCTTCCTTTCCAATCCTCCTCCCTAAAGCTGATGGAATTACACAAGTTTTAGCCATAGTTTCTATAATAGAGTATTCTATCTATTGAGAAATTTAAGTAAGGTCTCGAAACCCTCATGTGTATTTCACAGGGATCAATGGTATGCATAATTAATCATGCAGATTTTCCACACAAATTGGTAACAAAACTTCTTAAGGTAGTGCTAGACTTAAGTAATATGTTATTCCTTTCCATCGAGCAATGAAATCTGATACTCTTTCATTCTCCCTTTGTTTACAGTTGATAAGATAAAAAACTATCATTTTTGGTATCATTGAGATAAATTGAAGAAGAAATTTATAATGTAGATATTCCCATCCATTAATTGATAGATATTGTAAACTTGTATACCAGACAAAAGCTGGTCCCTGTAATGACTGCACAAAACACCTATGCTTTACTGCTTCTTATTGTTGAGAAGTTCCCATCATGGTATCACAATGAGAAACAAAATTTGTTAAGTGTTTCTACGGATCTCCTGAACAATTAAATATTGGGAATGTGGTATTCAAAAAATTTGGTGGGGTAGGAATTTCATCCACCCATTCAGGGTAAGCTCCCTTTTCCAGCTAAACTGGTGCATGTCATTTCTCCATATCTTCCAATCGAGTTATTAATGCCTCAATTGTGTTTATAAGAATTTGGAGAATATCCGGATGAGTTGGATTCTGTGCAGGTATAGAAAATTGAGCTTGAGCTGGTGTAACGACTGGAAAAACCACTAATGGTGGTGTTGATATATGCCTTGGGTAACCCACGGGAACAAGTCTATCAGGATGTGTTTGATCCTGCCTTGATTGTGTACCCAATGGAGGGAATTTATTATCCGTATTTGAAGTTACTAAAAATCCTCTTTGCTGAGGTGCTTCTATAGGATTTGCAAGTTGAGGACCTACATGGGGAGTACGTCTACCAGAAATTCCGTTTCGAAGTAACTCTGTATTGTGTCTTCTCACCTCCTTAATTTCCTCTTCTTGCGGTGAAAATCTCTCTCCAAGAGAAATAGATTGACCTTATACTATGGAAAAGAGAGATGTGATCTTAATTTTGCCTTTCCCCTTGTTAGACTTTTTTCAGAGAGGGGGGAGTTGGTTATTTGAAGGCATACCTACTTTCTGGGTATGCCTATGTTTTTTGGGTACACACACCTTCTTCATTTTCCTCGGTGTGTATTGTATTATGGAAAAGAACTTCATATTCTCTTTCCCCTAAACTGGAATCATTTTCTGGAAGATCTTCTACAATGGTGTTAATGAAATTTACTGATGTGTAATGCATCGATGATATTATTTTAGTGTTTTTTTGAGATCGTCTTCCTTTGTGTCTTCCATGAGACTTCATTATCTTATATGATGAATTCCCTAGAACTATTTGGAAGATAGTAACCTGAAGGGAATCCTATAATAGTTTAGTTTTATGCTCTCCTTGTGGCTTCTTTCCTAATTGGGATAAAATTGACTTTGGTTGAGGAGGGGATTGAAGATGTGAAAAATCCCCCAGTCCTACAGGCTAGGGCTATTCTTGTTATTATTATTTAAATCTTTGAACTTTGTTGAATGAATTTGAAGGTTGAATTAAATGATCCCCCATCCCTGCAAGCTAGGGTGATTCTTGAACTGCAATGGATGAGATTCGTGCAACTGCTCTTCTAATTTTGTGGATTTTGGTTTGTACTTCAGCTGTGTGCATCATCCGACAACCACTTAAATCAATTATTTCAGAGGACCGCTATGCTATTTCAGAAATTTTCATTCTTTAACTCTTGACATCTTCTAAGCAGGATGCCTCATCAAGATTCTCAGATGTTTGATGTAAAAGTAAATCAACAACTTATTTTCATTGGGCCTGACTCTGATGAGAGCTAGTTGAGGCCTATTCTTTAGATTACATTTGATTACATACAAAATCTATTGATTATGGCTGACCGTGGGCAATAAAATTTCATAAGACCACTTTTGGCAGACTTTTTTATTTTTGGAGTGTAGTGAAATGCAATGCTCCATATGCACCACATCCTCTGATACGAACACTAGATGGGGAATCCAAAATTAACTGGTATAGCCTCTTTAGAGCATTGAGTCATGCATGCTGGAGGGTTCTTTTCTGTTTTTCAACCTTTGGATGTTGGGAAACTAAGAGAGACACCAAGTCAATTTGGCACTAAAACCCTTCTATTATGTAACGACCAAAACTTTTTAATAATTTTCATTTCCTAATTTTTGTGTATTATTTTATTTTATACTCCAAAAAACTATTTCATTTAATGAAATGAATGATACCGTTGGGTTTCGACAATTATATGACCATTGGTCAATATGACCGTTGGAAACTAAACGTTGTGACTGTTGTCTCCAAATACAAGTGATCTTGGTTAATTAATATAGAAAGAAGATACGATGAACTCATCCAATAGTCTCAGGCCGATCGAAGCCCAACTGACGAAACTTGGGAAGGAGGTAGCAACACTGCGCTTTTCTTTGGACAAAACCCAAGCCGAACTTCACCGTGTGAAGCTGGAACCGAATCGACTTCGAAAGAAGTTCAAGCTTATAGAAATCACTACTCGGGAAATATTGGCTGAGGCGCCCTCAAATTCTCCCACTTTAGCACACCTTACATTTAGGTCCTATTCTAGGGTTATAAGGGGATATGTAACAAGACCGTATCTACTTTGTGTAATCCTTTGAGATAAATAAAATTGTGATTTCTTCTTTTGGTGAAGTTTGTGATTTTTTAGATGCTCGAAAAAATATAGGATGTATATTGATGAATTTTGAAAAAAGGGATATTATAAAATATTTATGTAAACCTTAAATTATTAATGATGTGTAATTATTTTCAAAAAATAGTCTTCTAAAATTGTGTTTAGTAAGAAATTTAGAGTCTAATAATATCAACTTAATTTTTGGTGAATAGTAATTTATGAATAGTGATTTTACGCTTAGGATTAGTAATGTGACCAAATGGATTAGTAATATAACTTAATGAAAGTATTAAAATAATTTAGGCACCTTGATTTAGTAATGTGATTCAATAAAATAGGTAAATTATTGTTTCAAAAATTATTATTCAAGTATTAGTTTTTTCGGGTGAATAGTATTTTTTAATAAAAAATTAAATTAAAAATATTTAGAAAATTATTTTTATAAAATGGAGTTAATTTTTGAATTCATAGCATCGATATTAGGTTAAGGTGATTTTTGGGGATTTTTCTGAAAAAAATGAATTTTCAGTGAATAGTGAAAATAGAGTTTTTAGTTTCAGGTGTTTAATGACATCATTAAGGATGTAATAATTATTTAATCTTTCTGGTAGACTAATTAATTGTAATATAATGTGTGAGAGGTCCCAAGTGGACAATACCATGGGAAACTACCATGGGAAATCCCATGGTTTTTCCAATACCATCGATGATGTGTCCCTTGGCCATTAATGACTTGTCCCCTCACTTCTCCTATAAATACCAAGCCATTCTATCATTTATTTCAATTAAAAATTATCATAAACGATGTTCTGGTCTCCTTACCTCCCAAGGAGTCCTCCCAAGGTAACCTCAAGCCTCCCAAGGTCCTGACCTCCAAGCTTTCGAAGTTACTCTTCAAGGCAAGGGATCCTTTCACCCTCCGTTTAAGTCATGACTTCCTTTATGTTGTGTCTTATATTTTCCATCTCTTTATGTTGAGGGTATGTTATTATATGGTCTTATTACTGTCCATTTTATGTCCAAATTATATGAGACCATTTTTTCTCTCATCAATTTTTTTTCTGAATTTTTAAGTGACGCCGTTAGGCTGCTGAATTTCTCATAAAAGGAATCGCGTGTTCTCTTTTCTTTCATATTTCATTTTCATGTAGTATGTCATTCAAATTTCCATAACATGTTCTTAACCACATTTTGTTCTATATATATACTTTATTATGAGTTATTTATGAGTGGGTTACTCTTTTACCCTCTCTTTCCAATGTTTTCTAAAACCATGTTATATAGTCGTTATGTTGAAAAAATTTCACCTCAAAATTTCTATCTCTTTCTCTGAAGAAATTACCTTGTTTATTTATGTGAATACCCAGACCTATTTTGATTCTATGGGTGTTAATAAATATATAAATATGATATATTTGATTCTGTAATTTACATACATATAACCCTCACTCCCTTTCCATGGGTTATAAATGATATAATGATCTTATTTTTAAGAAATTTTAAAACGTCACGATTTTGAAATGAAACCCATTCCTTTTATTCTCTATGGGTTATTTATGAAATTTTTGAATATGATCCATGTGAATCACATGTATGTAAAGAAATATTAAGTGTGCACCTTGATAGAGCTCCAATGCATTGGGTAAAGAGTTAATCTCTAGAGATGACAAGTTTCACGATACCCTGGTGAATAACCTTGGAAATTTTTATAACACCTTGGGGATGGAACTTGGTGATATGTTCATGAATGTATAAATGAAATGTTGTAGCCACATAATCAAGTTATGTTTCAAGTTAATTTCATTATGATATGCCTATACATCCATTTCTCATATCTTTATGTTGTTATTCAAGTTCTTTTTGATATCACAAGTACACTGATTCCCTTGTTTACCCTTACTGGGCCATCTGCTCACCCTTTCCTTTGATGTATGTCTCTAGGATATGAAAAGAAGTAATTTTACTTAGGATGATCTTATGATAAAGCCTTACATGTGTATAGGAATAATGTTTTATGTTGTATTAAAGTTTTATTGTTTCTGATTTCCAAGACACTAGTCTTTAAAGATCCTCTGTATGTAAAATGTAATGAAAAGTTATGTATTAAAAAGGTGTGATGCCACAGTTGGTATCAAATGATAGTTTAGTTATTTATAGAAATTAGGATATGAAAACTTTAGGAATAACCCTATAGAAATTTTAAGTATTGGGAAAACTTCCTGGTATATTGGTGAGTATTGAGTAAGTGGTTTATCAAACTAATACATCTCTGTCTAGATACAAGAAGGTAAAGGTGGCTCTAGAACAGATGTATATAGGGGTAAAACCCAAAAACACCGCTTTGAGCTAGACTCAAATAGGAACTAGTGGACGACAACGGGCCTTTCTTCACTCTTGGTTATGAAACTCCTGAGGAATATGTTTGGTTAGTCGCAAGATTTTTTATGAATCATTATGAAAGAATGATAGAGAAATATAATTGTTTAAGTATGACGTTTTTAGACGTAGAATCCTTTATAGTTAAAAGATTTGTAAATGAAACATATTTCTCACTAAGATTTTATTCTTTTAGAAAATGGAGGGAAATAGGAGGAACTGTGGAAATGGTGACCGCAATGGACCATGCACTGACGACCCTCCGATGGAATCCAGAATGGAAACATTCATGTAAATGATGAACCAAATGATGCAACTTATGAGTAATAACTTGAATCAAGCTGAGAGGCAGATCTCACCACGAAGGGAACAACATTATGTTGAGATCTTTATGTTCTAAAGACCACCAACCTTCAGTTGATCGACTGACCCATTGATTATTGAGAAATGAATCAGCTCTATAGAAAATATATTTTCTGTGCTACGTTGTTCAGAGCAAGAGAAGGTCACCCTGGCTGTCTATCGCTTCGAGGGAGAAGCTAATCATTGGTGGGAACTAATAAAAAACACGAGGAATATAATAGAAGTTGATGCTATGGAGTTGGAAGAGTTCATAGGGATCTTTTTCAGTAAGTATTTCCCTCGTTCCATGAGAACAAGAATGGAGAAAGAGTTTCTTGAGCTGAAGCAGAAAGAGAATGAATCTATGGGAAGCTATGGGATGAACTTCACAAGTTTTTCACGATATACATCTAGCTTTTTCATGGATCCAAACGGTAAGGTTGATAGATTCTTCTATGGACTGAGACCTCATCTGTGGAAGAATCTAGCCAACCGAGATTATGATAGCTACGAGGAGATCGTGCGGAGTATGATGAAAGTAGAGCTATAGATTGGTGAGACGCAGTGGTCTCATAAATCCAATGAAAAGAAGAGATTGATGGATCCCATCTTAGGGAGGAATTTTGATCAGGGAAGAGGAGGAAAGAAATTGCAACTTCCCATGTGTAATAAATATGGGAAGAAGAATTTGGGGAACTGCCTTCTCAGAAGTGGGAAGTGCTACAAGTTTGGAAGAGACGACCACATTGCGAGGAATTTTCATGGTGAGGTGAAACCTCAACTTCCAAACATAAACGACAAGAGGAAGATGTTGTAGGCCCTACCTGATGTACAATGCTTCAAGTTTGGACAACGTGGTCACTTTTCAAAACACTGTCCAAATCCGAGGGCAGTAGAGGGAAACCACCTTCAGCCTCAGCAAAGCCCAAGGGATCAATTCCGTGCTTTTGCTATCGCGATAGCTGAATTCGATTCTCCGAATGATGTGGTAGCAGGTACTCTTGTTGTTCTCTCAAAGCTAGAAATTTCTTTTTTTTATTCTGGTTCTAAGCATTCCTTTATTTCCTCCAAGTTTGCAAAGAATTTAGAATTAATCCCTGATTTTCTAAAAGTAGAGTTATTAGTCATGACTCCTGGTGGGAATATCCAAGCATCATCAGTGTTTAGAAACTCTAGTATTTACTTTAGTGAGAACAATATTATCACAAAACTATTATTCATTCCCATGCTGGCATTAGACATTATACTAGGTATGGACTGGCTCTCAAAGTATAATTCTAAGATCAATTACAGAAGAAAGGAAATATCAGTATTCTTGAATGGAAAACCTACATTTATCTTCTAAGGAGTGATATCTCAACCTCATCTTTTTCTAAAAGAACCCCCTATATCCTTCTTTATAGATTTGATCGGTGAAGAAGAAGAAGGAGATGAGAGTTTGATGATAGAAAATGTCCCCATAGTCCAGAAATACATTGATGTATTTTTGGAGGAGTTTCCTGGACCTCACCCCAGAAAGGGAGGTAGAGTTCTTAATTGAACTCGTACCTTGATATTATCCGATATCAAAGACCCCATATAGGATGGAAAATATGGAGCTGGAGGAATTAAAGAAACAAATCCAAGAACTTTTGGAGAAGGGGTTTATCCGACAAAGTGTGTCTCCTTGGGGAGCACCTGTTCTCTTTGTGAAGAAGAAGGATGGATCGATGCAGCTATGCATTGATTATAGAGAACTGAATAGGATCACAGTGAAGAAAAAATACCATCTTCTAAGAATTGATGACTTAGTTGACCAACTTCATGGGGATCAATTCTTCTCTAAGATTGATCTTCAATCTGGTTATCATCAATTGAGGGTGAAGAAAGAAGATATTCAAAAAACTGCCTTCCGATCCAGATATGGGCATTATGATTTTGTTGTTATGCCCTTCGGACCGACTAATGCACCTGTTATTTTTATAGATTTGATTAATAGAGTCTTTAAGGACAACCTTGATAACTTTGTGGTAGTTTTTATTGATGATATTATGATATATTCCAAAAGATGCAAGGAGCATAAAGATAATCTAAGGGTTATTTCTCAAACTTTGCACAAGGAGAGGATTTTTGGAAGGTTCAGTAAATGTGATTTCCGGTTACAACAAGTCACTTTCTTAAGGAACATTGTAACTAATGAAGGAATCATGAATGACTTTGCAAAGACAAAATTTGTAGAGGAGTGGCCTCAACCTACAACAATAACTGAGATTCGTAGTTTTCTTGGATTACCAGGATATTATAGGAGGTTTGTGAAAAACTTTTCACAACTTTATATTCCCTTAACCAAGTTAACTCGAAAAGGTGTCATGCTCATCTGGACAAAGGAGGGTAAAGAAAGTTTCCAAGAGCTGAAGAAGAGATTGGTTACTACACCTATGTTAACTCTGCCCTCAAGTGGAGAAGGATTCATTATTTTTAGTGATGCATCTCTAAAAGGTATTGGGTGTGTCCTCATGAAAAATGACAAGGTCATTTCTTATGCATCTCGATAGTTGAAGATTCAGGAGGAAAATTATCATACACATGATTTGGAGCTGGATGCAGTCATTTTTTCTATGAAGATATAGAGGCACTATCTATATGGGAAGAAATGTGATATATTCATAGACCATAAATGTTTGAAGTATATCTTCACAAAAAAGGAATTGAACATGAGACAAAGTAGATGGTTGGAACATCTTAAAGACCACGATTGTTCAATTCATTATAACCCTAGAAGAGAAAACAAAGTTGCTGATGCATTAAGAAGGAAAGACCCAGTTGTTCATTCCATGATGAGGATTCAAAAAGATCCTTTGATAAGTGACCTAGTAAAGATGGACATCGGAATTATAAGGGAAGGGACATCATCAAACCTAACCCAAATGATTTCTCAACCTTCATTACTAGATAAGATCAAGAAAGCTCAGAAAGAAGATCCTTTGTTACAAGAGAAGTTTGAGGATGTAAAGGATGGAAATTTTCCTGAGTTCAATATTGATCAATAAGGTGTACTGAGATTTCGTACAAGACTATGTGTTCCATCTATTCCAAACATAAAAAAGGAGCTGATGGATGAAGATCATAACTCTACTTTATCTATGCATCCTGGAAGCACAAAAATGTATAGGGACCTTCGTGATCATTATTGGTGGGATAACATGAAAAGGGAGATTGTTGATTACACTTCAAGGTGCCTAGTATGTCATCAAGTGAAGGCAGAGCAACAACTTCCTAAAGGGGTATTGCAACCACTACCCATACCAGCATGGAAGTGGGAAAATATCCCTATGGACTTTGTCACTGGTCTTCCGAGAAACACCAAAGGAAACAATGCGATATGGGTTATTGTGGACCATCTCACCAAGACTGCCCATTTTATCTCTATCCAAGAAGATTTCTCGCTTGATCAACTTTCCAAGATTTATGTGAAGGAAGTGGTAAGGCTTCATGGAGTTCCACATTCTATCGTATTTGATCATGACCCAAGGTTTACATAAAAATTCTAGAGAATTATTCAATATGATCTAAGCATTAAATTAAATTTCAGTATGGCCTATCCCCCCAAACTGAGGGCCAATCTGAAAGAACTATTAAAACACTTGAGGACATGCTGAGAACTTGCTCAATGGAATTTAAAGGTGGATGGGATCAACATCTCCTTGTAGTTGATTTCTTTTACAACAACTGCTTCCACTTGAGCATTCAAATGGCACCCTATGAAGCACTATATGGGAAGCGATGTAGAACTCCTACTTGTTGGGATGAATCCGGTGAGAGAAAGATTATTAGGCCTGATTTTGTGCAAGAGATGATAGAAAAAGTCAATTCCATCCATCAACACATTATGTCGGCTCAAAGTCGGCAAAAGAGCTATGCCGACAACCGTCGAAGGGACTTAGAGTTTGATGTTGGTTACAAGGTTTTTCTTTGAATTTCACCTTTGAAGAGAGTCATGAGGTTTGGGGAGAAAAGAAAGATCAACCCTAGGTACATTGGCCCCTATGAAATCCTTGATCGCGTGGGAGCAGTGGCCTGTCGGCTTGCACTTCCTCCAAATCTAGCACAATTTCATGATGTCTTCCACGTATCCCTCTTGAGGAAGTACATACCTGACCGTTCACTTGTACTAAACCCAGAGGTGGTACAAATGGAACATGACCTCTCTTATGAGGAGCTTCTAGTGGAGATCTTGGATCGCAGAGACAAGGTTCTACGCAACAAGACTACCCACCTTGTTAAGGTGTTTTGGAGGAACCAAAAATATAAATAATCCATTTGGGAACCAGAGGAGTATATGAGGCAGAAGTACCCACACTTGTTCTCCTATGAGGTTACGAGTTAATAATTTCAGGGAAGAAATTTCTTAAGGGGAGAAGAATGTAATGGCCCAAAATTTTTAATAATTTTCATTACCTAATTTTTGTGTGTTATTTTATTTGATACTCAACAAAACTATTTCTTTTAATGAAATGAATGAGACCATTGGGTTTTGACGGTTATATGACCATTGGTCAATATGACCGTTGAAAACTAAAGGTTGCGACTGTTGTCTCTAAATAAAAGCGATCTTGGTTAATTAATACAAAAAGGAGACATGATGGCCTCATCCAGTAGTCTCGGGCCAATCGAAGCCCATCTGACGGAACTTGTGAAGGAGGAAGCACCACTGGGCTTTTCTCTGGACCAAACCAAAGCCGAACTTCACTATGTGAAGCTGGAATGGAATAAACTTTGGGAGAATTTGATGATTATAGAAATCACTACTTGGGCAATATTGGCAGAGCCGCCCTCAGATTCTCTCACCATAGCACACCTTCCACTTAGTTCCTATGCTCGGGTTATAAGGGTCTATGTAAAGAGACCGTATCAACTTTGTGTAATCCTTTGAGATAAATAAAATTGAGATTTCTTCCATTGGTGAAGTTTGTAATTTTTAAGCTGTCCGAATAAATATAGGATGTATATTGATGAATTTTTTAAAAAAGGTATATTTTAAAATATTTATATAATCCTTAAATAATTAATGATGTGTAATGATTTTCAAAAAATAGTCTTCTAAAATTTTGTTCAGTAAGAAATTTAGAGTCCACTAAGATGAAGTAAATTTTTGGTGAATAGTAATTTACGAATACTGATTTTACACTTAGGATTAGTAATGTGACCAAATGGAATAGAAATTTCACTTAAAGAAAGTATTAAAGTAATTTAGGTACCTTGATTATGTAATGTGACTCAATAAAATAGGTAAATAATTGTTACAGAAATTATTATTGAAGTATTAGTTTTTTCGGGTGAATAGTATATTTTAATTAAAAATTAAATTAAAAATATTTAGAAAAATATTTGTATAAAATGGAGTTCATTTTTTGAATTCATAGCATTGATATTAGGTTAAGGTGATTTTTGGGGATTTTTCTGAAAGAAATGAATTTTCGGTGAATAGTGAAAATACAGTTTTTAATTTCGGGTGTTTAATGACATCATTAAGGATGTAATAATTATGTAATCATTCTGGTCGACTTATGAATAGTAAGATAAGGTATGAGGTTTCCCAAGTGGCCAATATCATGGGCAAAAACCATGGGAAATCCCATGGTTTTTCCAATACAACCGATGAGGTGTCCCTTGGCCATTAATTACTTGTCCCCTCACTTCTCCTATAAATACCAAGCCATTCCCTCATTCATTTTAATTAAAAATCCTCCTCAACGAAGTTCTGGTCTCCTTACCTCCCAAGGAGTCCTCCCAAGGTTCCCTCAGGCCTCCCAAGGTCCTAACCATCAAGCTTTCCAAGTTACTCTTCAAGGTAAGGGATCCTTTCACACCCCTTTTAAGTCATGACTTCTTTTTTGTTATGTCTTATATTTTACATCTCTTTATATTGTGGGTATATTATTATATGTTCTTATTACTGTCCATTTTATGTCCAAATGATGAGATACCCTTTATTCTCTCATCAATTTGTTTTCTGAATTTTTAAGTGACGTCGTTAGGCTGCCAAATTTCTCGTAAAAGGAATAACGTCTTCTCTTTTCTTTCATGTTTCCTTTTCATGTGCTATGTCATTAAAATTTCCATAACATGTTCTTACCTCCATGTTTTTCTATATCTATACTGTATTATAAGTTATTTATTAGTGGGTTACTCTTGTACCCTCTCTTTCCAATGTTTTCTAAAACCATGTTATATAGCCGTTATGCTGCAAAAATCTCGCCTCAAAATTTCTATCTCTTTCTCTAAAGAAATTCCCTTTTTTATTTATGTGAATACCCAGACATATTTTGTTTCTATGGGTGTTAATAAATATATAAATATGATATATTTGATTCTGGAATGGACATAATTATAACCCTCACTCCCTTTCCATGGGTTTTAAATGATATACTGATCTTATTTTTAAGAGCATTTAAAACGTCATGATTTTGAAATGAAAGTCATTCCTCTTATTCTCTATGGGTTATTTATGAAATGTTTGAATATGATCTATGTGGATCACATGAAATTAAAGACATATTAATGGTGTGCCCTAATAGTGATGCATTGCATTGGGTAAATATTTAATCTGTAGAGATGACAAGTTTCACGATTACTTGGTGAATAACCTTGGTAATTTTTATGACACCTTGGGGATGGACCTTGGTGATATGTTCATGAATGTCTAAATGAAATGTTGTATCCACATATTCAAGTTATGTTTCAAGTTATTTTAATTATGATATTCCTATACTTCTATTGCTCATATCTTTATGTTGTTATTCAAGTTCTTTCTGATATCACAAGTACATTGATTCCCTTGTTTACCCTTACTATGCCTTCAGCTCACCCTTTAATTTGATGTATGTCTCCAGGATATGAAAGGATATAATTGTACTTAGGATAATATTATTATGAAGCCTTACAAGTGGATTAGAATAATTTTTTATGTTTTATTCAAGTTTTATTGTTCGTGATTTCCAAGACACTAGATTTTAAAGATCCTCTGTCTGTAAAATGTAATGAAAAGTTATGTATTAAAAAGGAGGGATTCCACATATTACATTTACATGATTTTGATATTCATTATATGGTAATACTTTGTTTTTCAAGTGACAAAGACTTTTCCATATGTTGAGGCGAATGTCATGAATTAAATCTTCAATCATCAATTCTAGAATGTTATACTGAGAATTTTCCAAAGGCCAAAACATGAATGGTATTTATCCTTTAGATAATTGTTTCTTCATGTTTAACACATCCTCATTATCTTTCAATAGAGGTTTCTCCACTTGGTATGACCAAAGTTTATGCTCTGTATTAGAAGATAAATGACCCAAGGGAGGTTTAGAGAATGACTGTTCCCTTAAGATGTCTTCTGGTTAAGAAAGTGTTTCACCCGTAAATGACAAGGAATCAAAGATGAGTGGCCTTATGTTTGCAAGTGCCTCGAGATAGGAGGGATTTATCTTCGCAACATTGTCAATTATGAAATTGTCTTGACAATGCGAAATACTACTACTAAGAGAAGTTTCTCAGTGAATGCCATCATGGGTAGGATCACCAAGATGGATTACATCAAGGGATAAATCTTCTTGATCCTTGGTCTTCTGGCCACACAGAGGGTTGTTGTGGCTCTCATCCGAAGATAAGAACACTGAATAGACCAAATTTTCATGATGCAAGACTTCAGGATGAAGTGTACAAAGAGAAAATTTATAATTAAAACTACCACTCCCAAAATATGGTAAGGAGAGGGTGGAATCTGGAGTTGCAACAAATAAAGATCTGAGGGCTTCAAGAACTCCAGCACTAAGAGGAGACAAATCGTAGCTTGACTCTTAATTTTACAACAATGCTTGGCGAGACTTCTTTTTGTATGTTGTATTATACTTAGTTGGGGCCACTTACTGGGAAAAGTGGTTAACATGGGTAGGTGTATGTTCCTGCCTTGGATTGGTTACTAGAATAGACCAATTACCTCTAATTAGAAAGGGTGTATATTCCTGATCTTATCGTTCGTATGATATGGGGGAGTATGCCCCATGACCCTCCTGCACTGGAACAGAGGTGTGTATCTACTCTAGGATGGCATTCCGATGTGCAATCCCATGTGTGGAGACAAATTTATGTGTATGTTACCCTGATAATGCTGAATTAGTTGTTATAATATCCTGGCATGCTTCCAGAATATGGAAGGGGATTTGTGTCTGCTCTTTCACCATTGATAAAATGTGTTTGGCGACTTTAGCAGCCGGAATGGGGATATATGTCCATTCTGTATTTGTATTTCATGTATGTGCCTACTCTTGTCCTCTTATTCATGTCAATGGATATTGAAAGTACTCATGCATGGGGGAAAAGAGTTGGGTCTACCCCAAATTTTTCATTGGAGCTTTTCGACTGACTTCTTCGGGTGATACCAAACGAGACTTCTGACAGACTTGATGAACATTGGAAGGTGTATATGACTGCAAGATATTTACCATCAAGTATGGTTGAAGTAATTCCTTCAGTACTAGAATATGAGAATACTGACTAAATTGATGATTGTAAACAGGTGTATGTTCCTATTTCCCAGTTGCCACCACATTAGATTGGTGGTATTCTTAAAATGAAATCAGACGACCCTGCTGACTGGTTAATAACTTGTAAGCAGGTGTATGTGCCTATTCATGGTACTCCTCCAGATTTATCTGGTGGGATTAAAGGGTTGTTTCTAAATGAGCCTACTGGGAAGAAAAATTAGGATGGACAGGTGTATGTGCCTGCTCATTGTTATCCATCAAGTTAAGTTGATGGAAATATTCAGAGGAGCCAGAGGTGAGAACCTTCTCCCTGTTGACCGAACATTGTACCTAGCAGTTTGTCTTGCATTACTGGGTCTAAGAAACCTGGGACAAACATCCAGAGGAAACACCCCTGTCATTTTGGGGTACACTAATGTGCGATTCTGGCAGCGATTTCTGGTGGGAGTCCTTAGGAAGGACTCCTGCATTCTTGAATTGAGGCTTTGAGTGGCTTCTTGATCCACCTCACTATAGTATGAGAGGGATTGATTGTTTCATAATGGTGATAAGGACCTGAAACAGTTGAAGATGGTGGTTGGCACCATCTTTTTTTTTGATCATTGGTCATCATTAGCTAGATGATCGAGGATTGTTATTGACCTGGAGGGCCTATCGAGCAGGCTCCAATGTCGGGATTGTACTGTGCTAAAAATACTCTTTTACTAGCACATTAGAGACCCATCATTGAAGACATTGGGTTGGTGATGACGTCCTTCTCAGGGATGGGGATCCAACTTGATTAGATGTTGGTAAGTTCAAATATGTTGTCTTAGAGAAAACCACTTTGAAGTGAATGGATTTATGAGAAGAAAAAAAATGAAAACAAAAACAACTTCCATTAAAGAAACATATTTTTAGATGGATACATGCATGATTTATTATTTTTCTGACATTCATTTATAAATTGATAGGGGCCTAAAAAGTGGGTATCATTATTAACTTGATTAAGGATTCACCTCGGGTTCACCATTGATGTTTTGTAGTTCCTTGAAATGTGTGTTCTAGTTTTAAGAATCATTATTTCTAGGAGGCATCAATTTGATTTATTTATGGAACCAGAAACTGCCAACACTTCTTTATCCAAATGGGACCTTCTTTCCAAAGGTAGTCGTTCATTAAGTTTGAACATTACGATACTTAGAACGTGCATTGGTCGAGAGGATGGGAGGTCGGACTCATCACACCCTTTTGGGGGGAATTATTTTCTACTCCGGGACTCTCTTTGTAAATTTAAGATATTTTCATGAATACTCATTAATTCACCAATCATAAAATAAGTTTTCCTTGGAATGTTCAATCACTTATTAACATGTGTAAATTTTAGAATCATCAGTATGCATTAAAGGTTCTTCATTAATGGAAATATACATATGTATTTAAGGTTTTACATCAATGGTATCCTCTAATATACTTATTCTATATTCTTTTAATCATCGTTGTGATGATAATGGTTTTTAAGCCACTCATTGTGGCACTCGAGAATTTATTTTAATCTAGGGAGATGAAGGTTTGATTTGATTTTGGGATTGTGCCCATAAAATGGGCTACCTGTGTATCCTTGTAAAATGAATCATAACCCCCATAGTTCAATGCCACTGAATGGGACACATAATACCTTTTAAGGTCATGTGATAAGGACCTAGTTGTATAGTTTAATGTCATGTGGTATGGACATCTAAGAAGAAGTTTATTAGTCAAAACATAGTTTGGGACTTATATTGATTCAACCCAAGGAACTCTGGAAAGAATATGGGTTTCCATGTAAGATCAGACCCTGTTGGGAATATGGCCCTTGGAGAACATGGTTGATTTGAATTGTTCGGTTTAAACCTCAAATAGGCTTCCTACATATCCCATATGGATGGGAATCAAAGCCCACGTAGTTTGATAAGTCTCATAGGATAGTATGGTCCTTTGAGAGAGATGAGTTTGGTCTTACTTCATAAAAATGATGCCTTGATGATTTGGGGTTTAATTTGAGGATTATTCATAAGGAGGTTTCCTAGACTAAAAGAATTAGGGTTAGATTCTTGAAGATTATGTCCAGGGAGCTCGAACCTTGAAAAGGCTTCCTGCGTATCCTGGTTTGAACAGGAATCAGAGTTCTCGTAGTTCATTCAACTATGAAAATATTGTGAACATGAAAAATATCTAAGACCACATGAGTCATGCTCAGTGTGAGAAACATGATTATTTCAAAGATTCAACAAAGGAATTCACACATTCGAATTTTTCCTCCTTCGTTGGTGGAAGAAGGCGCACCTATGGGGTCCAAGGTGGACAAGGTTGAGGCGACTGTGAAAGAGGGCGGGTTGACGAGCCTTCCCTCTATTCTATTTACATTGTAAATGGGTCAAATGTAAGGAGGAAGGGATGAAGGTTGGGGGATTAAAACAGGATGGATGTCCTTGGTGACAAAGCCTAATGGGAGAGGGAAAGGGTAACAAAAGTCCCTATTCCCATCTCTCCTAGGGTCTTTGGCACTGAAGAAGAGAGGAGGACCAATGATTCCACCTCCTACCAGAAAAGCTAGGGGATTACACCATGATGGTTTCCCTAAAATTGATCCTGGTAGGGGAGGGATACTTCTCCTTTATTTTTAAAAGGAAAATTAGGTATGAACTGAATCTTCCCCTACCAGAGACCTGAGGTTTCGGGTCATCTCATCAAGAAGGGAAAGGCCTGGACCCAACCCTTCTAAAAACCAGGAACTTCCCAATACGATTTCTAGGATAAAGGTTCATGTGTCTATGGATATACAAACCCACTGACACTACATGAATCCAAACCCCATTGTGAAACAAATGTGTGAAACCTCTGACTGTGGAAACTCAAACCCAAATAGTATACATGCTAATGTGAGTTTCCCAAAGGTTTGATAAGTCATGAGGTTTTGGTAGAGGTCTTAATAGAATTCATTTTAGATAAGGGATCCAATGAAGAAGAATCCTTTACATGAATGGATTTGAGGAAGGCATGACGGCTTGTAGACTGAAGAGTGTAATGAAAGTAAGTGAATCAAGGAGGGGTGCCCCAGTAGATAAGGGCGCGCAAGTATGGGCACACAAGTAGGAAAGGGAACACAAGTAAGGGCGTGAAATTAAGGGAACACAATAAGGATTAGGTGACATTATTTTCACTTAGGAGATGAACAAACTATATGGTAATACTTGGGTTATACCTTGCTCAATCCTTCAATATTATTCATAGGGGATACAAGAAGTGGGGTGCTCAAGTTCCTATGAGAGGAAGGGGCAGCGCACAAGTATTTATATCTTGGGGAGGTTGGGCGCTTTAGGCGCGCAAGTGTTATGGTTTCCAAACACTAAAAGGACTTAAGTACAATGATCCTCCCTTAAATCCTCCACACAAGGTGTTGAAGAACTACCTTGAATATTTTCGATGATTGGAGAGAAGTAATAGGGAGACCAGGGCAGCAATTGGGATTCCAGGTTATTCGTCCATACAAATGAGGGCCCCAAGGGTCTATTTTTAGGGAAATAAGTGACCTTGGGAAAAGATGAGTTTGGTGTTTCAGTAGGTTGCACGATATATGGGGGCACCCAAGTGGGTTGCACGACATATGGGGGTGCACAAGTGGGCTACGCGCCAACTGAGTTTGGCTAGACTAGGGCGGCCAAAAACTTATGCCTTTGAAAATCTTGGCTTTTCATTATGTATTTTCACCCTTTTATTTCAAATGGATTCCATTCATCATATTTTATAGAATCTTTGATGGAATGGAGTGTCAAAAATATATATATTTGATAATGGGTTGGACGATCCATCAATTCACCAAGCCTCCTTAAAGTACTTTAAAAATACACCCTTCCATGCTATTTTTTTTAAATTTTTTTCAAGCCTAACATTTAGTATTTTTGAAAAAAAATGGAAGTGGGTGGTGAATCACCCTACATGGAAGAAGGAAAAAATGGGACCCCTTTTAGGGGGTAAATTAAAGCACCATAAGTTACACTAAAAAAATAATGAAAAAAGCCCTTATGAAAAGCGTTTCATAACATAAAAAAATAAAATAAACCTTTTTTATATTTAAAAGTGGTGCCCAATTCAGTGGGCCATCCCCCTACCCACATTCAAGTTGCATGAGTGCCAACACACCCTGACCTGGAACCCCTACCAATTGTCCTGACTCCAGGCAGGCTGAATCGGTTTTTACCAGAACCATATGGACCTTTCGTGTTTTTATCCACTATGATACACCCATCTAGAGGTATTTGAATGTACTTGGGAAGCCCAGATAAATCCATAAAAAATCTAAATTATTTTAAATAGTATTTTTAAATTAACTAAATAATTATTGAAACTATGCAAAAAGTTTTTGTGAATAAAAAATAAAATAAATTTATTTTAATTAAAAAAATATACTCAAGTTGAATTCATAAAAAATGTAACTTATTTATGTGATTTTTATGTGTATTGAATAATCATTGTCCTTAGTCTGACCAATGAATGTCTGATATTTGTTTATTTATCTAATTAATAATTGAAATTCATGGTTTGTATTAACCATTTTTTAATTTATTATATGTGTATCATCTGGTAGAACATTATATTTATAATGGTCTGAGAGCCCATATAAAAATTATTTATAATTATTCTATATTCATGAGATCCCTAGCCTACGTAAGAGTGTTTTTAAATGAAGATATTGATAAGTGACATAGTTGAAACTGAAATTTGGAAACCTAATAGATTGAAGATTAATGCATTACATGGGTGAGTGTTGAAACTCGAGTCAAATACATATCAACTTAAGGTTTTAACACTAGGGCATAAGATGAACTAACATTTTAACAACTTATGATTTTAAAATTTTAATTTTTTTCTTGAATAAATTTAATTTTTTGATAGCTTGCGTTACACATAACACCAAGTTTTAACGAACCATGAAAAACTATTTATATTATTAGTTATATATGGAAGTGATTACATATTTATTAAACATTAAATAGTTAATAGGAATAACCTAATTTAAAATATTAATTAATAATAAAAACATATTGATATAAATTACTGAATTTTCAATAAAGTGTTTTTATGTTTTGAAAATACTATTTTCTCAGAAAGAAAAAAAATTATTTATTTTTTAGAAAAATAAATAATAAATTTGGGAAACATTATAAAATTAATTTTAAAAAATAAAATTAATTTTCTAATTCATAATATAATATTTTCAATAGGGTTATTTGTTTTGTATTTTTTTTGAAAAGATTAAAATTTTGATGAATAGTGAAAAGCATTGGTTTTTATGAAAACTGTATTCTTATCTAAATAATTTATAAGGTTCCTTTTTTTAAATGGGTTTAAAATAAAAATTAAAAAAATTATATATAAATTAACTAAATTAATTTTTTTTGAATCATTTTCATATTGAATTTTTGTATGAAACAATTTAATTTTTTGAACATTTTCTCACCACAAAATCACATTCCAATCGCGATTGTGAGTTTAATTTTAAATGAAAAATATTCTAATTATATAAATTTAATTTGGAAAAATGAATTCAATATTTTTAATAATAATAATTTATAATATATAATTTGTTCAACTTAATTTTTTATAATAATAAATATTAAAAATAATTAAATTTACTTACTGTTATTAAGGTAAAAATGGGTTTACCCGGGAGTGAAAGTAAAATGATAAGGCTTAAAATTAACCAAAAGTTGTAAAACTCCCATTTTATAGACATATGTAGACTTATAAGATCAATAATTCTAAATTTTTTATCCTTGTGTCTTATGTGAAATGTGGTTACAACTTTTATTTTAAAAAATTATATGTGTGCCACTCACCTCACTTATAAATGCCACCCACTCTCTTACCCTATTCACACTTGAAAAAAATTTGGTTTAGAAACTCACAATCCAAATACCTTACCTAATTTCATACTCTCGTCTAATAAGCCTTAGTTTGATCATAAATCGATCCTAGTAAGGTTTTTGGTGAAAACCTAATGAGGTTACTAGAAGATAAGGTGGTGTTCTTCAAAAAACATTTTAATTTTTTTTCTACATACACCTCCTTAAATTATTACTAAAAAAATATGTTTTAATAAGAATAGTATCTTACATATAATGTTTTTTTAAATTTTATGGTCATGACCTACATCCGTATCTTTTTCTATTAAATGGGAAACTATAACATCGCTCAGGTGTACAACTGAATACCACCTTGTGAAATGATGTGACATGTTTTCCATCAAAACCTATCATGGTTGGGTATGATGATGGATAATATATATATATATATATGATATTTTTATCATAAATTCAATTCTTCAAATATACTATATTTTTTCAATTCAATAGAGACTATTATAATGTCGTACGTGTGTACGGAATACTACCGCCACACGATGCAATGTGATCAGTTGTTCACTTAAATTTTATATGGACTATAATATGGGGTATATTTAATGAATATATGGGTTTTATATAAAAAATATATGATTATATAATGTTAATATATTTTTTACATTAATTTTTATTCATCCGTTGAGGAAATAGAAACAATGTTCATGCATATGTACGACCTACCATCTCCATGAACATTTCATTTCATTTTCTATCTATAAAATTTACATATTACTAAAAATAAATATATAATATATATAATATATTTATATCCTGCTTATAATTCTAGATATTATTTAACCATTATAAAATTAATAGGATAAAAAATAACAAATAAAAACATACATAAAAAACAAGGAAATTATAGCCTGAAACCTAACTTTAACATTAAATTTTTAGTAAATGGGTAAAAAAAGGACATAAGTAAATCACAAATGGTAATATATAAAAAATTATTTTTATTTAATAGATTTATAATAAAATTAGATTTATTATGTAGGAGGTTCGAAGTTGTACTAAGGAAGTCAATACTTAAAGTAAGGGATTGTTATCTAACATTGATTTATTTAGGACATAAGTTATATTATGCACCTATCTTCTTCTATGATACATATATACTTCACCTTAGACATGTTATATCATGAATATATTTATTTTAATTATTTTTCATTTTTCATTTGATGTTAATATTTAATGATACTTACAGCTAAAAAGATAGAAAAGTGGTAATGATTGTATGTTACAATCACATTGATTATAAGGATTGTTTATGATTATGATTCTGATTATGAAATATTATGATCCATATCTCAAGAGATTCAATAATTTTCTTCTCCTATTTTTATTTCACAAGAAACATTTTTTTCTCTCACTTTCTTCTCTTTATGTACTCAATAGACAAAAATTAGTTTTTTTAGAAATATTTTCTTTATTTTTCTCTTCAGTTGAATACATTTTCTCTTCTAAAACCATGTTTTCAAAAACAAATAGAAAACCATTTTTAAAATTCTAAAAATTATTTACTCAAAAAATTCTTACCCATGTTTTAAATGTTATAAGTTTTTTGGAATGGAATATGTATTTCATTTTCCAAAATAAGGCATGTTTGTCTTTTATCAAAAATATGAAAGGAATCTTTGTTTTAACATGTACGACATGAACAAAATTTTCAAAAATCATGGAAATTATTTTATTTGAAGAATCCTTTACAAAATTTCAAGGTTATTTTTTTAAAAAATTATTTCCAAAATATTTTATGAATTTATAATTTTTGAAAAAGTGGTTTTTAATGAAATGATATTTTCCGTAGGAAGTTTCCAACTGTTTTTTATTTAAAAAAATTCCATATAACATTACATCCTTTGATGTTACTTAATATCTACTAGGGATATGATCAAATGATATTTTCTTTATTATTTCTCTATATTTTTATTATTTTTATTATGAAAACATGTTTTTTAAACATTTTTCTCTTCCATGGGTAATACCATGATAAAAGTCTTATGAAAACAGTTTATTTTTCCATGGAATTTTCTTTAATGAAAAAAATAAAATAATTATGAGACCTATTTTTTTCACATGTTATTTTATGTTGAAATGTTTATGAAATCCATTTATTTTCATGGGTTGCGATATACTTAATTTTTTATGATCTTTTATCCAACAAATGTATGATTTTCATTATGTTTTAGGTGGGACCTTCTTCTCCCTCTAATGAATAGGGTAAAGATTGATATTTGATGAGATAAAAAGGACTAGAATGGGGAGTGTAACTATTTTACCAAGGGACTCTGTCCACTATTATAGTATTGGGAGTGAACCTTTTCTACTAAAATGGATTGCAGAGTGAAACCATTTAACTATGATAGTATCGGTAATGGGCCTTGAACTACTACAAAAATTATTTTTTATTATTAAGTGTATTCCAAAATTCTGTATATTAAACCATTGTTTTGATCTAATGGACCATGTTATTTTATTACCAAATTATTCATGTTTAATGAAATAAAAATATTTACTCCACGACCAAGGATTATAATATTTTATATACAGGGTATGGTTTTCAAATATTATGTTCATGTTTTAATACGCATCTACTCATGTTATTATTATGTATCTCCCTTAATTACCCTTAATAATAATTTTATCTCACCCATTATTATGTTTCATTTACCAAGGTAGTGAAGAAATGTATTTTGTATTATTTGTCTAAGAAGGGTTCAAGTTTTTAAGAACTTAGTGAGAGATGATGTAGTTCACCTACGAAGTAGTTATTTAAGTTTCCATGTTTCCAAAGGCAATATACCTTTATGATCTTGAGGCTTGTGTTTGTGTAATGCAATTAATTTCAATAAAAAACAATTTTATATCTATATATGAAAATCCTTTAACATTATAGTTTGTATCGTATGATATGATTAGTTAACCATTAGAGAATAGGTTGAGAAATCTTTTTTTGATAACCCTTAGGATAAGCCTAAGTATGAGGTAACATCATAAAGTTTTATTAAGTAATTTATTATGTGGATTACCTATAAATACATTAGTATACATATACTATAAGTGGATGTGGTTCATGAATATATGTACCTTGGGGTAATAACTATGAAAAAGGTGAACTGGGTTTGACTCAAGTGTTACGTGGTACATGAAAATAGGCCTTACTGCTCACTTGGATTCACACTCCAAGTGGATATGATTTGGTAAAATAATATTTTCTTTATGAACAATTATAATGGATTTGAATAGATGATTATCATTAGTGAGATAGGTAAAACCAATTGTGTCATATACTAAAAATAAATTTTAATGATTTAGATATCCTAGATTATTTTTCATGACTATGTGGTTTTACACTATCATTATTGTTTCTCACACTATTTTTTTTTGTTTTATTAAAGGGACGGAACCCAAATAAATCATGTTAATGATAAATGTGATAGAAAATACAATGATTTTAATCCTGATAAATCAAATTTTAATTTATATGGAATGAATAATATTATTTCTATAATTAGAAAAATCTATCAATCTGTGAATCATGATGGAATTACAAATGATAAAAGGAGGGAACAAAGGTTTGTTTAGTCCTTCACAATGAAATGTACTACTTCTTTTAGTTGGTACTTTGATGAACTTGTTGTTAAGAAATGGATCACCACCATTGAAAAGTTATTTTATATCCTCAAATGTTTAGAGCATGATGAATTCATTTTGGTATTAACCATTTGGAAGGTGAAGAAAATGAATGGTGGAGACTTATCTAGAATATAATGAAACAAGATGAAATTTACTCAATGGATTGGGATGAGTTAAATAATCTTTTTTCCTTCAAATAATTTCTTTCCTCTTATTAATTTTATAATTATAGAGAAGGCGTTTCTTGAGAAAAATAAAGAGGATGATGAATTGGTTGGTACCTATGAAGAAAATTTTACAAGACTTATAAGGTACACTTCTAGTATTATCATCCAACCTAAAAGTAAGATTGATCAATTCTTTAATGTCTTAAAACCATGTCTCTGAATGTTTGTTATCCATAAGAGGAATTATAATCTATGAAGAGATTTTTCAATGTGCTATTAAATTAGAAATGGAGAGTTGAGTTATGTATCAATATCGGGTTTTTGATTAGAAGGTAAAGATGGAATTCAAAAGAAAATCCAAAAACAAAAGAGAGAATAAGATGATATTTATTTTATGATCAATGTGTGGGAAAAACATGGTGTAAATTATATTAAGGGGAATAATAAATGTTTTAGGTTTGTGAAGGAAGGTTATAGGGAAATTGACTAAAAAGTGATGAGAAAAAGTTAGCTAATGATTTTATTAGAGATAGAGCACCACATAATGCTCCACCCAAACTCCAGTGCTTCAAATGCAAGGAGTACGGGTATTATTCTAACCAGTTCCCAAATATATATATTAATGATGATGATCAACATTATAAACCTATTATGATGAGAGAAAAATGGAAATATCATGTGATCACTATTTCTGATGAGGGTTGTAATAACGACATGGTGAAAGGTTCACTTACCATCCACTCTAGAACTACTAATATCTTATTTTACTCTAGTTCTACCCATTCATTCATATATGAGTAATTTTATGAGAGTATAAATGTTCCACCCAAAATATTAGATATATAATCAGTAGTAAAAAACTCATTATGGTATGATGATCACATCTCATGTATATGATTACTCTCTAATTGACAATTGTGAGAATGGGTTTCCTAAAAATCTTTTCATTCTCCCTATGGTTGAATTTGATGTTATTTTAGGCAAGGACT
Source organism: Viscum album (assembly GCA_963277665.1). Taxonomy (NCBI): domain Eukaryota; kingdom Viridiplantae; phylum Streptophyta; class Magnoliopsida; order Santalales; family Viscaceae; genus Viscum; species Viscum album. The sequence goes on from OY728138.1 coordinate 62,064,613, forward strand.
AGATTTATCTATATAAATCCAAGATTAATTTCTGGGGAATAGAGGTCATGTTTTATATTCCAAATGAGAATATGATTTTTTATCAATTCAATGATAAATATGAACGTTCTATAGAAATCAAATCCATTGTATGGGTCATGATTCCTACTTGAAAATAGAATTTATCTAATATGGTTGTGGAGAAACTTGACATCGGCGATATAACTATTGTGTAGGATATTTTTGATGTATTTCTAGAAGAGTTTCATAGTCGTCCACTAAATTTTGAAGTTGATTTATCAATAGATCTCATACCTTGTTCCATGTATATTTCAAAGACTCTCTATAGAATAGACCCGATTGATTTGTAGAAATTGAATAAAAAACTGTAGAAGAATCTTGACAAGGGATTCATTCCCCCATGTTTTTTACATTGGAGTTCACCCATTATATTTTTAAAAAATAATGATGGATCAATGAAAATTTTCATTTACTGTCAGGTGTTGAACAATATCAAAATCAAAAAGAAATACCCTCTAACCCATATTGATGAATTGTTTGATCAACTGTGCGGAGCTCAGTAATTTTATAAGATTTAACATCATTCTAGAAATCATCAATTTAGGGTCAATAAGGAGAATATACCCAAGAAAAAATTTATATAGGGTATGGAAGCTTTAATATATAATTATTCCATAAGGTCTTACTAAATCCACTACTATCTTCATGGATTTAATGAATAAAATATTTAGATATTACCTTGATCATATTTTGGTAGTATTTATAGATGATATTCTTGTACATTTAAATAGAAATGAAGAGAATGAAGATAAATTGAGTATTATAATAAAGACACTGATAAATTAGAATTTTTATGAAAAATTCTCAAAGTGTGAATTTTGGCTGCAAAAATTTTCATTTTTATTTCATATAATCTCAATAGAGGGTATATCTATGGATACATCAAAGACAGAGTCTATTGAACATTGGTCCAGAACAAAAAAGGATGTTGAGATTATAATTTTTCAATGTTTTTAAGGATATTATCAATGGTTTGTGGAATGTTTTTCATTACTACATAATCCATTAAAAAATATTCCTTAGAAGGGAGACATGTTCCAATGGACAGATGAGTGGGAGAAAAATTTCAAATAATTTAAGAGAATATTAATAAGTGTAAGTGTTCTTACATTAGCATGTATTTGATAAATATTTTTAATCTATAGTGATACATCCAAGAACGGATTGGGATGTTGTATTATGAATAATTTCATGGATATAGATTATTCCTCATTATATTTGAAGGTTCAAGAGAAAAATTACCCAACCCATGATTTGGGGTTAGCTGCAGTAATTTTCTCATTAAAGATTCAGAGGCATTATCTATGTAGTGAAAAGTGTGATATAAACCGTTCAAGAAAATTTTAAATTATATATTCACCCAAAAGGATTTTAATATGAACCAGAGAATACGGTGAGATTTGGTTAAATATTATGTCTTCCCAATACATTACCACCTTGGGAAATTGAAAAAGGTGACTGATGATTTGAGTTGAAAGTATCATTATCACTAATATATGAAGAGTATAAAAAATATCCAACATTTATTTATTTACAAAGAATGAATCTAGAAATATAGAAGGAAGGTATGAGATCTTATCTTGATTAATTTAATTTTCAACCATCTATCCAAATGAAGATTAAAGAGGTTCACAAGGAAGAATAAATTCTAAAAAAGAAGGCTGGAAATGTTTTTATGTTAAAACATGATTATAATGGAATGATATGGTTCAATAAATGTGGATGTGTTCCATCAATACCATACTTAAATAAGGATTTTTTAGAGGAAGTTAATAATCCTTTAATCTCTATTAACCTTATAAGCATGAACATGCATAGATATTTGAATAATTATTTACGATAGGATGGTAAGAAGAGAGATATCATAGAGTTTTAATCTTAGTGCTTGTTATGTTAGTAAAATAAGGATAAGATAAAATATTCTAATTTGATGTTACATTAATTAACCATTCCTGAATAGAAATGTGAAAACATCACAATTTATTTTGTCTTTAGACTCCCCAAAATTTTGAAATGGAGTAATGTTATATGATTTGTAGTCAATTGTATTACAAATTTAGAAATATTTATCATCATCAGAGAATATTTCTCTATATATCATTTTTTTGAGGATTTGATTTCTGGAAGCGATAAGGTTTCATGGAGTACCACATCCAATTTTATTTTATTAGGAGATGAGGTCTATCATAATGTTATGGAGAAGTATTCAGTAATATCTTGATATAGAGTTGAGTTTTAACATTGTGAATAATACTCATACATGTGGTGAATATTGTAGAACAACATAAATTTTAGAAGATATTTTTAGTTATTGTTTTATGGATTTCAAAGGGTGTTGGTTTCAACACCTTCCTCTAGTTGAGTTTTCATACAACAATAGCTTTCACATGAGTATTATTATGGTTTCTTATGAATTCATCTATGTAAAGAAGTTTATATATTTAATGTGATGGAATGAAGATAGAAAAATAAATATATTAGAACATGAGGTAGATGAATAAATGGTATAGAAGGTTAGAACTATTCAAAAACTCATAAGGGTGTCACAAAGTCAACATAAAAGTTTTGCTGATAATAACTGGTGTGATCTAGAATTTGAAGTTGGTGAAAATATGTTTATAAGAATTTATATTTGGAAGAATTTTATGAGATTTAGGAAGAAATATAAAATAATCACTAGATATATAATTCCATTATAAATTATTGATCATATTATGATAGAAACCTATTAGTTAGTGATTCCACTAAACCTCTCTCAAGCCCATGATATGTTCTATATATCTCTCTTGAGGAAGTAAAATCATAACCCTTTCAATGTACTGAAATCCTAGGTCTCACCATTAGTGAATTATATTTTTAACAAGGAATAACCAATGGATATTTGAGATAATATAAAAAAGTTATATGAATTAAGACCACTCAACTGGAAAATGTTTTATGGTGAAACCACCACTTTGAGGAAGCTATGTTGGAACCTGTAGACGTAATGAAATGGAAGTATCCTTATTTATCTATACCAAAGTGATGTAATTTCAAGGGAAAAAATTAATTTTAGTGTTTATTAATTATAACTCTTTGATTTTCTAATAATTGTATCTCTTCTCAAATAAATTAAATTTCATCGATTGCATGCGTTACACGCAACACCGAGTTTTAACGAACCGTGAAAAAAAATTCATAATATTATTTAAACACAATCATAATTACCTATAGATGAAACTTGGAAGAATGAAAACGAATAAAGTGATTTTAAATATTATTTATAATTGTTTTATATAAAGAAAATATATTGATAAAATTACTTAATTTTTATTAAAGTCTCTATATATTTTGAAAATACAGTTTTTTCAAAAAAGTTATTATTTTTTCAACAATAATAAATTAATTTCTGAAACATTGAAAAAATTAATTTTAAAAGGTAAAATTTTTTTATTCATCATAAAGTTTTTTCCCTAGGGTGTATTTATTGTATTTTTCTATAAGGATTAATTTTATGATGAATATTGAAAAGTAATGGTTTTTATTGAACCTTATTTGTTTAAAAGAATCTGTAAGATTAATTTTTGTTTTAAAATGGGATTAAAAGTTAAAATAGTTTAATTATATATATATTAATCCAAATTAGGTTATTTAAATAATTTTGATGTCGAATTTTGATATAAAATATTTCTAAAATTTTGAACATTTTATCTTTGGAAAGCATCTTTCTCATTTTGATTACGACCATAATTTTAAATTAATTTTTTTGACTTATGTGAATGGAAGTTGGAATAATTGATTCCTAATTTTGAATCAGTATTATATATATTATTTAATAAGTTCATCTTAAAATTTTTACTATACTTAATAGTAGAAATAATAAAAAATTATTTTTGAGCAAAGTATTGTTTTCAACAATATATAATAATGTTATTTAAAGGTGGATATTATTGAAAATAATACTTTGTCTCTTAATGATAATTTTGACGCTCAAAAATACCCTTAGTTATTTTCTAATGATTTTATTTAGTATTTTCTAGGAATTTATTAATTTATTTTACTCTTGAAATAACGAGAATTTATTCCTTGTTCGGAATCTGCTTTAGCACGTTCTGGAATCACTGTTCATACCCTACATGGATAAAACATAGCGTAAGGATGAAAAGCATGTATAGTTCTTGAGATAAGAGAAAAGTATGGTTAAACAACCATACATTTTCAACAAAGTATGGTAGAAGAACCTTACGTTAGGAAAGAACCTTACGTTTTGGTTATCGGTAAAGTATGAAAGGAGAACCGTACGTAAGTACTAAATGTTACGTTTGTTTCTCAAAAGTATGGTTCATCAACCTTACTTCTGTAAAAAACCATATGTTCTTGGAAAAGTATGGATGAAGTAAAAGTATGGATCTTTTTCCGTACATTTTAGAGTTGAAGAAAAAGTATGGATGATCAACCCTACGTTTAAGATCAACCTTACGTTTGAAGAAAGTAACATGAACCCTACGTTTATGATTCAACCTTACGTTTGATGACTATGTCATCAACCCTAAGTTTGGAGGCCACATCATCAACCTTATGTTTGGTGTTGGAAAGTTTAAAAGACGATATTTTTATGCAACGGTCAACAAGTTGATTATTGGGAGGATTTCAAGCCGGATTTAAAGGCATTTTTAAAATAATAATTTTACCGATTCAAAGCCGTTTTATTATTGGATTAAAGATCTAATTAAAAGGAGCTTTTTATGCCGAGTCTTAAGAGAAATTACGACTTCTCTGTAAATTTAAATTTATGAATATCGCTAATAAAAAGGATACTTTTATGGATCTAAATGTACAAGAGATATTCTCAGCTTTATTATATATGTTTTCTCTGAAACACCAGGTACAAGAATGTATGGTAATCAATCTATTATCAAAAAGGTGGAAAATAGAGACTGCAAAAAGTTCCCAGTTCTGCTGATTCAATAGGAGCATCAAAGCTCTATTTTCTTAAGAAGAAAGAACTCGATAGAAGATTCACCTGTTCTATATCAAATATCTACTGTGGATCTACTACTGCTAATGTTGTGAACTATATCTCTACATCTATTGTAACCAGATCAACTCAGAACTGCTTCGACTTGAAAATAAATATTTCTAGAGACTACGATCCATCTGTTGTCAATTTCTTTATGTTGCAATTTTGAAGACCAACTGGAAAAGTTTTTGTTAAAAATTATTTTTATCTTGAGTAACCAGATTCTTGTACTAATATTTTTAGGTTCGTGTTCGAACCAGAAGGCTTTGTTAGCCTAAATATTGTAAAGGTGTCAACTTCCTATACTTAGTTGTGAACCGGTCTGTGGAAAAAAGGACCAGATAGTGAAAATCACTAAGCTCGTGGAGTTAAGCATTAGTGGAGTGGACTAGGGGACTTATGTTCCCCGAACCACTATACATATTTGTGTTCTTGTTTTTACTTATTCCACTGCATGATCAAATCTGATAAAGTATAGAAGACAGAACTTGTTTAATCAAAGAGTTACCGAAAAATTGAAAAAGACACAATTCACCCCCCTCTTGTGTATAATCTGTAGATTCAGATCCAACAATTGGTATCATAGGTGAAGCTTATAATAGAGCCTTAGAAAGAAAGAATAATTTAAAGATTATACAACAGATCATCATGACTGATACAAGAGAAGGGATGTCAATGGTTAGAGCACCATATTTTAATGGAGACAACTATGGATGCTGGAAATCGCGCATGATAATATATCTAAAAAACCTCAGATATAAATTCTATTCATTGATTTTGACTCATTATGAAATTACTAAAAATCCTGATACATGGAGTGCTGCTACAGAGACAGAGTACGATATGAATTCGAAGGCTATGAATGCAATTATCTGCGGTCTAGGACCAGATGAATTTAATAGAGTATCACAGTGCCCCACAACATATGAGATGTGGTAAAAAATAGCCGTGGCATATGAAGGAACATATAATGTGAGAAAAATGAGATATGCAACTACCAAATTGAAATTTGATACTTTCAGAATGTTTGAAGGTGAAAGCATTACCCAAATGAATGAGAGATTGACAAAAAATTTCAATAATATAACAGCTCTAGGAGAACCTATCAAGCAGGCTGATCAAGCATTAAAAGTTATAAGGGTACTTCCTACTCGACAGAATGGTATCTCTGCTACAATCAGACAATCAACACATGTCAAAGATCTAACCACGAGAGAGCTGATTGATACACTGATGATGTATGAAGCTGAAATGAAAGATGAGAAAAATGAACATAAGGTCTACATCAAAAGAGAAGATACTGCCTTGAAGGTAACTTCACAATAAAAGAATAGAAAGATGAAGAACAGATAAGTCAAAGCTAAATCAGAAAGCTCTGACTCATCTAACTCAGATGAAGAACTGGCTCAACTAGCCAAAAAATTTAGAAAATTCTACAACAAGAAAAGAGGCTTCAAAAAATATTTTAATGGAGAAAATAAGGAAGTAAGATGTTATAAATGCAAGAAGATGGGGGCATATCAGACCAGATTTCCCACAATTGAAAGATTCAAAGAAGATGAAATTCTTCCAAAGAAAGGACTTTGAGGAGAAAGACAAGAAAGCTATAAAATCCACATGGACTGTATCTGAAGACTATAGTAGCTCTCCTGAATCATGTTCAGAAAAAGAAGAAGTCAATCTAAAGGCAAACATGTGTTTCATGGTAGAAACTGATGAGGTACACTCATATTACTCCTCTGAATCAAATTCTGAATCAAGCTACACAAATGAAAAACTTGCGGCCTACTGCAATATGCTTGAAGAAATATATGAATCACTATTTAAAAAACACAAGTCACTAAAGAACATACATAAAGATATTTCATATGAAAGAGATAAACTATTGAAACAACATAAGGAATTAATAGATAAATACAATTCTATTAACACTAACTATATTAATTTTCAATCAAGAATAAAAACACTATAGAATGAAGTAGAATCTTAGAAACATACTACATTGTTTTTTACAAAAGGAGATAATTCCTTAAATGAAATTCTTGGAAAAACTGTCATTAAAAAGGAAATATTTGGAATTGGGAGTAAAGGAGAAAAACCTAAATTATATAAAAATTATTTTGTTCCTAGCTCTAAAAGGGTTAATTGTAACTTTTGTGGGACAAATGGACATATAGCTAAAAAATGTTTCTTAAGACAACCTCATATTTTTGGTATTAAGAAAGCCTATATTTCAAATTATTATATGATTCAACTGATTTTAAAAGAACAAAGAAAACATGGATACCCAGATCATTGCTAGCTAACACCCCTGGACCAAACAGAATATGTGTACCAAAGAAATTTGTTTGAATGTCTTTGTAGGTAGCAGGCCGGCAGAGTAGAAAAGATATATGGTACATGGACAGTGGCTGATCAAGACATATGAGTGGAAACTCATTGAATTTTTCTTCACTCACTCAAAAGGAAGGAGATATTGTCACATTTGGTGACAATGAAAAAGGAAAAATCATTGGCATTGGAACTGTTCGAGATCCAAAAATAGTCTCAATCAACAAAGTACTTTATATACAATGATTAAAACACAACATGATAAGTATCTCTCAACTCTGTGATGATGGATATACTGTTGATTTTACTGAATATTGTTGTACTATTTCTAAAGATAAACTGTTTAAATTTAAAGCACCAAGAACTGATAATGTCTATACTTTGGATTTAAATTCCTTGTGTAAACAGCAAGTAAACTGCTTGACTGCTAAAGTAAGCGAATCCTGGATCTGGAATAGGAGACTTGGACATTGAAATGTATATGTTTTACATAAATTATCTAAGAAACATTTAGTTTCTGATTTACCTAGTCTCAAATTTGAAAGTGACAGATTTTGTGATGCATGTCAACTTGGAAAGCAACACAAATCATCCTTCAAATTTGTTAACAAAATTGCTACATCTAAACCTCTAGAACTTATTCATATGGATTTGTTTGGACCTTCCAAAGTAGCAATATTCGCTGGTAAATTATATATATATGTTTTAGTTGATGACTATTCTATATTTACATGGATTTTTTTTTTGAAATTTAAAAATGAATATTTTTCCTTATTTGAATGTTTTTGTAAAGCTTTTCAAAATGAAAAAGGTTTTAAAATAATTTCATTAAGAAGTGATCATGGTGGAGAATTTGAAAATCATAAATTTAATTCCTTCTGCTCAAATATGGGTATTAAACACACCTTTTCTACACCCAGAACACCTCAACAGAATGGGATTGTAGAAAGGAGAAATAGAACAATTCAGGTAATGGATAGAACTATGTTAAATGAATATAGCCTACCTATATATTTTTGGTCATAAGCTGTGAATACAGCTTGGTATATAATTAATAGAGTTTTAATTAGACCTATTTTGAAAAATACACCCTATGAACTATGGAATAACAGAAAACCTAAAATTAACTGCTTTAATGTTTTTTGATGTAAGGTTTACATATTAAACACCAAGGATAATCTTGGTATGTTTGATCCAAAATCCGATGAAGGTATTTTCATAGGATATTATGCTACCTCCAAAGATTATAGAGTTTATAATAAGAAGTCAAGGATTGTTGAAGAATTAGTTCATGTGAAATTTGATGAATCTGATCCCTTTGAGAAAAGGACAGATCAAATGGATGAACTTGACTCTAATGATAACATGAGACTTGAGAACTTAAAGAATGATTTTGAAAGTGATATAAAAGAAATTCAGTCTAGTTCAAAGAAACATGATACTGAAGAACCTTTAAATATATTACCTAGACAGACTAGAACTCTAAAGAATCACCCTCTAGAAACTGTAATAGGTGACCTAGAAACTGGTGTCCAAACTAGAAGAAACTTAGGAAACCTAGTGGATTCTCTGCCTTCCTATCTCAATAAGAACCCAAGACTATAGAAGAAGATTTAGATGATGAAAGCTAGGTAATAGCAATGCAAGATGAATTATACCAATTTAAAATAAATGATGTTTGGGAATTAGTGGAAAGACCTGAGAATTATCCTATAATAGGGACCAAATGGGTCTTTCAAAATAAACAAGATGACCAAGGCACAATAACTAGAAATAAAGAAAGATTAGTAGCTAAAGGGTATAATCAAGAATAAGGAATAGATTATGATGAGACTTTTTCACTTGTATCTAGGTTAGAAGCCATTATAATCTTTTTAGCCTATGCATCTTATATAAATTTTAAATTATTTCAGATGGATGTTAAATCTGCCTTTTTAAATGGTTATTTAATGGAGGAAGTTTATGTTGAGCGACCTCCTAGTTTTGAAAACTCTCAAAAACCTGATTCTGTTTTTAAACTTACTAAAGCTATTTATGGATTTAAACAAGAACCTAGAGCTTGGTATGAAAGATTAAGTTCTTTTCTTTTGAAAAATGACTTTACTGTTGGATTGGAAGATCCAACACTCTTTAAGAAAACTGTGAAAAATAATGTTTTATTGGTTCAAATTTATGTTAATGATGTAATCTTTGGATCAACTAATAAAACTCTTTGTCATGAATTTTCAAAATTAATGCAAGAAGAATTTGAAATGAGTATGATGAGAGAACTAAATTTTTTCTTAGTACTTCAAAATTATCAAAAAGATTTTGGAAATTTTTTGAATCAAAGAAAATACATTACTGATTTACTTAATAAATTTGGACTTGAAAACAACAAGACATTTACAACTCCTATGTGTACTAATATAAAAATTGATTTGGATGAAACTGAAAAATCAGTTGGCAATAAGTTATATAGTGGTATGATTGGTAGTTTATTGTATCTTACTACTAGAAGTCCATATATAATGTATTCAATATGTCTTTGTGCTAGATTTCAATCAAATCCTAAAGAATCTCATCTAACTGCTGTTAAAAGAATTTTTAGATATTTAAAAGGAACTATTTTTCAATCTCTTCTTTATCCTAAAACTTATTATTTTAATTTGATTTCATATTCAGATACTGACTTTGGAAGTTGTAGATTATATAGAAAAAGTACATCAGGAATAAGTCACTTTTTTGGAAAGTTTTTAGTATCATGGTGTAGTAAGAAACAACATTTAGTTGCCCTGTCAGTAGCCGAGGTAGAATATGTTTCTTCTGGCAGTTAATGTGCACAATTATTGTGCATGAAAAGCACTCTTATGGACTTTGGATTTAATTTTAATAATACACCTATTTTATGTGATAATACAAGTGCAATTAATATTTCAAAAAATCCTATTATTCATTCTAGAACTAAGCACATTGATATAAGGCATCACTTTTTAGGAGATCATGTTATTAAAAAAGATATATTTTTAGAATTTATAAATACTAAAATTCAATTAGAAGATATTTTTACTAAACCACTTCCCACTACAAGGTTTTATTTTATTAAGGGGGAGCTAGGTTTATTTAATTTTAAATAATTTTTTTTTATTTTTGTAAATTTTATTTTTTGAATACTGTTTAAGATTTTTTTTCTCTTTCTCCATATGAAAATTTTATTTAAATGATTAGTGATTACATGGGAATAAATACTGTTAGATCCTTTTCGACTTCTAAACCATTTCACTTCTATTGAAACCCTTTCGAAATCCGAAAATTGCACTTCTGCTCCTAAACCCTAATCTTTGAACCTCTGAAACCCTAACCTTCAATCCTTCAAAGATGCTCACAGAGATGGTAAGAACTAAAAGAGCCAGTGAAGACAAGCCAAGCAATGCCAAGATACAATGCTATGAGGAAAGAAATATCTTATAGGGAAAGGTAATTGATCTCGACCAGTTATTTCAGACAAATCTGATGTTGAAGCAAGCACTCTCATTTCAGAATCTTGAACAGATGTTCAATAGTGAAAATACGGAATTTCTGTATGAAGTAGAACTTAGATACTTCTTCAAATCTATACAGTTTAGTCTGGGAGATACTGAGGACAGTATGATCGCTAAGATAGAGGATAGGGATTTCTCAATCTCATCAGTAGAGATTGGTCAGATTCTCAACTGCCCTCATGAGGGAGTTTTTCATTTCGATTTGAAATTTTTTTCAGATTCTATGCACAAATTCGAGGACATAATGTCTTTTCTTTTTGGTACTAAGTCTATAAAGAAAATGTTTATCAAGGATTTGGAGTCTGATCAGAAAATTTTGGTCAAATTTATTCAGACTGGAATAGCTCCAAGAATGGCAGAAATGGAAAAGATTTTGTACCCTGATATGTACATAATGTATCTTCTGTTAAGTGATATCAAGTTGACCTTCCCAAGGTACAGGATAAGGTATCTCAATTAATGTGGTCAAAGCGATGCCCGGATGAACTTCTATCCTTTCGGTCGATTTATTTATAAACTACTGCTTAAGAAAGACATGGTGAGATTAGTGGATGCCCGAGTAAATTGTTATCACAGTAATGTGTTTAATGCTGGAACTTTAAGGATGATTGGATATTTCTGGAGCACCATTAAAGGAAAACTTTTTCCAGTAGGAGATGAGGAAGACTTAGAGAGTGCTCAGACTCAACCTACTATATCCAAGAAGGGACAGGCTGAATCAAGAGTCAGCAATGTAGCAAGAAGGATCTGATTTGAAGTGGAAGATGCTGAAGAAGAAAGAAGTCATGAGGGAATTCAATCTTGAAGAACTAGAGCTGTTAATGAGGAAATTACTTCCCCTATATTGGAAACAACAACAGAAGCTTTATTTACTTATTATTTTGTAAGAGAAGCTATTATTGATAAGACCAAGGAAGTTGTTAGTTAAAGAGCAGCACCAGTAGAGGGATCCGGAGCTCAAGAAGAAGCTCAAAGGAAGAATCAGGAACAGATTATAGCTGATGTTGAAGTTACACTTCAACAGAACCAAGATAAGGAGGCATTTCCTGGTGGGGAAGTGGCCAGACCTCAGGAAACTCTTGAAAATTTTGTTCTCGAAACTCCAGTGGAAGGCCAAGATGCCGATGTTTGTGGTCAGCATGCTTTTGAAGCTTACACAGAAGTGCTTCAAGAGTATTTTTCTATGGAGGAGTCTACGGACTATAAGGAAAAATCTTTGGGCCAACCTACTCAGGACAAATAAAAAGAGAAATCTGATGCTGAATCATTAACTTTGGTACTGCTGCATCATCAAGTGCCTGAGAATTCGAATTAAGTAAAAGGTGCCTCTGATTCCAGGAAGAAACAAGTTGAATAACTGTACAAAAGGGTTCCTCAGTTAGAATCTGAGAATTTCACTCTGAGAAATGCCTTAACCTTTGAACAATTGAGATTTCAAAAGATAAAAGAGAGTACAGTCTCAAGGCAATAAGTTGAAATGTTTAAAGAAGATATGTTGACTTCAGTTTATCAATTGAATTCTGAAATGGTTATAAAGTCAGATTTATCAGATTTGAAGTTTTTTATGGAGAACCAATTTTCATCAGTTGAAAATAATGTTGTTAGTGGATCAGGTACTTCAACTGATTTAATCAGAAGGTTTCAAGCTATCACAGCTGCGATGAGCAACATGAATGACCGGTTGAAAGATCTTCAATGTAACAGTGATCCTTTATCAGTGTTGCTAGACAATCAGAAATTTTTAGTGGATCAATTGACATCTAGTGAGCCATCGATCAGAATCCTGTTAAATCAGTTATCAGAGAAGCTGTCAGTGTTTGTTGAAAAAGAGGAAAGGATGTATGAGTTTTTCAGAGTCAATTTAATCGAGGATATTCATATGACTCAAGAGAACAGACAGCTCATTATCTAACTTGGATATGGGATGATGAAGAGACTCCAGGAACAGTTTACAGAAATCAAGTCTGCAATCTAGAGGAGATAGAACCTGTTGCCTATCTTAACCAAACCTTGATTCCTGTGTATATCATTGTCATGTATATACTGCTGTTTTTTGAATGAAAATTTCCTTCATTGTTTATTTGTTTCTTTCTCTATTTGTTTATTACTGTTTTAAGTTAACATATGCCAGTATATCAGATAAATTTACTATTAAGCAGTTCATTATAGCATTTACTAACAGTTTAGTGCAATATTAAAAGTGTTAAAATCCGTGATTTTTTCCTTTTTGATATCACAAAATGGGGAGAATTTGGATACATACAACATCATATTTTTATTTAGGGGGATAATTACATGAGATTTTTAAAAAAAAAAATTCAGAACTTTATGTAACTAATTTTGAAATTTAATTTCGTTTAAATAATTTTATTATCTTATGGGTTTTGTGATCATCAAAAAGGGGGTTATTGTTGAGAAAAGTATTGTTTTCAACAATATACAATAATTTTATTTAAAGGGGATATTATTGAAAATAATACTCTATCTCTTTATAATAATTTTGATGCTCACAAATATCCTTAGTTATTTTCTAATGATTTTATTTAGTATTTTGTAGTAATTTATTAATTTATTTTACTCTTGAAATAACGAGAATTTATTACTTGTTTGGAATCTGCTTTAGCGTGTTATGGAATCACTGTTCATACCATACGTGGATAAACGTAGCGTATGGATGAAAATCATGTATACTTTTTGAGATAAGAGAAAAGTATTGTTAAACAACCATACGTTTTCAGCAAAGTATGGAAGAAGAACCTTACATTAGGAAAGAACCTTACGTTTTGGTTATCAGCAAAGTATGAAAGAAGAACCGTACATAAGTACTAAATTTTATGTTTGTTTCTCAAAAGTATGGTTCATCAACCTTAATTTTGTAAACAACAATACATTCTTGGAAAAGTATGGATCAAGTAAAAGTATGGATCTTTTGCCGTACATTTGAGAGTTGAAGAAAAAGTATGGATGATCAACCCAACGTTTACGATCAACCCTACGTTAGAAGAAAGTAACATGAACCCTACGTTTATGATTCAAACTTACGTTGTCAACCTCACGTTTAAAGGCTATGTCATCAACCCTACGTTTGGAGGCCACGTCATCAACCTTATGTTTGGCGTCAGAAATTTTGAAAGACGATATTTTTATGCAACGGTTAGAAAGTTGATTATTTGGTGGATTTCAATCCGGATTTAAAGTCATTTTTAAAATACGACTTTGACCGATTCAAAGACGTTTTATTATTGGATTAAAGATTTAATTAAAAGGAGCTTTTTACACCAAGTCTTAAGGGAAGTTACGAATTCTCTGTAAATTCAAATTTTTGAATATCCCGAATAAAAATGCGACTTTTATGGATCTAAAGGTGCAGGAGATATGCTCAGATTTATTATATATGTTTTCTCTAAAACACCAGGTACAAGCATGTATGGTAATCAATATATTATCAAAAAGGTGGAAAATAGAGACTGCAAAAAGCACCCAGTTCTGCTGATTAAATAGGAGAATCAAAGCTCTGTTTGTTTAAGAAGAAAGAACTTGATAGAAGATTTGCATGTTCTACATCGAATATCTACTGTGGATCTACTACTTCTGATGTTGTGAACTATATCTCTATATCTATTGAAACCAAATCAACTCAGAACTGCTTCAACTTGAAAATCAATATTTCTAGAGACTACGATCCATCTGCTGTCAATTTCTTTCTGTTGCAATTTTGAAGATCAACTGGAAATTGTTTTGTTAAAAATTCTTTTTATCTGGAGTAACCAGCTTCTTGTACTAAGCTGTGTAGTTTCGTGTTTGAACCAGAAGGCTTTTTCAGCCTGAAGATTGTAAAGGTGTCAACTGCCTGTACTCAGTTGTGAACTGTTCTGTGGAAAAGAGGACCAGATAGTGAAAATCACCAAGCTCGTGGAGTTGAGTGTTGGTAGAGTGGACTAGGGGCCTTCTGTTCCCCAAACCACTCTACATATTTGTGTTCTTGTTTTTACTTATTCCGCTGTACGATCCAATCTGATAACGTATAGAGGACATAACTCATTCAATCAAAGAGTTACCAAAAAATTGAAAAATACACAATTCAGCCCCCCTCTTGTGTATAATCTGTAGATTCACATCCAACAATTATTTACCGTGGTTAAGGTAAAAATGAGTATACTAGGGGTTAAACTAAAAATATAAGGGGTAAAAATGACAAAAAACTTTTTAAACAAAACTTTTATAGATATATTTAGACCCAATATTTTATATTATTGATAATGGTAAATTTTGGATCCTTTTGGCATGATAAAAACATTGGTAAACCTTTTTATTTTCAAAAATTACATGTGTTCCACTCACCTCACTTAAAAAGGCCACACCCTATTGTCCCATATTATCACTTCTAAAAACATTTTGAGGATAATAAATAAAAAAATATCTTCTATAATTACCTACTATCATTATAGAATATTTATGTTGATCATTAATCCATCATAATAAGGTTTTTTTGAGTAAACCCAAGGAGGATACCTGAAGAAGAGATAACATTCTTCAACAAGTGTTTTCATTTTATTTCATCCTCCACGTAATTATATTATTATTAAACAATTATTATGTAATAAAATATTTACATTACATATACTAATATTTTTTTATAATAATTACATGACCTAAATTCATTTTCCCTCAAATGGGATATGATTATGTCTCTCGTGTGTATGTCAAACTACTACCTCGTGAACCGATGTGACATGTTTCTATCAACACATCTCATGATTGGGTATGATGAAGGATATAATTTATATATATATGTATGATATTTTTTAATATAAATATAAATCTATAAATATATTATCATTTATATTTTCTTACTTTTCATTCCAAAGTGAATATTATAATGTCGTTCATGTGTACGGTGGACTACCCCCTCATGAAGCAATGTTATCCGTTTTTCACTTATGTTTAAAATTGAATGTAATAAGGGAAAAATTTAATGAATATATGTGATATATATTACCTATATATGATTTAGGAAAGGTAATTTTTTTTGCATTCTATTTATTCATCTGTAAATGAAATGAAGACAACATTCTTGTGTACATATAACCTACTGTATCTATGAATGATGTATTTAATTTTATATCTCTAACTATTATGGATTAATCTAAATACATATATAGAGAATATATTTTATATTTATATCAAGACTAAAATTTTTTAGATTATGGAACCCTGATAAATGTATGATCACCAAAAAATAAAAATAAAAAACATACTTTTAAAACAAACATTTTATCACCTGAAATGTGGCTTTAACCAAAAATTATTAATTAAAATGTAATAAATGGTCATAATTAAATCATATATGGTATTATTTATATAATTATAGTTTTTAAATTTATTTATAATAAACTTATATCAGTTATATAGTAGTATTTAACATGTACTAATTAAGTCTATACTTAAGGTAGGGGTTTTTATCTCAGATTACCTTTTTTAGGGGAATAAGTTATATTTTGAACCTATCTTCCTCTATGATGTGTATACACATACCATGTTACATGTTATATCATGAATATCTTTATTTTAAAGATATTTATTAGTTATCATTATTTTTATAATTATGATTATATTGATGAAATATTATGATCAATCTCTCGATAAACTCATGAATTTTATTCTCTTTTGGTTATGTAATGAGAATACATGTTTCCCTTAATTTTACTCTCTTTACATACTCAATTGATGAAATTTTTTCAATTAATAAAATCTTTCTTTATTTTTCTCATTGGTTGAAAACCCTTTTTATTCCAACAAAATGCTTTATAACATTATTTAAAAATATTTTTATGATTATCCACAATATTTATTAAATACATTTTTACCCATGTTTCATTTTTACAGTTTTATTCGAAAGGATTATCCATGTCATTCTCTAAAATATGGCCCGTATGTATTTTACCAAGAACAGAAATCAAATATTTGTTTTAACATGTACAAAATTATCATAATTATCTAATGACATGAACATTATTTGATTTGAAACTTCATTTATAAATTTTCAAGGTTATTTTTAAATAAAAATATATCTATAATATTTTATGAATTTTTATTTTTTATTAAAATTGGGGTTTAAAGAAAGGATATATTCCTCAATAAATGTTCTACATTATTTTTCCTTCAAAATAATTTTCTATCTAAGATGAAATTCATTAATGTTACATAATATTTAATCGTGATATAATCCAATAATGATACCATATTTATTGTTTTTCTTGATGGTTTATATTTATGATGACAATATGTTTATAAAACCTATTTCTATTCCATGGGTTATACTAAGATAAAATTCTTATGAAACCCATTTCTTTTCCATAGGTTATGTTATGATGAAACTTTTCTGAAACCTATTTCTTTCAATGGGTTTTGATATAATGAATGTTTTATGATCTTATGGGACACATATATATGATTTTCATTATATGGCAGGGGAGACCTATATCTCCGTCAAATTCATTGGGTAAAGATTGATATCTCCTAACATAAATAGGAATATATTGGGGAGTTAACCCCATTCAGTAAGGGACTCTGTCTACTATAATGGTCCTCGGAGTAAATCTTGAATAATAAAATGTTTTAGAGATTAAACCCATTCCACTATAATAGTATTTAAAATTATCCTTAAACTAATAAGGAAGTCATTTTATATTATTTTTTATGCCAAAATCCCTTGTATTATGACATCATTGGGATGTCATGGATCATGTTACTTGATTCCCTTATGATTTGTGTCTTTTTAACTGTAACCCTTTATTGAATGACCCAAAAATTGTTATCTTTTATATATAGGGTATGGTTATCAACTATTGTGATCATGGTTTCCTACCCTTCTACTCATGTTATGATTATATATCTCTCTTGTTTATACTTACTATGCATTTGAACCCAGCCTTTATTGTGTTTATTTTCCACTAGTTATGAGGAAATTTATTATGTATGATTTTTCCAATAAGGGTGCTAGTTATGAGGAACATAGTGGGAGATGATGTAGTTCACCAATGAACCAATTTTTTATTCTTCTATGTTTCCAAATATACTATACCTTTATGATCCTCATGCATGTGTTTGTGTAATTTAATGAATGTTTATTAAAAGTGATGTAATATCTATGTATAAAATTCTCAGGTCATTATAATTATTCTAAAAATGGATCAATTATTTGTATCATCTCATGATCACATCGTCTATTCTTATTTATGAATGGGTTATCATTTTATGTATGAGTAGTTTTATGTGAGATAAAAAAAATAAGAGAGCTAGTGTAGATAAAATGAACATGCATTGTGAATGTTTTTATAATCATTTCATTGTTAAGATGTGATTTTGGTCACATTTAATAATAAATTATAAATATAAATGGATTAAATTCACAGATAATAAAAAAAATTGAAAGAAATATTAAGTCATATCACCTTCAATCACTTAATATTGAGTAAAATCGATTGTATGAGGTGCTCATCAACCCTAGTTGAGGGTGACTCATACTACTAGGATGTTTTGATTAGAGTAGTGGGTCGACTTAACTAAATTTGAAACCAAATAAATTTTCAGAGCAAGCTTATTTCAATTTTCATTTAAATGATTTTAGGAATATGATGTTATCCTTTTCTAAATATGAGATTCAACTCAATAGATCTGGGATCCTAAAGTTATTGTGTTTGTACAGCTAAAATCTTACATTGAGCCTTTTTAATTAGTGGAATGGCCATATATTAGACTATTAGTAGAGGTTTTATGGATTTGTTCCACTATAATATTAAAAAATATATGTATTCTGAATCTAATAGTTTATTGCTACAAGAAATCAATAAAATTTTGGGATACAATTAAGATAATAAAATCTATAATTTCTAATAACTGGTAATAAATGAAATAGTAATAATATGATTAAGTATTATTTTATAGATTAATAAATATAATACCTCGTGTTTTCTTTCATATATATCGGAAAATGTACATGTCCTCACCAATAATATTTTCCTAGTGTAGTACAAGTGTTTTCTCAGGGTACCATGATGTAAATACAAATTCTAAGTGATGGAGTCCTCATTTCCCATTGAGACACCTCAGAAAGAAAGGGTGAAAAGGAAGCTTACATGAGACACATGATTGTTTCATTTTATGTTTACATCATAACACCATCATTAATGCATAGTAATTTTTAGAAAAAAACAAATACAAGGATGAATTATCATGTCGTCTCATCTTTGAGATGTCTGAAAGGATAATGTGAAGTGAGAAATGAATGAGTTGATGATTACACTAAAAATGTGTAAATTTAAAGATGTATCAAAATATTTCACTACATACATTTCTAATATACATATAACCTATTCACTTCAATTTCCATTAATATTATAAAACAACTAATATAGGGAAAACAATACATTTCATTTTTGGTCAAGTTTACCATACATATAAGAACTTAAAGAATGATTAATTATTAATTCCTATTGGGAAAAAGTTGAAATATGAGGAGAAAATGATAATGGAAAGTGTGATTCCAGAGGAATATTTACAACATTGTTCAAGGAAAAGAGGAAAATCATCATATATGAGGCTATTTTCTGCACATGTCATGAGATATGTCTATAGAAGATAAAATTCAATGGATTGAATTGGAAGAAAATAGAGGCTTAAAATTAGTGAATATTCATAATTTTATTTGATGTTTTAGTTTTAATTTTTTGATATTATATAATGAAACTGCATCACACATTTTTATCCAAATATAGTAACCAAGTAAGTATATAAATGTTACAATAAGTAAGGAGAATATCCAAGTGGGTGAGAATGCGTGATTTATAAGTTATCAATGACAAGTACACAACTTATAATTTCTATGTTGAATGATTATAGTTTAAATTTTATTGAGTATTACCAAAATATTTATCTCACATGTAAATTTGACACATGGATTTTTTTTTAAATTTTGGAATGAATTTTTTCTGTGGTGTTCCATACTCAACTAATAGTTTAGTAATGCTTCAATAATTAGAAATTCCTAATTAATTTAAAATGGAATACTTACATACTGAGTTGTATAAATATTATTCTTTATATCTTAAAATCGAAGGTAATTATCAATGGTATAGCCATTTGGGTCTTTAGACTAATTGGAGATAAAAACAATAGGTATTTTTAAAATAGTTAATTATCTATTTTGGTAAAAATAAATATTTTAAATTAAATATAAGCCAAAAATATATAAGAATTAGTTTAACTAGTGAGAATGAACTATTAAAAAGAGAAACTACAGGTAAATCCATTTACTTCATCATGTTAATTTAAGTGTTTTAAGGAATTTGAAAATGAAGTTATTATTGTTCCTGGTTAAAAGATATGAGTTAATTTAGGCCCATGAGTCAAAAATATCTTGACCAAGAAATCATTGATCATTAAAATGTTGAGTAGATTTATTCGTAAACTCACATTTCCTTATTCACATCAAATACGTGGTTTTAATAAAAGGATGATTGATAGTGATCCTTATATGCATATATTTATCATTAAAATGTATCATGGAGTAATTAAAAAATGAACATTTCCTTATACACATCAAAGCTATAATATTTGTAAAATGAGCATCAATGATGAGATTTGATAAAAAATGAAAAAACCATTCATTATCATTTCATGACATGCTTTGTAAATAGTTTCATTAACCCATAACCATATGCTATATATAATAAAAAAATTGTAACATCCCGGCCCAGCTTACCATCGAACCGGTGGTCGGACCGGTGGGTCACATGGCCTCAAGAACGTCTCCCCATATGCCAGAGGCTACCGAATAGCAGCGAGGGTCTCGAGAGGTGATAGTGGGGAGACTATACCCTCATATCAGAGTAACACAGTAGTGTTATTAGAGTAAATATCATTCAGTAGCGGAAGCAGTAAGCAATTGGAAGACAACAAGGAAAGATAGAATAATATCCATTTTATAAAAGGTGGCAAACGCCAGTTTACAATGCATGCATGTACAGATGATGATACAGTATGAATGTAGTAAACAATACAACATGATTTACAACCAATACAAAAGAAAGGACAGAAAAGCCAAATGGAAATCCCCTGAGCATCCCAAGCTCCCACTTGGTCCATTGATCCTAACTACTCAGGTAAAAATAGCACCACACACAACCTAGGTCCTGCAAGCAAGAAGGTATACTCGGGTACCCCAGTGCAATGGCGGCCCAAGTAGGGTGTGAGATATAAATCTTAGTAGGCCGGCACCACTGGTGTCAAACCCAATCCAGATAGTGTATAATAATTAAATAGTGAGCATGTATGGAGAAATAAGTAAATAGAATTACATAAGTAAATAACACCCGTCCAAGTTCCCAAGGGACACTTGACGGTTATACTTGCTTCGTATCGTTGCCGGTAAAGTAACCTGATAATGTCACCACATATAGATAAATTCATTTAGATCATAGATGGTGTGGGGTAAGAATGGCTCCCACCCATTAATAAGATTAGTGGGAATGAGGTAAAAATGCCTCTCATCCCTATAGGTCAAATGGAAAGGGGTAAGAATGCCTCCCTTCCATACACGTATAGAGAAATAGCGGACATGAGGTAAGAATGCCTCTCGTCCCTATTATACGATGGCAATGAGGTAAGAATGCCTCTCTTTCCTAGAAGATACTGGAAAGGGCTAATAATGCCTCCCTTCTATCACTTTAATTCAACTGTCATGGGGTATAACTACCTCCCATCCAACATATTTATAATACTGGAATGGGGTATAACTGTCTCCCATCCAAACATGTAAAACTTCACTAAAAGTCAGCTGGAAAGGGGTAAGAATGCCTCCCTTCCAAACATGTACTGTCACAATGGAATGGGGTATAACCACCTCCCATCCAGACACACAAACATTCAGAGTAGATGGCATGGGGTATGAATTCGTCCCATCTATAACCATACACATTCACTATCAGCATTATAATACAATGCATAAGGAAATACCTCTTATGCATTTCAAGTAAACATTCCACATTTACAATCAATCATATATCTCATTTCTATATAAGTGACATACACACATTCATCACAAGTATACTTAAGGAAACTCCTCTCAAGTATTCATAATCATATCAACATCATATTTATAACAATTATACTTAAGGAAACTCCTCTTAAGTATCTATATCAAGTAATTAACATATTAAGTTTACTAACATACGTCGTTCTCATTACATTATCCCAAGGTGTGGTCGTACCACCCTAGTCCGTTCATTCTAGTTTAACCATTTCATCATTAAGGATATGTTTTTTATCATTCTCTAACCATTTGATACGTTCTAAAGGGAACATGTCATTTAGGTCATCCCACTAAGGTTACCATCTTACTCAATTTTTCTAACATGGAAAATTGACCCAAACACACGTATCAAAACATTTTCATTCCCTTTGTCTCAACAAGAAAGTTCACATACAAGCATCAAACAGGCACCACAACAACCCAGCATGAAAGCATAAAAAGTCTATCAATACTTTTTATCTTGAAGACAGCGCACCTCTGATTGAGGGGTTTTATTATTAAATCATTAGTTTAGCTACCAAGAATCCTCTTTTATCTTATTCCTACAATTCAAACGATTTGCACAGAAGCATTCAATCGGAACTAACTTGCACAATTAAACTCACCATTACTTTACTTAAATTTAAAGGCAAGGAGAGGGACCCTCCCTCAAGGTGGATCTATCCATCCACTCTGGCTATTGGCGCTTTCTAACTAAGAGTTGCAGGCGAGTTGCCTAGTCTTTGGCGACTTGAAACCACACCAAAACCTCGAACGCGCTATAAACAACGTGATAGGAACTCATAAACATGAAAATCCCCAAAATCAACAAGTGAGAAACAAAGAGAGAGGTGAAAAAATTACCCCGAAACCTACCTGATGATCCGAAACCACCCGAACCGCTTCTCCTTCGGCAACGGTTGCCGGAACGCGCACCAAGGAGTCCCAACGGACCTTCTGCATAACCTAGAACCAAAAGAAGACTAAAAATCGACTCACCTCCAAACCCTAGGGTTCGGCCTCACCTCACCGGGCACCGATTAGGTCGAAAAGAAACTAAAGGAAAGGAGGAGAATCAATATGGGAGCTTACCATGGAGATTCGACAAAGAAACGGCTAGAAATCGGAGGGGGAACCTTAAACGAGAGGAGGCTGGAAGGGGGGTGTCGCGCACGGTTCAAGGGAGAGCCCCTCCTTGTGTGTTGTGCGGTTTGAGTGAGGGTGATGGAGAGAGTAGATTAGGTTTTTATTTATTTCATTTTATTTTATTTTAATTTTAAACAATAATCTAAACTCACCCGCACACATGGTTTGACCCGCACGGTTTTCCAAACCGTGCGCAAACCGTGCAGAGTCCTCTGCCTCCAAGACATCCACTGCACGGGCTAGGCGCACGGTTTGGAAAACCATGTGTAGCCCGTGCATGAGCCACTGCCTCCTTTAACAAGGCCGCACGTTTTGGGCCGCAAAGTTTTCCAAAACGTGCGCCAACCGTGCACCCTCTACAGCTCTTTTAAAAACAAGGGTCCGACACTTCTGAAACCTCTCAGGCCACCCGAGAAACTTAACAGGCCTTCGCCCATGCCCAAAAACATTAAAAGGAAGGGTTCCAACTTTCAGAATCTTGTTCTGAATCCCGGTCTCCAAAACGACTGGTTCAGTAAATGAAAATTTCAAATTCCTTCTCTTTTTAACTCGGTTCAAAACACGGGTCATTACAACCTTCCCACCTTAGAACTTCTCATCCTTGAGAAGCCTTTGGGAACATCGTAAACCTCACCCAACCTACAAGGGTCGTGAAGCTTCATTCAAAGGATCATGTTGTGTTCACAAACGTCTAACACACCCTTAAGAATCCATTAAACCCTACGGTGCTTAAGCCACCAAAACTCAATCCAATGCTCGTTCCCCAAACGAAACACCAAGACGGCTCTTCTCGAGCCCATCTACCGGCGACACGAACCCGTCATTGTCTCGCCAAGAATCCAGTCACAGGTACTTCCCACCTTAGATTTTTAACGTTAAGAAACCAAATCCAAACTACGGTTCGGACTACCGTTGGAATTAACTTTCAAAGCACGCCCCAAGCGTTCCCACGAAGCTCCTAGCATGATTTGTAGCAGATCAAACAGTTAATTCCCCATTGACCTCAAGGCCCAAGTCGAGCCAGTTGTTCATATTAGGCACCAGTAGACACAAACCTCACTCGCCTCTACTCGACGACATTCCTTAAAATGTTTCTCCACCAACCACGTTCATTTACCAAAGAGGAAAAGAGTCAAGCCTCAACAACCGACCATTATGAAGACGCCCGACTTAGATGGTCGGCATATTTCGAGCAAAATCACAATTCCTTTCTCCAAGGCACCTTAAGTTTGTCACAAACATGCTCACTAAAGCCTACACCCGACTTCCGATGACGTTTCCAAGATCAAACCATACAAGAAACCACGCATCCCGCGTGCAACACTGAAAGAGAACCATCCGGTCAAGACCAACGGCTTAAAAACATTAGCGCAGATGAGACCGACACTCTCTTAGTACATCTTGGACGAGGAAAAGATAGGGGACATGCTCACCGCTAAATAGAATACACTAAGAGGTTTGAATGGATTCCAGTTAATCATACCAGACTACGGGAAGGAGGAACAGTCGAAACTCAACTGGTGGACTTCAAGGAAGGAACTCGACTTCAATTGTCGACACATTCTCACGTTTTAAAAATGCATGCCTCAAGGAATTAAAACATGACCAACCCATTTCCAAAGGAATTCCAAGAAGCATCCATTCCACGTGAAAGTACACATTTACTAGATTCAACACGACACGCTCCCAACCTTAGGAGTGCCCTAGTCACCGAAAGGAAAGGAGATAACCTAGCTGAGCACAAATTCGCTAGTACACCAACACCGCAAATGATAATGCGACGCTCCTCCACCACAATCACATCACCAAACAAACGAAGAAGATCCAAAACAAGGAAGACAGCGTGTCAAAACACAAGAGTCATTCGAAATCCATCCCAAACATTGGGATGAAACAATTTTTTAACGACGGGCCACTCTACTGAAGAGATGACCCAAAGCCGCAATGAAAGTCAAAACCCAACAACCACCCGTCCGAACAAGAGTGTCATTTGAAAAACAAGGGTCCAATAAGGGACACCAACACTCGAATGGCACCTCAAGTCAAAAAACCCACGGTACAAGAAAGGAATTAAAACGCTAAGGGTGCTACCAACCACAGGCTAGACCCTTACGAATATCAAACATCGACCCTAATGTCGGGTCACACAAAACAAAGTCGCTAGGCTCAAAATCCAATCATCAAAACATCACTAATAAAACAATGCCCACGGGAAAAACCTACGGTCCCGTTCCAAGGAAACTCAAAGAGAAACTCAAAACTACCACTTACACTAGGGTCTTAACACACCACCACGGGTTTCATTACCAAGCCCTTAACATTTTATCTCATTTAAACATGAACCATCAAATGTTTCAACTGCACAACAAAGTAAACAAGCATGTTTCACAAAAACTTCCTTTTAAAAACACTCACATTCATAGACATCCCGTATTTATCAACCAACTGAGCAAAACAAAAACATTTAAACAGAAGGGAGGCCTACTAGGGTCTCATTATATCCATCTCGGGTTCTTCAAAAAGAAACCCCAAAGTAGTTATTCAAATTCTTTTAGAATTTCAAACACCCCAACCGGGTTATCTCATACAACACTCTCCAACTGACCTACTCAAGTCCAGTTGCACTTACACATTCACCAATTCATTTCAAATTAAATATACACAATTCTTACATTTAAAACCATTTCAAGAAACCTCATGGTCATTTAATTTAACATGGGTTGTCATTTCTAAATTCATGAAGCAACCATACACTTCGTGGATTGAAAATTGACTCCCCTTTTTATCAAAACCAGATTCCAATTCCGAAGTCAACATGCTCACATACAACGGCCCAAGTATATGGGTGGCCATATACCAACCTATAAAGCGCCCAAACACTTTATAAATTGGAATTTGACTCGCCTTTTAATCAAAACTAACTCACTTATCATTTTTAAAATTTTAACAGCCCTTTTCAAAAGTTAGATTACACGAGTTACCTTTTCTTAGCTATAAGGCGCCCATACACCTTACAACTGAAAATTGGCTCCCATTGTAATCGAAAACAATATATTTTATCCCATTCAAATATTTTCATATTAAAACATAACTAGCATGTTCTCATAAGCAGTAAATAAAACATCATTCTATATCATAGAAATAGGTTATAACACATAAGCATGGAATATAATCACTTAAGCATATTATATAGGAAAGATAAGATGCAACTATATGGCATGGAACTATGCATGACATGTTAATCCCTATGTGCCTATAATGATTCATGAAATGCAGTTTCCTTTCCATATCTGGCCAAGGGAAAAATTATAGAAATTTTCTTAAACCATAAGAAGCAGAAATCTTAACAGTAACTCAAGGTGAAATCATATCAACTGTAATAATGAACAACATGCACAACAATTCCCAACACTGACCACTTGGTCATTTCCCGTACGTGGGGTGATCAGTCCCAAGCATGGCTATTAGCCAAGCGCCGACACTTTCCTAATCTCTTGTCTACCAACCCAAAATAGTAAGGAAAAGAAAAGAAGCATCCTCTTATACCAATTGGTAACATCCCGACCCATCTTACCATCGAACCGGTGGCCGGACCGGTGGGTCACATGGCCTCAAGCACGTCTCCCCGTATGCCAGAGGCTGCCGACTAGCAGTGAGGGTCACGAGAGGTGATTGTGGGGAGACAACACCCTCATATAAGAGTAACACAACAGTGTTATCAGAGTAAATATCATTCATTAGCAGAAGCAGTAAGAAATTGTAAGATAACAAGGAAAGACAGAATAATATCCATTTTATAATAGGCGGCAAACGCCAGTTTACAATGCATGCATGTATAGATGACGATACAGTATGAAAGCAGTAAACAATACAACATGATTTACAACCAATACAAAAGAAAGGAAAACAAAGCCCGATGGAAATCCCCTAAGCATCCCAAGCTCCTGCTTGGTCCTGCGCTCCTAACTCCTCAGGTACAAACAACACAACACACAACCTAGGTCCTGCAAGAAATAAGGTCTACTCGGGTACCCCAGTGTAATGGAGACCTAAGTAGGGTGTGAGATATAAATCACAGTAGGTCGGCACCACCAGTGTCAATCACAATCCAGACAGTGCATAATAATTAAACAGTGAGCAGGTATGGAGAAATAAGTAAACATAATTACATAAGTAAATAACACCCGTCCAAGTTCCCAAGGGACACCTGACGATTATACCTGCTTCGGCTCGTTTCTGGTAAAGTAACCTGATCATGTAACGAAATATAGATAAATGAATTTAGATCATAGATGGCGTGGGGTAAGAATGCCTCCCACACATTAATAAGATTAGTGGGAACGAGGTAAAAATTCCTCTCATCCCAATAGGTCAAATGGAAAGGGGTAAGAATTCCTCCGTTCCATACACATATAATGAAATAGAAGGAACGAGGTAAGAATGCCTCTCGTCCCTAGTATACAATGGCAACGAGGTAAGAATGCCTCTCATTCCTAGAAGATACTGGCAAGGGGTAAGAATTCCTCTCTTCCATCACTTTCATTCAACTGTCATGGGGTATAACTTCCTCCCATCCATCATATTTATAATACTAGCATGGGGTATAACTACCTCCCATCCAAGCATAGAAAACATCACTAGAAGTCAACTGGTAAGAAGTAAGAATGCCTCCCTTTCAGACAAGTACTGTCACACTGGCATGGGGTATAAGTGCCACCCATCCAGAGACGCAAACATTCAGAGTAGATGGCATGGGGTATGAATGCCTCCCATCCATAACCATACACAATCATCATCAGCATTATAATAAAATTCATAAGGCAGTACCTCTTATGCATTTCAATTAAACATTCCACATTCACAATCAATCATATATATCATTTATATATAAGTTCCATACACACGTTCATCACAAGTATACTTAAGCCAACTCCTCTCAAGTATTTATAATAATATCGACATCATATTTATCACATTTATACTTAAGGAAACTTCTATTAAGTATCTATATCAAGTAATTATAAAATTCAGTTTACTAACATACGCCGTGCTCATTACGTTATCCCAAGGCGTGGTCGTACCACCCTAGTCCGTTCATTCTAGTTTAACCATTTCATCTATAAGGATATGTTTTTATCAATCTATAACTCCTTGATACCTTCTAGAGGGAACATGTCATTTTGGTCATCCCACTAAGGTTACCGTCTTACTCAATTTTCCTAACATGGAAAATTGACCCAGACACACGTATCACAACATTTCTATTCGCTTTGTCTCAACAAGCAAGTTCACATACAAGCATCAAATAGGCACCACATCAACCCAACATGAAAGCATAAAAAGTATATCACTACTTTTTATCTTGAAGACAACACACCTCTGATTGAGGGGTTTTATTATAAAATCATTAGTTTAGCTACTAAGAAACCTCTTTTATCTTATTCCTTCAATTCACACGATTTGCACAGAAGAATTCAATCAGAACTAACTTGCACAATTAAACTCACTATTACTTTACTTAAATTTAACGGCAAGGAGAGGGACCATACCTCAAGGTGGATCTATCCGTCCACTCCAGATCTTGGCGCTTTCTAACTAAGAGTCGCAAGCGAGTCGCCTAGTCTTTGGCGACTCGAAACCACGCCAAAACCTCGAACGCACTATAAACAACATGTTAGGAACTCATAAACATAAAAATCCCAAAAATCAACAAGTGTGAAACAAAGAAATAGGTGAAAAAATTACCCCAAAACCAACCTGATGATCTGAAACCACCTGAACCGCTTCGCCTTCGGCGGCGGTTGCCAGAACGCGCACCAAGGACTTCCAACGGACCTTCTGCATAACCTAGAACCAAAAGAAGACTGAAAATCGGATCACCTACAAACCCTAGGGTCCAGCCGCACCTCACCAAGTGCCTATTAGGTCGAAAAGAAACTGGAGGAAAGGAGGAGAAGCAATAGGGGAGCTTACCATGGAGATTCGACAAAGAAACAGCCGGAAATCGGAGGAGGAACCTTGACTAAGAGGAGGCCGGAAGGGGGGTGTCGCACGCGGCTCAAGGGAGAGCCCATCGATGTGTGTCGTGCGGTTTGAGTGGGGTTGAGGGAGAGACTACATTATGTTTTTATTTATTTCATTTTATTTTATTTTAATTTTAAACAAAAACCTAAACTCACCAGCACGCACGGTTTGACCCACATGGTTTGACAAACCGTGCGCAAACCGTGGATAGTCCTCTACCTCCAATACATCCGCTGCATGGGCTAGATGCACGGTTTGTAAAACCGTTCCCAGCCCGTGCGTGAGCCACTGCCTCCTTTAACAAGGCCGCACAGTTTGGGCCGCACGGTTTTCCAAACTGTGCGCCCTCTACAGCTCTTTTAAAAACATGGGTCCAGCACTTCTGAAACCTCTCAGGCCACCCAAGAAACTTAACGGGACTTCTCCCATGCCCAAAAACATTAAAAGGAAGGGTTCCAACCTTCAGAATCTTGTTCCGAAGCCCGGTCTCCAAAATGACTAGTTTAAAAATGCACATTTCCTTATACACATCAAGGCTATAATGTTTGTAAAATGAGCATCAATGATGATATTTAATAAAAAATGAAAAAAACCATTCATTATCATTTCATAAAATGATTTGTAAATAGTTTCATTAACCCATAACCATATGCTATATATAATAAAAAACTGAATTATATTTTTAATTATATATATTATGTTATACACTATGCGTTTAAAAACAAAGTGTTTTTCCAGGATAATTCAATAAAAAATTTCATCAAGAAGAACATAATGTTCATATAAGGTAATTATCCTAAATTTTTATAAGGATATTATAAAAACCCCCAAGATATAAAATTTATAGAAAAGTGATCAAATATATTTATATAAAATGATGCACATCTCTACTTTAGATATTGGGAACTAATTTTACACAGTTAAAGATAAGAATTGAGATGCATAAGTAGTCGAGAAAGATCCACAAGAGTTGTTCTACAAGATGGTTAAAACCATAGTGGTGGTTTTATATTCACCATGAAAGGAGATTTATTATTTGATAAGAATAATGGATCGTATGAGTATGTATTAAATTGAAGTAATCAAATATTGAAATGATTATATGAATTCATGAAAATAGATTCCATGTACCAAAATCAACTCAATATTATTGCAGTTTCTCTAATTGATGTAAAGTGAATGTAGAGTATTGTTGGAAACTATACATGGGTGATAAAATAATTGTAATTATATGGCTCAATTTTATATAAAAATTATAATACTCAAATCTATTTTGAATTACACTTGTAATATAATGTGTTTATGATCATTATATTAGGCATTGTATTTTAATTCAACATTTATAGGAAGGTTTTAATATGACAGAACCTGAAAGGGTTGATGAAACCAAATAATTCAAATAAGAAATATATGTTATATATATATATATATATATATCAATTTATGGATTAAATAAAACATTATAATCATATAAATTTCATTTGGTATGAAAATAATTTCCTATGTCTATAAGTGGATAGTGGGAGTGCCACAGTTTCTATTGTAAACATGATGATAACATATGGAAAACAGTTATTAGTCTTACTTTTAGTTAGGGATGGGTTGAAAGAAAATATATAAATATTTTCATAAGGTATCTTTCCATGTTCTAGGGAATAATATCCACTGAGGTAGATCTAATGATTTCTTATACTAAATCAAATTACATATACTGATAGTGTATTAGAACTATTTGAGAGAGAATTGTTTCCAATGTTACATGGCATAAATCTCTCTAATAAGACATATATGGTACATAAGAGGATATTAAAATAGTGACTAGAATTCCGTTCACATATGGGATTGAGCTTTCACATATTTCATGGTATTTACTAGATATTTTTAAAATATTATTTTTAGTAAAAAATATCTATTAATTCTAGAAGAACTATATGAGAAGTAGTCAGAACTATCCAACTTTACTTCAGAAAGTACAAGGGATTTGTAACTGATACTTGGAGAGTAAGGGATACTAGTTTTATAGGGACACAAAATAGACTTTATATGGATCAATATGATCGAATATCACATTTAGGATAAGGTAATGAGAAATAGAAGCTCAATTAAGCCAATGGTATCTATATCTACAAATGTAGAATACATTGCTACTTATACTATAACTAATATAGCATAAAATATGAAATTATTCATTCCAAATCATGAAATAATTATTTAGGAACTAACCAAAATGTAAATATTAAAAAATTGTAATATAAGAATATACTTTGTAATATTATCTCCCAGTGAGTCTGACTCAAGGAGGTGAAGTTATAGTTAACAAAGGAGCCATATAGAAAAATTTGGTAGGTCCAATGACTAAATATATATAACAAGTTGATCACTATTACATTCTATGTAGCACAAGTGTGAGTGTTGTAAATGTGAATACCCTAGATCCAATATGAAAAGTACTTTTTGATTACCATATCTTGTATATAGTGAGTTATTCAGGGTGTATAATTACCATAGTTTTTTTTGACAATTATGCACCCACTATTTACATGTTAGTGTTCTTAGATTATTTTCTGAATCAATAGGTTATAATAGATCATAGTTATAATGAGAACATCAATATACGATGAAATTATTCTTAAAAATATTTCCTATTGTCTAGATACATCATAATAATTGGAAAAAAATGATGTATGACTATTAAGTGATGGGGGCTCGAAAGCATTTAGACTTCTTCTCACACTACTAAAAAATGACTCTATTTCCACAAACATATTACAATGGTTTATTGAAACCATGTAAGTACCCCAATTCCCCATTCAGTATTGAGTACCAATTACCCTTCCTATTTTCATTTCATGATCCACCCCCTTCCCCTTTCCATTTCACATCGATCTCCTCCTTCCCCTTTCACAATTAAGCCCCTGATCTTTCATAGATCTCTCCCGACCATCACTGATGATCAAACCCCTCATCCTCTATAGATATCTTCTAAACATCACTCATGATCAATCACCTCATCCTCTACAGATGTCTACCAACCAATGCTCATGATCGATCCCCTTGTACTCTCTATGTCTATATCCAATCGGTGCTTCCCCTCTTCATGATCAAGCCCTCATCCTTTGAAGATCTTCTCTATCCAATTCTTCCTCTCTTCATGTAATCAAACAACTCAGTGGCTCTAGAAGTGTAATTTTACCATTATTCCTCATTCATTCTACCAACACACACTACTTTTTCATTTCAATTCCCCCTCCCCCCTGCTTCCTCTATAAACTCAATTGGTGGCAGTGCAAGTCGAATTTACTAGGGACATATAAATCTTCCCTCATGACACCTCCTTTTTATAGAGAATATCTACACAATTTAAATAAATCTATTTATTCACCTTTACCTACTGGTAATGAAAATTATTTTACTATAATCCCAAATTAGAGAAACTCTATCCCAAAATAAATTGATTGTATAACCAATTATTATGTTGGATATAAAATTATAGTGGTCATATTTTATTCAAAAATTCTTTTTATTTGAATATTTTTATGTGTCATTATTTTATTATTATGATAATAAAACACTCTCAATATTTAGTATTAGTTATTTTAAAATTTAAAAATGGATGAGGTGTATTTAGAATCATTGTTATTAAAGGAATGTGATGTAGTAAAAGGCACATGATTATTGGGGACACTATGTAAGGTTAAATCTTTGAAATTTCTATGTGATGTCACCTCACCTCACTGATTGTGAGGTGCTCTAGGGGTATCTCAAAACACCCCTTTCCATGGATCACGCCTCAACACACCTTTGAAAAAACTATATAGCATGTTTTATAATATTGAATCATTTATAAAGAATACTTATAGAATTTCATATGTTTAATAATTGTATCTGTTTCATTTAAACTTACTACAATTATTTTTATATTATAAAGAAGTGAAATTAAAAAAATCCTATAACAATAAACAGTTTTTAAAAGGGTGGTTTTTATAAATTAAATTTTAAAAATGAGAAACTTATTTATAAATAAGTATCAATATTAACATTGTGTTTTAATTAAACTATGTCCCACATATTATTCTATATTTTGGTTACAATGAGAAATAATTGGATATGGTCGATACCATACATAATCATTAACTACATTAATTTAGTAAAAAAAAGTTATTATCCATGTGATTTTTAATGAATTTTTTTCTAGATATTAATAAACCATGTATTGTTATCCACTCAATGATGGGTTCATGGTATTTTATTCGACTAGACTATATTATAGTTGATTAACCCCCATTTTTCTATTTATAATTGTTAATCCATAATATTGGGAGTGTGTTTATTTTGATGTGTTTTTTATGAATTAATTATTAATTTTATTTACAAATTAATGTTTTTAAAGATTATATTTATAGAATTTTTTTAAAACTGAAGATATAAGAATGTTTTTTTGGAATTTATTTTGTTACTTATTTGGGAGAAGTTAATTAATTTCCATAAGGTAATTTTATATTTTTTTTAATGATGTTTCTTTTATAAATGAAAATATAACACTTATGGTATTGAAAAAACCCAAGATATTGATTCCATTTATGTGAGATGATTTAAATGGGTTATTATAAAACATAGTATTGTTTTTTTGATGAAACTAGTTGAAAATATTTTGGTTTTTATAATTTTTGTTCTAATATTTTAATGAATTAAAATTCTACTAAATTTATATAACTGTAAATGAATAACATTTTATCTATAATATAGTAAATTTTTCATACTTATGAATTAATCAATAGTAAGGATAATAAATTAATGATCCTATATAGTAATCATATGAAGAATGATTAAGTTGCAATATTATTATTGACGATCGGCAATTTTACTAACAATTTGTTTATCAATATTATAATGGATAGAATTTGGATGTACAATATTGATTAGATTTCCAATGAGTTTCATAAGTATTTGGAATATTTTTTATGTATTTTATTTTCAATAGTAGTTCAGATGAAAGATTGACTTGATTCCCATGTTTTGATTTCATTGGAAGACAATGGTTAAATAATAAGGAATTGAGTTACCATATCACTAAAATAGGTTTTCCAAAAGAATATCTTGTTTAATATAAAAATTTTGAAAAATTTCATGTGGAGAATAACATTGATTTAGATAAAAGTATTGGAACAAAATATTTTATTTTCGATAGGTTTCCATTTTTTTCTTCATGTAGAACAGTAGAAGAAGAAATGAATTAGGGAACACATTTTTCATCTAATAAATATAAGGATGTTATTGAATGTGTTATAATGTTTATTGAATATTTAAATACATCAACATTCCAGTCAGGTGAATAAATTAACAAAATTTATTTTTTAATGTGATTGTATCATAAAAAAAATGTATGGATTTTGGAATATTGTAATTTACTATCTCCTTATCTTTTTGAGGAAATACTTACCTAATGATTCATGTATTCCTATAAAGGTTTATATGGATTAAAATTTGATTGAAAAATTTGGATTTCCAATTACTACAGTCCCCAAAGTCCCTAAAGATTATTATTTGTTCTGGATGGGAAATTCTAAGTTAAATGAGTGGAAACAATGTGGTATATCAATATGCAAGACTAATAAAGATGGTACTCGATCTTGTGTATTGTATAATTTGATGTAGTAATTTTCATTGATTCCCAGACCTTAGAAATTTTTTTATTTCATCAAAATGGGAAAGAATGTGAGATGGAATAAAGATTAATGAAATAGAGATAGTAATTATGAATATCATCAGATAGATGGTTTAGTATGGAATACAATTTATTGGTTATATCTTGAATTTGTATAGGACCAATATAATTTTAGATTGGGATTATCTTGTGATGGTTTCAACCCATTTCACCAGATGCATACTGCATATTACACATAGCCTATTTTCATTCATATTTATAATTTTCCATCATGCATGTGTACGAAAAACCCAATAATGTCACAAGTATATTGATTTATATACACAATAGACTAGGAAATGATATTGAAATATACTTGTAACCATTAATATATGAGTT
This sequence comes from Viscum album, assembly GCA_963277665.1. Taxonomy (NCBI): domain Eukaryota; kingdom Viridiplantae; phylum Streptophyta; class Magnoliopsida; order Santalales; family Viscaceae; genus Viscum; species Viscum album. Next base: position 62,099,808 of record OY728138.1, read on the forward strand.
GAATGAGATTTAGACCATCAGGGTTAAGACATATGATGCATTTAGAAATGATTACTTTATGCATCCTGAAATATTATTATAGACAATAAATGATTTCCATGATTACGCAATGAAGTTGGGTTGGAGTACACAGTGGGTATTTTACTTCCCTATTTGTATGAAAAATACACGTTCTGGGAGATTAAAGTTTTATAAAACATTTAATTTCAACATTTATTGGATATTTCTACAAATGGATTATCAGACCATAAAAATTCCAGATAATTTGAAAATTTGAGAGTGTTAGATAAAGTATATCACTGAATGTTAGGGGGTGATATCATTAAAGAAATTTAAGGTTTCAATTTTTTTTTTGGAAAGGTTCAGTAAAATTATATAAAGTTGAATAATATTCCATTGAATTCCAAAAAAGAGGATAAATAAAATTACATTCATCGAGTTTCCATATTGGTTATCAACTTTTCTACACCAATACTTGGACGTAATTTAAATTTATATTTTTTTGTGAACTGTTACTTTGAAATGATTTTAAATGTAATGGAAAAAAGATGATTTGTGATAAAATCATGATTTAATGGATTTGGGTATAGAATAAAGACTTTATTCTATGTTCATTAGTCAGAATCAGTGGAAAGTCCATTTTTTTCATTTTTTATGATAGATGCTGAGAAAATAAAATCTTCAAGTCTTGAAAAGTTTAATGTTCTATATGGTTAGTCAAGTAACATTTTGAAATTATTGAATACATGACATGTGCAACTAAAATAAATTAAAACCAATCAAAAACATGTCATGATTCATGAATTGATTCCTATTTCCATTCACCTTTTTCTATCACATAATTTCAGGATCACTATGATTAGATTATGTCACTTTTATTAAGTCATTTATGCTAAAATATTGAACATAAGTGTTGTGGAGAAACATTATAAAGACATACCAGACATTATTTCTAAATTGGAGAACATATTCCCTCCAACATTTTTCATATTTATGTTACATATGACCATGCATCTTCTAACAAAAGGTTTTTTTTGTGGTCCAATTTATAGTTTCTATATGTATCCAATAGAAATAATGATGTTTACATTGAAATATTATATGAGAAATAATAATAATCTCAAATAATATACTATGAAAGGATATTTATTACATTAATTCATTGATTTTTGTTTAGTGTACTTGGATAATGTCACTATGATATCTTATCAGCCAATGAAAATTAAAGATGAGATGTATGATTCCATTGATCCCACATTTCCATCACTACCCCAAACTAAAAGGATATCGGGATCATAGCATCATTTTTATTTGAATGAAACAAAATTATCTTTACACTTTTTTAATCACCATAAAAATTCTCTAAAATACCATAAATCAAAACATTAGTTAAAATCATGAAAATTTTTCCTTAAAACCCAAATATTTAAAACTTTTGAGATCAACCACAGGTTTCTCATAAAAATAATCCATTTTTTCAAACTGATGAAGGAAACCTAAATCATTCTCTAATCCAAATATCCAAAGAAATATTATAAAATACAAATTAATCATTTTTAAGGATACCCATTTATTTTTAAATCTACAAAACATTTACAAAAATATTTTTTTCATTTATTGAATAAAATATATTCCAAATAAACCACCACATGTTTTAAAAAATTCATGTAAACATCATTAAACAACATGAAACAAATTACTAAACATCATTGTAAAAGTATAATAGATATTAATTAAAATAATTTAACAAATTAAAATAATAAAAAAGATAAATTTATGATGTTTGAAAATAAAAACCGCATACTCATACAGAATAGGTAATGAAAAAAAAATAGAATTGTATTGAACATAATTTAAAAATATTAAATATACCTAGATATAGTTTAACTTTTCTCATTTATTTTTAAAATAGATTTATTTTATCTTTTAAATTAATGTTTAATGATAGTAAAAAAAAATAGAGTTTTCCAGTTCTTTTTTCCATTGGTTGGTGAAGAAATTTTTGGTTTATTATAATTTTATAGGTTAATTTCATATTAGGTTATAAATAATTAGTTTTTCAATTAACTGAATTAAAATTTTGCTCTCATGGGTGTTTGGTTTTAAAAAATTTAAACAAACTTGTTTTTTGAGTTATTTCTAAAACTCATTGAATTATTAAGTTATAATGGTGATGTTTTATCCCTTATGACTTGTTAAAATGATATTATATTTTTGTTTAATAATAGGAATCATCTAAAAGGATAATAATAAATAAGTGATCCATAAAGTATATTAATACTTTTGGGTGCACTTCAATGCCATATCAAGAATTTTTATAGGTAATATATTTTTTAACATTGAATATATATATATTTATTCCTTAATTTATGTTGAATTATCATAGAGAAGCGAGAATTGAATATTGATGGATGTGTTCTTAGAAAATCATTGTTTTTAAATAATATATAAAAGAAAGATGGAATCACTATGAATCGGGAAACATAGGAAAAAGTGTAAGACAATTTTTATATTTTTTGTTTTTTATGTTACATAAGTTCTAAATATTTATTTGGTTTCATTTAATTAGATTTATTTCATGTTCAAAAGAAGGAAATTTTAAAAGCTAATTATCTATTATATAACTAATTTTTAAAAAACTATTTACATCAATTAAAAATAAATTGAAGTATATATATGAACCATATACCAAAATTATTTGAATATTTCCTATATTATTTATACTGGTAGAAATCCTGGTTAATTTTGAATCTTACATCACACCTATATATTCCTCAAAGAAGTTTCACTTTTTTATAATTATTTTTACAAATACCGTGTTTTATTTTTTAAAGTATCTTTATATGGTGATATAAAAATAATGTGATATTTTTCATGATTCCCATTAATTGTAAGATAATTTTAAATTTCATACCTCATCCTAATTTATTTATCATGAAGTCCATTTTATATAATTTCTATGTAACAAATTTTACTTACTCAATTTCATTTTAATAGAAATCTTTCATAACAATAGTTTCTTTTATAAAATTTTAATATTGGATTTTTTTCTTATAGTATCAAGACTCTTTAATTTTTATATTCCCTTAACTATTGTTACAGCATGTCTTAAACTATTTCTATATTTATATTCATATATTTGGTATGTTTAAAATATCAAGAACTAATATCATACCATCTCTACTCTAAGCCCCATTTTCTTTTTTTTGTATCCAGTTCTCTAATGAAATATTTTGACTACTAATATTTGTATCTGATCTAGGTGTTTTATGAAAATATATAAATTTATCCATTTAATTGTAATGGTTTAATTTTTTTTTTAGTGAAAATATAGTTACAAATATTGAAATTGATATTTATTTTATTCAAGATAAATTTAGTTGTTGAATATGAAATCCACTAATATATAAAATATTATGTTATATTTGAGGTTTTAAATTGGTTTATCAGTGAACTATTTTTACTAAAATTTTTATTGTATAATCATTTGGGATGTTTCAATGGATTATTTTAATGAGAATTTATTATACACGGTTTCATTTACTATTATTAAATTTAATTGATTTGACTTTATTAATGTTCTGTTTTATAAGGCCATGAAAATCAATTAAAAAATATAGTCTAGAAAATTTAGTTTTTACCTCATATTCTATAAAAGACTAAATTATTGGATTGTGTATTTACATTCCATTAAAGATAATATACATTTAATTTTTTTATTTTTTGGTGTGTCTAATGATTTTAAACACCCTTTAACATAGTTGAACTTGATCTTGGTGTCTGTTTTCTAAAATAATTGTTTTCACTCAAGTAAATTTTAGTTTTCTTATATTTTATTAGTTTCATTCATGTTTTATATTATTAACTTTTTTATTATATACTAATATGGTAATACAATTTTATAGGATGGTCTAAAAGATGTATTAGATAAGTAACAAGACACATATAGACAATAAAATCATTAACATTAGGTCCTAGGTGACAAGTATAGTGGTAGAGTTTGTTGAAAACCATGAAAAAAACTATTCCATATAAATATTGGTGTTTAGGTATTGAATTTTCTAGTAATAATGAATTCATGGTTACTTCAGAATAGTTAAATTCCTCCATCGATAAAACAAAGAAATAAGTTTGAAAAGAGTATCAATAGAATAAAAGAAGGAAAAATGACCAATTGTTCAATGTAATATATGTTATTTGCTCTTCACTTTCACCATAGGGTGAAGTAATAGTTGATATATTCTTATCAATTGCGTATTATATTTATGAGTATGGGGATGATTATAAAAATATTTCTAGTTATGATAGTGTATATGATGGTTTTGATAGAGAGGATGTTAGTGGTGATAGGGATGTGGGTGGGGATGACGACGATGTTGGTGTTGATGGTGGTGGTTTTGGTGTCACACATGTTGATATCAGCATCGCTGATAATGAGGTTTCAAATTACACAATTGAGTGAAATTAATAATGTTTTATGTATTTACATATATATTTTAAATATTTATTATAGAATTATAATTTTATATGTTGTGTGTTATTTTGGGTATTTTTTGTTTGGATTTTGGTGAAAATGGTATTCTTCTAGTTCATTTTGGAAATATTTTGGTGCAAATGGTATGATTCTTGTGTATTTTGGCACTAATGTTGGATTTTAGTTGTGGACTAGTTTTGTTACTGCAACATTTTAAACAGTTTTTATATCAATTAAGTGCTTCTATTGTGATCGTGAGAATAGATATTAATTTACATGGTTAAACCATGTATGTATCAACTAATTGCAATGGTCTAAACTATTTTTGTAGCTATAAGTTTCCATTGTTTAAACCATGGTACTAGATTCCAATTTATATGGTTAAACCATTGATATACATAGATAATTATATGATTTAAACTATATATATTCATAGTATACTTCCATGGCTTAAACAGTGGATGTTAAAAACTGTATTGAAATTCCCTTAAAATCTATGGTTTAAAAAATCATGGACATACCAAATTGCCATAGTTTTTTAGCCTATGATAATGGTTCCAAACTATGAAAATTTATTCCTTTACTATTTGTTCCATGATGTTCACACTTTGTGATCTCAATAATAAGAGATAATGAGGACTGACCCTCCAATAGTAACATCATAAGTTTTGGGTGTCATCGCTTGGTCATATTTGTAAACATGTGTACAGGACTCTCAACTTGAGATCATTATTAGTATGTAACATTGGATTATTACCTTTGATTAAAGACAAAAACCATGGAATTTGTGTTTTGGTGAGGTGGTTTTCATTGGGTGTGTTATTATTTCTCGAGAATTCATTGAATGATCAAGATAGTTATTGTTACTTCTGAAAGGATGAGATGTCTCAGGCCCAGTTGACCAGGATAGTGGTACCTTTATTAAATCCATGGACATGGTTATTATATTTAAGTACATCTATCAAGGTTAATGAATAATAAGGTAGAAAAATATGATGATATAAATTTTTTGTCCTACTTTGTCAGATATTGTGAGATAAAAAGATAATTTTACATGACCTGTGTTTGTTGGAGGCTATCATTTCTATGACTATTCCTTAACTCCTTAGGTTCTATGTTGGGTTGCTAGAATCCCATTATGGTCAATGAATAATAATTAATGATACTGATATAATTCTATAGAGTGTCACATAAAAATCATATTTAGAAGCTTGGCCAACTCCAGTGAATCAGAGTTTAGGATATGGTGGGTCCCATGATGGTGGACGGGTAATCACCATGTTTATACAATCAGAAAAGAAATAAATAATTTAAATATTATTCAATCTTAGAATAATAGACATTTAATTTATTTTCATATTATATTAAAATGTTATCTAGAAAATATAATGAAAAATAGTTTCTGAGAAAACATTAAATATTTAATATTCAGGGATTCATTTAGTATTTATGCGAGATCTAAGTTGAGTTAATGACCAACATTTTATCACATAACATATTTTGTGTTAAAGGCATGTGAAAAAATATACATGATATTTATGAAATGTTTTAAGTGTTTTTTATGTCATTTTTGGGTATGTATAAAGGGTTAACTTATGTAAGGACCTAAATGAAATTTATAGAAGCTATAATCTAAGTATGAAATCTTTTTTAACACCCAAATTGTGAGTGAGAGGGGGTTTCCAAAATCATCTCTCTTCTCCCACTCTCTATGAATTTCAATAGATGTAAAGTGAAAGGAATAAAAAAATATTTCTCTATCTAAGTTCACGATTTATTATATTGATATCCTGTGATTGAGATGGAGTCGAAGAGCCACAAATTCTCTAGACCAGTAGCCATATTTCATAAGTTGATAATCAATCAAGCTATCAAAATGTGTGTGGATGATCTATAGGGTTCCATTCTTGATTATTTTGATTGAAGTTGTTAATGAGGAGTGAAAAATGATTCTGATCAAAATTAGATGAGGTATGACTTCAATTTCATGTTTCATTCTTAATTATTCATTCTTAATCAAATTTCACATAATTTTTGTATGAAAATAGTCTAGGTTGTAGAAAAATTTATGGTTCAAAAAAATTTCATACCTGAAATTTTTAATATACCATATTTCACACTTCCACCAAAGTCTTAGTTTACTTCATAACGACACCTAAAAATCCCCAAATAACCATAAAAGACCCAAAAACCCTAAAAGATCCAAAAAGACCCTAAAAACATGAATTCCCTAAAACCCACTAAAAACCAAAAAGACCCTAAAATCTCTAAAAAACCTTTACAACCATGAAACCCTCAAAACCCTAAAATAATAATAAACTGAGAAAACCTAAAATACCCTAAAAACATTAAAAGATAATAAACAAATAAATACCCAAAAAACGCCAAAAAAGAAACCCTAAAACACTAAAAAAACAAAAAAAAAATCCTAAAAACCCCTTGAAAACCCATAAAAACCCAAATAACCCCTAAAAACCTATAGACAATTAAAATATGAAATCCCCTAAAACCCTAAAGACTCTATAAAACCCACAAAACCCTTAGAAACCATAAAACCCTATAAACCCATTAACACCTAAAATCCCTTAAAAACCCCAAAGGACCCTTGAAACCCTAAAACCCCTAAAAACCCCAAAACCCTAAAAACCTAAAAAAACTAAAAACCCATAAAAACCTAAAAAACACTAAAAAACCTAAAAAACCTTGAAATAATAAAAACCCTTAAAACCCCTAAAAACCCCCCAAAACCCAAAAAAATTCTACGACCCCAGAAAACCTAAAAAAACCTGAAAACCATAAAAAACACTAAAAACCCATAAATCCCTAAAAATATATAAAGACACTGAAAATGAATAAAATTCCTAAATCCCTAAAAACCTAAAAAAACCCTAAAAACTTAGAAAGACCCTAAACCCCCTAAAAACCATAAAATCCCCCAAAATACTAAAAATACTAATAACCCTAAAAATCCTAAAAAACAATAATACCTACAAAATACACTAAAATCCTAAAACTCATTAATACCCTAAACCCCCTTAAAATTATAAAGCACCCTGAAAACCCTGAAACCCAAAAAAATAGAAACCGTACAACCCTAATAACCTTAAAAAAATAATAAACTCTTAAAAATAAAAAAAGTAATTAATAACCTTCAAACCTTAAAAACCCCTTAAAATTTATAACTCTAAAAACCTATGAACAATAAAAACACTAAAATACCCCTAAAAACCAAAAAACCAAAATAACCTAAACCTCCTAAAAACATGATAATCCCTAAAACCCCTAAAACCCCATAAAACCCTAAAATTTATAAATGACATAAAAACCCATAAAAACCCCCCTAAGTACCCAAAAAAATTAAACACCCTAAAATATACAAAAAAACCCAACCCCTCAATATTAAAACCCCCAAAGCCCCTAAAACCCCAAAACACCCTAACAACCCTAAAAACCCAAAAAATAAAATAAACCACTTAAAAAACATAAAATCCCTTAAAATCAAAATATAACCGTAAAAATACTAAAATCCCAAAAAACCTTATAAAACACTGTGTATCCACTAAAAACCATAAAACCCTAGGAAAATCATAAAAACCATAAAACACCTAAAAAAATTAGAAACCCTAAAACCATAAGAATACCTAAAACCATGAAAAAACCAAAAATACACATAAAAACAAAAAATAACCCAAACCCCCCAAAACATTAAAACACTAAAAACCTAAAAACCATGAAAAAACCCATAAAAACCATTAAAACCCTAAATCACTAAAACCCCTAAAAATCATAAAATCACTAAAAGCCCGTAAACCCCCTAAAAAACCTAAAACCCCCTATAATCCTATAAACCCCAAATCAATCCAAAAAAACCCAAAAAACCATAAAAAATCTAAAAAACCTAAAATACATTAAAATCCCTAAAACGTAAATAATACTTTCAACACCTTTAAAATAATTAAAAACTCTAATACCCATAAAAACCGTAAAAACCCTTGAAAATCATGGTAACCTCTAAAAAGCCTAAAACCCCACCCCCCCCCCCCCCCCCAACAAAACCAAAATACCCCTAAAATCCTTAAAACCCCTAAAACCCCTCAAAACAGTAAAAATACATAAAACCCCAAAAAACCCAACAAGATCCCTAGAAACCCTAAAAATCATTGAGAACCATAAAAACACTAAAGAATGCAAAAAATACATAAAAAACTAAAAAACGCCTAAAAAAACTAACAACCCTAAAACCTCAAAAAGCCTTAAAAATACGGAAAACACTAAAAACCCTTAAAACCTAGAAAACCCATAACAACATTAAAATTTAAAAAATACTTAAATCTTAAAAACCCTTTAAAAACACTAAAAACCCTGAAGACATCTGAAAACATAAAAACCCTGAAACACAAAAACTAGAAATCTCTAAAAAACATAAAACCCCAAAAAATATCTAATAATGAAAAAATACATAAATAACCATAAAAATCTATTAAAATATAAAAAGGCACTTAAAATTCTAAAAACTACTAAAAACATAAAAACCATAAAAACCCTTAAAACCCCTTAAAAACCTAAAAACTCTTAAAAATCCCCAAAAACTAAAAGACCCTAATACTAAAAAAACCCCATAAAACCCCTAAAATAGTAACCAAACCTAAAAACACTTAAATCCCTACAAAACTAAAAAACCTAAAAAATCACTAAAAATCTTAAAACCCTTAAAAATCATTAAAACCATGAAACCCTTAATGGTCCTAAAAACCATAAAACCCACTAAAAAACCTAAAACCCATAAAAACCTAAAATCTATATTTAACACCCTAAACCCTAATCCATATACCCTACACACAAAACACTAAACCCTACACCCTATTTCATAAACCATTAACCATAAACCAATACCCTATACTAAAAAACATACACCCTAAACCCTAAACCCAAAACCATAAACCATACCCTCTAAAGCATATGCCCTAAACCCTAAACCCTAATCCCACCACCCTATACCATATACCCTAACCTATAAACCCTAAAAACAAAACCCTAAACCCAATTGCCTATTTTATAAACCCTATCCATACCACCCAAAACACTAAACCCAGAACCCCATACCTTAAACCCTACACCATACACTGTACACCTTATACAGAACACCTTAAACCCTAAACCCTACACCCTAAACCCTATACCATAAATGATAAACCATACACCATAAACATTACACCCTAAAACCTATACCCTAAACCCAGAAAATCGAAACCCTACACCCAAAACCCTATACCCTACACACTAAAATCAAATCCTTATACCCTAAACCTTATAATCCACACCCAAAACTGTAATACCTACACCATAAAATCTTTACCCAATACCCTAAACCCTAAATCCTAAACCATAGACCATATAACCAACAAAATAAAACCTAAACCCAAAACCCTACACCATAAAACCAATACCCAACACACTAAACCCTAAAACATACACCCAATACCCTAAAACCTATACCTAATACCATAAACCCTACCCCCTAAACCCAATACCATGCACCCTAAAAACTAACACTATACCCTATATGATTCCACCTAAACGTTAAACCCTACACCCTCTACAAAACACCCATGAAACTAAAACCCACAATATGTAACCTATACCATAAAACCAAAACCCAAATCCATACACCCAAAACCCTATAGCCTACACCATAAATCCTAAACCCTACACTCTAAATCCTCATCTCTAAACCCAAAAACCTATACCATACACCCTAAACCCCAAACCCTACAAACTATAACTTTTACCCAATACCCTACACCCTAAACCATAAACCATATACACTAACCACATAAAAACATAAACTAACCCTAAAAACTCAAAAGAAATAAAAAAATTCCACAAACCCCTTAAAAAACCAAAAAACCCTAAAAAACTCTTAATAGCATTAAATGACACTAAAAACATTAAAAAACAATAAGTAACTCTAAAAATCCAAAAGACCAAAAATAACCCTAAAACCCCTAAAAACATTTAAAACCCTAAAAATAATAACAAAACCATTAAAAGATCTAAAATCCCTAAAAACCATAAAAAACGTAAACCCGCAAAATCCCCAAAACCACCAAAACCCTTAAAACCCAAAAATCACCACAACCCCCAAAAACAAAAAAAAAACGAAAAACCCTTAGAACACCTAAAAACTATAAAATATCCTTAAACCCCTAAAAAACCTAAAAACCCCAAATCCTCCCAAGTAATCCAAAAACCCCAAAACCCTAAAAAACAATAAAACCATGAAAACACTAAAAAACTAAAAACCCCTAAACCCCCTAAAACCCCTAAAAAATCATAAAATCCCTTTAAACCCATAATACCCAAAAAAATAAAAACCCCTAAAAAATCATTAAGGCCATAAAACCCCCCTAAAACCCATAAAACACTTAAAAACCCTAAACAACCCTAAAGACTAAAATGCCTAAAAACATTATTCACCCTAACATATATAAAACCCCTTAAATATCTAACCGAACCTAAAACCCCCTAAAGACCCTAAAACCCCTAAAAAACTCAAAAAACCCTAAGAAACCCTAAAAGACAAATATAAACTTTCAAAAAACCTTATCGACCACTTACAAATCCAAAAACACCAAAAAAAGCCTAATAAACCCTAAAACCTTGAAATCCCCTAAAAATCCAAAAAAAAATCTAAAAACCCTAAGAAACCCATAAAACCCTAAACCCTAAATGATAAAAAACCATAAAGACCCCAAAAGAACTTAAAAAACCCAAAAACCAAAAAAAACCCTAAAAAAACCTATAAACCCTACGAACACTTAAAACACACAAAACTCTAAGAAAATCTAAAAAACATTAAAACAGAAAAATCCCTATTAACCATAAAACCCATAAAATCAATTAAAAAAATCCAAAAAACCCCCTTAAAACCTATAAAACCCCTAAGAACCCCAAAAACCCAAAAAACTGTTAACCCCCACCCCCAAACCCACGAAAATCCAAATAAACTCCAAAACCCTTTTAAAAATAGTAAAACACTATATACCATAAATACCTAAAAGCCATAAAACCCTAAAAATCCCTTAAATAACCAAAGAAAACCTATGAACCATAAAAACCATTAAAAACAAAAAAAACATAAAACCCATTAAAATTCTAAAACTCTAAAAACCCCTAAAACACCTTGAAAACACTAAAAGACAATAAAACTACTAAAAACACTAAAAACATTAAAAGTTATAAAAACCTAAAACCCTAAAAATATCTAAAATCCCATAAAGGCCCTAGATACCCTAAAAACCCAAAACCCTACCCCCACAATAAATCCTAAAAACACCGAAAACCATATAACCCATAAAAACCCAATAAAACCATAAAACATTAATAGAAAACCTAAAAAACCGTAAAACAATCATAACAACCCTAAAAATATTAAAACTCCTAAAACCACTAAAAATTGAAAATCACAAAAGAAACCCTAAAAAACCCCTAAATACCTTAAACCCCCCGACACCCTAAATCCTTAAACCCCCTAAAAATTAAATAAAAAATCCAAAAACACTAAAAATCCCTAATAGACTCTAAAAAACACTATAACCCCCCAAACCATTAAAACCCTAAAAAACATAAAAACCATAAAAACCTATAAAACCCTTAACACCCATAAAACGCTAAAAACCTAAAAACTATTAAAAAATTAAGATAACTCATAAAAATAACAAAATCCATATAAAGATAAAAGACACTAAAACCCAAAAACCCATAAAAACCAAAAAACCCTAAAAAACACAAACACCCCAAACCCCTAAAAACCCCTAAAATCTCTAAAAGAAACCCTAAAAACGTAAATTCCTAAAATCCATTAATAACCTTAAAACCCAAATAAAACTCTTAATAGGACCTAAATGCTAAAAACCCCAATAAAACACATAACAGGACCAAAAATACCATAAACACCTTAAAACTAATTAAAACTCAAATAAACCGTAAAAACTCTAAAACACCCTAAAACCCTAGAAAACTTTAAAACCCTAAAACCCAATAAAAAGTAAAACCCCTAAAACCATTAAAACCCCAAAACCCTAAAAAACCTAAAAACTCTAAAAACCCTAAAACCCTAACATAATCCTAAAAACCCATAAAACCCAAAGAACTCCTAAAAAAATAAAATCCCTAAAAAACCCTAAAATGCCCTAAAAAGATATAAAAAATCATAAAAATCATGAAATCTCGAAATCCCTTAAAAAATATATAACCCTTTTACACTAAAAAACCCTAAAATGTTTAAAAATGATTAAAAACCCTAAAAATCCTAAAAACACAAAACCCATTAAAAAACCTAGATTTCTTAAAAGTAGTAAAAACTTGAAAAAATCTCTAACACCCTAAAAATCCAAAAAACCCAAAAAACCCAAAACACCTGTAAAAACCTTAAAAACCATAAAAATTTAAAAATAAACTATGTACGCTATAAAACATAAAAAGTATAAAACATCTGAAAAACCATCGATGGCCAAAAGACCCATAAAAACCCCTTGAAGTCCCTACAACCCCTAAAATCCCATTAAACTCCGAAAAAACAAAAACATAAAAACCCTAAAAACAATGAAGTACAAAACAACTCTAAACCCATAAAAATTTCTAAATAAACCTGAAAGCCCATAAAACCCATAAAACACCCCCAAAACCATAAAAAACCCTAAAATCCATAAAAATCCCTAAAACACTAAAAAAACATAAAAGACCCTACAAAACCTTAAAACCCCTAAAAACACTAAAAAACCCCAAAATACCAAAACAAATACCAAAAAATAAAATAAAACTACCCAAAAGATTCCAAATAACCATAAAACTCTAAAGGAGCATAAAAACTATAAAACTCTATAAACCACAAAGGACCATAAAAAACCTAAAAACCCTAAAAATATAAAAATCCCTAAAGGATCCTAAAAGTCCCTAGGACACCTAAATAGACACTTTAAACCCCTTAAAACCCTTAAGGACCCAAAAAACTACTAAAACCATAAAAGACCTTAAAAACTTTAAAAACCTCAAGAAATCTTATAAACTAAAATAGAGCCCAAAATACCCTAAAAACCATGAAGGAATCCTAAAAACTATAAAAACCTCGAAAAATGATCTAAACACATAAAACCCCTAAAACTTTAAAAGATACTAAAAACCGAAACAACCCAAAATCTTTAATATCCCCAAAACACACTGGAAGCCCTTTATCCTCTAAAAAACCTAGAAACCCTTAAAGGAACTAAAATTTTCTAAAAATACTAAAACACCCAAAAATTATAAAAAGATAAAAAATTTAAACCCCCTAAAACAACATGAACACCCAAAACAACATTAAAAACCATAAACACCCAAGAAGAACTTTAGATTACCCTAAAACCCTTAAAAATCCTAAAAAATCAAAACCATAAAACCCTAAAACCCCTTAAAATCCCTAAAATCCTAAAAAACCTAAAAATATAAAATCCTATAAAAAACCCCCCCATATAACCCCGCAAAACTCTAAAAACACTTAAATACCCAAAAAATTATTAAACACATAAAACCCCCTAAATCCTAAAAAAGCATTGAAAACCTTAAAGGCCAAAAAAACAAATACCATAAAATAACATAAAAACAATAAAATCCCTAAAGCCTAAAAATCTATAAAATACCAGTGAAACCTAACAATGCTACATAATTGGAATTTTACAATGCTAAAAACAACCTTTATCAGTAAGAGAGAAGAACTGACCACTAGAATGAGATTAAAATCCCTTATAATTTATTAGCACTGAAAAATGAGACATTTTAAGCACTTTTATTTAGCACCAATTAAGGGTACCTTTATTATAATTTTTAAAAGTGATGATAATTGACTAATTTTCCAGCGCTTTGGAAAGTGCGGATAAAGGACCCATTTATCAGTGCTTTTGAAAGCACTGATAAAGTGGTTGAGTACAATGCGTTATAATCGCACACTGTAGAACCATTACAATGTGTAGTAACAGTACACCATATAACTAGAAACACAACCATATAACAAAAAAATAAATTATAAATAATGAATTTAAATGAAATGAAATTTACAACACAAATACAATTAAAGACAATACATTGTATATATTTGAAACATTGGTTTATACAATTACATAAGTAAAAATTATTACATGAATTTAAAATCACCAATATTCCGTTTTGATTTGATCCTAACCCCAAATCATGATATTTTTGAATAAAAAACCCCCCTAAATAAAAGTAATGCACCTATATAAGAAAATTTTTATTATGTTAGTAATAATATAAAGAAATAAATTAACAAAAAGTGTAAATTTTAAACTAAACTTTGAGTCATATTGGGAACAATATATATCACATTGAGTTTTAATTGATTCTTATGCATCACAACATTTATTATTTGTGTTTTAGAATTATCTATGTGAAAATTAATTAAATAAGTAAAAGATAAATCCCCACAAGCGCAACCTAGTTGTTGTGTCATGTGGTGGTGTTTCGTAGGTCCCGATTTGGATCCTCCCTGTGCAAATTAGGTTGGTTTTCATTAGTATATTCCCCCTATCGTGACCTGTGTAATATGAATATTTATAAGATAAAAAAATAAGGTAATCAATTATGTAATAGTAGATAGAACGATGATAAAAAAATATTGGTTTGTTTGAACTACTTTTACAATGTTGTTAGGACAAATAATAGCCTATATAGCCTGAGAGGGGGGGTGTATCAGGGTATGCATATTCTTTTTCAAAGTTCTTCTTACCCCACTGGATCTTGAGCTCTTTTTTACAAGAGTCACTTTGTTTTCTCTTGTGTGTAAACTATGATCACTTCTTTACTTCTTTATCTAATGATGATGCTTTGAATGCAATTTAGGGAAGAAAATAGGAAGACACGTATATTTTTACTTCGTTCACCCTCACTGGGCTACGTTCAAGGAGTATACACCGACAAGTTTCCGGTCGTACCAAATTCCACTATTCTTCACTAGATGTGGATACAAAGTTCAGGCTAGATCACTTTTATGCCCAGGCTCACTGCCTTTACAAAGTTTAGGGTCAGCTCACTGCTTTCCCAGGGGTCTCTCCCTGTTTCTATCTCTCTGGCTCACTGCTGGTGGAGAGGATCTCCTTCTTCCTCTTCCTTCGCTCACTGCTCTGGAAAGGATCCACTCACAGTTTATAGACCTGTAGGTCTCTTCATTTGCATGAATGAATGCATCTTCTTCTGTATGTAGATGCTCTGTTGAAGTTCAACATTCATCCGTAGATGAATCTCTCTTTGCACCGAAGGTATCGAGAAAACTTCCAGCTTCCACGCAGCCCGAAAATCACTGCGGGCAATACACCTTACTTGGCGCACAAGTAAAACTCGGCGCGCAAGTATCGGCACACAAGTCACAACAGGCGTGAAAGTCCACCTCAGACACTTGTGCGACACAATCTTCCTCAAATACAAACTTGTTCGACACACTTCCTTTTACGCCCAAAACAACATTGGTGTGCAACTGCCAACCGGCGCACAACTTCTCATAGTGGCGCCAACTCCACCTACGCGACCACACACCACTTATGCGACCACCACACCTACGCGACGGGAGACCTGATTTCTCGAAGTGTTGAACTTCAGTTAAGAATGAAGAGGGGTGGTCCAGTATTTATAGGAAAATTGACCACCCTGCGCGACGACGCGCAAGTCACCTGCGCGACCCAGTCTCAACAGGCAAGTCTTCTATCCTCCTAGACACTTGCGCGACCAACTCCCAAACTTGCGCGAACCTGTTTCCATTGCCATATTTTGATCTAATGATATTGAAAAACATATGGCGTGCAAGTTTCCTATACTCCAAGTCCTCGACACTCAAGTCCCTTTGCGAAAAATAGTTTTCTTCATTTGTCAATTTTCAGGCCAAAAAATATGGCAAACACTGGAAAATGGTACCACCTTGTATCTGTTATTTTTGTACTGCCTCCAGATCATCCATTCCATTATCTACGTTCTTGAATCAAACATGGATCGTTGACCACAGTTCTTGAACTCGACATTCCACCATGAAATCCCCTTTGTCAACAAATTTTCATGTCATGGTTTGCATTGTCAACAATCACAACACATATGATTACTTTGTCAACAAACTCAATCACCTCAAAAATAAATCAATGATGCCTTGAGGGATATTTTCCCGACAATATCCCCCTTTGGGTTTGTTGAAAACTCTTCCATAAAAAATATGCATCATTAATTCTTCAGCCACCATTCGCCTTGTGTGATTCTGATAGCGATCAAGGATTCACTCAACACATACCCTAAGCCCACATGAGCAATGCTCGGCGTGGGAAACAAGAGTAAATGAAAATTTCATCAATGAATCACTTCATTTCTGACTCCCACTATTGACACAAAACTGATACCAATTTTTACTAAACTGATACCAATTTGTACTAAACTGATACCAATTGCTGAAGGACTTGTTGGAAGACCAATGTTTGGTCTGGAAATATTCTTACCACTCTCTAACACTACTCTTCTGCTTTTATCATGATCCTCAGCTGTCGTGATATCTATTCTTTAATCGATCACTTCTAGCATCGTCAAATTTAATACACTCCCCCTTTCTCATTGCTCTCCCCCTATCTGGCTGCTCCACCTGTCAGCTTCTCCCTGAATCAGCCATGATTTATGAAATTCCAACACTGTCTCCCCCTTGAATAATCACTGTTTTCTCCCCCTTTGTCAATGAACCCAAAGGTCATTCCTTTGCAGTCTGTAATAGAGTAAAGAACACATATCATCACTTTAGGGAAAACACATCATACCTCGGGGAGAGGGGGTGGGTGTTCCACATCCACACTATTTCAAGTGCGGGGATTCGAATGAACTCTGAGAGCCAGTCGATGCCTCTCAAAAGCTTCCTTGGGTAAGGCCTTTGTCAGAATGTATGCAACCTATAGCTCTGTAGGCACATACTCCAACTTCACAATTCCCTG
Source organism: Viscum album (assembly GCA_963277665.1). Lineage (NCBI taxonomy): Eukaryota > Viridiplantae > Streptophyta > Magnoliopsida > Santalales > Viscaceae > Viscum > Viscum album. Next base: position 62,117,286 of record OY728138.1, read on the forward strand.
CTCAACCTTCTCCTTGAGAAAATGATACTTTATCTCAATGTGCTTTGTCCTTGAGTGATGGATGGGATTTTTTCTGAGATTTATAGCACTTGAGTTATCACACTGGATTCTGATCGGAGACTTCACTTCAACTCCCATATATTCAAGATGGATCTTCATCCATAATAATTGTGTGCATGCTTGAGTGGCCGCAATATATTCAGCTTCTGCGGTGCTCAATGAAATACAATCCTGCTTCTTTTCCACCAAGATATAATCCAACTCCTGACATTGATTTTATGTCTTCTGCTGATCCGGCCTAGTCTTCATCAATATATCCCAATAAATCTTGTGTGAGATTTGTCATTATATGTCAAGACAAAGTCCACCGTTCCCTTGATATACCAAAGTATTCTTTTCACTGCAAGCATGTGGATTTCCTTGGGATTACTCGGATATTTTGCTACTTGGCATGTGGCGAATAAAATTTCAGGCCTTGTTGCAGTCAAGTATAGAAAGCTTCCAATAATCTGCCTTTATTCTATAATGTTCACTGCCTTTCCACCCTCATCTTTTGATAATTTTATCCGGGTAGCAACCAGAGTCTTCATATACTTGGAATTATCCATTCCAAATCTTTCCAAAACCCCCTTTACATATTCGGATTGAGAAATTAAGGTTCCATTCCTTCCCTATGTCACATGTAGACCAAAGAAAAACATCAGCTCACCAATCATAGACATTTCGAACTCATGGATTCAGAAATTTTTTTGCACTGTGCTTCATCTGATCCGCCAAATATTATGTCTTCTTCATAGACCAGCCTTATCATCCTTTCATTACTATTGTTGTTGAAATAGAGATTGTAATCAAATACATCATGCTAAAAACCATGCTTCTTCAAATACTGATATAGCCTTGAGTACCATGCTCTCGATGCTTGTTTTAGCCCATATAACGCCTTCTTCAGCTGAAAAACCTTGTTCTCATCCTCATGAATGATAAAACCATCTGTCTTATCGACATACACTTCTTCCTCTAGAATTCCATTCAAGAATGCTGATTTGACATCCATCTGGAACACTTTGATCTTCTGTTGCACTGCAATGGCTATGAATAATCTGATTTTCTCCAGCCTTTCAACTGGTGAAAATGTATCATCAACATTTATTCCATCTATCTGGGAGTATCCCTTGCACACTAGTCATGATTTGTTCCGAATCACTATTCCATATTCATTCATCTTGTTGTGATAGACCCATTTAGTCCTAATGACATTCTTGTCTGCTGGCCTCGAAACAATCTCCCACGTCTGATGGTTCTCAATCTGATTTAGATCTTCATTCATTGTATGAACCCAGTTTTTACCTCTAGCTGCATCATCAAAGCATTTTAGCTCAACCTGTGACAGTAATGATGTCTGTTGCAGTGATTTCATTCTTCTTGTCTAAACTGAAGCTCACTGCTCACTGATGATATTCTGCCTATGAATTTGAGATTGACTCTTTGGCTTTTGTGTAGATAAGAATTTTACTTCCTCGTACACACCATCAGTATCCTCTTCTGAATCATCTTCATCCACTTTTTCTATTCTTGAGTCTCTTACCACTTCCTCACTTTTAATAGAAACCTTTTCATTGTGTCGTTGTTCAATGACGTCATTTCTTTGAACATCCTTTGACAAATTTTGTTGACCCACTTTTGATTTTCTCTAGTAGCTTCTTGGTATCCTGAAAACTGTAAGCTAATACCACTTGTTAGAATAAAATAGATAAGCATGAGATGCATGATTATTTCTGCTTCTACCCATCATTCTTTCTTCCCTCGATAAGAAACACCTGAGCTGAGTCATCCAATTATTTATTTGATAGCCCTTTCTTCTGATTTTGTTATTGAATGCTCCCCCTATGTTATTCAACACTTCCTGGGGTTATGCCCACTGTTTAGACCCATAATAATTATTCTCATCATGCATCATTTATTCTAATATGTCACTCAACATCGATCCATTAACCAAATCTCTAAGTCTAATGAGTTGGAACTCGGTGTAGGAAACAAGAGATAAAGTTAATAACACAATCACTTCCTATGGTGCTCTGTTTCTCCCTTTCTCCTTCAACTTTGGTACCTGATTTGAATCAATTGAATCTCTGTAGCATATCAATTCTCCACTTTGCATCTTTAGATGCCACTTCCCCTTGGATCGTATCTCCCTAAACCTGAAACACATTAATCATCAGTTAATAGCATTTATATACATAGGGAGAGGGACAGTTCCATACTCCTCAAGATGAGGATTGTGGTTGATCTCGATGGTTCAACCCATTGATTCTTTCTTATAGAGCATCACACTCCTTCTTTGCTTCTTCTAGTTGCCTAGACAACTTCAACTGTTCTGGCCATATGACTAGGCACTCTTTACCCACATTCGGAGCTTTTATCTGATATGTAGATTCGGTAGACTTAGCCTTTCTCACCATTTGGGGTTTAAACCCACTAGTACACATTTCTATCTTTGACGTTCTACCAAAACTCCATTTTCCTTGATTATTTCTCTGAGCAGGAATCTCTTTTCTTTCCATCTTCCCTTGCTTCTTCCACCGTTACAAGGATCTTTCACCTTCCTTCACTTTTCTCTGTGGAACATGACCAGAAAATTTTTCAATACATTTTTTTTTCATCATTATTTTATCAGATGTCTGAGTCACCACACTCTTTTTCACTGGTGGTGAGTCCTCCATTGAACGTTCATTCTTCTTTATCAAAACTGGAGTGGATCTCCCCTTAATCTTCCAGGTTTTTTCACATTCTCTTTTTGAGAGCTGTTGTGAGTATGATAGAGGAGGTGACTGATACACCTTTCGTTCAGCTCCATGTGATTCCCCTGAGGCTCTAAGACTATTCTTCTTCTTACCACTTTGTCTCCCACTGTATAATTTCTCATTATGCATCACTGGAGTTGAGAATCTCCCTTTGAGTCCCTTTTCCTTTCCGATTTTCTTCTTACTGCAATGTCTTGCCAAATGCCCATAATTAGAACATATATAACATTTTCTATTAAAGGCATATCTCATTTCATCATATCTCATCTGAGATGTTGATGCAGTATGAGTTCTTCTTCTGACATTGATCTCCTGAGCTTCCTGACACATATTCATGGTGTGTCCCTTCTTCCACAATAATAGCATCTAATGAATGTTTTCCTCTGAGAGACTCTTCTATTGGATTTCACATGACGCTTCTTCTTATTCTTAGATTTATCAAATTTTATATTATCACAGCCTAAAATGTATTCCATAGCCTCTAAAAAAAATCTTGATGTGTGGCCATGAATCATGTAGAAATAGAACATGTCATCACTACTTCTTGTAACTGTCCTATTAGGCCTATCTTCAGCACCTATAGGATTTTCTCCACATCTGGAACTGCTCACAGCTATTTCCATATCATGTGTGGGAGGTGATTCATCAAATCCAATACCAGTTTTTCCCAAACTATATGGTCTTTGAGCTGAGAACATATTTTGTGGTTTCTCCTCAGAAATATCATACTTTCTTTTCATTTTATCATCAGCTTTCGAAGGACAATCGAATAGTAAGTGCAGTGCATCTTTCAACTTAGGTTTTCCTTGGTCTTTTGATATCTCCATTTCCTTTTTGGATTTTTATATATCTTCCTCCAATTATTGAATCTTATTAACTTTTGATTCAAGTTGAGAATTGAGTTCTTTTCTGAGATTCTTCCCGCTACTCAACTCATCTTCTAGTTCACGTGTTAGCTAATCCACCATGTTACACTGCTTTTTTACTTTCAATTTTTTCTCAGAAACAGATTTAGAGACAAATTCATTCTCTTGTTGTAGTTTTCGATTCTTTTGAACTTATTCAGACAACTGTGTTGCTAGATCATCTTTTCTATCTTTAAGATTCTGAACATCATCTAAATTTTTATTCTCTTCATAATCATCAGCCTTTTGTTTTCCTTTAATTTTATCCATCTTCTGTAGCTCTTCGTCATGTGAATCATTCTTCTCTGTTAGTTCAGTAACTATATCAATAAGACTTTGATTTAAGACTCTTAGCTTTTTGACCTCAATTTTCAATACTTTGATCTGGATATCTTTCGATTTTACTTCTTCATCCAACTTCCGGTCCACTTCCTTGGTCATGTTGACAACATCTACTAGTGGCCTCCTTCTTAAAACTTCATCATCATCAGTTGTTTCGGCATCACTTTGATGTTCATGTAATTCACTCATTCCAACATCTTGATTGAGTGAATCAATCTTTTCTCTATCAGATTCATCTAGGCCTTCCTTCAGTAAGCTGTTTAATTCTTTTAGTTGAATCACACTTTTCCCATAAACACTTCCACACTGAGGGATACCACCTAACTTCTGATTCTTATTTATGTTTTCCCCTTTTCCATATCACACTGAGATAAGTGGAGACCGATTCTTTGACCACATAGATCGACTATACCAAGTTAGAGCAAACAAATCTAATAACAACAACCTTCCCTCTGATACCAATTGTTAGGACCAATAGGGGCCTATATACCCTGAGAGGCAGGGGTGAATCAGGGTATGGATATTCTTTTTCAAAGTTCTTCCTACCCCACTGGATCTTGACCTCTTTATTACAAGAGTCACTTTGTTTTCTCTTGTGTGTAAACTATGATCACTTATTTACTTCTTTATCTAATGATGTTGCTTTGAATGCAATGCAGGGAAGAAAACAGGAAGACACATATATTTTTACTTGGTTCACCCTCACTGGGCTACGTCCAAGGAGTATACGCCGACAAGTTTCCGGTCGTACCAAATTCCACTATTCTTCACTAGATGTGGATACAAAGTTCGGGCTAGATCACTTCTATGCCCAGGCTCACTGCCTTTATAAAGATTAGGGTTAGCTCACTGCTTTCCCAAGGGTCACTCCCTGTTTCTCTCTCTCTGGATCACTGTCAGTGGAGAGGATCACCTTCTTCCTCTTCCTTCGTTCACTGCTCTGGAAAGGATCCACTCACAGTTTATAGACCTGTAGGTATCTTCATTTGCATGAAAGAATGCATCTTCTTCTGTATTTAGATTCTCTGTTGAAGTTCAACATTCATCTGTAGATGAATCTCTCTTTGCACCGAAGGTATCGGGAAAACTTCCAACTTCCACGCAGCCCAAAAATCACTGCTGGAAATAAAACATACTTGGCGCGCAAGTCAAACTCGGCGTGCAAGTATCGGCACACAAGTCACAACATGCGTGCAAGTAAACCTCAGACACTTGTGAGACACAATGTTCCTCAACTCCAAACTTGCGCGACACACTTCCTTTTACGCCCAAACCAACATTGGTGCGCAACTGCCAACCGGCGCGCAACTTCTCACAGTGGCGCGCAACTCCACCTGCGCGACCACACACCGCTTGCGCGACCACCACACCTGCGCGATGTGAGATCTGATTTCTCAAAGTGTTGAAATCCAGTTAAGAATGAAGAGGGGTGGTCCAGTATTTATAGGAAAATTGACCACCCTACGTGACGGCGCGCAAGTCACCTGCGCGACCTAGTCTCGGCACGCAAGTCTTCTGTCCTCCTAGACACTTGCGCGAACCTGTTTCCTTTGCCATATTTTGATCTTCTGATCTTGAAAAACATATGGCGCGCAAGTTTCCTATACTCCAAGTCCTCGGAGCTCAAGTCCCTTTGCCAAAAATAGTTTTCTTCATTTGTCGATTTTCAGGCCCAAAAATTTGGCAAACACTAGAAAACGACACCACCTTGAATCTGTTCTTTTTGTACCGCCTCCAGATCATCCATTCCATTATCGATGTTCTTGAATCAAACATGGATCGTTGACCATAGCTCTTGAACTCAACATTCCACCATGAAATCCCCTTTGTCAACAAATATTCATGTCATGGTTTTCATTGTCAACAATCACAACACATATGATTACTTTGTCAACAAACACAATCACCTCAAAAATACATCAATGATGCCTTGAGGGATTTTCCCAACAATATCCCCCTTTGGGTTTTTTGACAACTCTTCCATAAAAAATATGAACCATTAATTCTTCATCCACCATTCACCTTTTTCAATTCTGATAGCGATCAAGGATTTACTCAACACATACCCTAATCCCACATGAGCAATGCTCGGTGTGAGAAACAAGAGTAAATGAAAAGTTCATCAATGAATCACTTCATTTATGACTCCCACTGTTGACACAAAACCGATACCAATTTGTACTAAATTGATACCAATTTGTACTAAACTGATACCAATTACTGAAGGACTTGTTGGAAGACTAATGTTTGGTTTGGAAACATTCTTACCACTCTCCAGCACCACTCTTCTAATTTTATCACGATCCTCAGCTGTCATGATATCTATTCTTTGATCGATCACTTCTAGCATCGTCAGATTTAATACGCGCCCCCTTTCTCATTGCTCTCCCCCTATCTGACTGCTCTACCTGTCAGCTTCTCCCCGTATCAACCATGATTTATCATATTTCCACACTGTCTCCCCCTTGAATAATCACTGTTTTCTCCCCCTTTGTCAATGAGCCCAAAGGTCATTCCTTTGCAGTCTGTAACAGAGTAAAGAAAACATACCATCACTTTAGGGAAAAAAAATCATACCTCGGGGAGAGGGGGTGGGTGTTCCAAATACACACTATTTCAAGTGCGTGGATTCGACTGAACTCCCAGAGCCAGTCGATGCCTCTCAAAATCTTCCTTGGGTAAGGCCTTTGTCAGAATGTCTGCAACCTGTAGCTCTGTAGGCACATAATCCAACTTCACGATTCCCTGCTCAACCTTCTCCTTGAGAAAATAATAATTTATCTCAATGTGCTTTGTCCTTGAGTGATGGATAGGATTTTTGCTGAGTTTTATAGCACTTGAGTTATCACACTGGATTCCAATCAGAGACTTAACTTCAAATCCCATATCTTCAAGCTGGTGCTTCATCCACAATAATTGTGTGTATGCTTGAGTGGCTACAATATATTCAACTTCTGCGGTGGTCAATGAAATACAATCCTGCTTCTTTTCCACCAAGATATAATGCACCTCCTGACATTGATTTTATGTCATCTTCTGATTCGGCCCAGTCTTCATCTGTATATCCCTATAAATCTTGTCTGATATTTGTCAGTATATGTCAAGACAAAGTCCACCGTGCCCTTGATATAACAAAGTATTCTTTTCACTACAAGCATGTGGCTTTCCTTGGGATTACTCGGATATTTCGCTACTTGGCATGTGGCGAATACAATGTCAGGAATTGTTGCAGTCAAGTATAGAAAGCTTCCAATATTCTGCCTCTATTCTATAATGTTCACTACCTTTCCACCCTCATCTTTTGATAATTTCATTCGGGTAGCAACCGAAGTCTTCGTCTCTTTGGAATTATCCATTCCAAATCTTTCCAAACCCCACTTGACATATTCAGATTGAGAAATTAATGTTCCATTCCTTCCCTGTGTCACCTGTAGACCAAGGAAAAACATCAGCTCACCAATCATAGACATTTTGAACTCACGGATTCAGAAAACTGTTTGCAGTGTGCTTCATCTGATCTGCCAAATATTATGTCTTCTTCATATACTAGCCTCATAATCCTTTGATTACTATTGTTGTTGAAATAGAGATTGTAATCAAATCCATCATGCTAAAAACCATGATTCTTCAAATACTGATATAGCCTTGAGTACCATGCTCTCAGTGCTTGTTTTAGCCCATATAACGCCTTCTTCATCCAAAAAACCTTGTTCTCATCCTCATGAATGAGAAAACCATCTGGCTTCTCGACATACACTTCTTCCTCCAGAATTCCATTCAAGAAAGATGATTTGACATCCATCTGGAACACTTTGATCTTCTATTGCACTGCAATGGCTATGAATAATCTGATTGTCTCCAGCCTTTCAACTGGTGCAAATGTATCATCAAAATTTATTCCCTCTATCTGGGAGTATCCCTTGCACACTAGTCGTGATTTGTTCCGAATCACTATGCCATCTTCATTCATCTTGTTGTGATAGACCCATTTAGTCCCAATGAAATTCTTGTCTGTTGGCCTCGAAACAATCTCCCACGTCTGATGCTTCTCAATCTGATTTAGCTCTTAATTTATGGTCTGAACCCAGTTTTCACCTCTAGATGCATCATCAAAGCATTTCAGCTCAACCTATGACAGTAATGATGTCTGTTGCAGTGATTTCATTCTTCTTGTCTGAACTGAAGCTCACTGATCACTGATGATATTCTGCCTGTGAATTTGAGATTGACTCTTTGGATTTTGTGTAGATAAGAATTTTACTTCCTTGTACTCACCATCAGTATCCTTTTCTAAATCATCTTCCGCCACTTTTTCTCTTCCTGAGTCTCTTACCACTTCCTCACTTTTAACAGAAAACTTTTCATTGTGTCGTTGTTCACTGACGTCATTTCTTTGAATATCCTTTGAAAAATTTTGTTGACCCACTTTTGATTTTCTATAGCAGCTTCTTGGTATCCTGAAAATTGTTAGCTAATACCACATGTTAGAATAGAATATATAAGCATGAGATGCATGATTATTGCTGCTTCTACCCATCATTCTTTCTTCCCTCGATAGGAAACACCTTAGATGATACATCCAATTATTTCTTTGATGGCCCTTGCTTCTGATTTTGTTATTGAATGCTCCCCCTATGTTATTCAACAATTCCTAGGGTTATGCCCACTGTTTAGACCCATAAGAATTATTCACATCATGCATCATTTATTCTAATCTAGCACTCAGCATGGATCCATTAACCAAATCTATAAGTCTAATGAGTTGGAACTCGATGTAGGAAATAATAGATAAAGTTAATAACACAATCACTTCCTATTGTGCTCTGTTTCTCCCTTTCTCCTTAAAGTTTGGTACCTGATTTGATTCAATTGAATCTCTGTAGCATATCAATTCTCCACTTTGAATCTTTAGATGCCACTTCCCCTTAGATAGTGTCTACCTAAACCTGAAACACATTAATCATTAGTTAATAGCATTTATATACATAGGGAGAGGGGCAGTTCCATACTCCTCAAGATGAGGATTGTGGTTGATCCGGATGGGTAAACCCATTGATTATTTCTTGCAGAGCATCAAACTCCTTCTTTGCTTCTTCTAGTTGCCTAGCCAACTTGAACTGTTCTGGCCATATGACTAGGCATTCTTTACCCACATTCGGATCCTTTCTCTGATATATAGATTCGGTAGACTTATCCTTTCTCACCATTTGGGGTTTAAACCCACTAGTACACATTTCTATCTTTTACGTTCTACCAAAATTCCATTTTACTTGATTATTTCTCTGACTAGGAATCTATTTTCTTTCCATCTTCCCTTGCTTCTTCCACCGCTACAAGGATCTTTCACCTTCCTCCACTTTTCTCTGTGGAACATGACCAACAAATGTTTCAATACATTCTTTGTTCATCATTATTTTATGAGTCACCACACTCTTTTTCACTGGTGGTGAGTCCTCCCTTGAACATTCATTCTTCTTTATCATAACTGCAGTGGATCTCCCCTTAATCTTCCAGGTTTGTTCACATTCTCTTTTTGAGAGATGTTGTGAGTATGACAGAGGAGGTGACTGATACACCTTTCGTTCAGCTCAATGTGACTCCCCTAAGGCTCTAAGCCTATTCTTCTTCTTACCACTTTGTCTCCCACTGTAGAATTTCTCATTATGCATAACTGGAGTTGAGAATCTCCCTTTGAGTCCCTTTTCCTTTCTGACTTTCTTCTTACTACAATGTCTTACCAAATGCCCATAATTAGAACATATAAAACATTTTCCATTAAAGGAATATCTCATTTAATCATCTCTCATCTGAGATGTTGATGCAACATGAGTTCTTCTTCTGACATTGATCTCCTGAGCTTCCTGACACATATTCATGGTGTGTCCCTTTCTTCTATAATAATAGCATCTAATGAATGTTTTCCTCTGAGAGAATCTTCTATCGGATTTCACATGACGCTTCTTCTTATTCTTAGATTTATCAAATTTTATATTGTCACAGCCTGAAATGTATTCCAGAGCCTCTGAAAAAAATCTTGATGTGTGGACATGAATCAAGCATAAATAGCACATGTCATCACTACTTCTTCTAACTTTCCTCTTAGGCCTATCTCCAGCACCTATAGGATTTTCTCCACATCTGGAATTGTTCACAGCTATTTCCATATCATGTGTGGGAGGTGATTCATCAAATCCAATACTAGTTTTTCCCAAACTGTATGGTCTTTGAGCTGAGAACATATTTTGTTGTTTCTCCTCAGAAATCTCATACTTTATTTTCATTTTATCATCACCTTTTGAAGGACAATCGAATAGTAAGTGCATTGCATCTTTCAACTTAGGTTCTCCTTGATCTTTTGATATCTCCATTTCCTTCTTGAATTTTTATATATCTTCCTCTAATTGTTGAATCTTATTATCTTTTGATTCAAGTTGAGAATTGTGTTCTTTTATGAGATTCTTCCCGCTACTCAACTCATCTTCTAGTTCACGTGTTAGCTTATCCACCATGTTACACTGCTACTTTACTTTCAATTTTACCTCAGAAACAAATTCAAAGACAGATTCATTCTCTTGTTGTAGCTTTCGATTCTTCTGAACTTCTTCCGACAACTGTGTTGCTAAATCATCATTTCTAGCTTTGAGATTCTGAACATCATCTAAATTTTGATTCTCTTCATAATCATCGGCCTTTTGTTTTCCTTTCATTTTATCCATATTCTATAGCTCTTTGGCATGTAAATCATTATTCTCTGTTAGGTCAGTAACTATATCAATAAGCCTTTGATTTATGCCTCTTAGCTTGTTGACCTCAATTTCCAATACTTTGATCCAGATATCTTTAGATTTTACTTCTTCATCCAACTTCTGTTCCACTTCCTTGGTCATGTTGACAACATCTACTGGTGGTGTCCTTCTTGAAATTTCATCATCATCAGTTGTTCCGGCATCACTTTGATGTTCATGTACTTCACTCATTCCAACATCTTGATTGAGTGAATCAATCTTTTCCCTATCAGATTTATCCAGACCTTCCTTCAGTAAGCTGTTAAATTCTTTTAGTTGAATCACACTTTTCCCATAAACACTTCTACAATGAGGGATACCACCTGACTTCTGATTCTTATTTGATGTTTTTCCCTTTTCCATGGCACACCAAGATAAGAGGAGACCAATTATTTGACCACACAGATCGACTATACCAAGTCAGAGCAAAAAAATATGATAACAATAACCTTCCCTCTGATACCAATTTTTAGGACCAATAGGGGCCTATATACCCTGAGAGGGGGGGTGAATCAGGGTATGGATATTCTTTTTCAAAGTTCTTCCTACCCCACTGGATCTTGACCTCTTTATTACAAGAGTCACTTTGTTTTCTCTTGTGTGTAAACTATGATCACTTATTTACTTCTTTATCTAATGGTGATTCTTTGAATGAAATGAATGGAAGAAATCAGGAAGACACATATATTTTTACTTGGTTCACCCTCACTAGGATACGTCCAAGGAGTGTATGCTGACAAGTTTCCAGTCGTACCAAATTCCACTATTCTTCACTATATGTGGATACAAAGTTCAGGCTAGATCACTTCTATGCCCAGACTCACTGCCTTTACAAAGTTTAGGGTCAGCTCACTGCTTTCCCAAGGGTCACTCGCTGTTTCTCTCTCTCCGAATCACTGTCCGTGGAGAGGATCACCTTCTTCCTCTTCCTTCGCTCACTGCTCTGGAAAGGATCCACTCACAGTTTATAGACCTGTAGGTATCTTCATTTTCATGAAGGAATGCATCTTATTCTGTATGTAGATGCTCTGTTGAAGTTCAACTTTCATCCGTAGATGAATATCTCTTTGCATCGAAGGTATCGGGAAAACTTCCAGCTTCCATGAAGCCTGAAAATCACTGCTTGAAATAAACCTTACTTGGCGCGCAAGTCAAACTCGGCGCGCAAGTATCGGCGCACAAGTCACAACGGGCACGCAAGTACACCTCATACACTTGTGGGACACAATCTTCCTCAACTCAAAACTTGCGCGAAACACTTTCTTTTACGCCCAAACCAACATTGGTGCGCAACTGGAAACCGGTGCGCAACTTCTCACAGTGGCGCGCAACTCCACCTGCGCGACCACACACCACTTGCGCGACCACCACACCTGCGCGACGGGAGCTCTGATTTCTCAAAGTGTTGAACTCCGGTTAAGAATGAAGAGGGGTGGTCCAGTATTTATAGGAAAATTGACCACCCTGCGCAACAGCGCGCAAGTCACCTGCGCGACCCAGTCTCAGCGCTCAAGTCTTCTGTCCTCCTAGACACTTGCTTGACCAACTCCCAAACTTGCGAGAACCTGTTTCCATTGCCATATTTTGATCTTCTGATCTTAAAAAACATATGGCGCGCAAGTTTCCTATACTCTAAGTCCTCGGCACTCAAGTCCCTTTGCCATAAACAGTTTTCTTCATTTATCGATTTTCAAGCCCAAAAATTTGGCAAATACTGGAAAACGGAACCACCTTGAATCTATTCTTTTTGTACCGCCTCCAGATCATCCATTCCATTATCGACGTTCTTGAATCAAACATGGATCGTTGACCACAGATCTTGAACTCGACATTCCACCATGAAATCCCCTTTGTCAACAAATTTTCATGTCATGGTTTGCATTTTCAAAAATCACAACACATATGATTACTTTGTAAACAAACACAGTCACCTCAAAAATACTTCAATGATGCCTTGAGGGATTTTTTCCCAACAAATGTGATTCATGTTTTAAACAAAAATGACACTTATATATTGAGAAGGGACACCTGGAGTCATACCAGTCACACCATGTATAAGATTGAGGTGAAACTCATCCCTAACCATGTCAAATGACTTATTGATCATTTTCCTAAAGTATCAAAACAATACGAATGTGTTTTATCAGTTTTCAGTACATTAAATGACTTTTTTACAAAAATGTCATTTTAAACTGGAAAAACACACCTTGACTCAAACTGATCACATATTTTATTGGTTTTTTGTGAGACTAGTTATTCCACATCAAAATTTATTTCTGAATCATTGTACTATTTTTTAATAAAATCCAAGTGTGATTGATCTATTTTAAGTGAGTGACACTTTTTGAACTAAACAGTCAATTTTAAAGTGATAATAGACACTTTGAGTAATTCCAAAAACATCATGTATCATATTGAGGTGAAGTAAACTAATACAAATAAAAAATGAATTATGGATCATTTTATCAATGTATCAAATCAATTTGAATTCATTCTATCAATTTTGAGTAGGCTAGTTGTCCATTTTACTAAAATTGCTGTCTATTTTGAATAAAAATGAGCTCTTTGATTCATATTGGTCACACAATGTATTATATTGGTGTGAGGATTATTCCTACATGTATAAAATGACTTATTTATCATTTTCCTAAATTGTCAACATAATAATAATGTGTTTTCTTAGTTTTGAGTATGTCACTTATCTTTTTTAATAAAAAGTCATTTTAAACTGGAAACATTCAATTTGACTCCTACCAATCACATCAAGAATCAGTATGACATAAAACCAATTTCTACAGGTCACAAATGAATTATTAATTTTTTTAAAAAATTATCCATAAAATCTAATAGTTTTTTATCAGTTCATAGCGAGTGATACTTTTTGACCTAAAATTCCAATTTTAAACAATTAACGGACACATTGAGTCATATCAGGAACATCATTTATCAGATTGTGGTGTGGGTAATTCCTACACAAAAAATGACTTATTAATAGTTTACATAAAGTATCTAAACTTTAAAAATGTTTTTTATTGGTTTTGAGTAGGTTATTTTTCCATTTTACTAAAATTGATGTCAATTTTAAATAAAAAGATGCACCTGGAGTCAAACCGGCCACCCTGTGAATCATATTGAGGTGAGGATGATTCCTAAAATTATATAATGACATATGAATAATTTTCATAAATTATCAAAGTAATATGATTGTGTTTCATTGGTTTTGAGTATATTAGTTGTCTTTTTTACTAAAATGTCATTTGAAACTTGAGACACCCACTTTTACACCTACTTTTCTAAAATATTGATTTTATTCCGATAACAGACTTTTTGAATCATAACCATCATATCGTGTATCATATTGAGGTAAGTCTGATTCAAACACATCAAAAATAATTTATGTATCATTTCCATATAGTATCAAAACAATCCAAATGTGTTTTTTCGGTTTTGAGTAGGTTAGTTTTCAATTTCCCTAAAATTGATGTCAATTTTATATAAAACAACACCCTTGGAGTCATACGAGTCAAAATGTGGATTAGATTGAGGTTTGGATGATTCTTACATGTCTAAAATGACGTATGGATCATTTTCCTAAAGTATCAAAACATTATGAATTTGTTTTCTTGGTTTTGATTACATCACTTTTCCTTTTTTACTAAAATATCATTTTAATCTGAAAACACACACTTTGACTCTACTGATCACATCGTATTTTACTTTTATGTGAAAATAATTCCTACATGTCTCAAATTACTTGATAATCATGGTATTAAATTAATGAGAAAATTTGAGGATTTTTCATCTTTTTTCATTGAGTGACCCTTTTAAAACATAAATATCGATTTTAAACTGATAATTGACACTCTAGGTCATATCGGGAACATAATTTATCATATTGAGGTGTGGGTAATATATACATGATAGAAATTACTTAGGGATCATTTATCTAAAGTATCAAAATAATAAAAATGAGTTTTCCCATTTTGGAGTTGGTCAGTTGTCCATTGGAATACAATTGATGGAAATTTTAAATAAAAATATGTTCATGGAGTCATACTGGTCACATCATGCATTGTATTGAGGTGAGTATAATTCTAAAACATCTCAAATTAATTTTTGAATATTTTTAGAACGTATCAAAACAATATGAATTCATTTTCTCAGTTTTTAGGACATCACATTTTTTTACTAAAATTCCATTTTAAATGGGAAACCAAAACTTTGACTCATACTAATCACATAATATATCAGGTTTATATGAGATAGATTCGTACATGTCAAAAAATAATTATAGCACAATTACCTATATTATTATTAAAATAAGAGTACGGGTCATTAATTTTCAATGAGTTTCACTTTTTGTACTAAAATAAAGATTTTAAACTGATAACAGGTACATTGAGTCATAAGGGGAACATTGTGTATCTAATTGAGGAGAATTTGATTCGTACACATCAAAAATGACATATAGATCATCATAATAATTTATCAAAACAATTTGAATATCATTTATCGGTTTTGAGTATGTCAGTTTTCTTTTTTACTAAAAGTAATGTCAATTTTAAATAAAAATAATCACAAGGAGTCATACTAGTTTCACCTTTTGTCGGATGAAGGTGTTGATTCATACACATCCAAAAGTCTCAAAACAATCCTAATTGATAATGTTACAATAATTTCCATTGAAATTGTTTGTAAAAGAACCAAAACAGTATATTGAACTCATGTTATTAGTCAAAAAACCTATCTCGTTTTTGATGTAATAAAGAGTAGAGGAAGTTTATGAGCCCATTATATCACGATAATTCACCACAATGACCACATTAGATTCCTATACTATTATATATTTCAACAAGAAAATCTTTCTTGTGTAATAATGTTGAATCAATATAGAATATAAAAATATCTATGTAAAAAACTAAATAAGTATAAGAAAAAATGATAAGGAAAATAAATTACAATTAATAAATTAAATGATGACAAAATTTATTAAATATGTAGTGGGGATTCAGATTTACATGATAGTTGTGTGTATTATTGACACATTTACTTGTTTTCATTATCCTAGTTGTAGGCTCAATGTCCAATCTCTCATGAGCATTATAATGTTCGAACAAAACAACCCAACTCAAATAAAATAATCCACCTATATAAAAAATAATTATTATATGAGTAAGACTAAAAATAAATAAATAAAACATAAATATGAAAAAAAAACTCTAATTATATAGAAATTTATTTTTCTATGAAAATAATAATATTACCTCTATGATTGAGAATTGAATGGAACTTGAGGGATAATGATAAATGCCAACACTACAGGGGTGAAAAGGTTTAGAGGGAGAAGAAGTCTATGTGATTTTTTTGTGAAGAATGGAAAGAAATATATACATACAACCCCAACCGGAACAAAATAATTAACCTTTATAACGAACATAATTATTATACGGGTAATACTAAAAACAAATAAGTTAAACATTAACATGAAATAATACAATAATATAATGGTTAATGATTTTGTTGTGCAGACATCAATATTACCTATGTGATTGAGAAGAGATAATATCATTACTATTTCTACAGAGGGATGAAAGATATATTGAATTATTCTAAAATAAATGAACTATACAAGGAATAATAAAATTAAATCAACCTTTCATTATTAAATTTTTAATAAAATAAAGAAAGTATATTGTAACATTTACATTGCATCCCCCAAAGGGTTTTCATCACTCTCGTTTATTCTTTTGGGGGATTGTTAACATCATCATGTTCAGAAGACATTAACTGCATAGTAGTCAAAAATTTATTTTAGATTATGTTAATGCAGTAGAGAACATATAATATTATAGTGAAAACAAAGTATATTAAAAAAACTTTTACCATCTCATTGAACTATATTTATTTTTTAAATGTTTCAGGGATTTGGTTCCTCTATCAAGTTCCAAATCCCCTCTTTATGGTCCCATATAATATACAAGTCATTTTCAACATTAGGACCACTACAAACTGCTTATGATATCTCAATGAAAGGGCCATCCTCAGCTAAATTTCCATCTGACCTGACATTTTTTTTAGTCCCCAGAAGTTCAATCGACCAATTATTTATTATTGGATCTGATACATAAAATACTTTCAATACTTGTGATGTAATTATAAACAACTCTTCTTTCCCCTTATACACTGAAATTCACCTTAACGAAGACCATTTCATCAACTTTCACTTCAGTTATATTGTAAAAAAATTTGAATAAAAAATAAATCTACACTTGAAATGTTTTATAATCCAACTCTTATATCAATTTGATAATGGAAAAATATTACATATTTTCATAAATTGGATTTCTATCCATAAAATCATATTTGTGCATCTCTTTATTCATAAGCCTAAAACCACTATTTTTCATTGTGATACAGTCATCGTGTTCTTCTGTATAGAACATATAACCATTGATTATAAAACTAGTGTAAGATATAACATTTGAATTCATTCCCCTAGCTATCCACTGAAGTCATCTAACAATTGAATTCATATTTTTAGATAACAACTTAGAAATTTGATCTCATAACCATTCTATAAATGGTTGATTATGTGTTTCTGATATCCATCATTTAACCCTTGATGGATTAAAATATAAAATAATTTATTTGTGGGATATAATGTATAGATGAACATATTTACTATTATGTAAAATGTAAAGGTGCGGTTGATCCCACTCGAACAAGGTAATTTTAACAACATCTCTTTGAGAAATCCCATTAGCAATAAGGCATTCGATATAGTGAAACTTTGGGAGACTGATGTTGTCAACATATGATAGGTAACCAGTATAGAATTCAATAGCTACTTCAACAATATATCATTCTTCAATTCAACCTTTTGGCCGACTTCTATTATTGACATACCCTTTCAAAATATTCGCATACTATTCAATGGGGGTACATCCATCTATAATGAACATGACCATATATTTGAACATATATAACCAAGTGAACAATTAGGTGGACAATTATATTAAATAATGATAGTAGGAAGAACATATCTAATTCACAAAATATGATTATAACCTCGTTATTCCTGATTAGAAACATTAATGGGTCAATAATGTATTTACATATGGCTTTGAAAAAGAAGCTGAGTCTTGTTAATGTATTATGTACATTTTGTGGTAGAATGAAATGGAAATCAACATGCATAAATTCTTGCATCATAATGTGACATTCATATGATTTTAGTCCATGTAACATCAAATTAGTCATTGACATGAAATTCATGATATTTTTTGAATACCCCTTTGGAACTTTTACTATATTAAGGAAAAGGAAAATTTTCAATTTTTCCTATATAGATAGAGTATAATATACTGGAGTAAGAAAATTATACCATTAACCCTTCACCAGTGCTAAGTATCCTTTTATATTCCTTTCAATAAAGTCCAACCCAGCCTTGAGGCCATCTTTCATTTTTTGGGAAATGCTTGTAAAATTCCAAAAAAACTTTCAAATAAATTTTTTTTCTACAAGCATGAAATCAAGAAAATTTCCCCCATAAAAACAATTTCAATATGGTAGTTCAAAGAAAATTGAGCTCTTCTTCCAACCAAGTTTTGTAGAGATTTTCAAAAATGGATTATTGAAAATAGTTCAATATAATTTACTTTATTATACAATTGATCACCTGTTACTAGAGATAGTGTTGTACCTTTTTTAAAATTCCCATTTAATGCAATCATCATGGATTAGTATATATGTCATTAAGGTAAAAAAATCTGATTTCCTAAAATCAAATTCTTCAATGAATGTTTTAAATAAACTATGTATGTGTATTTTTCTGAAATGGGACACCCAAAAATTGCTTTAATTTTATTGCTAGATAAATTTCCAAAAGTGGGAAGTCAATTATCATCCCATTAAACATGGAAATAAATGTGAATTATTCACTTCTATGAGAATCATACATTGTAACACCTGTATCAGACATCAATTTTAGATGTTTGATCAATGGATCCAAATAGACATTAATATCATTATCAGGTTTCTTTGTTCAAGATATAATAAGATACAACCTAATGTTATTGTGCTTCATTCATAACCATGATGGAATATTATAATTTACCAACATGAATAGTTATTTATAGTGAGTAATACTATGTACACCAAAATGTTTTTTTCCATTTGTAGATAATGCAAGATGAATGTTTCTCAGATCATTTTTAAATTCAAGATACTCATAATAAATTTTCTTCCACTGAGAATAATCTGCTAGATGAAATAGTTTCCCATATTTCATTCTTGTATCTTAATTAAATGTAAATTTTATTGTGGTTTCCTAACATCTATATAGTCTTCTAAACCATGGAATTATATGAAAGTACAATATATATTTCAAAGGAATTGATTCATTTTTCTTGTATCAATTTATGCCACACATAGTAAATTTTATGAGTGAGTCATGGTCTATGTGAAAAAATATGCAATAATTTGGAAAATCATGTATTTTTTAAAGATAATTCCCATTGAGCACAATATTTTATTAGCATCATATGTTTTTCATGTTAGTTTATTTTATTTTGGTAGAATATCATTTAGGATACCAAGTAGTTTTGTAAAGCTGGTGTCACTCCATCCACTTCCATATTTCAAATTATATAACTTCAATACAGCTGACAACATTGTGTATTTAGTATAAAAAGTATAAAATAGTCTCTTGGAACAACTATTAATCTTCTAAAATAACTTTGGACAATCATGAGAGTCATCTTCCATTACGATTTTAATTTCTTCTTTGTGATCTCCATCATAATTTACACTTGTATTCATATCAAATAATCCATAAACTACAATATCATCCCAATATGTGTGCACGTTCTGTTATTCCACATGACTAGTCCAAAATTTATAGCTCTATTCTATTCTGCGACAAATAAAATTTTCTTCTAACACATATGGACTAATATTTCTCAAATAACAACAATGTAAACACAAATAAAGAATTTGAGAAGGGTCGTATACATGCTCTCTTGAAAGCATGATGAAATATTTAACTCCATATGCATACTCTTTTTTTAAAATGATTAGACGTCACATATTTTTTTATTCATATCCATTCTATTGGTTTCCTAAAATATTAATTTTTTATAATAAATAAATAAATACACATAAGATATTCATTATCAATGGTGAATGTTATAGAAAATTATGACATGAGTACCCATATTTGATTTTTTTTCAAATAATTGTAAAATTCTTTAATTAAAATGGGTAGTTGAATTGAAGAAAATAATTACTCTACTATGGTAGGTGTTATCATCTAAATTCATTTAAATGTGAAATTTAGACAACTGTCATGCCCATCAGCGCATCTCCCGAACATTTTTCATTTCATTTTTTTGTTTGAAACGAATCCTCCATTTCTTATGGACATGCCCCCATGTTGCTTGAAATACTCTAAATGGCAGTCATATGTAGCATAAACACTTCTCATAGTAGTACAAGGAATATAAAAGAGATATGGGATGATACTTAGGAAACAAAATACAATAACTATTTGGGAGATGAAACTGATGAGAATGACAGTTTTCTATAAAAGAGATGGGGGATGAGTCTCAAGCAACAAATTGTAATAATAACTATTGGTTAACACATATCAAGTCTTTATTATATCCCATAATCAAATGAAAGTATAATATATGAAATTAATGATTAATAATAAACCAAAATATGATAAAAAAGAATATTATACTCGCATTCTATCAAGAAGAGGATATAAAAATTTATTGATAAAACATTTTAATAAATAAAGAGTTATTTCATATAAATGAATGGTAATCAGAAACTAATAGGGTGGAACAAATTCATGTAGACCTAAAATAATGAATACATAAACATTATTTATAATATTTAGAATTTGATAGCCTCCATCAATTTTTTGAAGCACATGATGTAACAACCTAAGGAATTATTAAATTTAATATTAATGGTATACCAAATATTTGAAAGCATCTCAAGACTCTTGGGATGTCATATAAACACACCGACTCATCCCAAGGATTATAGGGTGGTTATTACATCATATATACCCATCTTAAGGATTATATAGAGGCTATATAATACAAATTGACCCATCCTTGAGATTCTTGGGAGGTCCACAAATAAGTTGGCATAGAGAAATAATACACATAAACAAGATATATAAAAAATGGAGAAAACACAGAAACCCCTGCAACATCTTTCCCATACACACTAGACTCTACCGAGATGGAATGACTCTTGTGAGGTCCCATATTATAAGTGGTATACCCTTACATCACTCAAAAATCTAAGAGGAATCACAAAATTAATAGATCAATAAAACATCACTCAATATCTTAATTCTCCACTACAAAATTTGAAAATAACTAGTCATTTTAATAATCCAGGAAGTAGTCTCATAGGATACCCAACCAACATTAAGGAAATTGATACATACAAAATTTTATAGAATATGTAAAATGGGATGGGACTTCTACCATATGGTTTAATCCACTACTTATCAAAAAAAATAAATCACGATTAATTAAAACTTTAAAAAAAATAAAATAGTATCTCACAAATAACATACTTTATTTCACAATAGCAATTGAGAAGGAATGAGATGCTCTTATATCCTGGGAGAGAAAAAGGGAAGTCTCATAGTATAGGTGTTTTGAAATATAAAAATTCAAGTATAAAAATAAATGATCTCCGTGGCCAAATATATAAAATAGATAACTCACCACACCCAAAGATAAAACAAATATTTCACCATGACTAGAAAATTAATGTTTTACACCCTATGTTTCCCAAGAGAAAGTAGAGAAAGATTTATGTTTGATAGAATGTAGAGAAATAATTACGTTCGATCCTTGTATTTGTTCAACCCATTAAACATTCGAGCCTCGTATTTGAGCCTTGGAATTGTTCAAGCCTTGATTCAAGCTTCGATTCACTAAGGAGGGCCAAGAGAGGTTGGATTCTATGGAAAGATTAGGATATTGCAAAGGGTTAATGACTAGTTAGGGTTTTTAAATAGATCGGGACACTTTTATGAGTACTAACAAAGATTCCTTTTTTTCGTGTATATTACTTAAGCACTGATAAATGATTTATAATTTTAATTTGAAATAATTTTTTTGTAAATATATATATATATATATTATAATATATATAAACATAAATATAGTAAATATTTTCTTTATTTAAATATATTAATTATAGTTTTATAATTATTTAAATATATAATTATTAATTTTAAAATATACAAATATTTTTTTTTAAAAATATTTATATCATTATATATATTTATATAATTATATATATAATAAATATATTTAACTATAAATATATTATATATATTCATTATTTATATAAATTTATTAAAATGTTAATAATTTTTAAAATATATAAATTTACTTATTTATAATTATATAAATTCATTTTTTTAAAAATAATAATAATTATTATTATATAAATATATAAATATAGTAAATTTCCATTTACAAATATATTCATTTAAAAATATTTTTTACAAATATTTTTTAACATAATTAATGAATATTTAATCCTAAGTGCATGCATGTTAAAATTGAGTGAATTTTAATAAATTAAAATTAAGTACACATTAACAATATTGAAAAAATGGATAAGTTCTTTGTGTGTGTGCATTCTATATAAAAATAGAAAATTTATGTATATGTAAAATCAATATAAAAAAGGTTTGATTTATGATAAATTGAACAATTATATGAAATTCAATTGTGTCCATTACTCTATAGAATTAATAAGTATTTTTAATACATATTAATTTTTAATTATAAACCTGTATTCACTAAATATAAAACTTTTTAATGTAAATAATAAATATTTTTTATTATATAAATAAGATATATATACATCCATATATATCTGTATATTTAATATATACTATTTATTAACACTATCAATAATTATCTAATTAATAAAATGTTTAATATTTTTCTCAATTTAAATATTTTTTATTTTTATTTATTTAAATTTCATTTTTCATATATCTATATATTTAATATATACTATTTATTAGTATTTAGAATTTATTTATAATATAATAAAATTTAATCATTTTTAGCAATAATTATTTGATTAATATTTTTTTAATATTTCTTTTAATCCACTCATTTTTATTTTTCATTTATTTAATTTTTTCATTTTATTTGGACCTTTATCGGTGCTAAAAAAGATATGATAAAAGATCCATTTATAAGAACTAAAAATAAAGTGTCGATAATGGGTACCCATTATCAGTGCCGAAAATAACGCACTATTTAAGAGTACCATTAATCGATGTTGAAAATAAATTACTGATAAAGGGTAACTTTTGTTAGTGCTAAAAATCTCGGAAAAAGGATATCTATTATTAGTGTTCAAAAAAATCATTGATAAAAGGTACAATTTATCAGTGCATTTTTGAGCACTGATAAACGTTCCCTTTATGAGAGACCTTTTTCTAGCACTGGTAAATGCCAGTGCTATTAAATACCTATTTTGTAGTAGTGTAAAAAACCCAAAAAACAAAAACTCTAAAACTCTAAAAAACCATGAAAACAATAAAGCCCCAAAAATCTATTAAAACCCCTTAGAAACCCAAAATGACACAAAAAAACCCAAAAACCTTGGAAAATGAAAAATACTCTAAAACCTTTAGAAACCTTAGAAGTCCCTAAAAACTCTATAATAACATTACATACCCTAAACAAATTATAAAATTACCAAAGGACTCTAAAATACCATAAAACCTGTTGAAAACACTAAAAATATCTAAAAATTCAAAAACCATAAAAGTATTAAAAAAACGTTTTAAAAGCCCTAAAATTAAAAAAAACCCTAAAACACACTAAAACCATAAAAATTCCATAAAAATTCTACTAACAAAAAAAATCCTATAATCATTAATAACCAACGAAATCACAAAAAACCCCTAAAAACGTTAAAAATCCTTATACCCAAAAAATACTAAATTCCCAAAAATCCTATAAACCCCTAAAAACCATTCAAAATCCATTAAAACCTAAAAAAATTAAAAAAACATAAAAAACATAAAATATCTAGAAGATCCTAAAAATACTTAGAGGGGTCTAAAAATGATAAAAAAGAAAAATCTAAAATACCCTAAAAACACTAAACCCCTAATAAATTTATAAAATCCTATAAAATTCTAAGGAAACCCAAATAATACCGTAGAACCAAGACAACTTTAAAAAGCCCTATAAAACACTATAATACCCTAAAATAACATTAATCCCCCTTAAAACCCTTAATATTTTAAAAATCCCCAAAAACCCTTAAAACACTTTCAAGAACCCTAAAAATCCTAATGGAACAATTAAAAACCCTAAATCCCAATCAATGCCTTGAAAAACAATAAAAACCCTAAAGAGACAATATAAACCATAAAACCCTAAAAACCCTAAAAACCCTAAAAACCCCCTAAAGACCCTAAAACCCCTAAAACCCCTCTAAATGACCTTAATGTCCCCTAAAAACCCTAAAACCCAAAAAACCCAACAAACACTAAAAACACCAAGAATACCAAAATAACTTTAAAAAGATTAATTTTTTTAAAAAAACCCTAAAAACCTAAACATACCTTAGATAACTAAAAACCCCTAAACAACCTAAAAACAATAAATCCCTAAAAACTCATAGAACCCCAAAAATACCTTAAAACCCAAAAAAACAATTAGAAACCCCTAAAACCAAAAAATCCATAAAAACAATAAAACCCATAAAACCATAAAACCATAAAACCCTAAAAAGCCTGATAACCATTGAAAATCCTAAAACACCTTTTAAAACCCTAAAAATAGTAAAAAGATGTAAAAACCCTAGAAAAGTGATAAAATCCCTAAAACCCTGGAAAAAACCTAAAACCCAAAAACACACATAAAAACTATTGAAAACACTATGAAAAACATAAAATCCCTCATAACACTAAACAAACCTAAAAACTGTAAGTCCCAAAACCTTAAAACCCGTAATACCCTTTAAACACACAAAAATAAAAAACCCCACCGAAAACCTTAAACTCCTAAAAACCTCTAAAATACCATAAAACCATAAAAACCCCTAAAACACTAAAAATATCAGAAAATTCAAAAACAACCCAAAAAAATGTAAAAACACTATAAAAACCAGAAAAATACCTTAAACAGACTAAAAAACCTAAAACCCCAAAGAACTGTGAAAACCATTTAGAATCATAAAACCCCATAAAAATAATACAAATCCATAAGAAACTCTAAAACCCAAAAATCTCTAAAAACACACAAAAAATCATAAAACCCCCCAAAAGCCTAAAAAACCCTACAAAACCGGAAAATCCCTAAAAACCCTATGAAAAACTTTAAACCCATCAAAATCCATAGACCCATTAAAACCATAAAACCATAAAAAAACGTAAAAAACCTAAAAAATTATTAAAAACCCATAAACCAAGAAAAACCTATAGAAACCCCAAAAACAAAAAATACCCTTAAACACCTAAAAATCCATAAAATCCCCAAAAATCTAAAAATTCTAAAAACCCATAATCATTAAATTGATCCTAAAATCCTATAGAACACTAAAGATCCAAAAAAATCCCCTAAGAACCATAAAAACTAGAAAAAACACTAAAAACTCTTAAAAACCTTAAAAAACATAAACCCTTAACACCCTATTACCCTAAAAATCCATTAAAACCCTGAGAAACCCTAAACACCCTAAAAACACCAAAGAAACTGTAAACCCTAAATAACCAAAAAGACTCGAGAAAAAAATATAAATCCTTAAAACACCTAAAACCCCATAAAAATAATAAACCCCTAATAACCTCAAGGAAAACCTAGAGAAACTCTATGAAAACCCACAAAACCCACAAAACCCTAAAATCTCAACCAAACCATTAAAAACCAATCAAAACCCCTTAAAACCCTTATAAAACCTTATGAGAAACTAAAAATCTAAAATAAATCTAATAAACCTAAAAAATATTAAATCATAACTCATTATTTTTTATTTCAAAGCACTTTTACAGAAAAGTGGGAAACTATCAAAGTTACAGGTACATAAGAATCAAACCTCATAAGAAATCATCACTCCATTCCAAATAAATTTGAAGAAGTTTGAGATTTTTTTCGTTGAAAACTTTCCATTCAATGGAGGTGACCTTCATGTATGGATTTTCCTTAATGAGACCCTCAATGAAAAGACCTATCTTATCCCAAGTATTCACATGTTCCACTAGACTGGTTTTACCCTCATTGAAGCCTCAGATCAAAATCCTATTTTGTTTATCAATGCATGACCATTTTTTATCACTCATATAAACCTTCATTGGTCTTTCATACATACTATGGGAATTATCCTTTGATATGTTGATCAATAAAGACTCTTCGACCTTTTATTCATTAGAGTGCATGAGGAAATCCACATTCTTCATACTAGCATTCGCTACATCAATAAAAGAAGATTCCAAAATATGAGATTCAATAGTCTTCTCACAAGGGGAGGCTTCCATCACATGCCTCATAGGACCATTGGACTTGCTCTAAGGAGAGTCTCCAGCAGCAGTCAACCCCTTTTTATGGGGCCTACCTTTACATGATGATCATGTGACTAGAGGACTAGGTTAGTTGGAGTAATCCTTCTGTCTCCATGGCTTCCGCACATGTTGGATAAACCCATCAGTATCCATAATAGTATTATTACCTTTCTTTGAAGATAAATGAAGATAATCCTCTACCAGTTCTGTTTCCTTAGATATAGAGGGCCACATTTCAGAAGTAGAGTCTTAATCCAATCCATCAAATGGGTTCCCAGTTTCAATGGTGGAAACGCTTTTTAAAGAGCCAGGCCTGCTCATTGGATTCAGTCTATCCCCCTGGGTAATTTACTACACATCCGGCCCTTGTGTACGTGTAGATGGGTTACCATTATAAGGCTTATGGGATTTAGTTTCTACACCATTAGAATTCACAAATTTTTCATAAGAGGGGTGTCTGCTACCAGCAGTCTCCAACCACTGCTTAAACTTGTTGTTATCCTTCCTGTAGCTCCCCAACAGTATTGGGGAAGGATGCTCATTCTAAACCACCATCCTTTCAATGTCTTTTGAACCAAGTGGGGGTTTCCGCCTATAATTTCATCCTAGTTAGATCCTGATGCAATCTGTAAAAAACATCTGCAACTGATGGGTTCAAGGTCGGAAGGCAAACCTTTTCACATGCTTCAACACATATCGGCTTAGCATGTACCTCCATAGGAGTGAAATGTAAATCCCTAATACAATGGTCCCTAGAATCATCCACCTATACTATAACCTTCTAGGATGTCATATGTTGACACACTAGGGCCGGATTCTTGGCCACGAACCTCATCCAATCAGACCATCAGTGACACAGTGATGACCGATGACCCAACCTCTTACATTGAGAATATAAATTGACCCACCATTCAAAAACAAATGTCTGTTTATAACGAAACTCTTCTCCTACTTCAATACAAAAAAAATCAACAGGCCTCCTTGAAAAATTCAATGCGACACAAATTTGAGGCAAAACATGATGAAAAATTGAAACGGTTCTTTTATCTGAGGAAAGAAAACATCCAATTATATTACCTACCATTCATATTATTGATAGATTCTGAAATGGAAGGGAACACTTTGGTAGATGAACCCAAATCTCCGTAGAATGAGAGTCGCGCTTCATGTGGAAATAATATGACCATAGAAAGAGGAAGAAACAACATCCATTGTAGAATCGAGGGGCTTTGGACCAGAAAGTGATAAAATCGCTCTCTGAAGAAAAACGAACTATAATATGCCTATTTT
This sequence comes from Viscum album, assembly GCA_963277665.1. Lineage (NCBI taxonomy): Eukaryota > Viridiplantae > Streptophyta > Magnoliopsida > Santalales > Viscaceae > Viscum > Viscum album. The sequence goes on from OY728138.1 coordinate 62,144,983, forward strand.
CCAAGATCCTAACTGTAGTATAGTTTTAAAGATTCCAAACATAAAAAACGAACCAGTTAAATTGATCCACTGAAGGACGCCAGAGTTTGAATGGGGAAATAAATGTCAGATCCTATAGTGATGAAGCCTCTGTGAATTCTAAAGATGAAATCGAGAGTTGCGTGTATCAATGGAAGAAAATTGGGACTTTAGCGTAGAGAGCTATGGGAGGAAAACGGGGGAATGACACAGGGTTAGAGAATGGGGAGAAGGAACGCGAACGAGACCCCTCAGAAGATATAGGGGGTCCCTCCCCCACCAAGAGGGGAGGGACCAGACCGACAACCATCACCATCTAGACCATGTCAGGAGGAAACGAATGGCGAGAGCGAGCCCTACATCATCCTAAAAAATATTAAAAAACACCTCAAACCCATTAAACCCCTTAAACCAATAATATATCCCTAAAAACCCTAAAAATCATAAAACCCCCTAAAAACCCTAAAAACCCATAAAAACATTAATAATATTAAAAATAAACTAAAAACATAAAAATAATCCTAAAACCCTATAAAACCCAAAAAACCCATAAAAATCTAAAAAACCCTTAAACCACATGAAAACAATAAAAGACCTTGAAAACCCTAAAAACAACAAAAGTCCCAAAAAATACCAAAATACATTAAAAACTAAAAAACACAAAAGACCAAAAAAACTGTACAAATACCAAAATAAAAATCCTAAAAACCTTAAATACCATAAATGGTACTAAAAACTGAAAATATAAAACGCCAAAAAATAATTAAAAATCCCTAAAAACAAACCAAAAACCATAAAACACCTAAAAAGCATTAAAGCCCATAAAATACCTAAAGAATCTTTTAAAACCACTGAAACATTTAAAAACCCATAAAACACTAAAAACCCTAAAACTCTAGAAAAACCTACAAGCCACTAAAAATTGTAATAATTACTCCCCCCAAAAAAATTACTAAAACCATCAAAAACCAAGAAAATCATAACATTCTTAAAAAATACCTACAAACAATAAAACCTCTAAAAACATGAAAACCCCTAAAATCCCTAAAATCCTAGTGAATACCCTAAAAACCTAGAAAATGTAAAAATCCCCAAAACCCCCTAAAACATTAAAAAAAATAAAAACTCAAATACCCCTTTAAACTCTGAAAAAACCATAAAAACCTAAAACCCATAAATCCCTTAAAAACATTAAAAACACTAAAAACCATAAAAACCATAAAGGACCCTAAAAAAACTAAAACCCATAAAAATACTAAAAGAAACTAAAACCCCTAAAACCCTAAATAGCCATAAAAACCTTAAAAAACCCCTAAAACACCCAAAAATACCTAAACCAATCCTAAAGACCCTAAAACCCCTAAAACCCAAAAAAAACCTAAAAACACAAAAAACAAAAAAACCTCATAAAAACCAAAAAAAATAAAAAAACCTAAGAAACCATAAAAATCCAAGTAAAACACTAAACACTGAAAAAACCATAAAGAACCCTAAAATACCTGAAAACCATGTAATACACTAAAACCCTAAAAAACCTAAAAAACTAAAAAACCATAAAAATAAAAAAACACTAAAATGATTTAAAAATATAAAAACACTAAAAACCCCTAAAACCCATTAAGAAACCAAAAACATATAAAATCCATATCAACCCCAAAGAAAACATAATAGAACCCTAATAAACTAAAAAAACATAATAATCCCTAAAACTCATACAAAAACCTAAAAATTCTTAAATATCCCACTACCCTTTAAAACCTTTAAAACCCTATAAACCCCCAAAAATTCCTTAAAACATTAACTACACTTAAACACTAATAAAAAACTGAAAAACCTAAAAGTCCTTCAACAACACTAAATCCGTAAAGACCCTAAAACACCAAGACACACTAAGAAAAAAGTAAAACCCTTAAAACCCCTAGATAACCCTAAAAACATAGAAAGATGAAATCACTTTTAAAACCATAAACCCCCTAGAAATCCCCCCCCAGACCCCTAAAGAAATCCTAAAAACCCTAAAACCAGAAAAAAAATCATAAACCCCTAAAATCGCTAAAACCCTAAAAAACCCTAAAATCCAAAATTACCTCAAAAACATCAAAAATAGTAAAAAACCTATGAAAAAAATAGTAAACCCCTAAAACACTAAAACCCCTAATACCCTAAAAACACGTAAAAACATTAAACCCCTAAAAAACAATAGAAACCCTAAAAACATCTATAAAACCCAAAACACCCTAAAAAAACTAAAATACCTAAAAGCCCCAAAACCCTAAAAACTCTATAAAGTCCCTAAAACCATTAGATAGACTAAAAATCCTAAAAACAAAAAAGAACCTAAAGAACCCTAATGAAAACCATAAAATACCTTCAATCTAATATAAATCCTTATAAATTCTTACCAAGACTGAAAAACAATTAAAAACCATTAAAACCATTAAAAACCCTAAAATCAATAAAAACCCCTTAAAACCCTATACCCCTAAAAATCATAAAAACCTATGAAGGAACCATATAAATATAAAAACCCCTTGAAAACCCAAAAATCCATAAAAATAGCTAACAAACACTGAAAATTTTAAAAACCCCAAAACCCTAAAATCCCTAAAAGAACACAATAAATTTAAAAAGACACTAAAAACCCAAAACCCTTAAAAACCTAACAACCCTAAAAAATCTAAAATTCCATAAAAAAATAAAAAATTTAAAACCCAAAACAACAATAATACCCATAAAAACCTTAAAAACCCTAACAAACCCCGAACAATCTAAAAAACCAAAAAATCTCTAAAACCATAAGAAAAAACCTAAAAATGCTTAAACCCCTAATAATTGTAAAAATACCCTAAAATAAAAAAAAACCCCTGAATCCCATAAAACCAGGTAAACCCCCCCCCCTCCCCCACCAAAAAAACTAAAACACCTAAATGTTACTAAAAATCGTACAACCCCCTAAAAATTTTAAAAACTCTAAAAACCCTACAAATCATAAAACCCCTAAAAAACCCAAAACAACATCAAAACCATAAAAATATTTAAAAAAGACCTACCCCCCCCCCCCCAATGCCACCAAAACCCTGAAAACACTAAGAAAAACCTGGAAAACCATAAAATCCCATAAAACCCTAAAAAAAATCAAAAAACCTAAAACCATAAATCCCCTCAAAACCCCAAAAATCGAAAAACCCCTAATAAACCAAAAAAAAATTAAATCCATAAAAACCCTAAACCCATAACAATACTAAAAACCCTTAAATATCTTAAAAACACTAAAAAACAAAAAACCCTAAAATCACTAAAAGACCATAAAAACCCTAAAAATGTAATGGGACCTAAAAACGTATAAAAAAATACCAGACCCTAAAACTGAAATACCACATAAAAACCAAAAAAACACTTGGAAACCTAAAAACCCTAAAACCCAAATAACCCTAATAGAACCCCAAAAACCCCAAAAAATACAAAAAACACAAAAAAACCAGAGAACCCCTAAAAACATAAAAACCCATATGAGAACCTAAAAATCCACAAAACCCCTAAAACTCCTTGAACATCCTTAAAACCCCAGAAAATCCTACAACCCTAAAAACTGTTCAACAATCATAAAAACCTTAAAAAACTATAAAAAATCATAAAAACCTTAAAAACCTAAAAATATAAAAACTCAAAATTATATATATAACCCTTAAAAACCCTAAAAACATAAAAATACACTAAAAAAACCACCTAAAACCCCTAAACTCCCCAAAACACCTAATATTCATAAAAATACTAAAATCCCAAAATTTGAAAAAACACTTAAATTTTAAAAGTCCAGAAAATCCCTAAAAATTTTAAAAAACCCTAAATCCCCGAGGAACCATTAAAAAACATTTTATACCATAAAAACCCCTAAAACCCTAAAAACTCTTAAAACTGAAAAAAACTAAGTTACCTTAAAAAAATCAAAACTGTTAAATGACCCTAAAAACATATAAAATTTCTAAAAATCGTTAAAATCCAACAAAACCCAAAAAACCCTACAAAACCCAAAAACCCTTAAATAACACCTAAAACCCAAAGAAACCCCAAAAAATAATAAAAACCAAAAAATCATGAGAAATCATAAAAAATCCTAAGAACCCCAAAATTATTTAAAACACTTAAAAGAATTGAAAAACCTCTACAACAATCCTAAAACCATAAGACACTAAAAACCCATAAAGACCGTGAAACCACTAAAAATACTAAAAACCCAAAGAACATTTAAAACCATAAAGACACCCAAACCCCTAAAAGTCCCTAAAAATAAAAAACCCATAAAACCCCTAAAAACCATAAGAACCATTAAAAAATATAAAAACTCTAAAAACCCTTAAAACTTCCAAAAATTTACTAAAACCCATAAAAAAGCCCCAAAAATACTCTAAAAACACAATAAATACTTAACAACATTAAAAATCCTAAAAACCCTAAGATGCCAAAAAATTCCTGAAAACACAAAAATGTCCTAGAAATCCATAAAAAACATATACCCATAAAAACCCTTAAAAGACCCTAAAAATTGTAAAACACCAAAAATCCCATAAAGACACCCTAAACCCCCTAAAACTTTAAAAACTCACAAAAAAATAAAATCCCATAAACCCCCTAAAGGACTTTAAAAATAGTAAAAACCACTAAAAACTACATAAACCCTAAAACCCCTAAAACACACTCAAAACCCTATAAATCCATAAAAGACAACTAAAAATCATTAAAACCTTATGAACACCCAAAAAACCCTAAAACCCAAGAAAAAACGTTGAAAACCCTTGAAAACACAAAAACCACAAAAACCCTTATAAACAATAAAATAATTAAAACATTAAAACCCCTAAAAATCCTACCAAATTTAAAAACCCTAAAATAACATAAATAACCTAAAACCCCTAAAACCCTGCAAGAAACCAAAAGTACCAAGAAACACCTAAAAGGATGAAAAAAATAAAAATCCTAAAATCCCTTGAAAACCCCTAAAAACTCTAAGAAATCATACACAGAAAGAGATGGCAGTTAAGTCCCCGGGTGCTATCCCTTTGCGATCCCCATCGTCGTCCCCCCCTCTTCCCGATGTATTTTCACTACTTCTCGGTGAAGTTGTTGATCTCTCGGTGGTTTGCGTGTGATCTCAACAGATCTTCTGGCTCTGTTTTAGATGTGGATGCTCTCTTCGACGAATTGGTGGGAAGGTCTGGCATTCTCAGTCGACCCCTTCGCAGTCAACGGGTAAGCGGTCAAAGTCAGCTCCAGATCTGAAGTCGTGCAGGTCTCTCTGTTTTCATGCTGCTATTAGGTGGATGCGATGGGCTTCCTGTCATCTGGATGGAGGTGTGCTTGACCCTTTTTTCAGGTACTCTTGTCAGATCTGGCTTCGGTCTCGACTCTTCGGGTCTCTTGGTGTTTGGTGGTTCTGCAATACGACCCGGTGGCTTCGTGTGGGAGGTATTTGGCCTTGCTTTGGTGATAGGTGGATGCGATGGGCTTTGTGACTTCTTGGTGGTGGCGTGCGCGGTCTTATGCTCAGTTCTGGGATTCTCGCTTTGACCGCGGTGGATCCTGCTGGATTTTCTGGTACCCCGATAGGTTAAGGTGGATACAGAGGGCGAAATTCCAGGTTTGTTTTTCCAGTTCCTCTTCCTTGTCCTTGAGTCTAGCTGCTGATGAAGGTTTGGTCATTCTGATATGTGTTATGTTGGACAACGGTTTTTTGAGTGTTGGTTGGATCGGTTATGAGTCGTTTCTGTTGCTGAATGATGAGTTTAAGGAGATTTGGATGTTGTGGAATGGGTATAAGATAAGGTGTTGGTGGTATTGTGTGGTTGGCTATGGCGGGATGCTGGAAGTCGTCTAGTCAGGAGGAGGGGGCTGCGAGATTCTGAGTTGCTGTATATTGTTTGTTGTTGGTTGTTGGTTTTTCTATAAGCTATTCCTGGTGTTTGTATGGTTTATGATTTGCTGGACGATGAGTTGCTGGGTTTTGGATACCACTATCTTTGAGGGCTAGAGTAGGCGAGTGCTGCTGGATGCTGGATGCTGTTGGATGCTGGAGCGGAAGCGGGATTCTGGGTGGTGTTTGTTGTTTGAAGGAGATGCTGGCTATTTGATGATGAGGTGTTGGATCCTGGATGTGGTATGGCTTGGATGTGAGAAAGCTTCTGTTAATGCTTCTAGTTATGGTTGTTCTATGTTGCTGGTTGTTGTTTGGTCGGGAGGTGTTGGATGCTGGATGTTTTGAGTTTGGATGCTGGTTGATGCTGGATGATGGTGGTGGCTGCTTGGATGTGTGTGTGTGTTTTTTTGTTTTTCTTTTTTTTTTCTTTTTTTTGCGGGAGTTGTAAGGGGTTTTCAGGTGTGGGTAGTTTGACACCTCCCCTCCCTTGTCTGTTGTCTCTTTTTTCATGCTAAAAAATTTGGGGGGGCCGGGAATAGCCCGAATCTCGCATCTTCCTTTCCCTAAAAACTCTAAAACCACTACAAGAACCTAAAACCCATAACGACCCCTAAAAGACCCTAAAATCCTATAAAACACCTAAAAAAACTTAAAAACAATAAAAAAAACTTAAAGAGCCTAAAAATACTAAATCCCCAAAAAACATAAAAACCTTGAAAAAAACAAAAATATAAAAACAATCGTAAAATCCAAAAAACCCTAAAAAACCTAAAAATTAAAAAACCCCTAAAAACCCATAAGAAACCAAAAAATCCCGGAAAACCATTAAAACTTATTAAACCCTTTAAAACAATAAAACCCAAAAAAACTATGAAAACATTAAAACCCAATAAAACCACAACCCCCCCCCCCCCAAACCCTAAACTCTAAATAAACTCTAAAAACTCAAAAAACACCCTTATTACCCTAAAACCTCCAAAAAAATACATAAAACCCCTAAAAAACTAGAAACATTAATTCCTTAAAAAATCTAAAACACTAAAAACCCCTTAGAAACCATAAACCCCCTAAAAACACTAAAAAGAAAAAAACGTGAAAATCCATAACAACAATGAAAATTTGAAAAACTCTAAAAACCACTAAAAACCCATTGAACACCCTAAAAATTATGAAAAACCCAAAAAGACGAAAAAACCCTAAAAAACATTGAAAAGCACTCAAAAATTCTAAAATCTTTAAAATCCCTAAAAATATTAAAATCCTAAAAAATATCTAAAATCCCTATAAAGCCTAAACCCTAAAACCCTCAAAAAACCCTAAAACCTCCAGAAAACTGTGAAAATCCCAATAAAACCATAAAACCATCAAAACCCTAAAAAGAAATAAAAACCCTAAAGCCCTTGAAAAAGCCCTAAAAATAATAAAAAAAAATCTAAAACCCTAATAACAATAGAAACCCTAAAAACCATCCAAACCCCTAAAACTCTAAAACAATTAAAACTTCTAAAAACACTAAAAATCCTAAAAACTTATAAAAATAAAAATAAAACCCCTTACTACCCTTAAACCCATAAATGGACCAAAATAACCCTGAAAACCCCCCAAAAATATCCTAAAACCCTTAAACACCGTAAAATGCTAAAACACCATAAAACCCCTTAAGACCCTAAAAACCTAACAAATGTAAGAAACCCTAAAGACTGTAAAACCCCTAAAAACCCTAAAAGTCCCTAGAAACTCTAAAAACCCCTAAAAACACCTAAAAACATAAAATTATCCAAAAAACTACTAAAACCCCTAAAAACCTAAAAACCCCTTAAAATCCCTATAAACAAAAAAAATATATAAAGCTACTAAAAATCCATGAAAACCCCTAAAATAACCTAAAATACCTGATAGACCCTAAAAAATAGAAAACCAATAAGAACCCCAAAAAATCCTCAAAAACCTTAAATAACCCAAAACACCTAAAATCTCTAAAAAATCCTAAAAACCATAAGACCCCAAAAAACCAAAAAACCCCACAAACACCTAAAATCCAACTTCTACAATGGCTATACTGGATACATGATCTCCTCTGTTTGGTCCACAATTAAATCCTCATATAAGGACATTATCTCTTAGTCAATTTGGGTTGTTTCAAAGCATTCCAATTTGAACTGTTGGATAACTCTGTGGCTCGACTTTCCTCTTGATGAAATCATGCGTGTAACTCAAGGCCTCCAACACATGTCCATTAAGGATCTCAACACAAGGATGATGGAGCTAGATGTAATTTTACAGTCGCACATCACTTCACAGATTTAGCATTACAGATACATTGATTTTGATACTATCATCTAGAAGCCGAATTTGATTGGTCCGCACACTACAAGGGAGTTCTATAATCACAATTTCCGGAAAGGTCTAGACTCCCCCTCATGGCTTCTGAAATTTAATTTCCAATTCATTCCCCCTAGACACTTCCTTCTTCTTTGGAGGATCTGGAGAAATTGGCTGCATGTGCATAGTCAGTTGGAAAGAGTTGGATGACATCTTGTTTCAGTCTTCAGCCTCTGTCTACGGGATGCTGAAAGTGTAAAACACCTATTTGTTGAATGCAACCTTGTGCATAGATTATGGAATCACATAAAAGATGTCTTTGGTATATGTTTTCCCTCTAGAACCTTTGTCCAAAGGATGATTTTTAATACAGAATTCAATTGCAGTGAGCAAATTCATAACCTTCTTCTTACTGCATCAGCAAAAACTATTGCCTTCTTATGGGCTGCGAGGAATTCTGCTATTTTCTAGAATAAATCATGTTCCATACATGAGGGTATTATTTCCATGCATAGTGCTGTTCTAATGGGTGGGTGTATCCAAGTAGGTACTATGAATAACTGCTTTAATGACCTTGTCACCCTCCGCACTCTTGGTGTTTCTGGCAGGGTTAAAATACCAATGTTGATGAAGTTCATCCAATGGATCGTAGAAATCCCGTCATGGATCAAAGTTAATGTGGATGGTGCGATAGTAGTTTCACCAGGTCCTTCATGCTGTGGTAGTGCTTTCCGCACCTGTCGAGGCTTTTTCAAGGGAATTTTTTATCATTTCATTGGGAATGGTTGTGCCTTTGAGGCAGAGCTCTGGGCTATCATCAAGGCCATACGTTTTGAAAACCAATTTGGGTGGATGCATCTCTGGTTCAAATCCAACTCGATGCTTGCGGTGGAGGCTCTTTGTCAAAATTCCAGAAAGGTTCCATGGCGGATTCTACCCCAATGGGTTGAATGTCTTAGCTTGTCCAAGAATATAACTCTCAGGATCACTCACGCATACAAGGAAGTTAATATGGTAGCTGATGTTCCTTCCAAAATGGCTATTGAAGAATGCTACTCGCGGTGGTCTTTTATTGCTTCTTCTTTTTATGAGTCCCATGTTGACTCTGACATGAAGGGTATTACACGTACTCGAATGTAAAAGTCCCCCCTATAATGCCTTTTACTTTTCCTTTATTGAGGCACCAAGCTCCATGCTTGGCCCGCGCCTTCCTTGACCTAAAAATCGTTAAAATTCTAAAAACCCAAAAGACCAGAAAAAACCTAAAACCCCCAAAAAACAACAAAAACCCTTAAAATCCATAAAAACCATAAATCCCCATAAACTCTTAAAAACCACTAAAAACCATAAAAACTCCTAAACCCCTAAAAACCATAAAACCCTAAAAACCTAAGAACCCATAAAAACCCTAAAAACCCTAAAAACCCTAAATACCCCCAAAATCCATAAAACACTAATAAGTGACCCTATAACCCCCCAAAACCCAAAAATATCATAACACCCTAAAAAAATTTAAAAGTCCCTAAAAACAGTTGAAACCCCTAAAAGACATTGAAACCCTACAAAACTCTATTGACTCTGAAAAACCAAAATCCCTCGAGTGACCCTTAAACAATAAAAACCCTAAAAGACCATAAACCCCCTAAAAACCCTAAAGAACCCTAAAAATAATAAAAATACCTTAAAAACACTAAAAAACCAAAAATACCTTAGAAGCTTATGAGATGTCACTGCTCTCTCCCGGGGTCTCTCTCTCGGTGTTGCGTTCTATTGCGATTCCTCATCGAAATGGAGTCTTTGCTTCAATGATCTACTAATTATTCCTTCCGACATCTGCCTCCTCTCCTTGTTGGAGTGGGAATCATGGTTTGGTTGGGCAGGTGTTCATCGTTTACAGTGGCTAGGGATCAGGATTCATGTGGCATGGCATTCTTCGTCGGATTCCTTGCGAGAGGGCATATCTTAGGGTTTTCTTCTAGTGGATAGGTTGTCTCAGTGGAGGGTGTGACTGGTCTTGGTGGATATGCAACATGATGGTCTAAATTTCTCGATAATCAGTGACGCAATGTATTTTCTAGACTAATTTTTAAAGGGCTTGTGTTAGGGTTCCCTTCTAGTGGATCGACCATCTTTGTGGTGGGCGTGACAAGTTTCGGCGGAGGTATGGAGCGATGGTCGTACTTTCTCGGTCATCAAAGATGTGGTGTTTTTGTCGGAATCCTTGAGAAAGGTTTGGAACTAGGGTCCCCTTCTGGTAGATCGACTATCTCAGTGGCGTGTAGGACTGGTTCGGTGCGATGTCTCGGTCGTTCAGTCCTCAAATATGCTTCCATATCTGATTCTGGGTGGGGTTTGATGGATCTTCAGGCTTCAAAATGAGTTACATTGGATATGGAGAGCATTGAAATGTATTTGTGGTGGCGATATTAGTTTTCTTGTTTGGGATTTCTATTCTCTTTGTCATCGGTTTGCGCAGAAGATGCAAGTTTGTGTTGCCGGTTCCTGAGATTCATCTTTGTTTTATGTTGTTGATGAAGGTCTGGTTAAGTGGTGCTATGTTTTAGTTTCTATGTTGGAATGTGGATTCCTGAGTTGTGTCTGGTTTGGTTGTGATTCATTGTTGGTGTTGGATTTTGATTTTATTGCGAGGTGCTGGGTGCTATCCAACCATGATGTGCGATTAATGGGTCGCTAGAGGGGTTGTCTAGTTTTGGGTTTTAACAAGGATTTATGGGTTCTACATATTGGTTTTAGGCATGGGTTCAGATGGTCTTGTGTTTTTGGCTGTGCCACTAGGTGTGAAATGCTTGAAGTTAACTGGTTAGGAGGTGATGTTTGCTGATATCTAAGTTGTTGGGTGATGGTTACTGGTTGGATGGGTTGTGATGAAGGTGATGCTTATGATTTTGATGCTGGTGGTTCTGTGTTGCTAGTAGTGGATCTTATTGGCCAAGAGGCAATGGATGATGTAAACTATGTTGTGAGATGCTGGTTGCTGATTGGCTAGGAGGTGCTGATGGATATAACTTTGAATTTCTTTTATGTCTAGTTATTTGTGTGCTTTTTGTGTTTTGTGGGGGGGGTTTTGTGTCTCTTGGGGGTGTATAGGGTTTTTGGGTGTGGGTTTATTGACCCCTCCACTCCCATTATTGCTTTGTATTTTTTATAATAAATTTTGGGGGGCCAAGAATAGCCTAGTCCAGAGCATACTTTGCCCTAAAATACCTTAAATGACCCAAAACACATAGAAAACCATGAAGGACCCAACAAAAAATGAAGGACACTAAAACTATTAAAAACAAAAAAGGACAATAAAACAATAAAAAACTCTTTAAACCCTAAAAACCCCAAAACACGAAAAAACATTAAAATTTCTTAAAATTCTCTAAAAATATTAAAAAACTCGAAACCCCTAAATACCAAAAAAATCTAAAAAACCCCAAAAATCCTAAAAACGCTAAGAAACGTAAAAACCATAAAAAAAATAAAATCCCAAAATCCATTAAACTACCCATAAAACCCTAAAACATAATCACCCTAAAAACGTTAAAAACATTATAGGCCCTAAAAACCCTCTGAAACCCTAAAAAACATTAAAATTTCCTAAAAAATATAAAAACCTTAAAATCCCTAATGCACACTAAAAATACTGAAAACCATAACATCCTTGGGAAAAAATCTTACAAAACCATACAATTATAAGAACCATAAATGCCTAAAAAAACTATAAACACCACTAAAAATACCCTAAAAACCTTAAAAGATCCTAAAATCCCTATATCTAAAAATGTCCTTAAAACCTAAAAAACCCTAAAGAAACTAAATACTATAAAAACATTAAAGACACTAAAATTACTAAAAGACCATAATGTACCCTAAAACCCCAAAAACTATCTAAATGCAAAAAATATCTTTAATGGACCCTAAAACCCCTAAAATAAAATAAAACCTTAAAAAACCTAAAGTTACATAAAACCCTAAAAACCTAAAAAACCATCAGGTACTTGAAAGCATGAAAACCCTAAATGACTCTAAAAACATTTAATAACCCTAAAGGACCCTAGAACTTATAAAAAAAACTAAAGGATACTAAAAATGTAGAAAAGATCCTAGATGACCCTAAAAACTGAGGGAAAAATATTTAAAACCACTAAACCCCCAAAAAACCTCATATACCATAAAAAACCAATAAAACTAAATAAACATAAATATAATAAAAGAAAATAAAACCATTAAAATGAAAAAAATACTCTAAAAGATCTGTAAAATATTAATATACCCTAAATACACTAAAAATCCTTCAAACCCTAAAAGAACTTGAAAAATCCAAAAAACCACCGAAAAAAGCCTAAAAACATATAAAAACTCTAAAAATTGCTAAAAACCTTAAAAAACCGAAACCCCAAAAAACCCATAGAACCATGAAGCCATTAAAGAATTTGAAAACCCCTAAAAATGCTTAAAGGACCCTAAAACCCCACTAACGAATCTAAAATTCTTAAAAACCCTAAATGACACAAAAATCCAAAAAAACCCTAAATGATCCAAAAAACAAAGAAAACCCTAAAACCCCCTAAAAACCTTAAAAGACCCTAAAACCATAAAAAACTAAATGGTACCTAAATCTATAAAATACATAACTATCCTTAAAACCCCCTAAAACCATAGAATACCTAAAAAAACAAAAAAACATAAGAGGCCGAAAAACCTAAAAAACATAAAAAGGTGATAAAACTTTTAAAAACTAGAAACCATGAGGACACTAAAAGATCCAAAACCCCATAAAAATTGTTTAAACCTTTAAAACCCAAAAAATATTTAAAAACCCTTAAAATCCATAAATCCATAAAAACCATAAAAATGTTAAAAAACACCTAAAAACCTAAGGATCCTAAAAACATTTAACCCCCTAAACCCCCTAAAAATCCATTTTAAAACCTAAAAACCATAATTACCCTATAAACCCTAAAAATCCTAACACCCTTAAAACCTTAAAGGACTTTAACCCCCCCCCCCCCCACCCAAAGCCAAAACCCCACGAAAAACCACTAAAAACATAAAAACATAAAAATAAACCTAAAACCCCTTAAAAAATGAAAAAACCCTAAATCTCAAAACAAACCTACCTCCAACCCCAAACTCTCCCAAAACCCTAAATATGGTAAAAACCGCAAAAACGCTTAAAAACCTAAAAACACTAAAATCCTTAAAATCACTAAGACCCCATGAAACCCTAAAAATTATAAATGACACTAAAGCCCCTAAAAAGGCATAAAACGTAACATTTTGTTTTGAAAACAACACAAAAAAACCTAAAAACCCTAAAATCTTTAAAAGATTAAAAACCCATAAAACCTTAAATTCCCTAAAAATCATCAAAAACCCAAACCCTAGAAAACCTAAAAACCTCTAAAATCTATAAGAGAACCCTAAAAACACTAAAAACCCTTTAAAACCCTCAAACCCAAAAAAATCCTGAAAACCCCATTAACCAGCCAAACCCTAATTACCAAAAAAAATCAAAACACATAAACCCATAATTGAATCTAAAATGACGTTAAAAACAATAAAAAACAATAAAAAACATTACAAACCATAACAATTTTTTAAAACTATAAACAACCATAAAAAACCCAAAAAAAACTAGAAACCCCTAAAAACCATGAAACCCTTAAATGCCATTAAAAACCATAAAACTCTAAAAACCCCTAAACTCCATAAACCATTAAAACCCTTAAAAACACTATGAAACATGAAAACACCTAAAAACCTAATTGAACTTGGTAAACTCTAAAACCTTAAAGATCCTAAGACCCCTAAAAAATATTAACAAACTTTAATTAAAAAAAACTAAAATCCCTAAAAATCTAAAAAAATTAAAAAAAACTTATAAAAACAGTATAAACTCCAAAACCCTATGTTGATCGTAAACGACATTTAAAATTCCAAAAAAATCCATAAAATCCTAAAAACCATAAACATCCATGAAAACCTCTAAAAACCATAAGAAATCCCAAAAACCCTAAAAATTGTAAAACCCCAAAACCCCTAAAACCCCTAAAAACATATATAAACCATAAAACCCTAAACCCTTAACAAACCCAAAAATTCTAAAAAACCACCTCATACAGTTAAAAACCATACAACCCTCACAAACCCAAATAGCCCTAAAAACCCTAAAAACCCTAAAAACACCTAAAACCCATAAACCCCTAGAAGAATCTAAAAACACTAAATCCCCTAGAAACATTTAAACCCCTAAAATACCTAATAGACCATAAAAACCGTAAACGATCCCAAAAGAACCTAAATAACAATATAAATCCCCTAAGAACCTTAAAACCATTAAACTACCTAAAACCCATAAAACCCCTTAAAACCCATGAAAACCATAGATACAACCAAATAAACCAAAAAAACACTAAATACCCTAAGAAACCCTAAAAATACTAAAACTATATGAGAAAACCATAAAAACCAAAAAACCCCTATAACCCCCATAAAACCCCTAAAATCACTAAAAACCATAAAAGCCCTAAAAACTCATTAAAACATTAAAATACAAAAAAAGCTGCAAGAGGTCACAAAAACCCCTAAAAAACCTAAAACCCATAAAAACATTAAAAACCCTAAAAATACCAAAAAAGAACTTACCCCCCATAAATCCTTAAAAGGATCTCAATCCTCTAAAAACACTAAAAATCCTAAAAACCCATAAAAACCCAAAAACCCAAAATATCCTAAAAACCCTAAAACATTCAAAAATATACAAAACCTAAAAAAATCCCTAAATAGTTTATAAACCATAATTACCTTAAAAAACCCTAAAAATCCTTCAAATACATTAAATCCCTAAAAAACACTAAAAATCCAAAAAAACCAAAAAATTCTAAAAACCCTAAAAACCCAATAAGAAACTCTAAAAACCATAAAAACCAAAAAAAAACCCTAACCCCCCTAAAACCCATAAAATACCCTAAAAACATAAAAATTATGAAAACCTAAGTAACCAAAAAAATCTAATGAAACCCCAAAACCCCCTAAAAACCATTGAAAATCCCAAAACCCCTAAAAACCCCAAAATAACCCAAATACCCTCAGAACCCTAAAAATTATTAAAACCCCTTAAAATTATTAGAGGCCCTTAAATACCCTAAAAATCCTAAAAAATCCAAAAATCTAAATAATCCTAAAACTCTAAAAATCCTTAAAAGCTAAAAAAACATTAAAACATAAAAAATTCTAAAAATTCTAAAATACTCTAAAAATACTGAAAACCCTAAAATCCTTAAAATACCCTAAAACCACTAAAAACCCAAAACACATAAGAAATCCAAAAGAACATAAAAAATAAAATCATCCTAACCTCTAAAAGCCCTAAAATACCTAAAATCCCCTAAAACCTTAAAAACAATTAAAAATACACCATAAATACAAGAAACTCTAAATATATAAAAAATCTAAAAACACAAAAAAAATCCTACAAAAACTATCAAAAACCCAGAGAACACCTCAGAAACCATAAAAACTAAATAACCTAAAAATTTACATAAAAACTGGAACATTTAAAATCCTAAAATTCCCCTAAATCCCTAGAAACCCAAAAAACCCTAAAAATACTAGGAACCCCTAAAACCCGTAAGAAAACCTTAAGACCCTCAAAACTCCTAAAACCACTAAAAACCCTAAAACCCTGAAAAAACTAAAAACTATAAATCCCTAAAAACCCTAAAAAAACCTAAAAACCAAGAACCCTTAAAAACTCTAGAAACCCTAAAAACCATAAACCCCTAAAAACCCTAAAACTCTTAAAACATTGAATGGCCCTAAAAAACCTCAAAACCATAAAACCACCAAAAGACCCTAAAATAATAAAAAAACTAAAAATCATAAAAGACCCTAAATAGCCAAATAAAAAACCTAAAATACCCTAAAAACCTAAAATCTAAAAAAACCTAAAAACCCTAAAAACCACAAAAAACACTAAAATCCCTTAAACCCCTAAAAAACCTAAAGACCATAAAACGCCCTAAAACTCCTAAAAATTCCTAAAACCCATAAAACCACTAAAAATTGAAAAGACCCTAAGACAATCCTAAATAAAATAAACATTAAAAAAAACTCAAATACCTAAAAACACTAACAATTTTGAGAAACCAAAACCCCCTAAAACACTAAAAAACTAAGAACCGTTGAAATAAAAAAAAAACCAAAAAAAAACCAAAAGACCTTTAAACCCCATGAAAACCCCTAAAAATCCATAAAAACACTAAAAACCCTGTAAACAATAAATAACCTAAATATCCCCATAGAACCCCTAAAAAATATAAAAACTCAAAAACTCCCTAAAAACAATAAGAAACCTAAAACCCCTTAAAAATTCATGGAAAAACATCAAAACCATAAAACCTTAAAACCCTAAAACACCTAAAAATCTATATGAACACATAAAACACTAAAAGATATAAAAATATCAGAAAACCCTAAGAAACCTAAACCACTAAATGTTTAAAAATTCGCTAAAAATCCCTAAAACCCCTAAAACACTAAAAATCCTAAAACCCTAAAACTCCTAAAAAATCCTAAAACCCTTAAAAACCCTAAAAACCAAAAACAAAAAACCCCTAAAATCCTTAATAAACCAAAAAACCAAAAAACACATAAAATACCTAAAACAGAAAAAAAAACCATAAAACCCCTAAAAACCCAAAAATCCATAAAAACTATAAAACCCTAAAACCCCTAAAAACCCTAAACCCATACCAATCCAAAAATCCCTAAAACCCTAAAACCCTAAAAACACTAAAAACCCTAAAAAACCCTAAAACCCTATAAAAACACTTAAATCCCTAATCACCCTAAAACCCCTAGAAATAATAAAAAATCTAGAAACACATAATAATCCATAAAAAATCCCAAAATACATAAACCCCTTATATTTTTAAAAATCCGCCACCCTAAAAATCTAAAAAAAATC
The DNA here is from genome assembly GCA_963277665.1 of Viscum album. Classification (NCBI taxonomy): domain Eukaryota; kingdom Viridiplantae; phylum Streptophyta; class Magnoliopsida; order Santalales; family Viscaceae; genus Viscum; species Viscum album. Next base: position 62,162,211 of record OY728138.1, read on the forward strand.
GCTAAAAACCCCTTATAAATTCTAAAACCCACTAAAAAGACAGAAAATACCCCTAAACCCACAAATAACTCTAAAAACCCTTAGAATCCCTTAAAACCTATTAAAACCTTAATAACACTATATAACCTTAAAATTATAAAACCAATTAAAAACCATAGAAACCCTTAAAGATCCTAAAAAAATTAAAACCATAGAAAACCCGAAAATTCTTAAAACCTTTTAAAACCCTTAAAACATTGAAAAACCAAGAAATACACCAAAAACAAAATAAATACTAATCAACTATTTAAAAGCCTAAAAACCAAATAACCCTACAAACCCACTAATTAAACTAAAAACCATAAAAACACTATAAAACTAAAATTCCCTAAAACCACATTCATATAAATTAAAAACCTGAAAACCATAAAAACCCAAAATAAGATTAATCACCTAAAAACCATAAGTACACTAAAACATTAAAAGACACTAAAATACCTAAAAACCCTAAAAACAAAAAAACCCCAAAGAAACCCTGAAAAGCCTTTAGAAAACCTAAAACCTTTAAAACCCTAAAATCCCAAAACCCTAAAAGACCATAAAAACTATAAAAGTCCCTGAAACCCTTAAAACCCTAAAATTCACTGAAAAAAACCCAAAAAACCAAAAGATAATAAAATACCCTTAAAACCCATAACATAGTCTATAAAACCTAAAAACACCTAAAGGAACCTAAAACCTTAAATAACCCAAAAGACCCAAAAATACCATAAAACCCCTAAAGGACCTTAAAGACCTAAAAGGTCCCTAAAAACCTAAAAAATAAATAAAAACCATAAAACACTAGAGAAACCTAAAAACCCTAAAAACATAGAAATCCTAAAATACCCTAAAGAACCCCAAAACCCAATAAATACCATAAAAACCTCTAAAAACCTAATTGACACAAAAAACCCAAAAAAAACTCTAAACCCCCCAAAACCTATAAAATATCAAAAAATGCCTAAAAATAATAAAAGTACCTAAAACAATAAACCCTAAAAGTCCCTAAAACCACTAAAATCCTAAAAACACTAAAAATAATAAAAGACCCTAAGATTCCCTAAAAACATTGAGAGACCCTAAAACTATAAAAAAACTAAAACCATAAAAGAAATTAAAATTACCCTAAAACCTTAAAAACCCAAAAAACCCTAAAAAGTCATGAAACAATAAAAAACCATTAAACCATTAAATCCCCCTCAAAAAAACCCATAAAACCCATAAATCACAAAACATAAAATCCCTTAAAGACCCTAAAATCCACCAAAAACATGTTTAAATCACCAAAATCTATAAAACCAGGAAGGCTCTTAAAATACCAAAAACCCAAAAAAAACCCAACAAGACCCTAAAACCACAAAATATCTTGAAAACCTCTCCAAACCCAAAAAGACCATAAATACCCTAAAACCCCTTAAAACACCAAAAAACCCAAAACTCTAAAGGATATTAATACCCTAAAATCCAAAAAAACCAAAAAACCCCTAAAAGACTTTCAAAACTCAAAAGCCCTTAAACCACTTGAAGGAACCCTAAAAGCCTAAAAAACACCAAGAAAACCCTAAAACACACTAGAATACCAAAAACACAAAATAAATTTTCAAAATCTCAAAAAAAAACTAAATATCCTAAAACCCCAGAACACCCCTTAGAAACCTAAAGGAACTATAACAACCACAAGTAACTCTAAAAACCCTAATGGAACTGTTAAACCATTAAAAACCCAAAAAACACTACAAACCATAAAAGTCACAAAAAATCATAAAACCATAAATCCCTAAAATACCCTAAAAAACCAAAATATCTTAAATACCTATAAAACTCCTTAAAACCCATAAAAACTAAAAATGCTAAAAACTATAAAAACCATAGTTCACTGAAACCCCAAGAAAACCCTAAAACCCCTCAAAGAGACAAAAAAATACTAAAACCTATAAAAGATCATAAAACACCCCAAAAGACCCTAAGAGACCATAAAATGTATAAAAACCTAAAAAACATAAAAAAAAATAAAGTACAAAAAATTAAAAAAACCCATAAAAGACTCGAAAACCCCTTAAACACCCTAAAAAAACTAACACCCCAAAACCTCTTAAAATCGTAAATCGCCCTTAAAATCCTAAAAACACTAAAAATTTCTAAAACAACTATAAATACAAGAAAACTATAAAACTCCTAAAAACCACATAAAAATTTATTAAAAACCCTAAAACCCTAAAACCCAAAGAAACCCTAAAACCCTAATTACCCTAAAAACATTAAAACTACTAAAATCCCATAAAAACCAAAAATCCCTAAACATCTAAATTAACAAATAAAAACCAAAACCCCCCCAAAAACTCTTAAAACAATAGAAACCTATTAAAACCCTTAAAAATATCCTTAATATAATAAAAATACTAAAGCCCCTTAAACACCCCAAAACCCTAAAAAACTAAAGACAATAAAAAACCATAAAATTCCATATAACCCAATAAACCCCAATAATACAAAATACCCTAAAAACGTTAAGAAACATTAAAATACCCCTAAAACCCCAAAAAACAAAAAAACATTGAAGGACCTTAAAAACCTAAAATGCTATAGAAACCTTAAAAGTCCCTAAAACCCCATAAAAACCATAAAACCCTAGAGATCCCTAAAAACAATAAAAAACCTAAAATTCCACAAAAAAACCTAAAAACTCTAAAATCCATCAAAACCTAATTAAAAAAAATACACTAATACCCATAAAATCATTAAGAAAACCCTATGGATTTTACCCCTCCCCTCCCTTGTTTGTTGTGCCTTTTTTGATAATAAAAATTGTGGGGGTCGTGAGTAGCCCAACCCTCGCATCTTCCTTTCCATAAAAATAATCTAAAGACACTAAAATAAAAAACCCCAAAACCCCAAAACAACACTAAAAACCTCTTGAACCCCTAAAAACCATTAAAAGCTCTACATACCCTAAAATCATAAAAACCAAAAAAATTAAAACCCTAAAGATCCCTAAAACCCCTAAAATTCCCCACAAAACCTAAAAGTCCTGAGAACCCTAAAATCCTCCAAAATCCCTAAAAATTTTAAAAAACCTAAAAAACCCTTAGAAATCATAAAAACATTTAAATCACTTAAAAACCAAAATACCATTAAAAACCTAAGAAATTGTAAAACACTAAAAACCTAAAAACCCTAAAAACAATAAAAAATTATAAAAAATTCTAAAAACACTTAAAAACCCATAAAAATATTTAAACATTATAATAGGACAAAAAAGATTAAAAAAACCTAAAACACAAAAAACCCATAAAAGACCTAAACACCGTAAGAAACCCTAGAAAAGTAAAAAAAACCCCTAAAACCCACTAAAAACCTTATGAAATCCTAAACCCCATAGAACCTCATAAGAAAACCTTATAAAACCCTATAAAACCATAAAGTTCCTAAAGACATAAATAATACAAAAAAATATAAAACCATAAAACCCCCTAAAAATAAAAAACCCCTAAAAACCCTAAAAAAGCCTGTTGACACCCACCAAAAAAGCATCAAAAAATTTGAAAGGAAGAAATAGTTGAATATGAGTATTACCTTCGCCACTATAGTAAAGGAACCAAGACATGTGGGTTGAATTAACCTACAAGGGACTCGTGATAGTGTGACCATTTTAAGGTCACACAAATACTCCTCACACAACGCATAAGCAATGGAGAATCCCAAGGATTCCCCTTCAACAGACCTTCCAGCTCTTATGGAAGCTCTCTAGATGACCAATGGTCACGCGATGACATTTGAAATGGGTTTTGACTAGCTACATGGTTTTTTATTCCCAGGTTCCAGATGAACCATCAAAAATCCCTCCATAAATAAGGAGGAATTATATCCAATGGGAGAAACCCCCATTGGTTGCAAGATGATACACCATATCATCATTAAAAAGAATAAATTTACTTAATTATATCCAAGGAAAATTTAGAGACACCCAAACCATTGTAGAATAAGACAAAAGAGATAAATGGGAAGAGGCAAGAGGTTCTCGCTGTCTCTGAAGGACATGTGACATGCCCTCGATGATCCGCAAGGCACCCCGAGTCCTTGGTGATGTTTCCACCTCATCTCAAAAATTCTATTTGACATGTCTAACTTTTTACATAGAATTTCTCGAGTATATCTAGGAAACTCCATTCTTCCACTTTATCACTCTGATGATAAATATATTGATTTGTCCAAAAACATGCTCGTGCACCCCCCATATGACACATATTGGTCATGTAAGGCATCATCAAAAAATAAAGACAATATCCAATATATTACTCATGAAAACTCACAAGAGCCTCAAAAAATTATAGAATAAAACAATGGAGATAAAATGGAATGGGTGAGAGGTACTCACTCTATGAAGGACATGCGAAGTGCCCCCGATTATCCGCAAGGCAGCGCAAGTCCCTTGCGACATGTCTGCCTAATCTTGTAGAGTCACTCTGACTTGTTACCATTGTTTCATCAAAAATCCTCAGGTATGTATAGGATGAAATTCACTTCCCTTTCTCTTTTAAAGGGAAAATTAATAGATTTGTCCATGAAATACTTGTGCACCCCCCATGACCCCTATTTGTCACTTGACACATCAGCAAAAAATAGAAAAATTGTCATTGACATTGATTATGAAATCTCACATGACTCCCAACCTTTATAACATAAAAAAAATGAAATAAAAGAGGGAATAAGTAGAAGATACTTTTGGTCGCTGAAAGAAATGCAACGTACCCAATATTTCTAAACTGTGTTCCTGCGATAACCCTTAACAAATCATCTATGTCTCACGAAAATACCAAGACAGTTCATCAAGAATCTCACAGACACATTTCAACAAGAACCTTGGTTCTTTCTATGGCCCTTAGGAATGTCCATTGGACAAGATGAAAATTCTTTTGACATGGGTGAATGATCAAAAAATTCTTCATTAATCAGAAGTAATATGTTAAATAAAGCATTGAAGAAATAGACATGAGACCGATGAAAATTTGGTGATGCACTCGGAATGACCCACATAAGAGACTTGTGAAACCCCATGGTTCTATCCCACTTAATTGAGTCTAGCTTGGATCAATGATAGATATTCCACACAAAGTGCTGAACAACCATGGTGGTGATCCCTTTAAATTCCCCACCCCAGCCTGAAAAATTCACTGGCTACTACATGAAGGAAAATCTTGAGCATAAAAATACCAAGGATCGAATTGGAATTCTTAGAGAAACTGATAATGGGACATTCCAAATTTATATCAGGTAATATATCAGTGACCACCCAGATCAATCATGTTCCATACATAAGTTAATTCACATGATTTTTTATAGATCACACGATGGGATATTATCAAGGCATGCGAAGAACATACCACATGTCTGCTAAACCAAAAGAGAAATAAAATAAATTGACACTGAAAAAACCTAAAGAATTCACAATACAAGTTCTATAACCAATATCAAAAGTGGAAGAATTAAAAAAAATACATACTCGTTGTCCCTCATGCACTTCGTGCGATTCATACAAGGACACATGATAGACCAGAACACATCACATAGATCTCACGACATTACTTAAGAATGCTATTTGGGACATATATTGTGCTCCATACATGTCAAAGAAACTCACACAGTCTTCCTAGGCACACCACCTTAGTCTTGTGAATCATTCTTGGTCAATCACCCAAGCCTTGCAACGTTCCTCAAATAAATCACCGTAATCTTTTTACGACATTCGCTCAAATCAGCAAAGTATCATTGTTGCATCTCAACACGACAACCAAGATATCGTGAAACCCTTGGTGCAAGCCAACCTAGACTTGACACACCCCATATATGTTTCTAGACAGGTCATGTGATGGATTCCAGGACAAGCCAACTGGGTCATGCGATGTTTCCCAGACCAGTCAACTAGGACATGTGAAACCCTCTTGAAATATAGGCCATTTCATAAGGGAATCCCAGGTTTTGATAGCTCTATCCATCCTTGGCGTGTAATCCCCAAATATAAGGGCAGCCTCAGAGTGTAATCCCTAATCAAGGGAACCTCAACGACTCTGATTCTTGCCATATTCAGGATACGTAGACCACCTCTCTTTGAGGTTTGAGCTCCATATTGATTATCTAGGGAAATCCTAGTATCTATGCCCCTTATCCAAATAAATGACATCGATCACTTTATAAGCCTTTTTTCTCACAACAATAATATCTCAAGTGAGATTATGGAGTTTCAAAAATCATATCATCTACACTATACACCCTATGGTTTCTAGGGTAGCCTTAGTGCATAAGACCCAACTACCTACATCATCCCTTATGCCCCTGATCAATTGTGCATCCATCTTAGTATAAACCCCTAGAATTACTGAGACCTTGAGGATGGTCATAATTTCTCTAATAGTGATCATCCATGTTATCCTATCAGCAGGTTAAGGGATAAGTGAACTATGAGAACTCTGATTCATTCCATACTTAGGATATGTAGGATGCCTTTTCGTGGCCTGATCCCTATACCAAATATCATGAGGTCTATCCCAGTACATAAGTCCCATATATATATATATATGTGTGTGTGTCATGATACTAATAATTTATTCTCCCTTTTTTCTCACCCTGATCATAGCTCACATGAGATTAGGGAGATGCAATGAACACCTCATTGGGAATCATGAATCTCCACTCACCAGGGAAATCCCAGTATGTAAAGAACCAACCCCAATTTCCCAAAGTCAGTGAATTATTTGATTACATTGGAATGATTACAAGAAATTCATACCCTGAATGAATTAACAATTTAGAAATTTTTTAAAACTATATACATACATAAGTTAAACATTACAACTTTAAAAGAAAATATAATTTATAAAATCTATTAACAACATCCATAACTTCTATGTTATTTATGCATGTCATTCCTAATATACATATTCATGTCCAAGGAAAATGAAACATATGAAAGGGGTGAGATAAAATTATTAGTAAGGGTAATAAATAGAGTAGAAGATTTCACAAACATAATCATTAGGCATGGTGAATAACAAAAAACACGTGCCTTTAAAAAATAACATGAACACATTATTGAAGGAATAAGAGATAAATAAATAATTCAATAATAAATCATGGGTATTTTACTTGTGTAATAACCTCATGAACCTTTAATTACTAGTTTTATAATGATGGAATTCATAATGATGAACATCATAGACATACCATCAAGGCCTCATGCAAAGACCATGAATAATCATTTTGTCAAGGCCTTATGCAAAGACCATATTTTTTCTAGTGAGACCTACCGATGCATCAAGGGACTGTAGAGGGCCAGAACCATTACATAATAATTCCAATGAATTCCTCATATTAATGGGGATAAAAATAAACAATATATACTTTTATATTGAAAAAAACAAATGAAATGTAAATAACTTTCCCCGAATATTAAGCCTAAACACTATCTATTTAGATAAAATTGGTGAAAGGTTTTAAGATAGCACATCCAATGTAAAAATAATCACAAAAAATTCAATTAAATATGGTATATTATATCATAAAAAATTTATCCATACAATGCATAATAATCAACAAGATTTTTTAAACAGATGAAGATGCTCTTATAAAATCATTGAGTAATTCTTGATATAAATACTCATTTACTTTGAAAAGAAGAGTTATTTTGGAAAAGTATTTATATAAAACTATAAGTTAAGTAATATAGTATTTTAATAATAAAATTAGTTATTTTATAAATTTAATGGTTGCTAAAAATATATTATATAGTGATCTTGAAAATAGGTAAGGATTTGATAAATTCCCTTGAATCAGACATGTATTTTAAGAACAATTTTTGAATGATCCTTTTAAAACATATAAATACCCATAAATGAAAGTAGGATTATGGTTGGTACAAATATATAGAACATTATAACCGAATTTATGAGGAGTAATTATGAATAAATAATAATTTAATTTAGGTAGGTATAGAATAAGAGTAACCCAAATGAAAATGGAGGTTCGGGTAGGAAACCCTTATCTTAATCCCAAATGTGTTCCTCAGTTGATATTAATGACCTGAATAATCAAATTTAGGTGGATAAATTAATGATTAAATAACCTTTTATACATTTAATTGTTTTGTTATAACCTTATTAGGTTCATTCATGTACTTTTGATGGGTTAAGAGATTCAATTTCATTGTTTGGGAGCGTTTTCTTCCTTAGTTTTCATGATTAGTTTACCTATATTCAAGTATGTATAAATATGTAGAATGGGAATGGTTGTCTAGAATTGATGTTATATGTGATTATTGAAAGTACATAATATTACATAGTCATAAAATTCATTTGGTTATTTGGAGTGAAGATGAATCATTATATAAAACTTTAATGATAAATATTCTGGTTATTTTGAAAAAATTTATCACAACGAACTCATTTTGATATATAAATTAATACCATTTGTACAAAATTATTACAGAACCTTACATAGTATATATTGACTATATAATAATCTGGTTCAACAATAAATATTCTTTAATTACCAGAACTGAATATGTTAATAGAAATTGAAAACCTGTCATCCTTGAATATGATAAATTAACTAATCTCATATGGTGTTTTCATTTATAGTATAAAAGAAGGGGAAAGGAGAGATGATGATGAATTATTCCATTATCATAAAAAAATTACAGAACATGTAAGGTATTGTAGTTATCATAACATTTTTTTGAATTAAGGTGAGGAATGAAAAATAAAATAAATGAACTTGAAATAAAATAAATGAAAAGTGGAATTTACCTCTTGAAGTAATTATCCTTGAGAGTCTCTTATGGGGAGAGGTTTTGGTATTTTCATGAGACCATGGGCTGTTGGAAGTTAGGGAGGATCTTGTTTGGATATTTGGTAATAATTTATATAAGGAACAATAATTGAGAGGAGTAAAGAGAAGAGGAATTGAGGGGGGTTTATAGTGGAGGAGAGGGATGATTTTTGAATATCTTATTCATTATTTAATTATTTCCCTTAAGACAGCCAATATTATTGATTCATGTGTCCCATAATATTAATAAGTTCCTGTGAGTTTTAACCATGTGTGATTACATCAACCATGATTCTAGTAATAGTTAATATAATTGATAATTGATATATACGGTAAATTACTGCATTTTACTATTCATAAAATTTTGTGTATTTTATAAAAATCTAAAAAATTCCCCAAAATCATTTTTTGATGTTTAGAATTCAAAAATGAAATCCATTTTATGAAAATATGTTTCTAAATTTTATTAATTTAATTTTTATATAAAATCATAATTTATTAAAAAATAACAATTATAAATCTATAATTCATTTTATATCACTTTGAAAAATTAATCAAGATCTCACTATCTTATAACATTAAGGAAATAAAATAATAATATGATTTACTATTAATAAGGGTTTTATTACTATTTATATTTCTATTCATAAGGGTATGTTACTATTCATAAAAAATTGTGTTAGTCCTATCAGGCTCTAAACAACTTACTGAATGCAATCGTGTATGTCAGTTTTTAGAAATTCAATTCATAGAGGCCGAAAATTATGTTTACTGGATAGGTTTTAAAAAATTGGTGTTTTGGGTATACTTAGTGTTTCATGCATTCAATATTAAATTTATTTATAAATCCTTTGTGTGTTACATTCTCCCCTCTATACAAATATTTCATCTTTGAAATTACTAGAATGTTTCCTCAAAAAAATATTTGGGTTGTTCTTCATCATAAGCTCCTAAGGCTCCCATGTTGCTTCTTTGATTTTAGGATTTTTCAAACATATATTTACCATTAGAGGTTTTTTGATTCCTCAACACCAATTCTATAGTGTCTAGATTCTGGATAAGATCTTCACATTATGATAAGTTAGGTTTAAATTCTATAACTTCAAAAGTGAGGACATGTGTTGGGTCTGGCATGTACTTTCTCAACAATGAGACATGGAACACATTGTGTAATTTAGAAAGGCAAGGTGAAATTCCCAAACGATAAGCCACAAATCCAATTCTCTCCAGAATTTCAAAAGGGGCTATGTACCTAGGGCTCAGTTTCCATTTCTTCCCAAATCTTATAACACATTTCCATGGAGATACTTTTATGAAAACATGATCTCCATATTGAAAATAAAAAAACTTATTTATATTATTAGCATAGATATTTTGTCTGCTTTGAACTACTTTGATATGGGTTCGAATAGTCTCTACCTTTGTTATTGTTTCCTCCACATGCTTTAAACTGACAAGATTCCTTTCAATGACTTCATCCCAACATATTGGTGTACGAAATCTCTTTCTATACAATTATTCATATGGTTCCATTTTAATTCAAGAATGGAAACTGTTATTGTAGGAAAAACCCACCAAAAATAAATACTAATCACACATACATGAAAAATAAAGTGTGTATTATCTCAACATGTATTCTAAAGTTTGGATCATGCTTTCTGATTTCCCATCAGTTTGAGGGTGATAAGCAATACCAAATCGAAGCTCAGTATCCAGGGCTTTCTGAATAATTTTCTAGAATTTCAATGTAAATCATGGATCATAGTTAGACACAATTTAGAGAGGTAATCCTTGAATTCTTACAAATTCATTGATATAGAGTCATACAAGGTGATCCAGTGGAAACTCCTCCCTTATAGTGGGGAAATGTGAAGATTTTGTAAGTCGATCCATAATTACCCATATTGCATCATTCTTTCTTGGAGTTTTGGGTAATCTGGTGAAAAATCCATGGTGATTTTATCCCATTTCCATTTAGAAATAGGTAGACGTTTCATGACTCAACTAGGATTTTTTCTTTTAGCCTTCACTTTTTGACAGACTAAACATCTTGATACATAATCAACAATTTCCCACTTCATGTTTTTTCCACCAAAAATGTTCCTCAAAATATCTTTACATTTTAATACTACTATGGTGTATAATGAAATTCGAGCTATGGGAATTATCCAATAACTTCCTTTTAATATTGGTTTTTGAAGAAACACATATCCTTTTCCCAAATTTCATAATTCCATCTTCACATACAAAGTTAGCTGACTTCCCATTTTCCACAACATTAATTTTTTTCGAAGGTTCTCATCATTAGGATGAGAGATTTAATCCTTTCAAATAAATATGGTTGGGAAACTAATTGAAAAATTAATGATTCTTCAAACTTCTTTGATAATTCCCATATTTGTCCTTATAATATCCATGAATACAAGATCCCTTTCAATCCTCATTTTTTTAAAACTCCACAATCCTTCCTTCTTAATGCAATATCTACCATATTTTCCTTTCTTGGGTGGAAGTGTATGTAATAATCCTAATAATTGAGTATTTCAGGCCATCACCATCACCTCAGGTTTAGTTCTTTCTATGAGAAGATATACTTCAGACTCTTATGATCTGTATATATCTCACATATTTAACTATAGAGATAGTGTCTCCATATTTTCATAGTAAAGATCACAGAATCTAACTCAAGACCATGAGTATGATAGTTTTTTTCATGAAATTTTAACTTCCTTGATGCATATGCAATAACTCTATCATTCTACATAAGGAAACAACTAAGTCTTTTCATTGATGCATCTCTATAGATCACAAATCCATCATTACCTGATGGTAGATTCATGATCAGAGCATTCACTAATCTCCTCTTCAATTCTTTGAATCATTGCTCACATTCTTTTTTTCATACGAACATAACCCATTTTGCATAATCATGGTCATTAGGTTGGATAAACATGAAAAGTTCTGAATGAAACGCCAATAATAACCTGCTAAACCAATAAAACCATGCACCTCAGCTATATTCATTAGAGTAGGTCATTATTTCACAGCCATTTTCACCACAAGATAAATAAATATTCCATCCTTAGAGACAATGTGGCCAATAAGGGAAACTTATTGAATCCAAAATTCAAACTCGATAAACTTCCCATATAATTATTTTTCTTTAAGAGTCTTCAGAATATTGGGAAAGTGATTTTCATGATCTTTATAGATTTTGGACTATACCAGGATATCATCAATAAATACCACCACAAATTCATCAATATATTCTTTGAAAACTCTATTAATTATATCCATGAAATCATAGGGTGCATTAGTCACTCCAAAAGGAATTACCGTTAACTCATAATCCCCATACCTGGTTCGAAATACTGTCTTTGGAATATCTTCCCTCCTCACTCGTAACTGATGATATCCATATCAAAGGTCAATCTTTGAAAAATATTGGGCTCTATGAAGTTGACTAAATAAATCATGAATGGTAGGTAGGGGATACTTGTTCTTTATTATTATATAATTTATCTCCGGGTATTCAATGAAAAACCTCATAGATCCATATTTCTTCTTAAGGAAAAGAACAACGGCTCCCCATGGAGAAACACTGGGGAGAATAAATTAAGTATCAATAAATTCCTCTAGTTGTTTCTTTAGTTCTACTAATTCCACAATGTCCATTATATTATGAGTCTTTGATATAGGTCTTGAACTAGGAATTAAATCAATAGATAATTCAACCTCCTTCTCTATAGGATGTCCTGGTAAATCCTATGAAAAAACATCAATATATTCTTGCACAATAGGTACATCCTCAATTTTAATATTTATTTCCTCACTGATAGATATTTCATTCTCATCCTTTCCAAGAATAACATTAAGTAGATATAATGGGGGTGGATATAGATAATATCTATAGGGTGATGTTTTGGATCCAAAGATAATGGATTCTACATCATTCTCAATAATTGTAACCTCATTATTATTGTAATATAATTTAGAATCATGATTCGAAATCCAATCCATACTGAGGATTATATAAAATTCAATCATGGTTATAATAATAAAATAAATAGATAAACAAAGTTTATATGACATAATGGGGACTTCCTGAAACATCTTTGATTCAAAGATACTTCCTTTATGATTTTTGACTGACAACTCCCTTATTAAATAAAATTGGAAATATATAATTTTCTTAGAAAACTGGGAAGATATGAATGAATGTGATGATCCAGAATCAAATAAAGCATCATCCAAGTTTGAGGAAACAATTAAAGTACCTATCACCACATTATTAGGGACTTCAATATCAATAATTATGATCGCATAAGATTGTCCTTTCTCCCTTTTCCTTTTTTGGGTAAAATTTCCTTGGTGCCTAGGACAATAATTTCATAATTTCTCACTATCCCTACTATTCTAGCATTAAAAATTGCTATCTTATTTATTTCCATTACAATCCTAGGATAGGTGGCCTTTTTTTCCACACTTGTAACGAACACCCATACCCTTCAAGCAAGTACCAGGGTGTCTCTTCCTATAATTATCATAGGGTGGAAGGTCAACTCTTCCCTTATTTCCCATTTCCTTATTTACTCTTATAGAGTTTTCAACAACCCTCTTATTCACTTAATTTCCCTTAAAATCATAAGACTTAGAGAATTTTTTTTTCATTTTGATATCACTTGAGACTATATATTCATATGATGAGAAAAATTCAAAGACCATATCCCTTCAGAGGAATGGTTTTAAAACATAAAAGAATTGATAAATCTTTCTCCTTGGATTGTGTATGATGTCTAAGACATGTCTTGTTGACCTTATGAAGTTAGATTCATAATTTGAAACATTCTCATCCTCTTTTTTCCTCAGAATCATAAACTACCATTCGATATCTACTTTCAATTCACAAGGGAAGTAAAATCCGTCCATTTAATTTCTTCTATTTATTCCTTCTCCTTTTTTGTTTTGGATTAAAGACCAACACATATCCACATCTCCAAATAATTGATAAAATTCCATGACAAACTTCTCTCTTTCATTACATCCCAAAGCAAGAAATATCTTCTCAAATGAAATTATCCATGGCTCTACTGTGAATTCATTTATAGTCCCATTAAATGATGGAGGTTGTTGTCACATATAGTGGTCTAACATAGAACCCCCACATTATGGATATGGGTGCTCCATATGGGTAAGGTTATTATTCATAACATGATTTAGCTTTCCTAGTATAGTTATAATATTTACAATACCAGTCAGAACACTAGATCCAACATCATTATCTTGAATTGGAGGTAAACCCCAACACGGGACACACATGTTCATGTAGTTTCCATTCCTTCCACTAGGTTCCATTTCTAAACATTTTCATACACTAGATTATATTATGAATCATAATGTATAATCTAAATGTAGAAAAATACTTATAATAAATTGAAATTCTATACATAGATAATATCATAATAATAAAAATGGATTCTTTGAAGAAAAAGTTACATTTAAATCCTTTATAATGGATTGTAAAGAAAATATTAATTATCCTAAACATACCCCCTAGGAGTTTCAAATAAGGTGCATAGTAAGGCATGTTGTGGTGTACTCGGATACCCTACATCAATCCCAAAACTCATTGTTATAGTTTTTACTCATAGGTACATTTGTGCCAAAACCACGTACACTTGTAGTATCCAGACAAATATTTATTTTCTAGAAATATCCACATAATTTATTTCTTACCAAAATTATAGGGTATTCTGGTATACTAATCCTCAAAGACCACTTTAGAGTTTTCTTCCCTAATCTACATTTTCTAAATCTACTTTCCAAGTTTTCTACTAAACTTATTTTGATACCAACTATAATAACCCGACCCTAGTTTTCTAGACTCAGTGCTTTATTTGATTACATTGGCATTATTACAAGAAATTAGTATCCCGAAGAAATGAATAGTTTAGTATTTTTGGAAAACTAGATACATACATAAGTTCAACATTAGAACTTGAAAGGAAAAATAATTTAAAAACTCCTTTGACAACATCCATAACTCCTAGGTTATTTATGCTTTTCATTCCTAATATACATATTCATGTCTTGGGAAAATGAAATAGATGAAATGGGTGAGCTCAAATACTTGATAAAGGAACGAAATACAATGGAAGATATCATAAAAATAAACATTAGGCATGGTGAATAACTAAAAACACATGCCTTTAAAAAAGAACATGAACATATTATTGCAGGAATAAGAGCTGAATATATAATTCCATAATAAAGCATAATCATGGGTATTATACTAGTCAAATAAACTCATGAAATTTCAATTACTAGTTTCATAATGAGGTAATTCATAATGTCAGACATCATAAAAATACCATCAAAGACTCATTCCAAGACAATAAATAATCATTTTGCCAAGGCCTTGTTCCAAGACCGTAGTTTTTCACATGAGACCCACTGATGCATCGAGGGGATATATCAGGCCCCACCCATCACATAATAATTCCAATTCATTCCACATATAAATGGGTATAAACATAAACAACATATAAATTCATATTGAAACTAACAAATTAAATGTAAATAACTTTTCTCGAACATTAAGCATAAACACTATCCATTTAGAGTAAATTTATGAATGGTTTTAAGATAGAACATCCACATTCAAACTAATCATAAATCATTAAATTAAATATGGTAGATTATATAATAAAATATTAATCACAATAATATATTATAATCAAAAAGAGTGTTGAAACAGATAAAGCGACTCTTATAAAATCATCGAGTAATTCTTGATATAAATACTCTTTACTTTGAAAAGAAGAGTTCTTTTGGAAAAGTCTTTTTATAAAGACAGAAGTAAATTAAGATATTATTTTCATAAAAAATGAATTATTTTTTGAATATAAAGGATTTTTAATCAGATTATATAATTCCATTGAAAATAGGAATGGATTTGAGAAATTCCCTTGAATTGATATTGTATTTCAGGAAATTTTTAGGAAATATCCTTTTAAAATATTTAACTCCCCATAAATTAAAGTAAGATTTTGGATGGGACATATATATATAACATTAAAACTGAATTTATATGGAGTTAATATGAATAAAAAATAATTTATTTTAGGTACGTAGAGAAAAAGAGTAACCCGAATGAAAATGGAGGTTTGGGTAGAAAACCCTTACCCTATGTCCGAAGGTGTTCCTCACATGATCTTAATGACCTAAATAATAAAATTTATGTTCATAAGTTAATCCATATGGAACCTCCAATACATTTAATTTATTTATTATTACCTTATTAGGATCACTCATGGCCTTTTCATGGGTTAAGAGATTCAATTTCATTGTTTGGGTGCATTTTCTTCCTTGGTTTTCATGATTGGCTTGCTTATATTCATGTAAGGATAAACTTGTAGAATGAGAATGGTTATCCAAAGTTGAAGTTATATATTATTATTAAACGTAAATAATATTACATAGTTATTCATTTGGTTATTTTGAGTGATTATGAATCATTATATAAAACTTTAATGATAATTGGTTGGGTTATTTGGATATTTTTTATCACAACGAACTCATTTTGATCTATAAATTAATAAAATTTGTACAAAAATATTACAGAAACTTAAATATAATATATAACCTATATAATAATCTAGTTCAACAATTAAAATGGTTTCATAACCATAATTGAATATATTAATAGAAATTTAATACTCGCCGTCCTTGAATGTTATAAATTAACACATCTCAGATGGTGTTTTCATTTCTAGTATAAAAGAAGGTGAAAAAAGAGATGATGATTTATTATTCCATTATCATAAAAAAATTCAATACATGTAAGGTAATTGAGTTATCATAACATTTTTATGAGAGCAGGAGAGGAAAGAAAAAGAAAATAATGGAACTTGAAATAAAAGAAATGAAATGATGAATTTACCTCTTGAAGGAATCTTCCTTGAGAGTCTCTTAAGGGGAGATTTTTTGGTATTTTTATGAGACCAAGGGATTTTGGACATGGGGGAGGATCTTGGGGTGATATTTGGGTAGAATTTAGACATGGAACAAGGCTTGAGATGAGCGAAGAGAAGAAGAAGTGAGGGGGGTTTTAATAGTGGAGGAGAGGGGTGGTTTTTGAATATCTTATTCATTATTTAATTATTTCTCTCAAGAAAACTAATAGTGTTGATTCATATGACCCATAATAGTAATAAGTTCATGTGATTTCGAACCAAGTGTGATTACATCAGCTTTGATACTAAGAATAATGAATTTAACTGATAATTTTTATATATGGTAAATTACCATATTTTAATATTCATAAAAAATTGAGTATTTTAGTGAAATATAAAAAATTCACCCAAATCATTTTTTGAAATGTAGAATTTAAAAATGGACTTTATTTTTTGGAAATAAGTTTCTAAATATTATCAATTTAATATTTAAAAGAAATCATATTTTATTCAAAAATAAAAAATTTAAAACTATAATTCATTTTATATCATTTTGAAAAATTAATCAAGATATCATTATCTTATATCATTAAGAATGTAAAATAATAATATGATGTATTATTCATAAGGGTCATATTACTATTTATATTATTATTCGTAAGGGTATGTTACTATTCATTAAAAATTATGTTTGTATTATCAAACTGTAAACATCATACTGAACGCAACAGTGTATGTCAATTTTTCAAAATTCAAATCCCAGAGGTGGAAAAATTATGTTTACTCGCTAGGTTATAAAAGAGTAGTGTTTTTTGGAGACTCAGTGTTTCATGCATTCAATAATAAATTTATTTATAATTCCTTGTGTTGTTACATAGTATGTAAGACTTGATGAGTGGCATGGTATAAACACACCTCATATAAGGGAATATACCTTGGGGATCATCCCAAGGGCCTAGGGGAACTAAGAGGACTCTGATTCCTACCACATATAGGATATATACGACACTTCTCATTGAGGATCAAGATTCATATTGATCATCAAGGACAATCCCAGCATCTAAGTCCCTTATTCAGAGCAATGACATTAATTACATTCTATCCCTTATTCCTCACATTGATCATGGCTCACGTGGGCTTAGGGAGTTTCAATGATCATAACATATGCACTATAAACCTCCATAATGGTATTGGAAGCCTCAGTATGTAATCCACAATCAATTGAAATATTATGACTATGATTTCTGCCATAACCATTATGTGAAGGACCACTACTAGTAACCAGAGATCGAACATTTAATGTCTTAGTACCCTCACATATGTCCTCTCCACATTATGCAAAATTTCATAGGGTCAATGAACTATATGGGTTTTTATTCTTACAATAACCAAGATACATAGGATGCCTCATATTAGATAAATCCTCTAATTGTAATATTAATCGCCTCCTCACATGGCAGCACATTACGAAGAATTTGGTCATATGGATCCCACACATAAAGTGGTTATTCACCATTAAAGAGATGGATGAAGAACCTCTGATACATATATATGGATTCACTAATGAGACTGAACTCCACTTAGTTTATCAATAAGACTCCCTTTCTTTGTTAAATGAGATAATTCACCAATGAATCATTTTTTCAGGGTAACTAATCTTGTATCATCATTATGAAGAGATACATGAACATATCTTAAATATATAAGGGAGTCCCATAGTATGAATCAGTTCCCCAAAGAAGAGTGAGATGAGCCCAACCTCCCATCTCTAGACCAATGTGAGTACCCTAGAGTCATATGGCTTAAAAACCCAGATGACCACAAGCCTTTGGAAATTTGGTCTATCCATAGCTATAGATGGGGGAACCAAAGTGAGTTTCTTGGAAAAGTGAAAATTGTATCCCAATGATCGAAACCCATTTCATGACTCAAAAACCTAACTAAACAAAAATGGAAAACCTGACATGAATATCTTTATTGAAAAATAATCCGTTTGTATTCGTCAATCCATTTAATTTTCCCCAATAGCAAACAAAATGATAAAATCGATGACGACCTCTATAATAACAGAATGATCAGGTTATAAAGTGTCAAGACTCTTTATTTTGAAAACCATTTACAATAAAATCAAGAAGACCAAGATGATCTTATATATGGTCCTCTATAACTAGGGTTCTCATGAAAAAAGTTCTTCATCGTTTTGACATGTCCAAACAAGCAGAATGGATGAATCAAGGAATATGAGGAAAATTGTGTAAACCGTGCATATATTATTGAGCACATTATACCTACAATATTTACCTAATTAGTATCCTTGTTCCTTGTTGTTTTCATGATGTCGGATTTGACAACATCCCAATTCGAGACAACATCTTCATCATCCAACATTTCTCTGGAAAATCATCCTTGCCTGCAACCTTTGTGGGTCATAATAAAATATCACCTGCATGAAATGTCCAATGAAAGGTGGGGAATATGATCACTATGGGAAAAATGACTATTTGCGACGGGTTATTTGCGACGGGAAGAAAGCCCGTCGCAAATGGTTTGGCGCGACTTGCATGCGAAACCACGCGGCTTCCGCGCCAAACCGGGCAGGGGTATTTGCGACGGGTCCCGTTGCAAATACCTGGTGGCGGTCAGTAAGTTTTTACGACGGGATGTTGTCCCGTCGCAAAAAGACTGTCGGCATGTACTATTTGTGACGGGTCCCGTCGCAAATAACCTTTTAACCACCGACAATAATTAATGCGGGCGAGGTTAATTGTGATGGGCCCCGTCGCAATTACCACCATTTTTGACGGAAAGCCCGTCGCTAATAACCCTGTCGCAACTAATCTAACCTATATATACCCCCATCCGTTTTTCCTCCAAATCATTCTGATCTTGTCCTCTCTCTCTCTCTCTCTCTTTATTCATCAGTTTTAAAGAAAAACTTTATTTTTGTTGAAGTTTTTTATAAAAGAACAGTCGAAGAGCGTCAATATCTTCATAATATCATAGTCCAAGGTATTTATATTTTATTTTTTTTGTATTTATTTTATTTTTTTAAGTTAATTTTAATTATTGTTTATTAGTTCTAATTTAATTAGATTTCAATTGATTTTTATTTATATTTAGTTTTACTAAAAAATTGATATTGTTAGTTATAATTATTAATAATTAGTTATAATTAATATTAATTAGATATAATTAGGAATAATTAGTTATAATTAATATTAATTAGTTATAATTAGCAATAAATAGTTATAATTAGCAATAAATAGTTATAATTATCAATAAGTACATATAATTAGCAATAAGTACATATAATTAGCAATAAGTACATATAATTAGGAATAATTAGGAATAAGTAGATAAAATTAGGAATAACTAGATATAATTAGGAATAACTAGATATAAATAGATATATTTAGGAATAATTAGGAATAATTAGATATAATTCGATATAATTAGATATAATTAGATATAATTAGATATAATTAGTAATAATTAGTAATAATTAGATATAATTAGATATAATTAGTAATAATTAGATATAATTAGTAATAATTAGATATATAAGTAGAGATAATTAGTAATAATTAGTAATAATTAGTAGTAATTAGTAATAATTAGTAATAATTAGTAAGAATTAGTTATAATTAGTAATAATTAGTAATAATTAGTAATAATTAGTAATAATTAGTAATTATTAGTAACAATTAGTAATAATTAGTAACAATTAGTAACAATTAGTAACAATTAGTAATAATTAGTAATAATTAGTAATAATTAGTAATAAGTAGTAATACTTAGTAATAATTAGTAATAATTAGTAATAATTAGTAATAATTAGTAATAATTAGTAATAATTAGATATAATTAGTAATAATTAGTAATAATAAGTAATAATTAGTAATAATTAGTAATAATTAGTAATAATTAGATATAATTAGTAATAATTAGTAACAATTAGTAATAATTAGATATAATTATTAATAATTAGTAATAATTAGATATAATTAGATAAAATTAGATAAAATTAGATAAAATTTGATATAATTTGATATAATTAGATATAACTAGTAATAATTAGATATAATTAGTAATAATTAGTAATAATTAGATATAATTAGATATAATTAGATATAATTAGATATAATTAGATATAATTAGATATAATTAGTAATAATTAGATATAATTTGTAATAATTTGTAATAATTTGTAATAATTATATATAATTAGATATAATTAGAAATAATTAGCAATAATTAGAAATAATTAGCAATAATTAGGAATAATTAGCAATAATTAAGAATAATTAGGAATAATTAGGAATAATTAGCAGTAATTAGCATTAATTAGAAATAATTAGCAAAAATTAGCACTAATTATAAATAATTAGTTATAATTAGCAATAATTAGCAATAATTAGCAATAATTAGAAATAATTAGCAATAATTAGAAATAATTAGAAATAATTAGGAAGAATTATGAAGAATTATAAAGAATTAGGAATAATTAGAAACAATTAGAAAGAATTAGGAAGAATTAGGAAGAATTAGGAAGAATTATAAAGGATTAGGAAGAATTAGGATGAAATATGAAGAATTGGGAAGAATTAGAAAGAATTAGGAATAACAGTTAGCAAAAGTTAGCAATAGTTAGCAACACTTAGCAACAGTTAGCATCAGTTAGCAACACTTAGCAACAAAAAAATTATATTATTAACATTTACAAAAAATCAATATTAATATTATTAAAATAATAAAAAATTTAGAAAATATGAAAATTATCAATATTCGTAATAGACTTTTCTCTATTCTTAACATGTTCAAATCTCAAAGGGTCGCCAATTATCAGGTCATGCGCAATAAAAAGTTTGTGTCAGTCATGTCCAATGTAAACTCTATAATTATCCTTGCATGGTTGATGACCTCGAAATTAGTGTTGAAATCGGACAAATCAAGTCATTACTTTCTTATCTATAAGAATTATCTCACATGAACCTTTACATAGACCATTCTTCCTTGAAAATTTAAGGGAAAAATGATGATATCCTCTCAAATTTTTAAGGAAGAATGATCTATGTAAAGTGTCATGTGGGATTATTCTTAGAGACTAGAACGTCAATACTTTGGTCGTCCTATTGCAACAATATGTGCAAGGTGATCAACTATGCAAGTAAAATTATAGAGTTTACATTGGACATGACAGACACAAACATTTTATTGCGTATGACTTGACAATTGACGACCCTTTGATATTTGAACATGTTAAGAATAGAATAAAGTCTGTTGTGAATATGGATAATTTTAATATTTTATAAATATTTTATTATTTAAATAATATTAATATTGTTTTTTTTGTAAATATTGATAACATAATTTTTTTATTACTAATAATTAGTAAATGAAATCTACTTGGATAGTGAAGGGAAAATTTGTAATCATCTTCACAATGATGATTACCAAATTTCCTTTCATTATTCAATTAGTTTTCCTTTTTCTAAGTATTTCTAAGTATTGCTAAATTAGTAATAATTAGTAATAAATTGTAATAATTAGTAATAAATTGTAATAATTAGTAACAATTAGTAATAATTTGTAATAATTTGTAATAATTTGAAATAATTAGGAATAATTAGGAACAATTAGGAATAATTAGCAATAATAAGTGTAAAAAAGATGAAATTAAATGAGCTGTTGGACAAAAGAGTAGTCGTCAATCCACTAGAAATTGTGTCTCCCTTAATTAATGATAATTATTAAGTAGTTGTAATTATTTATCTTCTTTTTCAGATAGTGTTTTTATAATTTCATACTATTCAAAAACAGTGATAATTTTATAATTTATATAGAAAAATATGGAACAAGGAAGTCGACATCAGTCATTATTAGATGATTGAGCTTGGATAAATCAGCATAGAAATCCAAATGGTTCTATTTTAAATCCTGTCTATATTGAGGGTGTTGAAGCTTTCTTAGCATTTGCGTCATCAAATCCAGAATATGTTTCAGAAGGCACAATTAAGTGTCCTTGTAAAAAATGTGCTCTGAGAATGTTTGAAACATTTGATAAAGTTGGGGGACATATCTTACGGGTTGGTTTTCAACTAGAAAATGTTTTTTTGGTATCAACATAGTGAACGCAGTTCCAGAAAAGATTCTAATAACTTGATTTTGGATCCATCACGGTTTCAAAATTTAGTACATGATGTTGCATGTCCATCTATGTAACAAATAGAAACTCACGATGATATTTATTTAACTCCTGAGTTGGCACCATCCGAATTTTATGAGTTTTTGAGGTCTGCTGAGGATGCATTATATCCTGGTTGCAAGATAAGAAAATTAGAAGTAGTTGAAAAATTTATGGCTATTAAATCAGATAATTCAATGTCAAACAACTGCTTTGATCAGATATTTTCTTTGGTTAAAACACTGTTACCTGAAGGAAATGTGTTGCCTGCAAATTACTCTGAGAGCAAGAGGCTGATTCATAATTTGGGCCTTAGTTATCAGAGGATTCATGCATGTCCAAATGATTAAATCTTATATTCTGGAAAAAATGAGTCATTGGATATTTGTCCCACATGTGGAAAATCAAGGTATAAAGAAGCTCAACCAGGGAAGTCTAGATCGATTCCAGTAAAATAGTTGAGATATTTCCCCCTTATACCCAGGTAGTAGTGTTTATTTATGTCTCAGAACACAGTGTCAATGATTTCATGGAACAAAACCAAGATTTCAACTGAGAAAAGCCTGAATCATCCATCTGATGGTGATTCATGGAAACATTTTGACAGTCTGCATCCGTCTTTTTCTATAGAAGCCCGAAACGTGCGATTGAGTCTTTCTGCTGATGGTTTTTGTCCATTTGGTTCTTATGGTAGTCAGTATTCATGTTGGCATGTCTTTATAACTCCGTACAATTTTCCTCCATGGAAGTTGATGAAGGAGACTTATATATTTTTGACTCTATTAATCCCAGGACATACGAAAAAGAATATTGATGTTTATTTGAAACCATTGATTGATGAGTTAAATGAATTGTGGAGTGATGGTGTTAATACATTTGATGTTGTTGTGAAACAAAATTTCAAATTAAAAGCTGCATTGATGTGGACGATTAGTGACTTTCCGGTATATGACATGTTATCTAGTTGGAGTACACATGGTCCAAAATCATGTCCTTACTATATGAAAGGAAACAAAGCCTTTATGCTGGTCAATGGAAAAAAAATCTTTCTATTTTGATTTTCACCATAGATTTCTTTCAATCGATCATCCTTTTCAGAGGAACAAATCTCATATCAGAAAAGGTATAATTGAAAGAGATGAACCTCCAAAGATGATCTCAGGTACATAGTTAAAATCAGTTGTATTTTTATTACCCCCCATCACATTTGGACCAACAGTAAACCAACAAAAAATTCATGGCTTTGGAAAACAACATAACTGGATAAAACAGAGAATTTTTTGGGATCTTTCGTATTGGTCTGATTTGTTGGTCCGCCACATGTTGGATGTTATGCATATTGGGAAGAACTATTTTTATAATTTATTTCATACAATTTTGGATACACCAGGTAAGACCAAAGATACTCTAAAGGCACGATTAGATCTTTCCCAAATTTACAGGCGACCGGAACTTGAATTATTTGAAAATGTCAGATCACAGAGGTTAATGAAGCCAAAAGCAGCTTATACACTGTCCAAAGAGAGTCACTTATTATTTTGTCATTGGATTGTAGATTTGAGACTTCTAGATGGCTATGATTCCAATTTGGACAGATGTGTTAAGAATGGTTATATTACTGGATTAAAAAGTCATGATTATCATGTTATAATGGAAAGACTTATGCCGATTGGATTCATAGGATTGTTGAATTCTATGATTTGCGATTCGATAAAAGACATATCATATTTTTTTTCGAGACATTTGTGCAGCGACAATAGGCTAATATGCGGTAAGGAAACTGGAAGAAGATGTTGCTGTAATTATATGTAAACTAGAAAAAATCTTTCCGCCGGATTTCTTTGACTCAATGGAACATCTGATATTACATTCGCCACATAAAGCTAAATGTGGAGGTCTAGTACAATTTCTATGGATGTACCCATTTGAGAGATGCATGCAGAAATTGAAGAAAAAAATATGTAACAAAGCATCAGTTGAAGTCTCAATTGCTGAAGCGTATTTGCAAGAGGAAATTTCTTTTTTCTACTCTCATTATTTTGAATCTCAATATCCCTCAAAACATAATCGCATGGGGTGAAACAATGGGAATGTTAATGATGAAATGGACAATCAATTAACAGTTTTTAATCAACCAAATCTTGGTTTTGGTGGAGTTCACGAATGATGGCTTTCAGATGATGAACATCACAGAGCTCATACATACGTTCTGCTCAACTCTGAAGAAATCACATCATTTTTCCTGTAAGTGTTTCTATCTCTTATTCTATAATTTTGTTACAGTATTAAAACTTATTTTATTTGTGGGTTATATGATAATAATATCAAGAAACAACTTCCACAAATTATAGCAGTTGATCTTGAATAACGCAGACAAATTTATTTTCTCTCTGGTTTCAAAAACTAGTAACATAAATTATTGATGGTTTAATATAAATTCCTTTTATTATTTATTATACTGATAATTGTTTTACAAATTTTCAGGTGTCTCAATATGCTGATAATATTGACACACAACTATGTATATTGAGTAACCCACCATCCAAAATGGTTAAATCTTATAATACATATGTGGTAAATGGTTTTAGATTTCATACACTTGCATACGGGGAATAAAAAAACAATAAATAGTGGATTTTTCTTGATAGGATCACATCATAGAGAAACTGAAGTTGACTTTTATGGAATTTTTGATGAAATTATTGAGCTGTGTTATCTAGGACAGAATTACATAACAATGTTTAAATGTTGGTGGTTGGATACTGAAAGAGGTTTGTGTGTTCATCCGACTCATGGAATCGTCGATATTAAATATAAAAGTCTTCTTGCAGTAAATGAACCATTTTTACTAGCTCAACAGGAACATCAAATTTATTATGCAAAGTACTGTTCTACTTCAAGAGACATGAGTTATTGGTGGAGCATAATAAAAATGAAATCTCGAAAAAATCAGTTTACTCAAACTGAATGTGGTTCCACTAAAGTAGAAGGAATTGAATCTTTTCAAAAGACTACTCAAAATCCTTCTGATTCATAAAGAGATGTGAATATCGACGATGACACCCCACAATTAAGGATCGATGATGATGAAGATGTTAATGATGTTACAAATAAATTTGAAATGACAAGAGATGATGAAACTAAAAATCATATAGATATTGATGATGCTGAGGAGGAAGATGAAGACATTGACATTGATAGCTATGGAGAAGAGGATGAAGATACACATTGAAACAGTTAAATGATGGTTATAATCATAACTAATATATATATATATGTAATAGTTATTTTCAATTATCTGCTAACAAAAATCATTTTGCATTTCAAATGGATGATGATTAATTTCGTGAGTTACAGGAGGCTTAGCTACCTTTGGATGATGAGGATGTGGTATCAGTTGACCCTCAGCCTACTGGTGGTTCAGGAGGTATGTGGAGGGGCGCAGTCTTGCACGACTGATGATTCCTGACCCTATCCTCGAGCGACGTCCACATCTTGGTTTTGATCCACGCACACAGAGGTATGGTAACATGTATATTTTAGTTATATTTCATTAATTTATTTATATATATACTAATTATTTGATTATTAATTCTTTTTCACAGTTTTCAGCATGTAGCTATTGGAAAGGGGAGCACTATATTGCGCAATTATTTTTCTCAGCCATGGATCACATGGGAACAGATTCCCGTTGATGTGAGATGCGACATGTTCCATCATTGGCTGGTACGTAAATAAATAATATTTATTTTGAAATATATTTTATTAACAACTTAATATTATAATTTATTTGTAGGCTTTATGGAATCCTATCGATGATAGCATGAACGACGCTATCCACACGGCATGACAGGTTTCTATGTGTGACCGTTTCTGCCAGTTTTTGCACAATTTGAGAAGGAAATCCTTTAAGAAAGCAGGGGTGAAAAAATTTGATGATTCGTGTAGATCCCACTAAACAGAGTACATTTTATCACACGTTTGGGATGGATTATGTTTACACAGGTTGGGTGGTGGATTTCAGAGGATATCTTCAGTGGGACGACAGAATTGGGGGAGACGGGAGGTGACGCATCAAGCTGGTAGTCGTACATTCAGTTAGCATAAAGAGCATATGGTAAGTATATTTTTAAAATATTTTATATAACTATAAATATAAATAGTTTATTTTATATTTCTATAGGCAGTCGAGCATCCTGATATTATGGAGTTCGACGTTTATCAGAGGATGTACAGCGATCCAGCTACTGGAGAGATTAGAGGTGATCGCCAGCATCATATTGTGGTTAGTATTATTTTTTCAGCTTAACAATTAACTGCATATAATATTTTTACAATTTTAATTTTAAATTGGAATTGAAGGAGTCAAATGAGGCTGCGACCTCTCAGACACAGGCTGAGGTTCAGGACAAGACGGCTGAGCAGACCAGTGCTCACCATTTCTATGAGGTGACATGGATGCAGGCGACTCAATGTGGATTTGAGAAGGGAAGAGTAGTTGGTATAAACTCTCATTTGACTCCTAGTACTAATTATGATACTGTTGCGATGTCGGTGTCCAGCTCGAGAGGAGCTCGTGGAGAGGCATCATCTTCTGGATCACAGTATCAGGAGCAGTTGTGAGCTCTGGCTGAGCATATAGAGATTTTGCAGAAGTAGCAAGAAGAGATGTGTTGGCGGTAGCAGCAGCAGCAGCAGCAGCACGAGGAGGAGATGCTTAGATGGCAGCAGCAGCATCACGAGCAGATAGAGTACATGCGCCATATGACTCGTAGTTTAGGGATGGTGTTTTCTCCACCAGCTCCTTCAGCTCCTCCACCTCCTCCAGAAGACGACCCCTAGTGATTTTTTTATGTTACAAACATTTGAATTTAACATTGTAATATGGATTATTTACATTTTCTGTCTTTTATATCGGTGAAAATATTACATAATTTAATTTGTAATATTTTGTTATCTTTTAATTTTTTTGTGAATATCGAGAATTTTAATATTTTAATATATTTTTTATTGTTTTAATAATAGTAATATAATTTTTTCATTAATCGTAATATTATTAAATTTTAATTTTTTTAAAATTAATTTATTATTTGCGACGGTTCATTAATCTTAATATTATTGAATTTATTTTTTAAAAATTAATTTATTATTTGGGACGGGACCTGTTGCGATGGGGCCCTATCGCAATTAGTCTAACTAAATATTTTTAAAGCCTATTTGTAACGGGACAAGAGCTCGTCACAAATAGTTTTTTGCGACGGGCCATCCCCGAAACATTTATTTACATATAATACATATAATTTGAGGTTTATTTGCGACAGAGATGTTTTCAATCTCAAATACAATTATTTGCGATGGGCCTATCACAAATAATTGTATTTGCGACATCGTTTTCTCCAACGGGTCATTTGTGACGGGGCCTCGTCGCTAAAGCCTATTTGCAACGGGATTCTGTCGCAAATAGACTGTCGCAATTACCATGAATTCCAGTAGTGGATGGTCTAGGAGTACCGCTGACATGGTATAATCCCAACAATGGATGATGCTCATGAATTTCTCCAAGCACGATGACCGGTGAGTCCACATCACTTGGGAATGTTTACTGCTAAGCCAATGGCTCTCATCTCTATGACCAATAGCCTTTGGAACTTATTCCCAAAGAGATAAAACCCCCACATTCTATATCTAATGAAGGTGGACTAGGAGGTGAAATATGGAACCCTTTTGATTCAAGTTCCACTATCGAGGAAACCTATCAACCGCTGTCACCAACACAATCCCATTAGTACCCATCAGTTGCCTAACGAGCATTCCATCTGACACACGGTGACCTCTGATGCCCATTCATAGTCTATAAGGAAAACTCATTAGAGGAGGAAGGCATTGGATATCTAGAAGAGGGCTCATATCCCCACTCCTTTTGACAATGACTACCATCATATTCAGGGAGGAACCAGCAAATAGGATCATATCCCTAATCATTCGGTACAAGTATATGGGAATATCCATACATCATGCATGGGCGGTTCATACTCCTACCACTGCATACAAAGCCCATCAACATATTCCTGTGGCATAAGGAGAAAATAAGTGGGTACATATACCCACTGCAATTGAATACGTATTCTAGTTCATCAAGGGGACATAAAATGTGTAGGCTCATGTTCGTTAACACACTTTGCTAAAATGCCAATATTTTTTAGAAACAACTAAAGAACTCTACCAGCATATTCAGAAACTACTATAGATGAAGGGAAAAGTGCATACCTTTCCCCCATAGTTAAGATAACTCAACTCTTTGATCATAGTGAGAAAGTTGTTGTATTAGAGAAAGCACACATTCTTGCTAATACCCAAAATAATTATCAGCATATTGTGATGAAGGGAGGGGCATTAGACTAGGATCATATCCCAATTCCAACTAAGACTTACTTGGTGAGAGGAGAACATGCCTCAGGATAGGGGGAACATTCCTATTGGAATATTATAGAGGCATATTCCAATGGCCCAGGATTGGGCTCACATCCCCATTATATCCAAGGATTACCACATGAGAGGGGCACATGTATCGAGATAGGGGATAATATTCTTATCGAATAAGTCCAAAAACAAACTCCAAAGTACAAGGATTAGAAAAATATTCCATTTATGGCTATGGTTAACCAATTGAGAATGGAACATGCCTAGGGGTAGGCTCACGATCCAATCAGTGAATTTTCCTAGCATATTCTGGAAGATCACGGAAACCATGTGCATATTCCTACTTCAACCAATGAACGATTGCGCTAGAATCATTACAAGGAAACACAAAGGAAGGAACATGTTCCTTCTCCCATTCTTGGGGTCTTTCATCATATCATGAAGGGTAATTTATATTTAGACTAGGCTTATATTCCTCATCCAACCGGAGCCCACCACGTTAGAGCAACACACACCACCAAGAAGACTCATATTCCTACCAAGAAAGACCAGCAATATATTTTGAAGTCTCGAGATCAGACTCATATTCACATCCTGATTGTGGATCACCATGTGAGAATGAAACATTCCTTGAGATAGGATCCCATTACTATTAATAATGAGATATCTCATCGGCATATCCCAGTATCTTCTCAGTAGTAGGATCGTAACCCACAACACTTTACGATTATACACATTCCAAAAAGAAACGTCAACATATTTTTACCAAGATGTAGAACATGGTCCCTATTTATAATCTACTCAATTCTAGTTCCATTGAGGTAATTTGAGACACATTCTCAACACCACAAGGGTCTGTTGACTCATATGTCAAAGCATAAGTAGAAGACATTCATTACCATGATAGTTTTCCTTATGGTAGTATGGAGATGGATCATAGGGACTTTACTCCTCACATCCACTATAGTAAACCTCCCCATGAAGATATCTCCCATGGGAAAGGTAATACTCTCTTTATCTAGACACTATTGTATAAAGTGGTTTACCAAACTTCGATACCTTCACAAAGAGTGGTGCTAGAAAAATCAAGGTTAACTGTATATAGTTCCCCCATTGACTTCCAGTAGAACCCCAATCCCATCAACATGAGACCATCCGGGAAATATTCTATCTTTTGACTATATGGAGTCTTGTATACTTGATTAGGAGGAGTTATACATTTACATATAGAGAGTGTTATCGAAAAAGAACCTCCCCATCATGTTCTAGACCCTCTCTACTACAAACTTTTGGATCCCAGATGAGCTTGAAAAGGAGTTAATTCCTTATCTATGATAGAATTTGTGGGATACTCATCAGTGAATGAAGGTTCAACATCCACCTTATCCAGGATACAAGTTTCACCTTCATGAAATCAATATACTATGTTATTACCTAGACCTAACTGCTATCTCTATGGTCATGGATCTAAAACCGGAAAATCGTTGCACAAATCTACAACACGCTTGCTTCCATTGCATCAAAACTATTCAGAATCTAATCTCCGAAGCAACTTCATG
The DNA here is from genome assembly GCA_963277665.1 of Viscum album. NCBI lineage: Eukaryota > Viridiplantae > Streptophyta > Magnoliopsida > Santalales > Viscaceae > Viscum > Viscum album. The sequence goes on from OY728138.1 coordinate 62,193,170, forward strand.
AATCCATATTCAATGATGGGAAAAGTATACAGAGTTAAAATTTATCTCTCCCCTGGAATATCTGAACCCCTCAGATACAACATCCTACAATGTTATAGCCTCTAGAGAAATCAGAAGACTAGGTAACACTTAGACCAGTTGGTCACTATAAAATAATTCCCCTACTTCAATGGTTCCAAACCACTATTGATAGGGAGAGAGGATAGCCATCATGATTTCAAATCAGGCCCCTTAAGAAATAGAAGGAAATTCTAGACATAGAATTCTAATTTTCATTCACCCGAACAACTTCCCAGAAGGAGTGGTTATCACCTTGGGCTATCATCGTACCAAGCTCCCATGTGGGAACAACTATGATGCATCACTCGGATTATAGAGTGGACTCATCCCCTTAGGTCAGATAATATCTACCACTGCCTCTACCCTTCAGAACATCAATTTCTAAGAGGATTTACGATATACCATTGGTAGCAATAGGATACCCGAACCCACTCAGCAGAGGGAATTTATATCTTAATCACCATCTATAGGTTCATTTTCCCATAAGAGGACCCTGAATACATCAGTAGGGATTTATATCACCCTAAAACCCCTGGGTTTGGGGCATTTATATCTTCATTTCTATCTTGGGAATCATCGAATCCTCAAATAGAGTCATTGGATCCTCAATAACATGACCTATTAATGCCAAAGAAAACCCCAAATGACACCCAACCCATAGGGATGGGGGAATTTTTATCATCACCACCACCACATAGGGAATTTGCATTCTCTAGTTTGGGAGGAATCAATCAATAGTTGACATTACACCAACACCTCCTACTATGAGACAAACCCTACTGGTTAGGGTGCATTCATAAATCAGAGCCAAAACTATGTCAAATTCCCTATTCACATGACAAGGTGGGAGGAACATATGACGGTGGAAATAAAACCCCACTGGTGTTGAAATCCAAACTAGATCAACATGGTCATGGGTTCGAAAGATTCCCCTGATAGAAGCTATGTAGAATCAGCTTATTTAATAGAATGAAATGGCATGAACACCATTTCTTGATATTCCTCTATGAATGTCTTCACTGTCCACAAGGAAGATATTGATCAAGATTAATATGCATAAGGACATGAAATGGAAAACATACCTTATAATTTGGGTGATTTGGATGCACCAAATGAAGCTGCATGCACCAGGAACCAAAGACGCCTCCAAAACATGGCACCCCTAAATATCGAATTATCACCACCATGATGGAATATCACCAAGTGGAAGGGTATAGCCATAACCTGGTCACCTCATAGAATAAACATGGTTACTTCTACATAGCAATGATTGTCACAATATGTGAGAGAAAAACATACTCTTCAATAACATGGTGAGGAGTTACTCAGAGGCAATATCCCCACTGGTTATTATCGTCAGACAGAGATGAATGTTCTCCCACCCATGGATGATCTTATAAGATGAGAGATATCTAAGAATCAAGTTGGATCTAGGTTTAGATATATAGTCCACATAAACGAGGATGTCGAAAATTATCATTACATCCTTCCATAGAAGAATCAACCTCTCCCTCGCCAGAACAACCATTCAATGCTGCGATGAATCAACAATTGGAAGGAGATAAAAGTAGGACCCCCTCATAAACACCCATAAACTCCCTATAAATGGGAGATTTATCAACCAAAGGTTCCTTCAGAGCTCTTTGGCTTTATCGAGTCCCCAGATACTCGAATTAAAGACATGGAAAGGTGAATCATACTTGTGATTCCTAAGAGGAAGCCACATTTCGATTGGGTGGATGACACTTTTCCTCCACCTAATTTTTTAAATCCCACCTTCTCTATTTTTGATAGTGCAGGAGACCCCAAACAACATCTCACACAATTAGTATACTTATGTGGGAAAATGATGGTCCCTTAAGATGAACAGGAGGCAATAAAGATGAGGTATTTATTATAGACTCAGATAGGTCCATCCTTTGTTTGGTAAAGAAGTCTACCTGTAGGATCCGTGTCATGTTGGGAAGACCTTGGTCATCAATTCCTTTATAAATTTAGTTCTACACTAAGGTAGATGATGATCATCGACCCGAAAAACTTCAAAAAATGCAAAAATGATATGGTGTCTGACTTCATAGCAAGGTGGAAGGGTTTTACATACTCACTCAACATCCCTCTATTGTAAGAAAAAATGATGGAAATCTATGATGAAAATCTTAGGTATGAGTGGTAGAAGCCTCTGATTCCAATGAAATATCCATGTTGATTCCATGAGTTTTACAAAATAGACTAATGTTTAAAATAATCCATCCCATGGACCCGATCCAAAACATGACTAAATCTAACAACAATGGAAAAACTTCTAGCCATAGAAGAAGATGTAGTTGTCATTCTCAAGAAAACTGTTGTTCCTATCCAAATACCCAGGAAGGCCCTGAATTGCCCAACACCACTTTTCATGTGGTGATAGCCATAGAATCACCCTTGTTTGGAAGGATAGAGAAATCATGATCTTCTAGGATTTAAAGAATATATGAACAAAGTAAACTCCTAAAATGAACAAGTCCCTAGTTATTTATTGGCAACCATGGAAAATAACCTTCTCACACTCTCACAACCCAATATGCCTAAGGAAGTGAACCTCACCATTATTTCCAATTACTACCCTTTCAACAATAGACTAGTTCATTATATCCAGAAGTACTTTATCTTAAAGGATTTACTTCATGGCATGGTCGAATCTAAACATATGACACTAGACAACTCACCAGAGTAGGCAGATTTTAAAATCATCGCCTGGTCAGAAAAAGAGGACAATTGGAATGAGGTCTCAGCTAGACATTCCTAAAAATTTGACAACTGGATGACTCAAAAGGTAGTTGATTGAGCCCACACTACTCTGAAAGAACCGTTTCATAGACTCGCGATTTCTCCACCACCCAAGGAGGTAATATCAAATAAACCTACCAAAGGTGGGAATGAACACTAGAAGATAGATGAAATAGAATAGGAAGATTCATATTCTCCTTAAAAGTGAACATTGACTCTAGTTGACTTCTTCCCCAAAACATCTGAAATACGGGCACCACCCCACAAAATGGAATCCTCATCATATGAGGATCTCATATTTGATTATTTTAACATGATAAACTTGTTATAAACCTTATATCATGATGATTTTTCCCTAGATCATGAGTTTTCTATAAATAACCAGAGAATGGGAGGTCATATGCACTAGAGATGAGTATACAACGAACAATGCAGACATGGTCGGACTCAATATTCCGGTCATATCCCCATTGAGGTAATATATGTAGATGAGAATCATGGGAAAGAACTCTAGTAGGATCAAAAAAGGAAAATAGGTTCCCCAGGGCCCTCCAGTAGTCACCTACATCTGATTGTCTTTCGTGACCGCTAAGCGGGGGTCTAATCAAATCAACCTAGGAAATGGGGAAGGATGGGGTGAACTACACCTCTAGAAGAATATATTCCATAAACCTATACACAAGTTCCATGTTTATCCACCCAAATGACTTGGATCCTCATCCATATGTCCCTAAAAAACCCCATATTTGGATGCACAGACCTCTAGCACAAAATTACAATGTTATAAAATAGGTGGATGCATTCTCATCCAATATCTCAATCCTCTGCACTTTATCTTTCAAAGGAACGTAGAGAGGAACTTTTTTAAGCCCTCTAGATCCCACAAGAGTTTGAGATAGAAGTCTCTATAGCCGAGGTCTATCAAGAGGAGACCATGGTAATAGAATGGCATGTCTTTATCTCGTTCAATGAGAAAGATGAAGATGAGGATATTAAAGGAAATATTAGACCATTATATATCTCATGTAGACTCAATAATTTCAACATTCAAAGGGCTATGATTGATAATGGTTTTGGGATCAATATTATCCCATTATAAACCCTACATTGTTTGGGATATGGAGAACGAGATTTTTATCCCACAAAACTAACCATACAAGGGTATGATAAGCATGAGAAAATTCCATTTTAGAAAATTATGATCAAAGCCCAGTTTGGGGATCTTACATCAGATGTTGATTTTATGTTAATCCAACAATACACAGCATATAATGTCCTACTTGAAATTCCTAGGCTTGATAACCACATGGAGATATCTTTATCATTCCACCAGTGTTTGAAGTATCCCATTAATGGAAATGTCAGCATACTAAATGGTGATAGTGCTCCCTTAGATATTTGTAGGGACACATGTGATGAAACATACTTATATAAAAGGTATGTAAACAACCAATAAAGGATGATGATATATAGTTTACGGCTTCAAATATCTTGGAGACAACCCCTATGAATCCCTAGAGTATGCTCAACAACAACTATGTGCTCCCCATAGACCTGTTCATCAAGAAAGATTTAATCCTAGAGGTTCAAGACCCTCTTTTTCCCAGTGAAAACCTTGAATAATATCATCTCCTCCATCTCTCTACAATGACTGAGTAAATAGGGGATGATAATGTCTCTTCTCATGGCCTCTTTCATTTTGATAATGATATTAAAGCCCCTGGATTTATATCCCAATCTAAAAATGACTCCACAGACTCAGAGATGAAAAAAGATGAGGTTTACCTCAGGAACAACCCTATAGAATTTGAAGAAGGTGTATCCACCACCATATATGAACTTAAGAAGATAAATGTGGGAACATAAGAATACCCAAAAACCTAGATTGATTAGTGTCTCTATTCCCCTTGAAGTGCAAGATATGTACATCAAATTAACGAATCACCATATATATATGTGTTCACATGGGACTAAATAGAAATGCTTGGACTAAAACCATATGTGGCTATGTAACATCTTGGGCTACCAGATGAGAATCCTGGATTCAATAAGGAAGATAGGATGACATTCCCCTCTCATTCCACAAATATATATGCAGATTTCGACATATTTATCAAAGCCTACTTTCTCTAAGAAGTGAAATACCTAAGATGGATTGCCAACATCATCTATGTAAAGAAGAAGAATGGGAAAATTAAGGTCTATATTGATTTTAGAAAACATAATCATCATTTCCCATAGGATTATTTCATATTTTCAATCATAGAGATCTTGATTGATGCGACTACTCATTTCCAAGACCTTTATTTCATGGATAGGTACTCATGGTACAATAAAATAAAGATGTCCCCTAGGATGAAGAATCCACTAACTTCAGAGTGCCTTAAAGAAGCATTTTCTATCAGTTCATTCCCTTTGGCTTGAATAATGTTGGCACAAAATATCAACACGCCATGAACTGTATCATTAATTCATTTATGGGAAGGAAAACCGAATGTTATTTTGACGACCTGATTTTTAAATCCTAATAGTGATGTGATCAATTCATGGACTTTCAAACAATTTTTGACAAGCTGTGACAATAAAACATGAAGATGAATCTGCTGAAATACCCTTTCAGGGTAATGTTACGGAAATTCCTCTATTTTTTGGTATACCACCATGAAATTTATGTCTACTCTAAGAATATGATTTCTATCTTAGCAATGTAACCCCTAGAAATCTCAAATAATTAATTGATATCTAAGAGAACCTTGAATACATTTGACGGTTCATTTCAAACTAGGATCGCAAAGCTCTCCCCATCACCAGGATAATGTTGAAGGGAACTGCCTACCAATGGGATTTTGATTCCCAAAAATCCTTCGAAAGTCTCAAGAAATTCCTTCTACACCCACTAGTTATAATTACTATGTTGTAAGGGAGGCCACTCATAATATATGTGGCCACAATGGAATGTTCATCGGGTGCCCTCCTCACATAAAATAATGACACGAGAAGTGAAAATATTCTCCATTACCTCAACTGAACAATGTTAGGTATTGTGAACTGATACTCTAATGTTGAGAAGAATTGCCTTGCACTCATCTTATTAGTGAAAAATATGAGGCATTACTTACAACACAATGAAGTCCAATTGGTCTCTCTTATCGATTTTCTCAAGTACATCCTTTTCTATCAAATGCTGACTAGGATCTTGGATCATTGGGAAACCATCCTTCAACAACATGACATTTAGTTTGTGTCATAAAAGTCAGTGTAAGGAAAAGACCTAGCTGATTTCCTTACAACACATCCTACCTTAGAAAATAAGTCAGAATCCACCATGCTTTCAGATGAAGAGGTATTATATGCCCATGAAACTCCCCAGACATGGGATATTTATTTTGATGGTTCCTCATGGAATCCTATCGGAATGGGGATGAAAGATGCAAAGATCAACTGGGTTGGCATGTGGATACTATTGGTATCTCATAACAAACCGGTTTTCCCTACACTTTTTCACTATCAGAAGGCTACAAAAATAATGAGGTAGAATACCAATTGCTAATTGCTAGATTGGAACTATCCATGTAGCTACAAATATCCTAACTAAATATTAATTGGGATTCAGAGTTAGTAATAAAATCTGTCCAATGATGAATATGCCCTCAAAAAGGAAGAAATTCCCCCATCACTGGCCATGTCAGGGGACTAATTACAGAGTTCCCTTTTAAAACCATGTTACATCATGTTCCTTAATCACAGAATTCTTGCATTGGCATGTTGTCCAATGCAGCCAATATCTTGGTTGATGATGATCAAGAAGAAACAATCATCCACATCACACATCAGAGAATAGTCTTAGAAATTTTTATCTGTGATATGAAAGAGGTAAATCAAGTCATCACCACCCGATAACATGATGTACCAATCACCACCCCCAGATAGATAGAGCCCATAATCACAAATCTGGAAAATGGGACTCTCCCAACAGACAAATCTATAATGGAACAGATTCAGCACCATGCAATGAAATTTACCCTATAGGATGGCCAGAATGAGAATAAAACCCTCTATAAGAATGGGCTTGATGGGATAATCCTCAAATTCATTATGGAAGGATATTATTCTTCCACCATGTAAGATGTCCATGTGGGCCCTTGCAGTACACATCAATCTAGGGCTAGGCTCTCCGACCAGATCATAAGGTTAGGATATTACTGGAAAACCATGATACATGAATGCATGTAATTCACCATGAAATGTCATGAATTCAAAATCCATGAGATATTCATCCATCAACCTCTAAATTTTCTAGATACATCTAGATATTATTGACCGTTTATTGTTTGGGGGGGTGGATGTCATGGGGCTATATCCCCTACCACAACTAAGCAGTTCAAGTACATCCTTGCAGCTACCATCTTATTTTACGAATGGGATAAGGTGATACCCATCAACTAAGTTAGGACTAAGAACATCATCAACTTTTTAATTTCCCATAACATCACAAGGTTTGGGGTCCCTCACACAATATTGATGGACAAAAGAACTAATTTCTCTTCCATAGAGTCGAAGAAGCTTTACTAAGAGTACAATATCGATTCCAATCACTCATCTCACTATCATGTAGAAGAAAATGGATAGATAGAGGAATTTAATAACACTCTATAGAATATACACTAGAAGGTGGTGAATAGGGATAAGAATTCATGGAAAAAAACTCCTTGATGATTTATGGGAATAACGTACTACCAAGCATACTGATACTCATGAAAGTACTCATTGGTATACAAGACTAAGGTAGTGTTACCCATGGAAGTCCATCTTCCCTCGCTCTAAGTATCCATATGCGGGAAACTCTCAGATGATGAGAAATTGAAAAATCAACTAGAGGAATTTGAAGAACTTGATAATATTAGGATTCACACATTTTACAACCTTGAGGTGCACCAAAATTGGGTTGCATGATACTTCAATAAAAGGGTTCTCCTCCACTCGTTTCTCAATGGGGAACTAGTGTTCGTCCATAGAACCCCAATGATACCAGGCAAGAAGCCCCCAAATCTGGAACCAAAATGGGAGGGACAATATGTTATACATAAATTCTACCCCAACGGGGATTACTCATTGGACACAATGGGTATTGAGCGTGTCACACCACAAACAATGCACGATTTCTTAAGAAATACATTGCATAGCTATCCGCACAAGGTCGTCCACATAATTTTAAGTCCCATAAATCATCCTAGCTACATGACATTAAACTGTACAAATTAATCCTAGAAGGAATAAATTATACAAAAAGGAATATTTATTCCTAACCACATGGCATTAAACTATATAAAATTTATCCTGGAGGAAAGATGTTAAACATCAAGATATTTTTTCCCTTATCACAAGACATTAAACTGCACTACCAATGTACTTACCACCTGACATAAAACTACATAGATTCATGATGTCCATCTCTATTCACATCGAGTCACGTATGTATTTTCTTATCGTTAAACTACACGACTCTTCTAAAACTATATATGGATTGATTCTCATCATTATGAGATACGTAGGGATGCCTCGATCCTATATCATTGTTTAACCACTATTTGATACAAAACCCCCTCATTGTACCCTCAACTGTCTATAGATTGTAGGGAAACCCTTTCCATCCCTTGTTTCTCACACCGAGAATAGATCACATGAGGTTATGAATTGTGGCAGGGACTTACCCTCACATGAAATGTGTAAAAGTAAACAAAAGTTTCATTTTGGTCTTGAATGAAAGACCATAAAAGGAATACAATGAGTCCTCACTGCATGATGTTAAATTTCAAGGTCAATGTCCTTTCATCATGACTTTAAAATGCACTATTATTCATAATAACATGTGGTTTGATTATTATTATCATGAGATACATAGTGATGCCCAAAAATACACCTTTCTCCCCAACCACAATATTCCCATCGATTCACATTAGATCCCCTCTTTCCTCACTACATGATGTTAAACTAAATGAGATTTCAAGAACTACATGTGGTTTGATTCTCATTATCATGAGATACGTTGTGACGCCCGTAATTTCATATTTGGGCCCAACCAAAACATTTTAATTTATTCATATAAGTTCACCTTCATCCTCACCACATGATGTTAAACTACATGGCTCCTAAAGAACTATGTGTAGCTTGATTTCTATTATCACAGGATACACAGTGACTCCAGGATCTCTAATTTGGGCCTAGCTTTAGCGGTGAATGAAAATAATTTCCACTTGTACATATGGCCCAGAACTGCATAGAGAATCTCCCATTTGAGAACTATATGTGACATGATTCTTTCCATCACTAGATACATAATGACACCAAGATTTCCAACTAAAAGCCTAGTCATAGAAACACAATTCCTCCCTCCTTGCATATGGGTTAGAACTGCGTAGGAGACTTCATTTGGAACTATGTGTGGCTTGATTCTCATCCAAATAAGAGTTGTAGTGACTCCCAAGTCTCCATCTTTGGTCCTATCTACTATATTTCTACACTTTTTTAATGGTTCCCATGTCCTTACCATATGTCATTAAATTGAATGGAAGTACATCCCTACCCCATTAGTTTAAACTACATGGAAGTACATCCTTACCTCATGAAGTTAAACGACACATAAGTATGTCCTTACCACATGAAGTTAAAATTCACAGAAGTACGTTCTTACCACATGATGCTAAACTTCATGGAAGTATATCCTTACAGACATAATGTTAAACTACATGGAAGTACGTCCTTACTGCATGACATTAAACTGCACGAAATTACATCCTTACCACTTGATGTTAAATGACAAGGATATATGTTCTTACCACATGATGTTAAACTTCATGGAGGTTTTCCTTTACTGCATGGAAATACCTCTGTACTATAGAACGTTAAACTGAATGGAATTACGTCCTTATCGCATGATGTTAAACTACATAGAGGAAATTATGCCAGAAATACACAATGTTAAATTGGGAAAACCATTACCCTTTCATCCATGATTATCAAAGGACCACAAGGGACTTACCCCAGTCAACCAGAGTATGGGGTGCATCCACAATATCTTAAAGCACCTCAATCCATAAGCCACAATTTATGTCTCAGGTTTCTTGGATTGATGAAACCTTACATAGAATATGGAAATGATATCTTGCATCAAGGGCCCTTTTCTTGAATATGCATACATGCATATGGATCCTACATATGTGGACGTCAACCAAATGTGTCACTCTGAGAAAGAGAATTCTGTTCATTGTGATCCATAACATCACTACGGCAAAACTCAACCCCTAAATAAGTCTAAACTACTCCTAGTACAACAATCCAATATCATTACTCATGACCTGGGAACCTCAATCCAAGACTTACAACATTTCCATCTCTTGCTCAGAAAGAGGTTGGGGTGCTCTTGACCCTAGGTATCCAAATTAGGCTCTTGAGTACATTTCCAATATTAGGGCCATGAGAGTCATGAACCTATACTGCCTATGTTTTGGTGAAAGTTGTACGACCTTAAACTGTAGTCTGTAATGGTCTATATCGCAAGACCATAAACTACTAACGAAAGAGACAAAAAACTTTTCAGGTCGAAAACCCGAAAAGGGTGACCTAAGAAAAAGTCTAATATTCACCAGCTATACTCATCATTCTCAATGTTTAGGAAAAAATTAGGTCCCAAACATATAAGGAATAAATATCATAGGGTTTACCTTGTAACCCTAGTAAAATACATGTGATTCTATCTAGACCCCCTGGTCCAAGAAAAAGTTAGAGTAATGATTAGTCACACCTACTCACTTCAAGAATATGTTCGTTAGGATGTGGAACAACATTTTGGGTACTCACACCCTCCTTGGATTTTACAATTTCCATAGATAGAACATCATGATTTTGGGTGTCTCTGAGAATCATAACCATCCACGACCCTTGTAAAGGATATCTGGATTCACGGAACCTTTTCTTGACTATTCAAACATTCCTATGGCTCTTATATATGTGCCTATGACCATCAACCAAATGTGTCACTCAGAAAAATGAAATTTCAATCCCCATGAGCCCTTGAATCATTGTGGTAGTACTCAACACCTCAGTGTGTCTGAACTACTCAATGTTTGATTTTACCATATCATTGTCCTGATCTGGGTGCTTTGGGTCATGTATTAAAATCCCTGCACCAAACTATCCAAGTAGATTAAATATCTTTGACATTAATTCACTGTGTTTTATACCCATTCTCAGGGATATACTATGACCCTTCATTCCCTAGCCCTCAATTTCCCACGCCTTAGGATTCGAAACCACATGGCATAGGGTTCAAGCTTCATTATTTAAGAGATAATTTCCCTAGGGTGTCATAAATCTTCTTTAGTATCCTTCATTCCATACCCAACATCATCATCTGGATTCTTGAGGCTTCACCAACCTTTCATGGAACTCATAGAGAGGTTTAGATAATCTTTATTTTGGTATTCTACCAATACATAAGGGCCTTGACCTTCCAACAAAAGGAATCTTCTCCTTGCTAGAAAATAGCCTCAATCCTTGTGATCCCTAGAAACACCATGATGGAATGTGACATCTTAGAATTCCATGGGATATACCCTTCATGTCTTCACCATCTCATATTCATGGAATCAAACTACCATTTTATGATTTACATTACCCAAACTTCAACTAAGCTGGTGGAACTAGTTTACCTAATATTTTGACCTCAACCATATCACCTACACAATTTTCTATAGCCCCTAGAAAGGGTACCCAACATCAAGGACCCTTTTCTTGATTGTGCATGAATGCCTATGGATCCTGCATATGCACCTATGGTCATCAAACAACTGTGTCACTCTGAAAAAAGGTCTTTCTGATCCTTGTGAGCTTCAACAACACCATGGAACAAACCCAACATCTTAGTTTGTTTTAGGTCATTCCCAAAATGTATGTACAGCATCTCATGATTATATATAGGGTGTGAGCTAAAAGACCATAAACTAAACTAATAGAGGGTCCAATATAAAAGGCCTTAAACTAAGGAAATATTACGTCAGATCTAAAAGACATCAAACCAAAGAAATAGAAGGTACAAGATAAAATAACGTAAACTAATGTAATATAAGGTATGAGATAAACGAAATTAAACTAAAGAAATATAAGTTCTGAATTAAAAGTCCCTAAATTAAAGTGATTTTAGGCCCGAGATAAAAGAACCTAGACTTTTAGAAATTATTTAGCCTATGATAACTTGTAAGACTCACCGTATGGCCTCAGAAAAATTAAGGTATGATAACCAAGAACATTGGATTTGGATGATAATAGAGAAATATCATTATGGGACATATATTCAACCCATTTATCCTTCTAAAAATTAGGTGATCTCAAGATAACTAGAAAACACCATCAATAGATAATCATCTGTTGGTGGGAATTCATGAGCACTTCCCAAAAAAGATAAAATTGTGATCCAAATATCAAGATCCAAACATTTATGTTTTCTTGATTTTAGGAATGGGATGGGAAGTGTAAGAGATTCTTAGAATATTGGAAAAAAATTATATCATACACATCATAGAAAAAGAGAATATAGACAAAAAAATGAAGATTTCAAAAGATCCATTTATTTTGTGAAATGGGGGGGGAGAATATCCACATTCTAGAGTCTCTCCAAATCTCTAACAAAAAATAAATGCATTACAAGAGTAAAACTATGGTAAAATTTGATTGACTATACCAGAAAGGTCGGCCATAATCTGATGAGAAGAATTGAATGAATGCTAGAGTAACTCTCTCACTGCTTCTTCTACTTCTACTCTAGGATGGAGAATCTCGACCAAGCCAGTTACCTCTTCAATCCTCTTTTGAGAGACATCCAATGAATATTAAGATGTGGAAATATCAGACCTTAGATGACTAATCATCACCTCATATCTCCACATCTATATGGTCCAACCATCCATATGAGCTTGTAGTTTAGATAAAAATGGGGACTCCTCTCCAATGCCTCCACCATGTCCCTCATTTTCTTAGAAAAGAAATCATCATTCCAATGATCATAAAGATACCTTTCATTTATAGCCATGATTATTTAGGTCAAGATGATATTCTAGGTGTTTTTATAAATAGGATGCCAATCAAATTTGCATTCCCCTAGGTCATGATATAACTAGTGAAGGAATTTATATTGGTTGTAGACTATTTCCAAGGGGTTTCAGTGATCAAATTGTAAATATATTCCAAGATCAGTCTACCATGTGATTGATACTGTACAACCAATGAGGTAGATGTGGTATAAGGATGAACGACATGCCGTATGAGTGCTGAAACAAGAGAATAAGTCTCATATGATCCTCTATTAATAGACTCATCATAAATAGAATGTTTCAGAGGATTAACCTTCTCAAATAAATATGTTATACCATGTAAGTGGTCATCACTGGAATGAGTTCGCTTTCTCGATGCCTCTTCCATATATTTTTTCAACTCCATCGATTCCTCTAACAAAGGAATCAGTAATTCAAAAGGCCTATCCATATAAAAAACCAACTGGCCCAACATAGCATTGGGATAATATTTTACCCAAGAATAAGAATAATCCTAATTAAGGAAATATTAAGAAGCATAAATAGGTAGAAGAATAATCTCACCCTTAGTGTCTTCATGTGTCAGCATCCTCCAAAATTGGTGGATAACCCCAGGATGCCTCTCCCCTCAAACATTTACCAAAGGAAGAGGGAAGACCCTCTAAATGAATCCAAATTGTTGAGAGAATCCATACAGTCTGTATGGATCATAATTTATCATATCTTACACCCTAGATATGATTATCCAATCATGTTAAGAGATCATATAAGATATTTCATTAGGGGAAAATCTTACATCATGAATGATCAACCCAACTGGTGTATGAAAGGGGATGAAATCAAAGTAGTCAGGTTGGAATAGTGTTCCCATAACCATAGTAGGGCTTAGGGACATAGCCTTGATGGGAAATATGTATAGTAATATATGATGGGATATGGACTCTAGGATCCTGGAAGCATTGTAATATTCATAAAAATATAAATTCTCCCATGTCCATCCAAATAGGAAATGAAGAGGGCCACTAATTCTGAAAGGTGTTCTAACTTATTGAATATGAACTAGGATTTGATAAAGGTGTGAAAGGACATTTACTTCTATGTCAAGGCATATACCTTCTACATGTCATCCTACCATCACCAGTGTACTAAAACAGATTTCTAAACATGTGTCCCCAGTCAGAAAGAGACCCCAATTTGATAACATGGCCTTGAAACCATCCAGTCTTAGGTTTGGAGAGATATTAGAATTTACACAATATCACCATGAGGTATAATATAGAACCTATAATATGGAACAATATGATTCATAAATATCACAAACTTGTTAAGAGGGGAACCTATGGGGGGAAATAGTGGCTAGTCTAACTTTCCATTATATAGAAAAATACTGATCCTATCCCTGAATGAGATAAGAAAACACATTTTCAGTTCCTTATTTTATTTATCCCATAAAATAATGAGCATCTCCCATGCCAAAACTAGGTTTTATTGAGGATCAACCCAAACATCTACAATAGGTAGGATTTCTATATACATTTCTCCAAGGGGAAGAATCCTACCCAATTGATAGATATCCCATGGGATGATGCCCACTTCACCATTGGACCAGTGAATTGTGTTGTCACTAGGGTACCAACAGTTTCTCATCTCTCAAATGTGGTCAGGATAGTTATAGATGATAAATTGAGATATCCATACGACCTCATAAAGTTGAACCCTATATAAATCATTAATGAACTCTATGAAGATTTTCCAAACCGAGAAAGGAAATACCCACTCATAAAAGAAATTACTTTGGGACTGAGATCCCACTTTGAATACCATCATATCCCTATATTATTTAAATAAGAAAAAAATATACTCGAATAGATTGGACTGATTTGTTCTTGAGTTAAATCATGGTCGTTCAGACCTAGAGGAGATTTGTCTAATAGATAAGATGAAACTTGGGATCGAGCTATAACCATCCGACCATCCTCAAAAATTACTGTCTGAATGTAGTCAAGAGAACCAAAAACCCAGTGAAATGGAAAATTAATATCTACAGGGGGAGTGGTAGAATCATCTAATAAACCAAACTCATTGAGAGGAAGTTGATGAGATAAGGAATAATTTTTGACGTCAGGGGAAATGAACATCTTCAGAGTCTTATTATCAGTATACACATGGTAGTGTGGATCAACATTACGATTTATGATAATCTGAGACCTTTGATTGGATGCAGTTGAGGAACTATGTTCAGAACCATAATACATATGAAAATAAGTAATTAGAACATGTAATACTAATAAAATAGATATTGTCAAATCATGACAAGGTTTTAGTGGCGTCATATATATCACATGACTCAACAAGTTATTTGCAAACTGCATAAGGAGTTCGTGGATCTCCTGACCTTTCAAGGACTCATGGTTCACATATCCACCATTTTGAATTATGATAATTTCATGACCCCATTTATGAAAAGAGATTCTATGACCTAAATATGGTCACATGAGTCACAAACAATCCAATGATTAGGCCAATGGATCTCACAGAGTCCTCATGAAACCATAGCCGTCATAACCTATGTTCAAGAACTTAATAAATTATGATTTTTGGTTGTATCATAAAAATGTATGAGCAAGAAAAAATGTTGTTGATATCTCATATGAGATAGACTCATGGTGAAGGCTTACGAACAGAGCTTGAAATCTGGTCTCGTGGCATGGTCTCGCAAAAAAGGAACTTGGAGGAGGTGAAAACAAGAGCTCTTTGGAGAAGGGGTGAATGGTGGAATGAATTTTTATCCAAACCCTATATATAAAGTTCATTTCATGTAATAATAAACATCACCCAGATGATGAAATTTCACCTAAGGCACCGTCTCATGACACTACCAAAGGCTTAGTCGAGCTTTAGTTTTCCTCAGAACCAAGTCAATGTCCCCATAGACGCCACTCTTGAGGGGAACATTTATTGATTCCTACCAAATAAGCATAATAAAATTAAAAAAGGAAGAAATACATGAATATTGGTATTAAATACCCCACTAAAGAAAACTAACTAATACTTTCAGGTTGCATGAACATCTAAGGGACTCACGATCGTGTGGCCATTTCAAGGTCATGTGAAGACCCCACGCACAGTGCATAACCTATGGAAAATATCATGGAGTCCCCTTCAATGAACTTTCATGATATTATGAATAAATTATAGATAATACATGGACATGTAATGAAAACCTAATGATCACCCCCAAAACTTCTTGGTTTTTCATTAGTAGGTTCCTGACAAACCATCTAAAATTACTCAAAAAATAAGGAAGAATAATATCCAAAGGAAGAAACCCCTAGTGTTCATAATGTTCATGCACCATGTTATTGTTTTAAAATATAAATTTCTTTAATCATATCATATAAAACTCATGATACCCCTAAAAAATTGTTGAATAAAACAAAGAAGATATAACATAATAGGTGAGAAGTACTTATGGTCACTGAAGGACATGCGATGCGCTCCGGCGATCCACAAGGCACCAAGACTCCCTGGTGACATGTATGCCTCATATCATGAATTGATTTTGAATTTTTGACCTCACCCCATTAAATTACTTGGGTATTTCCCAAAAAATCAATGATTCCCCTTTGAAACTATACGGACAAACAAATATATTTTTCAATAAACTTGCTTGTGCACCCCTACATGACTCATATTGGTCATGCTATGCACCATAGAAAAATCCTTCAAATATACTAAAAATTATTCATGAAAACTTGAAAGACCCCTGAACCATTGTAGAGTAAAATAAATCAGATAAAAGGGAAGATGTGAGAGGTGGTCACGATCATTGAAGGACATACGACATGCCACCGACAATCCAAAAGGCACCGCAAGTACCTAGCCACATGTCCACCTCATCTCATGATGTTCCTTTAACTTGATAGCCTAATCACATGAAAATACTTGGGGTTTTCATGAAACATTGGACAAACCTTTTTCTCCATAAGAGAAAATGAATATATTTTTCCATAAAATAATCACACACCTGCACATGACCTGTATCTGTCATGCGATGCATCACCAAAATATAGAGTAATTTTCCTTGAAATATATTACGAAATATCGCATTACATCCAACCATTGTCACATAAAACAAAGGAAATAGAATAGGGAGGAGGTGGAAGGTAGTCATGATCATTGAAAGACCAGTGATGTTTTCAGGAAGTCTGCACCATGGACCCATGAGACCCCCTAAAAAATCATCTGTATCTCATAGAAATCCCCATAAAAGTCATCAAGATTCTGGTGAACACCTTTCAACATGAATCTAGGATCTCAAAAACACCATTGGGAATGTCCATAGTATAATTTGAAAAGTCCTTTGACATGACCTCTTGATCAAACAATTGCTTTTTAATTAGAAATAATCCGATGAAGAAAGTGTTGAAGGAAGAGAATTATGACCATTGATTAGGTGTTGCACTCAGAATGTCCCCCAACAGAGACTCACAAAACCATGTGGTGACAACCTGCTTTTCCAAATTCATCCTGGATGGATGACATATACACCGCACAAAGTTCCAAACAACTGGTGTGGTGTTGCCTATAAATTCCCCCACCCCAACATGAAAAATGCACCGTGTACTATGCAGAGGAAACTCTTTAGCACAAAAGTAACAAGGATTGTAGCAGACTTCTCCGAGAAACTAATCATGTAAATGACTAGCTTTTCATCAGGTAATATACCAGTGACTGGTTGGAATTATCATGCACCATACATAAGGTACTTCACATGATCATTCATAGATCATGTGAAGGGATATATGAAAGGTATTCATAGAACATACCTCATGTCTACTAGATCACATAAGACTAAAAATAATCTAATACTAAACAAACCAAATGCATTTACACTAAATGGTCTAGAACTAAGATCAATCTTTGAAAGATTAAATGAGAAGACATGCTCGCTAGCCCTCAAGTGCTTCACGTGAGTCATTCATAGACACAAAAAACACTAAGAAACATCCCATTAGATCTCACAAATTTCCTTTAGAATGCTATTTGGGACACACGATGTCCTTCAAATAAGTAAAATCAAGTCACACGGTCTGCCTGGGCACACCTCCTAGGTCTCACAAAATGTTATGGGTTTGTCACCCACACCTTATGACACCCTTTCAATACATTTCCTAACTCATATAACAGTGTTCAATAATATGTGTCAAGTATCACTGTTACATCTAGGCATGAAAACCAAGATCTAGTGACACCCCACAAGAATGCTAACTGAGACTTCTAAATCCCCCTATATGTGCCCAAACTAGTCATGTGATGGCTTCCATGGCCAGAAAATCGAGTCTTGCGATGTCCCTCAAACAAGTGAATTAGGTCATTTGACACCCTATAGAAAAGAAGGCCAGGTCACAAGGGAATCCCAAGTTTCAATAGCTCTATCCACCTCAGTGTGTAAGCCCCAAATATAAAGAAAACCTCAGAGTGTAATCTATTATCAAGGGAACTAAAAAAACTCTTATTCCTTCCATATTTAGGATACATAGGCCACCTCTATTTCAGGTTCAAGCTCTATATTGATTATATAAGAAAATCATAGTATCTAAGCCCCTTATTCAATGAAATGACATTGGTCACTTGCTAACCCTTATCTTTCACAACTACAATAGCACCATAAAACATAGGGAGTTGTACAGATAATATCATTTTCATTATACACCCTAGGGTTAAAGGTTATCTTTAGTGCATAATCCCCAAATAACAACATCATATAGTATGTCCCCAATCAATTGGGCATCCATAATGGTATAAAACCCTTGCATTCCTAAGACCTGGAGGATGGTTATAATTTATCTAAGAGTGATCATCCAACCCATCCTATAAGCAGGTTAAGGAATTAGTGAACTATGAGAACTTTCATTTCTTCCTTAGTCAGGATACGTAGCATGCCTTCTCAAGGCCCGAGCCCTATACAAAACATCCCAAGGATTGTCCCAGTACCTAAGTCCCATATATATACACCATGAGACAAATCTTTTGTACCCCCTTGTTTCTCAGAATGGGTATAGCTCACATAGGATTAAGGAGATTTAATTAACACCTCAGTGAGCATCATGAATCTCCAATCACGAGGGAAAACCCATTATGTAAGCCACAATTAGTGTCTTAGTATGGAAACCCCTAATATAAGGGCATACACCTTGGGGCCACCATCAAGGGACTAGGGGAACTATGGTGACACAGACTCCTACCACATCCAGGATACATAGGTCACTTATCCTTGAGGTTGGAGCTCCATATTGATCATCCATGGAAATCCCGACATCTATGTCCCTTTTTCAGAGCAATGAAATTGATTATTTTTATCCCTTTTTTCTCACAACAATCATGGATCACATGGGATTAGGGGGTTGCAATGATCATAAAATCTTCACTATAAACCCCCAAAAGGTATGGGTAACCTCAGTGTGTAAGCCCCAATCAATTGAACTACAATAAATCTAATTCCTACCATGACTTGGATATGTAGGATGTCTCCTTAAGACCTAAGATCAAACATTTTGTGTCTCAGAACACACCCATATTTCCTCTCCGCATGATACTAAACCACACAGGATCAATGAACTATGTGGGTTTTCATTTCAAAAATAACCAGGATACATAACATGCCTCATAGTGGATCAATACCCTCTTTGGAATATTAACCACCACCTCATGTGGCATTACATTCCGAATACTTTAGTTATAGGGCTTCATCACATAAAGTGATTAAACACTATTTATAAGATGGATGAAGAACCTCAAAAACATACATATAGAATCACTAATGATATTGCACTCCCCTCAATTCATCAATGAGACTCTGTTTCTTTGTTTAATCATTGAACTATACAATGAATAATTTCTTAGGGTAACCGGCCCCGTATCGATATTAGGAAGAGATACAAGAACATAACTTAAATCTATAAGAGTTTCCTAGAGTTTGAAAAAGTTCCCCACCAAATGGTATGATGAGCCCGACCTCTCATCCTCTTGACCAATCTGAGTCCCCAAGAGTTGTTGGGTATTAAAACCCAGATGATCAACAGCCTTGGGAAGGTAAGTTTGTACACAACTAAAGACGGGGGAACCATTGGAAGTTTCTAGGAAAATTTAAAATGGTATCCCAATGAGCGGAACCCATTTCATGCCTCAAAAACTCGGCAAAAGAAAGCCTAAAAGCCCAAAAATTATTAAAGGCCTAAAACCCATAAGTAAACCCAAGGCCCATAAAAACCATAAATACCCAAAAAAACAAAAAAACCTAAAAATCCTAAAAACCCCAAAAAACCAAAAATAAATAAAACCCAAAAAATGATAAAAACATAAAACCCTTAAAAAAATTAAAATATCTAAAAAATAAAAGACATAAAACCCCTAAAAATCCTTGAAAACCCCTAACAAACCCTAAAACCACTAAAAAACATAAAACTCTAAAACCCCCTTAAAATATAAAAAATTCCCTAAGAACACTAGAACATGTAAAAAGACATAAAAATCCCTAAAAATCATTAAAATAACTAAAAAATTGAAAAACCCAAAAAACCCAAAAAACAATTAAAAGCATAAAAACCCATAAATCCAAAAAAACCCCTAAAAACCTTAAATCCCTAAAAAACAAAAAAAACCCATAAAATAGTAAACCCATCCTAAAAATAGTAAAAATCCTTAACCCCCCAAACCATATGACCCATGAAAAACCCTAAATATACAAAAAAAACCCTATAGCCCCTTAAAAACAAAAAAAACTATAAAAAAACAATAAAGGAAACTAAAAACCCCTAGAACCCATAAAAACCTCTAAAACCATAAAAACCCCTAAAACCCCTATAACCCTAAAAACTCAAAAAACTCTAAAATAACCCCTAAAATTATCCAAACCCCCCAAAATCTCAAAAGACACTAAAAACCATAAAGAACCTAAGATACCGTAAAACCTATAAAACCCCAAAAGTGTACTAAAAACCCTAAATACCTTAAAAGACACTAATAACCTAATAAAACCTAAAAGACAATAAAATACCCTAAGAATTGTAAAAAACTCTAAAAAACATAAAACCCCTAAAGGACCCAAAAAATGTTAAAATCCCAAGATGACCCTAAAACCCATAAAAAGACTAGAGAGCCCTTAAAACTCTAAAAATCCATTCAGGACCCCAAAAAATCAAAAAACAAATTATGGGACCAAAAGACACTAAAAACACTAAAGGACCCTAAAAACCCAAAATACATAAAAACACTAAAAAAATAAAGGGCATTAAAAATCCCTAAAAGTACCTAAAATCTATAAAAACCCTAAATGATCATAAAATCCCTAAAACAACTAAAACCCCTAATACACCCTAAAAACACTAAAACCACTAAAAACCCTAAAAACCCATAAAATTCTCTAAACCCCCCCCCCCCCCCAAATGACTTTAAAAGACCTTTAAAACACATATAAAACCCTTAAACCCATAAAAACACTAAAACCCATAAAAACCCTTAAATACCATAAGACCCCTAAAAAACCCAAATCCCATAAAACCCCTTAAACCCTAGAACGCATAAAAAGACTGAAAATCATAAATAAACCCCTAAAACTCTCTAACGCCTTGACCAATTGACTGAAAATTAATGTTTTATGAAAAGAAATTTTTGGAGAAAAGTAAGAACCCAAAAATAATCAAAAAATAAGAGGAGGTTATGCTTCAAAAGATATCACTGCTTTGTTCTATAAAAATATAAACATGTTCACATCATATACCATATAGAATCTCTATTCATAAGGAGATTCTGGCCTTTTTGGATCATCTTTTACAATAACTTCGAAGAAGTTTACAAATTTTTCCATAATCCTTGAGGAACACTTACATGTTGTTATTTCATTTGTTGAACCCATAAAGCATAATTTTGTGTTGGGCATTGATCGATGTTGATTTCTCATCATTGGGTTTACAAATAATCATTATTTAAAATATTTTTTCATTTTCCTACTTCGTCACATCAACTTTCATAACTTCACTCTGCAGATCCTCCATGGAAGAAACAGGAAGCTCAAAACTACACTCTTGAGCCTCCCCTTCACCATTACCACCACCTTTTCCATGATGAAATTGATCCTTTCCAAGAAGGGATCAAGATCCAGACTACTTTAAGTGGGATATATAATCTGGTTCCTTATTTATCATAATTTTTGGATTATAGTTTCTTTCCTTCTCTATTATATTTAAGAAAAACCCCACCTATTTTCTAGGGGGGTTATAAGTTATTCTGAACTCTTTTCCTTTCTATGGAAATTGAGTTTTCATTGTTGAGTAGGTGAACATTGTCTATAGATGTTGGAATTAGTTACTCTGGATGTTTCATCTCTTAAATTTGTTCATAGACAATCCCACTGAGTCAAATTTTCATTACACCATATTCTTCTTGTTCTCAATAATGAATTTTGGCAATTCTTCCCCAGTTCACTCTATTTTAAATCTTGAGAAATTTCTACTCACTCGTGATCTACATCCTATGTAAGAGTAGAGGACACTTTCTTAAAGTTCACAGACTCAACATCATTGAGTAAAAAATTGTGTTGAAAGTTCACTCAAACTCCATAAACCATATCTGTGGGCCCTGATCTCAAAATTACCAATTAGGAGATTGATTATCTATTTACCACTTTTGCATATTATTTTTTATATTGAAAACTAGAATATGGTATCAGAGGGGGGAAACCTCTCATCCTGTACATCAACAACCTATAATGTGTGTGTATGGGGGGGGGGGGGGGTTAGTTGAACATTCCTCCATACCAAGGAGAGATCTTAGGAGGGTTCCAATGTAAAAAAGGAGTCGAGTCCTTCAGTGGAATTTTCAGAGTAGGTTCTAGGATGTGACTCCATTGAACCAAGGACAAATCAAAAACAAACAATTGAGCAAATACCTAAGATGGGGGACTAAAAGTACCATCATGGTATTTCCTTATATGGAAATCCAATTAAGAATAACTTTAGAGGAATAAATAAGAGCAAAGGTCACTCTAATATTTGAACAACACTATTTCCTGGAAATGTAACTCCTCTCTAACATAAATTTGAATATCCTCAACTAGGGGTTTGGAAACACCAAGATCGATGCATATAAGTGGAGAAATGGGGGTGTCCCAAATATTTAGACCTATAATTTAAGCATAAAAACCGACCAATCATATTTTTAAGCATCGTACGAATTGAAATATTTCGGTAGGGGAGAAGAAGATCTAGAAAATGATTCCCAATCACTAAAGAGGGGGGGGGGGGGTTGTGAGCATATGTAAGTTGTAGGTCCATCTAAAAAGTAAGAAATGTGATCCATCTATGAGTTATGGGGACTTGGATTAAGATAAAGAAAGGTATTATTCAACAAGAAATCAAAAAAAATGGTGTGAGTGAATAAATCGAACAATATTTGTTCTTTGAATCCCTAATAAGTATTGATGAACTTATCGAAGGAATATGTTGATAGATGACTCCATCCAAAGAGAGAAACCAACAAGAGGCTAGGGATTGCAAGGCCTTGAAAAACACTTGGAATAAGAGAGGGAGATGGGTGGTTTCAACATCAATCATGGGTACTTTATGTGTCATCGAGATAGAAGTAAAATGACTAAAAAACCTGACCATCCCAAAAAAAATTCCCAAAGACACTAAAAACACAAAAGACCTCCAAATCCAAAATACACCCAAAACCAAAAAACCCAAAAAAAAAACCCTAAAGACCCTAAAAACCCTTAGAAACCATAAATAATATAAAATTACTTAAAACCTTATAAAGATCCAAAAACTATAGAAATATCTAAAAATAACCTTGTTTCGTAGTTCCTTGAAACATGTGTTCTAGTTTTATGAATCACTATTTCTAGGCGGTTTCCATTGGATTTATTTATGGAACTGGAAACTTCCAAAAGTTCTTTATCCAAAGGGTACCTTCTTTCCAAAGGTAGGCATTCATTAATTTTGAACTTTATGATACTTAAGAAGGTGCATTGGTCGAGTGGATGGGAGGTCGGACTCATCACACCCTTTTGGGGGGAATTATTGTCTACTCCGGGACTCTCTTTTTAAATTTAAGATATTTTCAGGAATTGTTATTAATTAACCAATTATATCATAAGTATCCCTTGGAATTTAAAATCACTTATTAAAATTTGTAATATTCACAATCATCAGTATGAATTCAAGATTCTTTATTAATGGAAATATCTGGGAATCAAAGCCCACGTAGTTCGATAAGTCTCATAGGAGAGTATGGTCATTTGAGAGAGATGAGTTTGGGATTACTTCATGAAAAGGATTCCTGGATGATTTGAGGTTAAATTTGGGGATTATTATTAAGGAGGAAGTTTATATTAAAGGAATTAGGATTGGATTCCTGAAGAGGATGTCCAGTGAGCTCGGGCCCTGAAAGGCTTCCTATGTATTCCAGTTATGGTGGGAATCAGAGTTCTCATAGTTCATTATATTGAGTGTTTGTGAACATGTTGTAACCATCACGTATATCTAAGTCCACGTGAGTCATGGTCAGTGTGAGAAACAACAGGATGTGAAAGATTCAACAATGACACTTCACACTTTTCTTCCTCCGCTGATGGAAGAGGGCGAGGCGACGATCCTTCCCTCTGTTCTATTTACATTGGACATGGATCCAATGTAAGGAGGAAGACATAAAGGTGAGGGGATTTTTCTAGGATGGATGCCCATGGTAAAAAATCACAGTGGGAGAGGTAAAGGGTAACAAACGTCCCCGTGCCCATCCCCCTTTGGACTTTGGCACCGAATAAGAGAGGAGGAGGAATGATTCCACCTCCTTCAAGAAAAGCTAGGGGCTTACACCAAGTTGGTGTAACAACCCGAAATTTTGAATAAATCTTGTTTCCTAATTTTATGTTTTATTTTATTTTTATACTCAACAAAAATGTTTCATTTGATAACATGAGTATAATTAAAATGATACTGTTGGTTTTTGACTGTTATATGACCATTGGTCAATATGACCACTGGAAACTAAACGTTTTGATTATTGTCTCTAAATACAAGTAATCTTGGTTAATTAATATAGAAAGAAGATTCGATGGCCTCACCCAGTCGTCTTGGACCAATCGAAGCCCATATAACAGAACTTGGGAAGGAGGTAGCACCACTGGGCTTTGCTCTGGACCAAACCCAAGCTGAACTTCATCGTATAAAGCTAGAACGGGATCGCCTTCGCGAGAAGTTCAAACAGATAGAAATTACTACTCGTGCGATGTTGGCCGAGCCTCCCTCAGATTCTCTCACCTTATCACACCTTACACTTAGGTCCTATGCTGGTGTGATAAGGGGCTATGTAAGGAGACCGTAACTGCCTTGTGTAATCCTTTGTTTTAAATAAAAATTGGGATTTCTTCTTATGATGAAGTTTATGAATTTTCAAATGACCGGATAAATATAGTATGCATATTTTTTATGAATTTTAGAAAAAGGATATATTAAAAATGGTTGTGTAAACCTTAAATAATTAAAAATGTGTAATGATTTTCGAAAAATGGTCTTCTACAATTATGTTCAGTACGAAATTTAGAGTCTAATAAGATCAACATAATTTTTGATGAATAGTAAATTATGAATAGTGATTTTATGATTAGGATTAGTAATGTGTCCAAATGGATTAGTAATCTCACTTAAATAAAGTATTAATATAATCTAGGCACCTTGATTAAGTAATGTGATTCAATAAAATCGTTAAATAACAGTTTCATAAATTATTATTCAAGTATTAGTTTTTTCGGGTGAATAGTGTTTTTTAATTAAAAATTTAATTAAAAATATTTAGATAATTATTTTTATAAAACGGATTTCATTTTTGAACTCAGAGCACCGATATTATGCTATCGTAATTTTTGGGGTTTTTTTTCTGAAAAAAATGAATTTTCGGTGAATAGTGTTTTTATTTAAAAATTAAATTAAAAATATTTAGGAAATTATTTTTATAAAATGGAGTTCATATTTTTAATCAGAGCATTGATATTTGGTTAAGGTGAAATTTTGGGATTATTCTGAGAAAGTTGAATTTTCGATGAATAGTGAAAATACAGTTTTTAAGTTACGGGTGTTTAATGACATCATTAAATGATGTATTAAGTTTGTAATCAATATGTTCGAATTATGAATAGTGAGATAATGTATGAGGTGTCCCAAGTGGCCAATACCATGGGCAAGCCCATGGTTTTGCTAAAACCACTAATGAGGTGTCCCTTTTCCATTAATGCCTTGTCCCCTCACTTTCCCTATAAATACCAAGCCATCCTCTCATCCATTCGACTCCCCACTCTCCCCCAACGAAGTTCTGGTCTCATTACCTCCCAAGAAGTCCTCCCATGGTGCCCCCAAGCCCTCAAGGTCCCAACCTTTGAGTTTTAAGAGTTATGTTTTAAGGTAAGGGATCTGACCTCTCTCTTTCATTTCAAGTAATATATTTTATATCATTCCTTTTATGCTCCATGTTCTTATGTTGGAGGATGTTATTTTATACTACTCTTACTGCCCATTTCATTTTCATATAATGAGAGATCCACTTTTCTCTCATTATTTCGTTTTATGAAGTTTTAAGTGGCGCCGTTAGGCTGCCAAAATTTTTGTAACAGATTCTTTCTCCCTTCTCATTTTTCAAGATCTATTTTCATGTAAAGTATTTCAAGTTCCTTTTTATTATGTTGGGGTATGATCTCTAAATTTATCATACTGATCTTTTATGATCATATGATGAGAGACCCTATTTTATCTCTTCAATTCAGTATTTTGAAGTTTTAAGTGGCGCCGTTAGGCTGCCAAATTTTTAAGTGGTTCTTCACCCTTCTCGTTTTGAAGTTCTACTTTCATGTCAATTCTTTCAAGTTACTTTTTGTTATGTTGGGGTATGATCTCTATATCAATAATACTGGACTCTTATGTTCATATGATGAGAGACCCCATTTGATCTCTTCAATTCAGTATTTTGAAGTTTTAAGTGGCGACGTTAGGCTGCCGAATTTTTAAGTGGTTCTTCACCCTTCTCATTTTGAAGTTCTACTTTCATGTCAATTCTTTCAAGTTACTTTTTGTTATGTTGGGGAATTATCTCTATATCTATAATACTGAAATCTTATGTTCACATTATGAGAAACCCTATTTGATCTTTTCAAATAATTTTTGTTGAAGTTTAAGTAACGCCGTTAGGCTGCCGAACTTTCATAAGAGAAATCTAATTTTTGTCTTCCTTCCATGTTTTTCATTTCAAATGGTATGTCCTTGAAATTTCATTACCATGATCATGTATCCTTCTTATTCTGTCCATATACTATTTTATGGGTCATTTATGAATGTTTGACCCATTTTACCTCTCTTTTTAATGTCTTCTAAAACCTCGTAACATAACCGTTATGCTGCAGAATTTCCGTCTCAAAACGTCTCTCTCTTTTTCTAAAGTTCTTTTATATTATTAATTGAATACTGAAAGCTCTTTCTTCTAAAGGAGTATTCACATATATACCAAAATGTTCTATTTTAAATTCTGGGATTTACATACATGAGACCCACCTTCCTTTTTTGTGGGTTTTAAAGTGATGTAAAGATCATGTCTTTAAAGCAGTTTTTAAAATGTTATGATTATGAAATGAAACCCATTTATTTTATGCTATATGGGTTATTTATGAAATTTTTGATGATGATATATGTGTCTCACATGATAATAAAGGAAAATTTAAGGGTGCGCCCTGATAGCGCTCCAATGCATTGGGTAATGATGTAACCACTAGAGATTACAATTTTCACGATACCTTGGTGAATAACCTTGGTAATTTTCAAATGACACCTTGGGGATGGACTTTGGTGATATGTTCATGATTGTCTATGTTAAATGATGTAGCCACATTTTAAAGTTATAAAAAATGTTATTTTTATTATGATATGCCTCCTTATTTCATTCTCATGCCTTAATGTTCTTTTTCATGACCTTATTGAAGTATCTCAAGTTCACATGTAAAATGTTTCTCTTGTTTTCCTTACTGGTCTTTTTTCTCACCCTTTCTTTTTATGTGTGCTCCCAGGTTATGTGATGCAGTAATGAACCTAGGATGAACATGAGGAGAAGCCTTTCAAGTGTTTTAGAAGAATGTTTTATGTTTTCATGTTTAAAGTTCCTGGTTTCCAAGACACTAAACCTTAAAGATCCTCGGTTTTGTAAAATGTAATGAAAGTTTATGTGATAAAGAGGTGGGATGTTATAGTTTGTATCAATGGATGGTTTAGTTATTTGTGGAAATTAGGATATGAAAAATCTAGGAAGAACCCTATAGAAAATTTTAAATATAGGAAATCTTCCTCATATTTTGGTGAGTATTGAGTAAGGGGTTTCCAAGAAAATACATCCATGTCTAGATACGAGCAGGTAGAGGTGGATCTGGCACAGATGTACATAGGGGTAAAACCTGAAAACACCTCTTTGAGCTAGACTCGAATGGGAACTGGTACACGACAATGGGCCTTGCTGCACTCTTGGTTACGACACTCCCGGGGGATATGCTCTGGTAAATTCATAAGCATAGTATGAACCATTATTAAAGGAACAAGGATAAAACAAAATAAAGATTCACATAAGAATATATGATCATGGATAACCTAGATTGGAACCTAGGGGATCACAAGTTAGGATATACTTTTATTCTACAAGTTTATCATTTTATGCTTAAAGTTTCCTTTTCATGATTATTATCTAAGTAAATAAGCCCCTAATTATAGTTTCTTTTCTTAGTTAATGGCGGGAAATGGAAGAACATGTCCCAAAAACCAATGTGATAGGAAATGCGACGATTGTCGTATTAATACGAAAGAGGTGATTAGGGGATTAAAAGATTATTATTATTTTGGAATACGTTCACTATTTTAGGGACCCTATATGATCAAGGTAAATAGATTACTATGTTATTTTCATTGAAGAGTAAGGTTGACTTATATTTTGAAGAATCGATGAATTTATGGTGGACTTATAGTAATTTAGGTTACTTATGGGAATGATTAACCTATCTTGGGTAAAATATGTTTAGTTTAGATAATTTTGTTATAAGATGTTAGGAGTGGTTGATGTTGTTTGTAGATGAACAATGAAGTTTATTTTGGAAGACTATGTTATCAAATCCTTCTTGTATTTGGGTTTCAATCTTAGTTTGGTTTATTTTGAGGAATTTTAAGGACCATTATTTATGGGATGGTCTATGATGAACTTTGGGTATTACCATGGAACATTGAAGATTTAAAATTAGTTTCCATTCCTATGGGATTCTTCCTTTTTGAAGAGTTGTTTAACCTTACCCTTTCTGTTTTTGGGATAATGTTTAAAGATAGAAGAAATAGATAGTTAATCTTTTGTGTATTATGTGATTCTCTAGAAGATTATTCTTTTTTTATGAGACCAAGTAGTTTTGAATGCTCATCGTTCGGGAGAAAAGATTAGTTTTGGTAGAAACTTATTAAAGGGTGAAACTCTACATGAAGGTAGATATATTTCTTTATGTTTTTGTTCTATGTTGTAAATGAATTCCTCTAAATTATGAAAAGGAACATAAAACAAAAACGTTGTTGGTTTAAGTTTCCTACTCGGTAATCAAAGATCGTTTACACACATCATAAGTTTGGGATTTTCTTATGGTTAAATTTCTCCTAATCATGTTCTCTGTCACTCTTCCTCAGAACTTGACCCTTTGTTTTCTCCTCCATGTCCATGTTTTCTTACATGGAATCCTAGTGTGGGCTAGCTCGGGTGACCTTCGTACTTCCCTTTCTTTCTTTTAAAGTAATAGTTTTACTGACTCCTTTTCCAATGTGGGACTTTCAATGAAATTTCAAAACCTAATTTTAAAAAATTGCGAGGATGCAATTTCTTAAGGGGGGAAGATTGTAACAACCCAAAATTTTGAATAAATCTTGTTTCCTAATTTTATGTTTTATTTTATTTTTATACTCAACAAAAATGTTTCATTTGATAACATGAGTATAATTAAAATGATACTGTTGGTTTTTGAATGTTATATGACCAATGGTCAATATGACCACTGGAAACTAAACGTTTTGATTATTCTATCTAAATACAAGTAATCTTGGTTAATTAATATAGAAAGAAGATTCGATGGCCTCACCCAGTAGTCTTGGACCAATCGAAGCCCATCTAACAGAACTTGGGAAGGAGGTAGCACCACTGGGCTTTGCTCTGGACCAAACCCAAGCTGAACTTCATCGTATAAAGCTAGAACGGGATCTCCTTCGCGAGAAGTTCAAACTGATAGAAATTACTACTCGTGCAATGTTGGCCGAGCCTCCCTCGGATTCTCTCACCTTAGCACACCTTACACTTAGGTCCTATGCTGGTGTGATAAGGGGCTATGTAAGGAGACCGTAACTGCCTTGTGTAATCCGATGTTTTAAATAAAAATTGGGATTTATTCTTATTATGAAGTTTATGAATTTTCAAATGACCGGATAAATATAGTATACATATTTTTGATGAATTTTAGAAAAAGGATATTTTAAAAATGGTTCGGTAAACCTTAAATAATTAAAAATGTGTAATGATTTTCGAAAAATGGTCTTCTACAATTATGTTCAGTACGAAATTTAGTGTCTAATAAGATCAACTTAATTTTTGATGAATAGTAAATTATTAATAGTGATTTTATGATTACGATTAGTAATGTGTCCAAATGGATTAGTAATCTCACTTAAAGAAAGTATTAATATAATCTAGGCACCTTGATTAAGTAATGTGATTCAATAAAATGGTTAAATAACTATTTCATAAATTATTATTCAAGTATTAGTTTTTTCGGGTGAATAGTGTTTTTTAATTAAAAATTTAATTAAAAATATTTAGATAATTATTTTTATAAAACGGATTTCATTTTTGAACTCAGAGCACCGATATTATGCTATGGTAATTTTTGGGGTTTTTTCTGAAAAAAATGAATTTTCGGTGAATAGTGTTTTTATTTAAAAATTAAATTAAAAATATTTAGGAAATTATTTTTATAAAATGGAGTTCATATTTGTAATCAGAGCATTGATATTTGGTTAAGGTGAAATTTTGGGATTATTCTGAGAAAGTTGAATTTTCGATGAATAATGAAAATACAGTTTTTAAGTTACGGGTGTTTAATGACATCATTAAATGATGTATTAAGTTTGTAATCAATATGTTCGAACTATGAATAGTGAGATAAGGTATGAGGTGTCCCAAGTGGCCAATACCATGGGCAAATACCATGGGAAAGCCCATGGTTTTGCCAAAACCACTAATGAGGTGTCCCTTTGCCATTAATGCCTTGTCCCCTCACTTTCCCTATAAATACCAAGCCATCCTCTCATCCATTCGACTCCCCACTCTCCCCCAACGAAGTTCTGGTCTCATTACCTCCCAAGGAGTCCTCACATGGTGGCCCCAAGCCCTCAAGGTCCCAATCTTTGAGTTTTAAGAGTTATGTTTTAAGGTAAGGGATCCGACCTCTCTCGTTCATTTCAAGTAATCTCTTTTATGTCATTCCTTTTATGCTCCATGTTCTTATGTTGGAGGATGTTCTTTTATACTAATCTTATGGCCCTTTTCATGTTCATATAATGAGAGATCCCCTATTTCTCTCATTATTTCGTTTTATGAAGTTTTAAGTGGTGCCGTTAGGCTGCCGAAATTTTTGTAACGGATTCTTTCTCCCTTCTCATTTTTCAAGATCTATTTTCATGTAAAGTATTTCAAGTTACTTTTTATTATGTTGGGGTATGATCTATAAATTTATCATACTAATCTTTTATGATCATATGATGAGAGACCCCATTTGATCTCTTCAATTCAGTATTTTGAAGTTTTAAGTGGCGCCGTTAGGCTGCCAAATTTTTGAGTGGTTCTTCACCCTTCTCGTTTTGAAGTTCTACTTTCATGTCAATTCTTTCAAGTTCCTTTTTGTTATGTTGGGGTATGATCTCTATATCTATCATACTGGACTTTTATGTTCATATGATGAGAGACCCCATTTGATCTCTTCAATTCAGTATTTTGATGTTTTAAGTGGCACCGTTAGGCTGCTGAATTTTTAAGTGGTTCTTCACCCTTCTCGTTTTGAAGTTCTACTTTCATGTCAATTCTTTCAAGTTCATTTTTGTTATGTTGGGGAATTATCTCTATATCTATAATACTGAACTCTTATGTTCACATTATGAGAAACCCTATTTGATCTTTTCAAATCATTTTTGTTGAAGTTTAAGTAACGCCGTTAGGCTGCCGAACTTTCATAAGAGAAATCTAATTTTTGTCTTCTTCCATTTTTTTCATTTCAAATGGTATGTCCTTGAAATTTCATTACCATGATCATGTATCCTTCTTATTCTGTCCATCTACTATTTTATGGGTCATTTATGAATGTTTGACCCTTTTTACCTCTCTTTTTAATGTCTTCTAAAACCTCGTAACATAGCCGTTATGCTGTAGAATTTCCGTCTCAAAACGTCTCTCTCTTTTTCTAAAGTTCTTTTATATTATTAAGTTAATACTCAAAGCTATTTATTCTAAAGGGGTATTCACATATATACCAAAATGTTCTATTTTAAATTCTGGGATTTACATACATGAGACCCACCTTCCTTTTCTGTGGGTTTTAAAGTGATGTAAAGATCATGTCTTTAAAGCAGTTTTTAAAACGTTATGATTATGAAATGAAACCCATTTATTTTATGCTATATGGGTTATTTATGAAATTTTTGATGATGATATATGTGGATCACATGATAATAAAGGCAAATTTAAGGGTGCGCCCTGATAGCTCTCCAATGCATTGGGTAATGATGTAACCACTAGAGATTACAATTTTCACGATACCATGGTGAATAACCTTGGTAATTTTCAAATGACACCTTGGGGATGGACCTTGGTGATATGTTCATGATTGTCTATGTTAAATGATGTAGCCACATTTTAAAGTTATAAAAAATGTTATTTTTATTATGATATGCCTCCTTATTTCATTCTCATGCCTTAATGTTCTTTTTCATGACCTTATTGAAGTATCTCAAGTTCACATGTAAAATGTTTCTCTTGTTTTCCTTACTGGGCTTTTTGCTCACCCTTTCTTTTTATGTATGCTCCCAGGTTATGTGATGCAGTAATGAACCTAGGATGAACATGAGGAGAATCCTTTCAAGTGTTTTAGAAGAATGTTTTATGTTTTCATGTTTAAAGTTCCTGGTTTCCAAGACACTAAACCTTAAAGATCCTCGGTTTTGTAAAATGTAATGAAAGATTATGTGATAAAGAGGCGGGATGCTATAGTTGGTTTCCCTACAATTGATCGTAGTAACAGATAGAGACATCTCCTTTATCATTAAAAGTAAAAGTAGGAATGAACTGTACCTTCCCTAGCAGAGACCTGATGTTCCGGGTCGTCTCTTTGAGAAAGGAGAGGTCAGGACCCAACCCTCCTCCAAACTGAGAAAATCCCAACACTATTTTTGCGAAATAGGTTCATGTGAATATGGATATAAAAACCCACATACACTCCATGAATCCTAACCAAATTTTGAAACAAATTCTGGAATTATCTGACTGTGGAAATAAAAACCCAAATAAGAGACACGCTAATGTGACTTTCCCAATGGTTTGATAAGTTTGGAGGTTTTGGTGGAGGTCTCAATAGAATACCTTTCATAAAATGGATACAATGAAGAATAATACTTGACATGAATGGATGAATAAGGATTGATATATTGTAGAACAAAGATAGTGAAGAGAATAAGTGAATAAAAGAGGGTCGCCCATGTAGAGGAGTGTGCACAAGTATGGTCGTGCAAGGACACTTGGGCGACCTGATGTTCACTTAAGTGATGAACAACCTGTATGGTAATACATGGGCAAGACTTTGCTTATTCCTTCAAGTGTATTCATATGTGATCCAAGAATTGGGGCACTCAATTTCCTATGAGAGGAATGGTAGGTGCACAAGTATTTCAGACTTAAGGAGGTTGGGCGCTTTAGGTTCATAAGTTTTATAGTTTTCAAACACTAAAAGAACTTAAGTCCAATGATCCTACCTTAATTACTCTACTCAAGGTGTTGAAGAACTATATTTAATGTTTCATAGGACTTGGGAGAAGTTCTAGGGCGTCCAGAGCAGTAATTGGGCTTCAAGGAAATTCATTTTTACAAATAGGGGCCCATATGGTCAATTTATAGTGAAATAAGTGACCTTTGGTGAAATGAGTTGGGCGCACAAGTGACTTTCACACCAGATAGGAAGGCTCAAGTAGGCTTCATGAAATATTTGGGCACACAAGTAGGATGTGTTCCATCAGTGTTTTGTCATGACTAAGGAAACACCTTTTGGACTTAGCCAAAATTATCACTTCAATCAGCTTCAGCATGGTGGCGTGCAAGTGTTTGTGTGCAGGTACCTTTGGTGCCTCTTTCAAGACTTAACCAAATTATTTCTCCATACTTTGGGGGATAGGCCCCTTCTCCCCTGCTTGGGGTCAATGCCATGATGCAGTCCCAGCCCCTTGGGCCGGTGCCTTCACAACCATCACTGACCCCCATGAAAAAAATGAAAAGTTGCACCACAAACTTTTCTAGCCTGGTTGAGGTCATTTTGAGTTGCGGCACATGTAAATACATCTTCAATTGCAAAGAAGTGCATGCAACACATTTCATGGTGTCTAAAAAAGCCTCCCCTTAGAATTTGATTTGTTCAGAACAAAAATAATCTTTTTTAAGGTAAAAATAGGGCACTTTGACGCATTCTAACATCATTTGGTTAAATTTGGAGCTGTGTCAAGTTTGGAAGGATGCTATAATTTTTTTTTCCGAATCCATGGGGCCTAGCGAGCATAGTTTGATTTTTTATAGGGTTATATGGACAACCTCAGATGCATTATATTTCTCAATATTACTTAAACCATACAAAATGCATGTTTAGTGAGCTGGGACTCAACTTTTGTTCAGAGTTCATTTTGTGGGTTCTCAATCTAATGAGTACCAAGTATTTTGTTGTTTGGAAGTATAGAGTCATGAATGTTGGACTGAAATGGGCTAATATTTAGGGTCCAAATATCTTTGACCACAAACATTGAATTAGATCCCAAACAAAACTCTGTGGCTAAGAATTACTTTATTATTCTTTAAATATTTCCAAGGGGAATCTTCAGTCCTGATTTTTATGGTCACCAAATCTAAAACATGTATCAACATAAGGGGATTCTATTCCAATAAAAAAGTTACCATTACTTGACAAACCCGTTATGGGGGCTGTATTATGCAGATCCAACTCGGTCACATACTGCATAACCAAATAGTGGCATCTCTTGACTAGCAGACTTGTTATGCAGGCAGATTATGCAGGGCTTCCTAAGGGAATGTGCTGCATAGTCAAGAAAAAATAGTTATTTGAAGTTTAAATTTTTTTTGATAGATAGGGGAAAATAAAATTTGGGTAACTCAAGACCACAAAGAGTGGTTTTTTCAAAGAAAGAAATTTTTTGAATGAAAAACGGTTATTTAGACTGACATAAGTCAGGAATAGGAAAACCCTTTATATACACATTTGGTTTATGAGTAATGGTTAGAATTTTTCAGAAAGGGGAATTTATGACATCATACTGTGTATTTTAATGTCTTGCAGTGAGGACATTTTACTGTGAAGTTTAAAGTCTTGCAGTGATGACTTTATAATATACAGTTTAAAGTATTGCAGTGAGGACGTTATATTGTGCAGTTTAAAGTCTTGCAGTGAAGAAGTTGTACTATGTAGTTTAAAGTCCTTCTATGAGGAAGTTGTGTGGATTTAATTTAAGGTCTTTAGCTATGACCAAAGGTATGAGAAAACTCTGTCAATTTCATGATAATTTGTTTGGAGACATACTATCATATTCAGGTATGGAAGGAAAAATTGTAAAGTGTGATTTGGGAATTTCTGAAATTGGGGAATGATATGGGAAAAGGGATAAAAGTATTAGAGGAAGTCTTTTACCAGAACGAAGTTACCCTTATTTGAAAAACCTGTTATGGGGGATGTCTTATGTAGGGCCAACTGGGGAATATGTTTCATATCCAAATAGTGGCATCTTTTGACTGACAGTCCTATTATGTGGGCAGCTTATGAAAGACCACCTAAGGGAACATTCTTCATAGTCAGGCAAAAGAGTTCTTAGAAGTTTAACATTCTATTGCCAAAAGTTGAAGAATTCTTATGGAGATTCAGATTTTGCAAATCATAGAGTTTGGTTTATGGAGAAAGGTACCTGGATATGGAAATGGCCTTTCCAACCAAGATGTCCAAATAATTGGAGGAATAAGACCTTTACGAAGGTATGACCCAAACATAAGAGATATGGTGTATGTAGTTTTAGGACATATAACTAGGAAAAAAATGGAAACAATATATAATATGTGGCCAAGTGATTTCAAGTTTATTTCATATTGTATTGAACACACGGTGAGGGAAATGTGTAAACCATGGTATTGAAGACTTCCAAATTGTGAGATTGAGAATGGGACAATTATAATTGAATGATTGTTTTAAAATAAAGATTCTCGTATATTTTCATTAAAATTAAAGGGGAAAAAGATACTATAACCAAGAACGAAGTTACCATTACATGAAAAAACTGTTATGGGGTTGTATTATGTAGGGAAACTGGGGCATATGCTGCATAGACAAATAGTGTAATCTTTTGAATAACATGCCTATTATGTAGGAAACTTATGCAAGGCCACCTAAGGGAAGGTTCTACATAGTCAGGAAAAAGAGAACTCAGATATTAGAAACCCTATTACCCGAAACCATAAGAAATATTATGAAGATCTGAAAATATTCCAGATTAAGAGTATGAAATAAGTAAGGGGTTTATGTTCAAAGAAGATGAGAAATATTTGAACCAGTATTGTCCATGAGTTTGACATCCTTTACATAGATATGACTCATACATAAAATGGAGACTTTATTTGTTTCCTCTGAATAAATATTATGATGTGTAGTTTAAAGCCATGCAATGAGGACATTCTACTGTGCATTTTTAAGTCTGCAGTAAAGACATTATACTGTGCAGTTTTAAGTCATGTAGTGAGGACATTAATAATACCATAATAAATTTAGAGACCTTATTTCTATAATAATCCATTTACCCAATTCTTAAGACCACGTGAGCTATGCTCAGTGTGAGAAATAAGGAGCAGTAAAGGTTACTTTTACCACCAAAATGATTCTTTTACCACCAAAAGGTGACACAATTGAAGAATAGTGATGAAATATTTCCATGTAGTATAATGTCATATGGTAAGGAATAATTTGAACCGATGTGAAAGGAAATGACATATTGTAACTAGGTTAAGGGATAACACCCAAGTGTCACTATATGTCTTGCTGGGGAAAGGATCAAGTCATACATAATTCTTAAAACATTTCCTCTGTAGATTTGATTCTTATACAAGAAATAAGGGGGGGGGTTCATAAATGGGCCCAAGATTGGAGATCTAGGTGTCACTATGTATCTCAAAATAGCTGAGAAACAATCCATACATAGTTTTTTAAACAATCATTCCTCATGTTAATCGATATTGACTTGAAGAATTGGGGAATTTGACATGTTCTGAGAGAATGGTAAATCTTAAGACATAAAATGGTATAAAGACCAATTCATATATATTAAAGAAACACTCTGTATTGATCAGATTCATATACAGGAGGAGTAAAGAAAATAAGAATATTCTGTGATTGTGTCTAGGCCCAAAATTATAGATTTAGGCGTCTCTACATATCTCATTGAAAATGAGAATCAAGCCATACGTAGTTCTTAACACATGGTCTCTATGAAGATCTGACTCAGACATATGAATGATAGGGACTCATGTACTACTAAGGTGTATTGATGATGTCAATGATATTTGTTTATGGAAGCTCCTAACGTCAAATAGAGAGAACGTTAGTTGTAAAAATGATGTCATGATGTTTAACATCATGTGACAAGGATGAAGATGCTATGAATTTTAACGTCATGCATCATGGACACTTATGGTTGTTATGCAGTTTAATGTCTTACAACTAGGACATGGGGGCTATGTAGTTTTATGTCTTGCAACAAAGACATTGCACTGTGCAGTTTAATGTCTTGTAGTAATGACTATTTTGTTGTTATGAAGTTTAATGTCTTAAAACTAGGAAATGGGGGCTATGATGTTTTAAGTCTTGTATAAAAGACATGAGGGATGTGCAGTTTTAAGTCATGAAGCAAGGACATGATGGTTGTGTAGTTTTATGTCTTGTAGCGAATACATGAGGGCTATGAAATTTTACGTCTTGCAGTAAGGACATGGTATCGTGCTATTTAAATTCTTGCAGTGAGTACTACTTGTACAAAACTACGCAAAGTATTTTTTCAAAAATATTGCATTGGTCGGAGTTGTTATAAGCTCTCCATCCATTGAGATTAAGTAATATGCTCCATTTAAATATACCTTCTGTATAGAATAAGGTCCTTCCCACTTTGGTTGTTGTTTTTGAGGTTTTTTTCCTGGTATCATTGGAGTCCTAAGGACCAATACCAATTCTTCTTAAACGAATGAACGAAGGGAAACTTTTTTATTAAAATCTCGTGCTATTCTGTTCTGATGGACTTCTAAATGACGAAAAGTATGAAATATTTTTTTGTCTAATATTTCCAACTTGTCGAACCATTTCCGAGATATTTCATCTATTGAAAACTGATCACATATTGAAACTCTAAGTGAAGGCAACAGTATTTCAATTAGAAAAATTGCTTCGGTTCCATATACAAATGAATAAGGAGTTTCTTGGGTATCAGTACAAGTAGTTGTCTGATAATCCCATAAAGCATTCAAAAGTTTATCAGGCCATGATTTCTTACCTTTATCCACTATCTTCTGGATTATATTAAATAGGGTCTTATTGAAGGCCTCTATTTGTCCATTGGCTACCACATGATAGTGAGATGAATGGTTGGACTTGATATTATGTTCCTGATACAACATTTTTTCTTCAGTCGTACAAAAATTGGTTCCATTGTCCTTAGAAATAGTATGAGGGACACCAAATCTGGTGATGATATTAGTTTTGACAAAACTTCCAATGCTTTTGGCTTTTAATTCCTTGAGAGGTATTGCCTCATCCCATTTAGAGAAGAAGTCAGTAGTAGTGAGAATATACTTGAACTGCTTTGTCGTGGCTAGAGGATAAGGCCAAACTACATCCATTCCCCATTTGGAAATTGAAAAAAAGTATTTTGCTGTATGTATCACCTCTGGGGGTTGATGAATGAAGTTGGAATGCAGTTGGCTGTGATGACATTTTTTAGTGAAATCTATATAATCCTGCATCATTGAAGGCCAAAAGTTTCCAAGCCTTCGGATCTAATTAGAATGTCTGTGCCCGGATTGGTGGGCACCACAATATCCTGAATGTACTTCTTTCTTGAAAGTTGTGGTCTCTTCTCTATCAATACATTTGAAGATAATTCCATCAAATCCTCACTTGTAAAGGATCTTTTGGAGGTCTGGACTATCATAAAGAGTAAAATTGGCCGCTCGTCACTGAATCTGTTCTTTCTTAGCCCTATCGGGCGGAAGTACCCCATTTTGAAGATATTACATGATTGATGTTCTCTAACCCATGGTATGACCATATGGTCTATAAATTGGTCAAATTTTATTAATTTCCTCCATTCTGGTTTAAAGAAAAGGTGAGACCATGTGGTGATGGGTTATACTGATAATTTTCTCATCCTGATTTGGATCTGCCAAGGCTATAGCCACGTTAGCCAATGCATCGACATGAGCATTTTGTGATCATAGGACATAAGACAATGTCAGATCTGATGGAAATTTATCCATTAACCCTCTGACATAATTACAGAAAAGAATTAATTCTTATTTTCTGATAGAATATTCCCCATTATTTTTTTTGATTACCAATTCTAAATCACCTTTTACCTTCATATGATACATTTTCACCTGAAGGTAAAATTCCAAACCTGCGATGAGAGCTTGATATTCTGCTTCATTGTTGGTAATACCTTCTGATAATATTAAAGAATAAGGCAATACTTCCTTCTCTTGGGAAATAAGGACAATTTCAAATTCAACCTTGTTGAGTTTAGGGTTTTCCATTCTCTTTCCTGTTGGACTTCTGGAAGCACCATCAAAATACATTTCCCATGTTTGGGAATTATCTTGAATAGAGAATACCTCTTCATCAGGAAGATCAATATTAAATGATGTATCTTCTGCAGAAGGATGCTCAGCAAGGAAGTTGGCCAAATCTTGTCCATTTCCTTACTTTTGATGTACAAATTGGATAAAAAATTGTTGCAAAATAACCGTCCACCGTGCCAGACGTCTTGAAAGAACAGGACAACTAAGGATAAATTTGAGTGGATTATTACGAGACACCAATTGGACCTCATGATGTTGTAAGTAGTGCCTCAATTTCTGAACTGCAAAGATTGATGTCAGGTAGCACTTTTCAATACTTGAATATCGAGTTTCGGCATCAAGCATAGTTCGACTGAGATAGTAAATGTTGTTTTCATTCCCAACATCATTTTTTTGGCAAGGAAGGCACATAGTTATCTCTTTGAAACTGTCACATAGAGAATAAGTGGTCTTCCTTCAATAGGTGGCATTAATACTGGTGGACTCAAGATATATTTCTTGAGGGTATTAAATTCTTCTTATAAATCTTCATTCCATTGGTAGGTGACTCCCTTCTTCATTAATCTGGTGAAGGGTAAACACTTGCCTGCCAAATTGGCGACAAAGCGTCGAATATAGGCCAAATGTCCTTGGAGTACTTGTAATTAGTTCAAATTTCGAGGAGGTGACATACCAAGGATTGATTTTTTTTTCTCAGGATAAACTTCGACACCATGATAACGTACAATGAAGCCATGAAACTTTCCTGAGGTTACCCTGAAAGCACATTTCAAGGGGTTCATCTTCAAACTGTGTTGTCGAAGATTATTGAATGTGGTTTCCAAATCAGCCAAGTGATTGGAACATTGTCTAGATTTGACCACCAAATCATCCACATAACATTCAACAAATTTCCCTAAGAAGGGTTTGAATATAGGGTGCATGGAATGTTGGTATGTTGCACCTGCATTCTTTAAGCCAAAGGGAATTACCCGATAGAAAAACACACCTTTATGGGCTATAAAGTCTGTAGATTCTTTATCTTATAGGGACATTTGGATTTAATTATACCCCAAGTATCCATAAATGATGAAAATATCTTTATAGCTAGCCGTTGCATCAATTAGAAATTCCGTGATCGGGACTGGAAAATCATTTTTAGAACAACGCCGGTTAAGATCTATGAAATCAATGCAGACTCTAATTTTCCCATTCTCTTTTTTTACTGGGACAATATTGGCCAGCCATCTGGGATACTAAACTTACTGAACAAAGTTATCCTTTATAATCTTATCAACTTCAGCTTCAATTTTAGAGGCTTGAGTTAGGTGTCTTCTCATTTATGCTTGCTTAAATCCATGATGTTCTTCTGGAAAACACAAATGATGGGTGGCTATATCAGGATTAAGACCTGGAATTTCTATATAATTCCAAGAAAATATATCTCTATGTTTCTTTATAAATAAAGTATACACCAATTTTTCTTCAGAGGTCATGGCCGCACTAATTTGAGTGGGGCATGGATCTTCTTTTGTACCCAGATTTATTTCTCAAAGTTCATCTATGGTGGTAGTGACACCTTTATTCAAATTCTAGAAGAGAATACCCAAGATCTTCTTCTTCTACTTCTTCATTAGGTATTACAACATCTTTTTCGACTATCATTGTAGATGATGAGGCAAAAATTCTAGTTTTAGGGGAGAAATTAGTATTTGAAAATACCAAAGAAAAGACCACCATATATGACCCTACTGATGACGAAGGGTCTTCCTATAGTAATAAAGAGGGATTGATGGATTGATAATCAACATAATTTTCTTCCTCTAGCATTACCACTATCTCTTCTACTCTGGTCGATGAAGTAGTGGATTGTTTTCATTCAGCAGATGAGATGAAAACATGTCCATTCAGGATTTCATCATTGCTTTTTGTATCAATAATTTCTTCTATGTTGTTAGGCTCAATTTCTACAATTGACATTATGGAAGTTAATGGATGAGTCTTTAAGTTTGGTTTTACACTTTAAATTTTATTGATGGGTAACACATAATCTATACTCAAATGTATGAATGGATTTTCTTGGATATTTTACAGTCCATTTGGATCATTAACTCTGGTTATCTTTTTTATCATGGGCTCCGTTCATTTTGTGTAATAAAACTCTACCTCAATGTATTGAGATTCACAGGTTTTGAATGGAGCCTTATCACTATACAATGTTCCTATTTGAACATTGAAATAGTATTTCAAAC
Organism: Viscum album; assembly: GCA_963277665.1. Lineage (NCBI taxonomy): Eukaryota > Viridiplantae > Streptophyta > Magnoliopsida > Santalales > Viscaceae > Viscum > Viscum album. The sequence continues at coordinate 62,235,564 of OY728138.1, forward strand.
ATTGGTCGTATGACGAAGGTATGGCTACATGTTGATGCAACCAAGCCCTTCCAAAAAGAATATTAAAGGTTGTGTCATAATGAACAACCATGAAATATGAATTAGACACAAGATATACAAACTGAGTTCTGGCTGTAATCTCTCCCATAGGTTCTTGTTCATTCATTTCATATCCTTTCAACATTAATGTTGAAGGAGATAAGTCAGATTTAGTCAGGCCCAATCGACAAAGTGTACGAATAAGAATAAGATTGACACTAGATCCATTATAAATGAAGGCTCGTCAGATATCTATGTCATTGACCTTGCCAGATAAATACAATGGTATGATATGACCATGCACAACATCATCTTCATCTTCATCCATAAAAGATATGAACTCATGACATTTTTCAGGATCATTATCTATACGGTAAACCTCAACAGCAGCAACTTCAGTTTCAAATTCTTGAGGACTTAACAAATCCTCAATGAGTGCTTCTTGAAGATCTTTTGATAGATTCAAAGCATCTAAAATTGATAACTTGTCTGGTACATGGTAAAATTGTTTCAAGACATCATAATTTTTGTCCAACGGTCTGTGTTTCATATCATGGAGTTGTGGTTTTTGAGGTGCTTTGGAAGTTGATGCTTCTGAGGTAGATGTACTCTGTGTCAGAGAAGAAGCTGGAAATACTACTGGCTTTGGTAAATTAGAATGAATAATTCAATTAATTTGCTGAGAAGAAGATTGTGTGGCTTGTAATTAGTCTTCCAAAATAATTGTGTTAGAACCAAACCTGTCTTTCATGGAAGAAACTCCTTGTTTCTATTGAGCCCACTGGAGGTATCTTCCACGAGTTTCTTCCACATATATGGTTTGAGCAAGGGTAGAGTTAAAATGGTGGTTTCTGTAATTCCTATGTCTTCCCCTATATCCTCGACCATGGCCCCTTTATCTAATTCCCCAATTAGGTACAAAGAATTATGGATCACTATAATCAGATTCACCCTTGGCATAAGGATCCGTTAAACGTATAACATTTACAGAACCAAAGATCAATTCTTCATCTAATTAATATTCTTCTTGACATGTTAATTCTGGTTGTACCATTTGTTGGGGTGGTGCCTGTGCTTTCGAAATAGATGGCATAAAATCTGCCAGGGTCAAGGATAACTTTAGCCTTGACATGATCTCATCTTCTTCTGACTGCTCTTTGTCATTATGATCACTTTTCTTCTTTGAGTAATGGCATTTTCATGAAGATGATTTTGTTGTGGTAGGAGTGGAAGAAGACACAATTGGTTCTTTCAAATTTGTTCATAAAATAACATGATTCTGGTTGATCGTTTTCTTGGTCATCCAATCATCATATTTTTTCACATTTTAACTTTTAACCTCTTTCCATTCTCCCTATTCGTCAAGATTGGTAGCAGTAACACATGACACTTGAGATGATGAATTTTCAATTCCACTTTTCCGGATTCTACCAACTTTTTTATAAGGTCTTTGAAAAAAAAGCACTCCTAAAAGGGGTGTCCCAACATCTAATGAAAGGGATAATAATTCGGGTGATCTTCATCTCCATATTTATTTGGCTTTTTCGGAATTGGAAATTGAACCAAATTGTTTTCTAAGGTTGAGATGAAGTAACCAAGAAATAGTTTGTTCCTGAACGAATAAACTTTATTCTTTAATTCCTCAAACTATTTACACCTTTGATTTCATTGACCATCTCGATGAGGAAGTTGTTACTGCTAATGCTCAGGAGGTGGAGCCCCTCAATATGATGAGGGTCTTGAAGTAGAAGTAGGTAAAGGTTCATGTTTGAGGGTGGTTGTAGCAGCTTCTTCATTTCTTATCCTCCTCCCCAGAGCTGATGGAATTACATGAGTTTTAGGCTTTGTTTCTAGAATAATGTCTTTTATCTGTTGAGAAATTGAAGTAAGGTCTCGAAACCCTCTTGTGTATTTCACAGAGATCAATGTTGTGCATAATTCATCACACAGATTTTCCACATAGATTGGCAGTAATATTTCTTAAGGGAGTAATCGACATAAGGAAATGTTAATCCTTACCCACAATTAAATGAAATTTGAAACACTTTCATTCTCCCTTTTTATACAATTGGTAAGATAAAAAAACTATCATCTTTGGTAGTGTTGAGGTAAATTGGAGAAGGAATTTCTAACGGATATCTTTCCATTAAGTAATTGATCGACATTGCAAACTTTCATACCAGATAAAAGCTGGCCCTTCTAATGACTGCACAAAACACCTAAGCTTAATTGCTTTTGGTGTTGAGAAGTTCCCATCATGGTATCACAATAAGAAACAAAATGTGTTAGGTTTTGTTATGGATCCCCTGAACCATTAAAGATTGGGAATATTTTATTCACAAAAAATTTGGTGGCGGAGGAATTGCATCCACCCATTCAGGGTAAGCTCTCTTTTCCTGTTGAACTAGGGCACGTCGTTCCTCTATAGCTTTCAATCGAGCCGTTAATTCCTCAATTGTGTTTATAAGCATTTGGGGAATATCAGAATGAGATGGAACCTGTGTAGGTATAGCAACTGGAGCTTGAGCTGGTGTAGAAACCGATAAAACCACTGATGGTGGTGCTGATACCCGCCTTGGTTGTATACCCATTGGAGGGAGTTAATTAACCTCATATGTAGTTACTACAAATACTATTTTCTGAGGATATAACACAAAATTTTCAAATTGAGGACTTTTATAGGGATGTCGTCTAGTAGAAATGCTGTTTCAAAGTAACTCTGTGTTGGGTCTTTTCAACTCCTTCATTTCCTCTTCTTGCTGTGAAAATCTCTCTTCAAGTGAAAGAGATTGACCTTCTCTAGAGGAAAAGTGATATAAAATCTGACTTTTTTCCTTTCCCCTTGTTAAATTCCTTTCAGAGAGGAGGGAGTTTGTTATTTGAATGCATACCTAGATTCTGGGTAAGCCTCTAATTTCGGGTACACACACCTTCTTCATTTACCTCGGTGTGTACCATATTATGGAAAAGAACTTCATCCTCTGATTCCCTTGATATGGACTTATTTTCTAGAGGATTTTCTACAATGGTGCTAATAACATTCACTGATTCTCAATGCATTGATGGAATTCTATCAGTGCTTCTACTAGATCATCTCCCATTGATTCTTCCACAAGACGTTGTTCTCCTGTATGAAGAATTCCATTGAACTGTTTGGAAAATAGTAACCCAAAGGGAATCCTTAGAGAGTTCAGTTGTACACTTTTCTTCTGGATTCTTCCTTAATCGGGTGAAAACTAACATCCGTTGAGGAGGGGATTGTAGATGTAAAAATTCCCCCAGCCCTACAGGCTAGGGCTATTCCTATTCTTCTTCTTCAAATATTTGAACATTGTTTAATGAATTTGAAGGTTGAATTAAATGAGCCCCCATCCTTGAAAGCTGGGGTGATTATTGAACTGCTATGGCTGAAATTCATGCAACTGCTCTTCTGATTTTGTGGATATTAGTTCAGACATTAGTTGGGTGCATCATCCAAAAATCACTTAAATCACCTTTTTTAGAATATTTTTGTGCTATTTCAGATATTTTCATCCTCTGATGCTTGACATACTCTAAATGGGATGCATGTTCCACCACCACAAATCATTATTTTTTATTTTAAAAGTACTTTTACGGAAAAGTGGGGAACCAAAAATCAGGATACATATGGATCAAACCTCATAAGAAATCGTCATCTCATTCCAAAATAAATTAAAATAGTTAGAGTTTTTTTCCTTGAATAATCTCCATTCGATGGAGGTAACCTCCTTATCTTGGTTGTCCTTAATGAGATCCTCAAATCAACGGGTGCCTCTTCTATCTTCTTCGCTGGTCATATGACATCCATTTGAATTGGGATGTTCCTTATACACCGGTTTGGGTAATATTTCTAGGAGTACCTCTACCTTTTCAAAACTATTGTATTCTTGAGATGCTTGGGAATTTGGTAGGCCGATTTTTGTGTGCCGATCACCAAACTGAAGTCTTTTGTCACCCGATATCACTTCGTATCTGTATTGAGGTTGATGTCTCTATGTCACCAATGAACTACGTGTGGATTGTAGTTGGAGAAGACTTCCAATGGAAGAAAAGGGTGGTTTTTTAGTCTTGGACTGATTACTCTTTGTCCTATAATAGGTTGGGGCATATGGTTGATTCCTATCATCGGTGACACAATAGGAAAGCTATCTAACCACCGACTTTTGGGATTGAGACATTAGTCAGGCCCGTTACCCATTCTAGTTCTACACCTAATGATTCCAATCAAAGAGAGGCTAGCACAATGACTTTGGATCTGAAGGTGACAGACATCTTTGCTCATCTGAGACAATATTTGGCTGATCGTAAGCTGAGTATGAAGGGTATGCCTTGCACCGGAGGAGGCAAGGTTTTGGATACTGTTAATCCCATGGATTAGGGAGAGGTTTCTTGTAATGGTATCTATTCTGCTATCAAGGAGGTGTGATAAGAGGTTATCGAAGGATCCCCATCAGGTAGCAAAGACCATACTATCGGTGCTATACAGGAGCCTTGCAAGGATGGACCTATCAGATGCCTTAAGAATTTTAATGATTCATATTTCAGATTCTCAGATACTTGATGTAAAAGAAGATCAAAAAATTCTTTTCTTTGGGCCGGATTCTGATGATAATTGGTTGAGGCATGTTCTTGAGAGTACAATGGATAACCTAAAAAACCTATTGATTGTGGCCGACCGTGGGTAATAACATTGCATGAAACCACTTTTTTCAGACATTGCTGATTTTGGAGTGCATTGAAATGAAACACTGCATATGCACCCCATCCTCTGATATGAGCATTAGATGGGGAATCATAAATTAACTAGCGTAGCCTCTTTATAGCACTGAGACATGCGATCTGAAAGGTTATCTACTATTTTTTAACCTTTGGAAGTTGAGAAACTGAGAGAGATGCCAAATCAATTTGGTACTGTAACCCTTCTATTACCTTTACATGAATTTGATATTCCTCATATGGTAAGACTTTTGTTTTCAAATGATGAAGGGTTTTCCATAAGTTTAGATGAATGTCATGAATGAAATATTCTATTATCAATTCTGGAATGTTATACTGAGAATTTTCCAAAAGTCAAGAACATGACTGGGATTTCTCCTTTAGATATTTTTTTCCTCATGTTTAACACATTTTCATCATATTTCACATGAGGTTTATCCACTTAATCTAACCAGAGTAGATGATCTGTATTAGATGATAAATGACCTAAAGTAGGTTCGGAGAATTACTGTTCCCTTAAGATGTCTTCTTGTTGAGAAAGTGTTTCACCCATAAATGACAAAGAATCAGACATGACTGGCTTTGTGTTTTCAAGTGCCTCAAGATAGGAGGGCTTCCTCATCGCTACATTGTCAATTATGGAATTGTATTTACAATGTGAAATACTATTACAGAGAGGAATTTCATAGAGAATTATATCATAGAGAGGATCACCATGGTGGATTACAATAAGGGATAAATCTTCTAGCTCCTTGGTCTTCCGGCCACACTGAGGGTTTTCATGGCTCTCATCCAGAGATAGGCACTCTGGATTGACCGAATTTTCAGGAATCAATCCTTTATGATGATGTGTACGATGAGGAACTTCAGAATTGAAACCACCACTCCCATAATTTGGTAATTAGAGGATAGGATCTTGAGTAGCAATAGATAAATGTTTGAGGGCTTCAAGAACTCATGCATTAAGAAGAGCCACATCGTAGCTTAACTCTTGATTTTCCAACAAAGTTTGGAAAGACTTTGTCTCGGATGTTCTATTATACTTAGTTGGGGATACATGCTAGGAAAAGTGGTTATCATGGGAAAGTGTATGTGCCTTCGCTAGAGTGGTTACTAGAACAAACCAATTACCTCTAATTGAAAATGGTGTATGCTCCTAATCTAGTTGTCCATATGATATGGGGGAGTATGCCCCATGACCATCCTGGACAAGAGAAGATATGTGTATATGCTTCAAGATTGAATGACGATGTGTCATCCCATGTATGGGGATAGATTTCTGTGTTTGTTCCCATGATATTGCTGAAGTAGTTGTTAAAATATCCTGGCATGATTATAGAATTTGGGTAGGGATATGCGTCAGCCCTTTCACCATTGATAAGATGTGATTGGTGACATTAGCAGCCGGAATGGGAATATACATCCATTCCATATCTGGAGTAGGTGCATGTGTCTACTCCTATCCTCCTTTTCATATCAATAGATATTTAAAGTACTAATGCATGGGGGTAGAGAGTTGGGTCTGCCCCAAATTTATCTTCGGAGCTTTCTGACTGACTTATCTGGGTGCTACCAAATGAGACTGTTGGCAGGCTTGGTGAACATTGGCATCTATATGTGCCTGCTGGCTGTTTTCCATGATGTATGGTTGTCGAACATCCTTCAATACTGGAAGATGAAAATGCTGACTGAATTGGTGATTGTAAACTGGTGTATGTTCCTATTTACAAGTTTCCACCACATTAGATTGGCGAACTTCTTTAAATGTAGTCAGACGAGCATACTGACTGGCCGATAACTTGTAAATAGGTGTATGTTCATGTTCAATGTACTCCACTAGGTTTATCAGGTGGGACTGGTGGGTTGATGTCAGATTGTCTTCTTAGCAGTAAAATTAGGACGAACGGGTGTATGTGCCCGCTCGTTCTTTTCCATCAAGTTAAATTTATGGACTTCTCTAGAGGAGGCAAAGGTGAGAACCTGCTCCCTATTGACTAGACGTTTTCCCTGGTGGTTCGTCTTGCATGCCCAAGTCTGAGAGACTTAGTCCAAACGTCTATAGGAAACACCCCCATCATGTTGGGGGTACACTACCATGTGATTCTAGCGGCGATTGCTAGTGGGATTCCTCAGGAAGGACTCCGACATTTCTGAATTGAGGGCTTGAGTGACCTCTTGATCCACCTCCCTATAGTATGAGAGTAATTGACTATTGTGTTTCAAGGATAAAGATCCAAAATGGTTAGAGATAGTGGTTGAAACCGTTTGCTTCTTGATCATTGGTCGTCATTGGCCAAATGATTGAGGATTGTTATTGACCTGTAGGGCCTATCAAGCAGCCTCCAAAGACGGGATTGTACCATGATAGTGATATTCCTTTACCAGTACATTAGAAACCCAGTGTTGAAGACGCTGGGTTGGTGATGAAATCCTTCCCGTGGATAGAGATCCAGCTTGAGAAGCTATCGGGAAGTTCACAGATGTTGTCTTGGAGAAATCAATTCTTTGGATTCAAGGGAGTTTTGGGGAAAAATTGAATGCAACAACAAACTCTATTAAAACAAAATAGTTTTAGATGGATACATTCATGATTAATTCCTTTGTCTAGAATTCCTTTATCAATTTATAGGGCCCTAACACGTGGGTAACATTAAAAACTTGGTTAAGTATTCACGTCGGGTTCACCATTTTCATTTCGTAGTTCCTTGAAACATGTGTTCTATTTCTAAGAATCACTATTTCCAGGCGATTTCCATTGGATTTATTTATGGAACCAGAAACTTAGAACAATTATTTATCCAAAGGGGACCTTCTTTCCAAAGGTAGGCGTATGTTATGTTTGAAATTTATGGTACTTAATAACATGAATTGGTTGAGAGGATGGGAGGTCAGACTCATCAAACCCTTTTGGGGGGTAATTATTTTCTACTCCGGGACACTCTTTGTAAATTTAAGATATTTTCATGAATCCTTATTAATTCAACAAGTATATTATAGGTATCCCATGGAATTTACAACCACTTATTAACATGTGTAAAATTTAGAATCATCAGTCTGCATTCAAGGTTCTTAATTAATTGAAATATCCAGGAATCAAAGCCCATGTAGTTCGATAAGTCTCATTGGAGAGTATGGTCATTTGAGAGATATGAGTTTGGGATTACTTTTTGAAAAGGATTCCTGGATGATTTGGGGTTTAATTTGGGGCTTATTCTAAAGGCTGATTCCAATATTAAAGTAATTAGGATTGGATTCCTAAAGAGGATTTTCAGTGAGCTCAGGCCCTGAAAGGCTTCCTATGTATCCCGGTTATGGTGGAAATTAGAGTTCTCATAATTCATTCTAATGAGTGTTTGTGAAAATTTTGTAACCATCACATATCTCTAATCCCACATGAGTCATTCTCTATGTGAGAAACAAGAGGATTTGAAAGATTCAACAATGACACTTTACACTTTTCCTCCTCCACTGATGGAAGAGGGAGAGGTGACGAGACTTCCCTCTATTCTATTTACATTGGATAAGGATCCAATGTAAGGAGGAATAGACGAAGGTGAGTGGATTATGCCAGGATGGATGCCCATGGTAACAAATCGTGGTGGGAGAGGGAAAGGGTAACAAAAGTCCCTATGCCCATCCCCCTTTGGTCTTTGGCACCAAAGAAGAGAGGAGGAGTAATGATGCACCTCTTGCATGAAAATCTAGGGGCTTAAGCCAAGATGGTTTCCCTAAAATTAATCCTTGTATGGGAGGGATAATTCTCCTTTATTTTTAAAAGGAAAATTAGGCATGAACTATACCTTCTCTACCAGAGACCTGAGGTTTCGGGTCGTCTCTTTGAAAAAGGAGAGGCCAGGACCCAACCCTCATCCAAACTAGGAACTTCCCAACACTGTTTTTGGGAGAAATGCCCATGTGATTGTGGATATAAAAACTCATAGACACTCCAAGAATCCTAACCCCATTGTGAAACAAATACGAGAAACCTCTGACTATGGAAATACAAACCCAAATAGAAGACATGTTGATGTGCCTTTTCCAAAGGTTTGATGAGTCAAGAGGTTTTGGTGGAGGTCTCAACAGAATCCCTTTTAGAAAATAGAAACAATGAAGATTATGCCTTTCCATGAATGGATGAGGAAGGATTGATGGATTGTAGAATGAAGAGAGTGAAGAGAATAAGTGAATCCAAGAGGGGTGCCCAAGTAGAGAAGGTAATGCACGTGTGGTCACGCAAGTACACATGGGTGACCTGATCTTCACTTAAGCGACAAACAACCTGTATGGTAATACTTGGGAGAGACTTTTCTCAAGCCTTCAAGAGTATTCACAGGTGATCCAAGAAGTGGGGAACTCAAGCTCATGTGAGAGGAATGGGAGGCGCGCAAGTATTTTAGACTTAGGGATGTTGGGAAATTTAGGCATGCATGTGTAATGGTTTTCAAACACTAAAAGTACTTAAGTCCAATGATCATACCTTAAATCCTCCGCTCAAGGTGTTTAAGAACTACCTTGAAAGTTTTAGAATACTGGGGAGAATTACAAGGGTTACCAGAGCAGCAATTGGGCTTCAAGGAAATTCGTTTTTACAAATGGGTCCCCAAGGGTCTATTTATAGGAAAATAAGTTAACTTGGGAGAAATGAAATGGGTGCACAAGTGACTTGCATGCCAGATAGGAGCGCTCAAGTAGGATGCATGACAAATTTGGGCGCACAAGTAGGGTGCACGTTGCTGATGTTTTGGCTTGACTAAGGTGACACTTTTGGACTTAGCCAAAATTATCACTTCAATCATCTTTAGCATGGTGGCGTGCAAGTATTTGTGCGCAGGTACCTTGGGTGTGCCTTTCGAGACTTAGCCAGATTATTTCTCCATACCGCTGGGGATGCGACCCCACCCCCATGCTTGGGGTCAGTGTCGGGCTATGGTCCCGGCACTTCGGGCCAGTGCATTCCCTACCATCACTGACCCCCATGAAAATATGCTAAGTCGCACCACGAACGTTCCTAGCCTGGTTGAGGTCATTTTGAGTCGTAGAACCTGGAAATACATCTTCAATTGGGGAGAAGTGCTTGCAACAAATTTCATGGTGTCTACAACCCTAAAGCCCATAAAAGACACTAATTTACATTAAAAGATAAAACACCCTAAAACCATAAAGACCATGAAAAAATTAAACCCCTTACAACCCTTAAAACCCTTATAAACCATCAAAACCCCAAAATAAACACAAAAAACCCTAAAAACACAAATAGATACCAATAAAACCTAAAAAAACCCCTATCCCAAAAAAGAACCCTAAAAATCGTTAACCCCGAAAAACTATAGAAACCCCTAAAAACCCTAAAACCACCAAAAAAATCATAAAACCACTAAAAATTCCCCTAAACTCATATAAAGACTAAAAAACCTAAAAAGACACTAAATTCCATAAAACACCTTAAAATCCTAAAACACTTAAAGAACCCAAAAAAACTAAAATCATGTAAAAGACATTAAAACCCCTAAAAACCTAAAAACCTTATAAACTCTAATTAAAAAACCCTTGAAATAGTTTAAAATATTTTTAAACCTTAATAAACCTTAAAACCCTAAAAAACACTAAAATATAAAATGCCCTAAAAGTCTCTAAAACCACCAAAGGACCCTAAAAACACCTAAAAGACCATAAAAACCATAAAACCATAAATAACCTTAATACCCTAAAATAATATAAAAACCATAAAAATCTATAAAAGTCACTAAAACCCCTAGAAAACCCAAAAAAAACCAAAAAAAAACTAAAAAATATAAAACCATAAAAACCCTAAAACCATAAAAGATCCCTTTAAAACTATAATAACCCCTAAAAATACATAAAACAACTCTCAAATCCATAAAAACTGTAAAATTTAAGAACCCTAAAAAACCATGAAAACCCTAAAACTAATAAAAAAATTAAAAAACACCAGAAACCCCTAAAAACCTAAAAACCCTAAATACCTTGGAGCCTTGAAGACACTAAAAGCCCTTAAATCCCTAAAACCCATCAAAACCCTTAAAATTCATAAAAATCCAAAACAACTATAAAAACAGTAAAACCGTAAAAGCTCCAAAATCCTAAAAACCCATCAAAATGCATAAAATCCCTAACCCCCCCCCCCCCCAAAAAAACCGTAAACACTCTAAAACCCTAAAAACCCTAAAAAAACCTAAAAGCCCTTTAAAAACCTTAAAACATACTAGAACCTAAACACCATAAAACCCCTAATAACCCTAAAAACCCTAAAAGAACAAAAATTCCCTAAAAAGCTTTAAAAAGATGAAAACCCCATATAAAAATCCAAAAGTCCCTAAAATAACTTTAAAAGCCTAAATCCCAAATAACAATTTAGAAACCCAAAACCCCCAAAAAACGCTAACCCCCCCCCCCAAAAAACTGAAACACTTAAAATCGGGAAAAACACAAAAACTCTAAACCCATAAAAACCCAAAACCCCAAAAAAACCTAGAATCCATAAAAAATACTAAAAACCCAAAACGATGAAAAATATAAAAGACATAAAAAACCCTAAAAATCCAAAAACCCTATAAAAACCACTAAAAGCTCTGAAAAAACCTAATCATCAAAAAATCCCCTAAAAACATAAAAACCCTATAAAACCTAAAAAACGTAAAATCATAATGTTCTGAAAAATTCTCAAAAACACTCAAAACCCCTAAAAACAAAAAAAATTATAAATAACCATAAAATCCCTAAAACCCGTAAACCCCTTTAAAACCCAAAAAACTCTAAATACCCTATAAAAACATATAAGACCCTAAAAACCATAAAAATATACATAAGAACCTAAAAAACATAAAGGATCATACGATCCTAAAATTCCACAAAACCATAATAAAATCCTAAAACTCCTAAAGCCCTTAAAAACCTTTAAAATCCTTGAAAGGACCCTAAAACCATAAACAAATCCTAAAATCACTAAACCCCTAAATACCATAAAAACCTTGAAAAGACCATAATAACCCGAAATGACTGAGAAAACCTTTTAAAACTTAAAAGACCCTAAAAAACCTAAAAACCTAAAAACTCTAAAAAACCCTACAAACACTAAGAGGTCCTAAAAAACCTAGAACCAACTATAATAACGTAAAATACATAAAAATAACTAAAAGATATAAAAAACTAAAAGCCCTATATTTACCATAATAACCATAAAGACTCTAAATAACACATAAAACACTAAAGGACCCTAACAAATACTAAATTCCCCTAAAGGACCCCAAACCCCATAAAAGGCCCAAAAACCCTAATCCCATAAAAACCCTAAAAAACATAAAAACCGTAAAGATCCCTAAAACCCATAAAATAAACTAAAAAACCTAAAAAACCCAGAAAAATATAAAATCTATACAACCCTGAAAATCCTAAAATTCCTAATAGACATTAAAAAACCTTAAAATCCATAAAACCACCTAAAACCCTTAATCACTATTAAATACCATAAAACCCCTAAAACTTTATAAAAATGAAAAAAACCTAAAAAATCCCAAAAAACCCTAAAAATTATCAAAACCATAAAAACCCATAAAATCTCTAAACCCTAAAACACCAAAAAACCCTAAAAACCTAAAAACCTAAAAATCCTAAAAACCCCTAAAACACTAAAAACACTATAAAATCACAAAATCACTAAAAATACATAAAAACTTTATAAAATCCTTTAAAACTCTAACACCCTTTGAAACCCTAAAAATATCATAAAATCCATGAGAATCCATAAAAACCCAAAAAACCTTGAGAATCCTAAAAATAATAAAACTACCAAAAAATATCAGAAAATAATAAAAACACTAAAACCATGAAACACCCATAAAACCCATACAAACCCCTTAAACCCTTAAAACTATAAATATCAAAATATTCCAAAAATATTAAAACCTCTAAAAAACCTAAAAATCTTTAAATACATAAATATTGTAAAAACCCTAAAACCACAAAAACACACCAAAAAACCCTTCAAAACACTACAAACCCTAAAAAACTAAAACCTATAAAATCCATAAAACCCATAAAACCCCATGAAACCATCAGAAAAACAAAAACCCCAAAAAACCATAACAACACTAAAACCCTAAAAACCATAAAAACCTAAAAACCCTAAAAGTAAAAAACCCTTAAAAACATTAAAACCCTTTAAATCCCTACACCGCTAAAACCACTAAATCCTAAAAAACCGTAAAAACCCAAAACCCGCCTGAAAATTTAAAAACACTATACACCCCTAAACATCTAAATAGACTTTAAACCCCTAAAACCCCTAAAACCCCAAAAATCCCACTAAACCCTTAACAACACTTAAGAACCCTAAAAATCCTAAAACACTCATAAACAACCCTAATAACCCAAAACCGACTAAAATCCTAAAGATTAGATTAATTATGTAAAAAAACAAAAATCCTTAAACAACAATATAGAACCTAAAAACCTAAAAACTCATAAAATACCCCAAAATCCAAAAAATCCTAAAAGACACTAAAAACCTTGAAAACCTTAAAAGACCATAAAATACATTAAAGACTATGGAAGTCACTAAAAACCTTAAAACCACCTAAATGACCTTTAAAACCCCTAAAACACCATAAAAACACTAAAACCCAAAAAGTCCATAAAAACCCAAAGGGCCTTAAAAGCCCTAAAAAGTAAAAAGGACCCTAAAACCCCATAATAAACCCTAAAAGATCCTCAAAACCCTAAAGGTTTCTAGAAACCTGAAAACCCATAAATGTCCCTAAAAACCACTAAAATATATAATGACAGTAAAATACCTAAAAACCATAAAAACCCTAAAAACCCTAAAAAACCCTAAAACCCTAAAAACTGAAAAAAAATATGAAAAAAAAAATTTTAAAAACTATATAAACTCTAAAACCCCATAAAACCACCTAAACACCCTAAAATTACAAAAAACATAAAAAACACTAAAAACCTTGGAAAACCATAAAAATTTATAAAACATAATAACCCTAAAAACCCTAAAAACCCTAAAACCCCTAAAAATATAAAATACCCTAAAACTCCTAAAAACCATAAAACCCAAAAGGAACCTAAAAACATTTAAAACCTAGAAAACCCTAAAAACCATTTAAAATAATAAAAACCATGAAAACCCCAAAATATCCTAAATGCCTAAAAAACCTGAACACCCATAAAAATGATAAAAATGGATGAAAAAAATTTGTGGAATTGAAACCCAAAAGAAACCATAAAACCTAAAAAGAATATAAAATACTCTAAAAAACTCTAAAGGACTCTAAAAAATACTAAAGGACCCTAAAAACACACAAGTCCACTAAAACCATGAAAGACCCTAAAAACTCTACTATGAAATTAATTACCCTAAAAACCCTTAAAACATAAGGGGCTCTAAAACCCCTAAACGACCCTAAAAACCCTGAAACCACTAAAGGAACAGAAAAAACCCCATAGAATACTAAAATTCCCTTAAAAACAGAAAAATTCCATAAAGACACCAAAACCCTAAAACCCCTTTAACTTTTAAAAACCACAAAACCCCACAAAAACCCTAATAATCATAAAAAAAATACAATGCTAAAAACCCATAGAAATCCTAATAACCAAAAAACATAAAAACCCCCAAAAATACCTACACCTATAAAAACTATAAAACCCCATAAAATCCAAAAAACTCTTGTAAACCCTACAACCCAAACCCCCAAAACTCCAAAAATCCCTTAAAAACCTAAAAGAACCTAAAATCGTTTAACCACCAAAAAAAAATCCCTAATGGATCCAAAAAACCCTAAAGGAAATTTAAAAAAAAAATAAAACACTAAAAGACCTTAAAACTAAAATACCCTAAATGATCCTTAAAACACTAAAAAACCCTATGAACCCTAAACCCCTAAAACCCAAAAAGGCCCTAAAAACCCTAAAATCATAAAAACCCTAAATGACCCCCAAACCCCCAAAATATTTTAAAACCCCCAAAACCGAAAAATACATATAATCCCAAAAATACCTTTAAGAACCTAAAAACCATAAAAACCACAAAAATATCCTAAAAACCATAAAAACATAAAAAATATTAAAAACCAAAAAAATACCAAAAACCTCAATAACCATAAAACCCTTTTAAAAACCCTAAACCCCTAATAATATTACAACACCTGTGTCCCATTAAATCCCAAAAACCCCAATAAAATACCATAAAATCCAAAAAAAACCTCTGAAACCATAGAAAATTCGAAAAACCAAAAAAACCCTAAATAACCATAAAAACCATAATAACACATAAAAATTATAAAACCCTAAAAAACCAAAAAATTCATTTCAAATCCCCCCAAAACCAGCCTCCTCCACAATCATAAAACCCCTTAAAAACACAATCAGATCCCAAATTCCCAAATAATATGAACAAACTCTAAAACAATAAAACCCTTAAAAACCCTAAAACCCCAAAAACACCAGGAAATTCCTGAAAACACAAAAAAAAAACTAAACCGGAAAATAAAAAACCTTAAAATGCTAAAAAACCCTAAAAACCCTAAAACCACTAAAAAATTCTAAAACCCCCTAAAAAAACTAAAAAACCCAAAATATATAAAAACCATAACACCCAAAAAAACCATAAATAACCGGAGAACCAATAAAACCCAAAAAAGAACCTAAAAACCTGAAAAACTCTCTAACCCCCTAAAAACCCCAAAATACTAGATACCCTAAAAACCATATAAATGATTAAAACCATAAAAAACCTAAAACCCCTAAAACCCAGAAAAATCCCTAAACCCCTATACTACCCTAAACACCCTATATCCCCAATAGAACCTCAAAACTATAAAAAACAAAAAATCCTATAAAACTCTAAAAGATACATAAGTCCCCTTTAACAACCTAAAAACCCTAAAAACCTAAAAAATCTAAAATCCATAAAGACCAAAAAATCCAAATAAATCCTAAAGACCCTAAAAAACCAAAAACCCCAAAAAAACATTAAAACAAAAAACCCTAAAACAACACATAAACCCCTAAAAGTAGTAAAAAATAACTAAAAATCTGAAAAAAAAACCTTGAACCCTAAAACCAAAAAAACCTAAAAACTCAAAGACACTTAAAAACTCAGAAAACCCATAAAAACTTTGAAAAACCCTAAAATCCCTCAAAAACATAATACCCTAAAATTCTTACAAAAGACTATGAACCCAAAAAAAATAATAAAACACCAAAAAAATCCCTAATAACCCTAATAACCTTAAAAAGAGAGAAAGCCTCTTAAATTCCCTAAAAACCTTGAAACCTAAAAACCTAAAAGGTATAAAAAAATAAAAACTAGAAACACCTCCCAAAACACTAAAAACATTAAAAAAATAAAAACCCTAAAAACATAAATACCCATAAAATAACCATAAGACACTAAAACCCCTTAAAACACTTAAGAACATTAAGAAACATAAAAAACCAAAAAAACTATAAAACCCAAAAAACCAAAGAAACCCCATAACCCTACAAAACTCTAAGAATACTAAAAAACCTAAAAAACCTAAAAACACTAAACACAAAAAAATTATTAGAAACCCTAAAACTCATAAAAACCATAAATACCTCTAAATATAATAAAGAATACTAAAAAAAATAAAACCCCATGACCCCCAATACCCTAAAAACCCTAAAACCACCAAATATCCCTAGTCCCCTTAAAACCCTATATAGTTTTAAATCTGTCTAAAACACTAAAAGGCCTTTAAAAACTATAAACCTATTAAAAGTTCCTAAAAATCAAAAAACACACACAAAAACACTTAAAACACCAAATGGACATAAACCCCTAAAAAAATTTAAAAATTCTAGAAATGTATAAAAACCTAAAATCCATTAAAAACCCTTGAAAATATAAGAAGCCCATAAGAAACCCATAAAACCCAATAAAACCCATAAACTCGCTAGAAACCTAAAAATTCTAAAAACCCTAAAAGACCCAAATAAAATAAAAACCTAAAACCCCATTAAAAATCATAAAAATCAATAACACCCTAAATCCCGAAAACCCGAAGAAACCCTCAAACCCACAAAAATAATAAAAACACCTAATGGAACCTAAAACCCCTAAAACCCTAGTACCCCTAAATACCTATAACAACCCTAATAGACCATAGAAGCCATAAAATCTCAGAAATACCTTAAATAACCCAATAAAACCCCTAAAACCCTAAAAAACTATAACTCTAACATCACCCATAACCCCTGAACCCCTAAAAGCCTAAAAACCCAAAAAATCATTAAAAGAAATCTTAAAACCCATAGGGAACACTAAAATATTCTTAAAAACATAATACCCCTAAAATCCTAAAATACCTAAAAACCATAAAAATACCTTAATGTTAGAAAAAACCATAGATCCCCTAAAAACACTAAAAACCTATAAAAATACATGAAAACCCCAATAAAACCAATCCCCCCCAAAAAAGTCACTAAGACACATTAAAAACTATAAAACTAGAAAAATCCTAACAAACAAAATAACCGTAAAAATAATAAAACCCATAAAAACTAGAAAAATACCTATATCCCATAAAAAACCATAAAACCCTAAAGAATAATAAAACCCTAAAACCCTTTAAAATCCTAAAAACCAAAAACCCACTAAAAACCATTAAAATTCTAAAAATCCATAAAAGGCCAAAAAAACTCTAATAAACCTAAAAAACATCTGAAACACTAAAAACCTTATATATCTCTAAAGACCCCTAAAAACCCTAAAATAACCCTAAGAAACTCTAAACCCATTAAAACCCTAAAACCCCCCAAAATACCTAAAACTCTTAAGAACTTAAAACCCATAAAAACCTTAAAAAGATACTGAAAATGATATAAAACCTAAAATACTAAAAAAATCCAAAATCCCATAAAAGATAATAAAACCCTATAAAAACCCATAATAATCCTAAAACACCTTATAATCCATAAAAATCCCTAAAAACCCTAAAACCCTAAAATTCCTAAAATCCTAAAAACCCAAATAACACTACAACCCCGTAAAAGAACATAAAACGCTAAAGTACCCATAAACACCTTTGAAATGTAAAAAAACTCAAAAAGTCCCTAAACACTATAAAACAATATAAATACTTTAAAATCCTAAAAGAAACTAAAAACCTAAAACCCCAAAAGACCCTAAAAACCCTTAAATAACCTAAAATCACTAAAACCCCCTAAAAATACTAAAAAACATAAAACCCCTAATGAACCTATAAAGGACCTAATAAAATCCAGAACACCACTAAAACAACTATAAAGACCCTAAAAAACCCTAAAAAAATCATTACAAACCATAAAAACCATAAAAAGACTAAAACCTCTTAAAAATAATAAAACCTTAAAATACATTAAAAACACTAAACCCCCCTAAAAATCCCTTAAAAACCTAAAAACCATAAAAATACCTAAAAACTAAGAAAACAACAAAAACTCATAAACCCCTTAAAAACTGTAAAACCCAAAAAAAACAATAAAAAACCCTAAAACCAAAAAACTACTTTAAACCTATTAAAAACCATAGAAACCATAAAAACCATAAAACCTCACCAAAATAGCTTAGAAAAACCTAAACCACCTAAAACAAAAGAAAACAAAAAAAAAACAAAAAAAATTCTTAAAAACTCATAAAAAACTAAAAACCATTGAAACACAAAAAACCAAAAAACCATCAAAAACCAAATATCCCAAATATCCTAAAACTCTTATAGAAACCCTAGAATAACTAAAATACCTCTTAAAAACAATAAATGTAGGAAAAATTCTAAAAAACCAAAAACAAACTGTAAAAAAACCCTTAAAATTTTAAAACCTCAAAACCCTAAAAGACATTAAAACCCCTAAAAAATCCTAAAACCATAAAAAATCCAAAAAACCCCATCATAACACATTAAACCACAAAGTACTCTAAAAAACTAAAACCCCAAAACAATCCGGAAATAAAAAAAACATAAAAACCTTTTAAACCCTAAAAATTCCCAATGTACCTAAAAACTAAAAACCCCCAAAACTCCCTAAAACCACTAAGAACCATTACAAATCTAAAACTATAAAAATACTTAAAGTATAAAAACCCAAAACAAATCTATAAAATTCTTTAAACCCCTTGAAACCATAAAAATCCCAAAACGAAAAAAATTGTAAAAATATCCTAAAACCCCTAAAAAACATAAAAACCTCTCTAACCCTAAAGGACCTTAATAACCCTAAAACACCACCCCCCCCCCATAATAACCTTAAAATCACTAAAAAACGTAAAAAATCACCAAAAACGTAAAAAACACTAAAATATAAAAAAAACCCATTCAAACCCCTAAAAGACTCTAAAAGAAACCCCAAACCATAAGAATCCTAAAGAATATCTGTAGATGGTTGGGGATAGTGTCTCCACTCTCTTGCGATGGCGATTCTCCTCTCCCATGGAAATATTGAATACAGCGACTATTATTTCAC
This sequence comes from Viscum album, assembly GCA_963277665.1. NCBI lineage: Eukaryota > Viridiplantae > Streptophyta > Magnoliopsida > Santalales > Viscaceae > Viscum > Viscum album. The sequence continues at coordinate 62,254,830 of OY728138.1, forward strand.
CTCATCGTCCCCCATCTATGGGGGAGGGGCCTCTACTGGTTTTGGATGATGGGTACTCGTTGGTTCAATTTTCGAATCCTTATCTACTTTCCCATTTTCTGTAGGTTGAGATCTATCCTAAGGTTCTTTATTTACAAGAAGGGTTTCCATATCTCTAGCTATCGATTGCAGAGTTCAACGAGGCCTCCTCCCTGAATAGGCTGACCTTGGTTGCTCATTTCTTGAACTGGCAGCCTCCAGTGGATGTTTTTGATAGATTCGTTTTTGAACAATGGTACCGCCAATATCATGCTACAATAGGTCTTCTTGACAGAAGACATATTTTGATCTCCTTTATGTCAGATGTGGATTTGCTTCAAGCCTGGTCTGTGGCTCCAAGAAGATGTAATGGTTCCCGTTTCTCCCTTTCTCAGTAGAGCTTTGATCTGCATTTGAACTGTGTCTCACCGGTGGTGGCGTCATGGGTTTGGTTTCTGAAACTGCCCCATCATTTTTTAAAATTTTTTTTTATTTCCATGTTGAGGAATCTGGTGGGAAGGTTCTTTTGTGTGGATAGTAGAACCAGGGCCCTTTGTCATCTCGTTGCCCCATGGGACTTTATTTAGATTTATGCATCTAAAGGACTAGGGAATTTCATTTGGATTGATATTGGTGAGGAGCTTCGGTGGAAAAAACCTATGAACTTTGAGTCTTGGATTGACTTCTGACCCTCCTATTGTCTAATGGGACATAGTTTTTGGGATTGTAGGTGTGGAGGTAGAAATTTTGGTGTTTTCAATCGAGTGTAGGAGGTGGCTTGTGAAGGGAAGCAGGATCAGGGTGAGGTGCAGGTTGCTCTGCACATGGATCCTCAACCCTTGAATTTGGTTTAGGTCAAGTCTAGTGAAGGGGTTCAAGCTCGCGTGGGGGTGCCTGTTAAGGAGGCTGCATAGGCTAATTCAATTGGGCATGGAATGAGTGGTACCGAGGGGGTGGCTTCCGTAGTGGGTGATCACATTTTAGGAAAGGGGGTTGGCCAGTGCCATCTGGAGCCCAAGGTGAGTGATATCTTCAAGCGATTGAGGAGCGACATGAATCTTTTTGATGCTAGAAGTTCTCTATGTAGGGAGGTTGCAGATAGTGGTAGGTCTGTTTTCTATTATAGTAGTCTGAAACAGTGTTAGGAACCCATTTAAACATTCAACATATTTGATGGGATGTATCTAGAGGAGGATGTATAAGGGTCTCCATTTTTTGATGCTAGGAGTGTACGAACTGATGTAAAGAGGCCTAGTGAGGTGCAGGTGGTCACTGCTGGGTGTGATGAAGAGAATGTGGCCCAGAATGATAGTAAATACGAGATAATTCTGGACACCACTGGGAACTTGGACGATGGTGTTGTGCTTCATAATAGTTATGGTATTGTTGGGGATGAGGGGAATGTTAGCAAGCTGTCAGGGGAGGAGGGGCTGAGGTCTCCAGTTGCTGATGTTGGGAGTGCGAGGTGTGTTGTGCAGGCACTGACTGAGATGTAGGTCAATGCTTCTAGGTGTATTGAAGGTATTGTGGCCCAAAGTGAAGCTGAGCCGATGTTTGACATCATTAGGCACCCGGATAGTGCTGGTGAGCAGGAGCAAAGGGTGATGCTAAGGCTTGTTCCCAAGAGTAATGGGTTTGTTGAGGATGAGGCTTCTTTCCAGGGGGAATGAAGTATGGTTCCTAGGGTGGCTATTGAGGAACCTTCCTTGGTAGTTAATGTGCCCCAGTGTGAGGTTTTTTCTGAATGTTCCCTAAATTAGGAAGTCTCCTTCATCCCTGTCCAAGAGGCTCGTAGAAGGATGAATAAAAATTTGGCTATGATCATGAAAAATAGGTCCTTGCTGGAAGTGTCCATTCCATCTGGGAAAGAAAAAAATTCTGTAGGGGCCTCTTTAGATCCACAAAATAGGATGCTAAGAAAGGACTATTCTTCTTTTCGAAAGACAGTGTCCACGAGAGCCTTCTGCAAAGATATGGAAGTTGACTTTAGCTGGGGAGGTCGTTTTGTCAAGGCGCATCTGAATGCGGAGAAGAAAAATCTCAGAGAGTATTACACTTCTTTCCTAAATCTATATGAATCACTTGAATGAGAGTCAGTTGAGTCAGATGCTTCCTCTGGTTATGGTGCTCTTAAGGAACAATTTGGGGATGGAGATGTTGATTTTTTGCTCCTTCTTCTTTTTCTTCAGCTTTTCGGGTCTTTTGGGGGTTTTGGTGTGTTAGGGGGTTCAGGGATTTTTGGGTGTGGGCTGCTGGACCCCACCCCACCCTTGTCTTCTTTTCTTTTTCTTTAATAAATTTTGGGAGGCCAAGAATATCCTGGCCTCACACCTTCCTTGGCCATAAGAAACATAAGACCCTTAAAAACAATAAAAACAATAAGAGAATCTAATTAACCCTAAACCCCTAGAACACCTTAAAAAATAATAAAAACCATAAAAGACACTAAAAACACTATAAAAACATAGAATATCCCAAAAGAGACTAAAAACCATGAAACCCTCAAAATAAACCGAAAGAAACCTAAAGGACCCTAAACCTGAAAGGGTCCTAAAAACACATAAAACCCCTAAAGGATCCTAAAAACACTAAAACCCTAAAGGGTCCAATGACCCTAAAGGACTCTACATACCCCTAACAATCCTAGTAGTCCATAAAATCCATAAAAAACTAAAATACAGTAAAATACCCAAAAACACCTAGAAAATCTCTAAAATTACTAACCCCTAGAATACTAAAACCCTAAAAACCACGGAAAAACTCTTATGAACCCAAAAACCCACAAGAAAAGACTAAAACACCCTAAATACCCTAAATACCCAAAAATAATTAAAGCCCCATAAAGACCATAAAACCATGAAACCCCTAAAAACCCTAAAAGACCCGCAAAACCCAAAAAATGAAAGACCTTGAAACCCTAAAAAAACTAAAATCCTTAAAAAACATAAAAAATAAAAAAACCAAAACAAGCCTAAACCCAAAAACATCCTAAAATCAGTAAAAACCCCACAAACCCTAAAAACCTTCAAAAATAATTAAAAAACATAAAAATAATAAATAACCATAAACCCCTAAAAACTCCTAAAAAACTAAAAACCATAAAAACCCCTAAATACACAAAACACCCAAAAGAACCTAAAACCCATAAGAAAACCTAAAAAACATAAAGAAGCTAACAACCACAAAAGGCCTAAAAACCCTAAGATAATCTAAAACTCCCAAAATATCATAAAAACACTAAAAAACCTAAAATAACCAAAATAACCATTAAAAGTCCATTAAAAATCCTAGAAAACTGACAAGAACTCATAAAATCCCAAAAAACACAAAAAATACCTAAAAAGCATATAACCCCCAAAATCCCAAAAAACCCATAAACACAAAAAAAACCCAAAACCCCATATCTTAAAAACCCCTTAAAAAATATAAAAAACCACAAATGTCCCTGGAAACCATAAAACCAATAAAAGATCCTAATGATCAAAAAATACACTAAAGTCCCTAAAAACCCCAAAAGCTCTAAATTTTTTGAAAACCGTAAAAGAACATAAATAACTATAAAATCCCCAAATACCCCTTGAATGGCCCAAAACACCCTAAAACATTAAAAACCATAAAACCCCCAAAACGCCCAAAAAAATAATAAAACCATTAAAAAACTAAAAACCCTTAAAATAATAAAAACCCATTAAAAACTAAAAAATGAAAAAAAAACCCTAAAAACTCTAAAACATCCATAAAAACAGTAAAACCCCTAAAATAAACCAAAAGACCCTAAACCCCTAAAACCCTGAAAACACTTAAAACTCTTAAATACCCTAAAACCCTTAAAAACCAAAAATACAATAAAAACCATAAAAAACCTAAAATTCTGAAACCCCAAAAGCTTATAAAACCCCATAAAATATCTAAAAACTTAAAATCATAAAAAACCTTAAAAAAAATAAATACCATAAAACCCATAAAACCCCTAAAACCCTTTAAAATCAAAAAAAAACCAATAAAAAATCATATAACCCCAGAGGCCCCAAAACCCTAAAAACACATAAGAAAGAAAGAAAAACAAAAAAAAAACACAATAAAATATCAAATATAAACCTGAAAACCCTAAACACCCTAAAAACCCATAAAAACCCTAATAAAATAAAAATCCTAAAAACCCCAAAATACCTAAGAAAACCCTATAAAACCATAAAAGAATCTAAATTCCCTTAAACAATATAAAACCATAAAAAACCAAAAAACCTAAATAATCAATAAAACAATCTAAAACCCTTGAACACATTTAAAACCAAAAAAACTCTAAACCATATAAAAATCATAAAGACCCTAAAAATCTTGAAAAAAATACAAAAACCACTAAAAATTATAAGAAAACTTTAAAAATCCTAAAAAACCCAAACAAAGGTCCTTAAGAAACCTAAAATAATCTTTAAAATCCTAAATCCATAAAAATAATAAAACCTAAAGACCCTAAAACCCTCTAAAAATCAACGAAAACCCCTCAAAATCCTAACAAACCACTAAAACCCAAAACCCCCCCAAAACTCTAAAACATCATAAAAACCAAAAAGACTTTAAACCTTAAAACACCAAAATGCCTAAAAACCCTAAAAACATTTTAAGCCCATGATAACCCTAAAAACCCAAAGATTCGATGAAAATTTTAAAATCATTAAAATATCAAAAAAAAACTAAAATCCCTTAAAAATCATAAAACCATAAAAACCCCTAAAAGCACAAAAAACCCAAAAACCCATAAATAAATAAAAATACCCATAAACCCAACGAACCTAAAAATTCTAAACACCACTAAAGGACCATAAAAACATTTAAAACCCTAAAAACACATAAAATACTAGAAATTATAAAAGACTATATAGAACATAAATAAACCTAAAAGACCCAGAAACCCTAGAAAAACTCAAAACCCCACCAAAACCATAAAAACACTAAAATACTCGAAAACCCTTTAAACACAAATAAGACATTAAAACACGAAAACCTTCCTAAAAGACACTAAAAACACTAAAACCTCAAAAATAATTTAAATAAACCTAAAAATCCTAAAGGTCCCAAAAAACACAAAGGACCCTAAAAACCCTAATGCACTAAAAAATGCTAAAGTAATATAGAAAACCAAATCCCATGGGGTGTTAGCCGAGTGGTACCCGCTGGTTGTACCCCTCGCTCTCCATGGGAACTGGTGCAGGATCGAGTCCCACCAGGCTCGAACATTGTTCTTATTATGAACAGGGCGATTCAAAGCCATTTCTTAGCTGGGGAACGTGGTGCGCACTTGGGCTGGTGGGGGCCCCCTCTGGGAGTCGGTTTTAGAAACACACGTTTTGCCCATGGGGTGTTAGTTGAGTGGTACCCGCTGGTTGTACCCCTCTCTCTCCATGGGAACTGGCGCAGGATCGAGTCCCACCAGGCTCGAACACTATTCATATTATGAACAGGGCGATTCAAATCCATTTCTTAGCTGGGGAACGTGGCGCGCACTTGGGCTGGTGGGGCCCCCCCTCTGGGAGTCGGTGTTAGCAACACACGTTTTTCAAAACCAACCAGATGATTATTTAAGGCAAGGTGTGAGGGTTCTCACTTTTTCCCATAAAATTGATTGAAAATAAAAAATTTAACGTTGGATGGATGGATATAGAAAACCAAAAGACCTAAAATAACCAATCCCCCAAAAATCCTAGACACTAAAACCCAAAAAATCTTAAAAGGCCTCAAAACACTATAAAATCCATGAACGACCAAAAAACCCTTAAACAACATGAAAAAAACTAATCCCTCCAAAAAACACTCAAAGTCCCTAAAACTCTAAACCCCATAAAACAATTTAAAGCCCCTATATAACCCGCTAACACCCCTAAAAGACCCTAAAAACCCTAAAAATATAGAAAACCATAAAAGTCACTAAAAACCATTAAAAACAATAATATTACCTAAAACGAAAAACTATAAAAAATCATTCAAAACCCTTATAAATTCTAAAATACCATAAAACCCCTAAAAATCTATAAAATCCTCAAAAAGCTAAAAAAACATATAACCCTAAAAAAACTTAATACCCCTAGAAACCCAAAAAACCTAAATAACACTAACAACTCTAAAAACTAAAAAAACAATTATATCGAGAAGCATTAATATCCTTAAAAAACTAAAACCTTGTAAAACCCATAAAAGATCCTAAAATACACGAAAAACCTAAAGAAAAAAATCCCAAAAAACCTAAAAAACATAAAACCCCTAAAACACCATAGAAAACCCTAAAACCATAAACAACCTAAAAAATACTAAAAACACTAACAAACCTTTAAAACCCCTGAAAACCCCATAATAAAATTAAACCCTAAAAATCCTAAAAACACATAAAATCACTTAAAACACTATAAAACCCCAAAAACCCAAAGAACATAAAAACCCATTAAAATAAATTAAGAATCCTAAAACCCAAAAACACAAAAAAAATATTAAATAACTAAAAAATATTTAAGAAACCCTAAAACCCTAAAACCCAAGAAACCCAAAACCCTTAAAAACTAGTAAACCCCCCAAACCCTAAAGCCCTATAAAATGAAGAAAAAACACTAAAAAACTCTTAAACCCATATAACCCAAAAACTTATAAATACCCCGAAACCCCCAAAACACCTAAATACCCTAAAGTTCTATAAAAAGTAACCCCCCCTAAAGACTAAAAAACACTAAAAACTAAAAGAAACCCAAAAAACAAAAAAACCATACAAACCTAAAAATCCAATTTAAAACCTGAAAACATAAGGAAGCCCTGAAACCCAATAAAATCATTAAAATATCATAAAAAGACCTAAATCCCAAAAAACCCCAAAACCATAAAAAACTAAAAAATCCATAAAAGCCCGAAAAACCACTAAAACGGTCCAAAAACCCCTAAAGACAGTAAATTCCCCAAAAAACCATTAAAAACATAAAAGACTATAAAAATACCTAAAACCCATAAAATATTAAAAAAGGTAAAACCCGTAAAATACCATAAAATACCGAAAATCAGAAAGACCCTAAACCCATCTAAAACCCTAAAAGTCCCTAAAAACCATTAAACATCATAGAAACTCCAAAAACATTAAACCCCTAAAAAACACAAAAAACTAAAAAACACTAAAAAAATGAAAACCCAAAAATAGCCTAAAAATTCCAAAAAACCCTAAAAACCTAAAAACCATAAAAATCATTAAAAAAAAATAAAACCCGTAAATCCAAATAACTATTAAAACCCTAAAACACTAGAAAACCACAAAAGGCCTTAAAACCCCTAAAACATTTTAAACCCCTTAATCCACTGAAGAAACGAAAACACAGAGAACCCTACAATACAACTAGATATCAAAAAACTCCAATAGCCTTGCAATACTCTAAAAACCCTAAAAACCACAAAAAAAACTCTAAACCCCCCCAAAACCCCTAAGATAATAAAAAAACCCTTAAAACCCAAAGAAAAAAAACAAAACCCTAAAAACCCTAAAAACCCTAAAAACCATTCAACCCTTAAGACCCCTAAGATATGCTAAAAATAAAAAAATAAAACTAAAATCCTAAAAAATTAAAACCCTAAAAACCTTAAAAGAACACTAAAAACCTTATAAAACCTTAAAACCCTCTAAAACACTAAAAACCATAAAAATAAAAAAACTAGAAAACTAGATAAACCATAAAAACACTAAAACCCCTAAAAGGATACTAAAACCCCTTAAAACCCTAAAAAATGATAAAAACCAATAAAACTTGTAAAACCCAGCAAAACTCTAAATAACCCCCCAAAAAATAAAACCCCTAAAAGACCCTATTGACATTGAAAAATTCATTTCAAGAACTTTTCCGCAAAAATCATGATGTGATCCTCACTTTGACAACAATTGTCGAGTTTGAGTAGAAATGGTTCACCCTGACAGTAGATGATACAGACTAGATATCTAGGTTCAAAAAGGATACTCTACAATTATTGATAAGTATAATGAACCCCATCCAAGAGTTGGTAGTGGATTTCAATGATCATAGATAAAATGGTGTTGATGAATTAAATTAGAATATTGAAATTTCTTATGAGAACATGTGGTGTATTCACCATAAACATAAGAGTGTATCTCTTATATATCTTCTATTTGACAGGTTTCATAGCCCAAATGGACTAAAAGATCAAAAGTTATGGCTCTCAGGAGTTAACAATTTTTTAATGAAATTTCTGTCACCGCGTAGGCCATCCCTGTAGGCCCATACGCACAGGCCCATCTGTGCAGGTATGTCTATGAAGGTCCTTGTACGCATGAACATATTCATATGTCCATCCACATAGTCCCATTCAAGTAGGCCCACCAGAAGGTCTATAAAAAGACCCCTCAGTATAAAATTATTGAATGACAACTGATCTCCCAGATAAAGAACCTGGGGGGAGGGATCTGGCAGTGAAACTCCTTTTCCTAAGTAGTACATCCCTAATATATTAACCTACCACGGACCTACCCTACTAAGTTAATTATCCATGCCTTGTACTTGGGCGATCCATGCATAGGAGATCCATACCTGGGAAACCCATACTTGGGCGATCCACCAGGCAGACCCACCCACATGAGCCAGCTATGAAACCCATCTCGGATACCACCTGGGCATCCCACCTGTACGACCCACCTGGGTGAACCACATTCTTGAAACACTTGGGTGACCAATAGTTGGGTGAACTCGCTAGGCGACCCACCAGGGTGAACCACCTACATGACCCGCCTAGGGACCCACCTACGTGAACCACTTGGGCGACCCATAATTGGGAGAACCCCCAGCGTGACCCAACTTGGTGATCCCTATACGACATGGGTTGAAACATTGCTTGGTATCAATACCAAACTACGGTCCCAACCCTCCATCCCCATCCCTTCACTACCGTCACTAACCTCCATAAAAATTAGAAAGTCGCACTATCAGATTTTCGAGCCAGGTCAAGGAAATTTTAGGTTTTTTCTTTTATGGCCTTAACCTCCACCTCAGAAATAAAATGATTTGAGATACTCCTATATAATCTCTGAAATTACTCAAATCAACATACTCATCTTGGTTTGTTTCTCGTGTTATGAGTTTGGATTCTCCTCTTAGATTCCTCAAGTTCCTCAGTCTAAAAACTCCTCAAGAAACTTCTAAAACCCTATCACATGACTCCTATTCTAGGTTTAATCAAAGGGAATCCTTTATGGAGTAATTCCACTGTATATATTATAGGAGGTTTCACTCTTGAACCTCTATTCCTCTTGGACACAATTGAGGTTCATGATTCCTTCTCCATACCCTATACTCATTGAGGGTAAATTGAGGAGAGGGATGTTTTGTAGACCATCCCTCTTCCATCAACAGAAGTGGGGGAAGAGGATATGGGAATATTAAACACCCCACCCCTCTCCCTTTGGGATTTGTTTCCATGTCCACCTTATACAAAAATAGATTTTTTGGTATCTCAAATCTTCTGCTGCCTCTGGTTTCTGAAACCAAGCATGACTCGCATGGGCTAAGAGGTTAACGGTGATCATTACATCTGCACAATCCATTCCATTAATTGAAATACAAGAAATCTGATTCCTTCTATTTCCCAGATACGTAGGATTTCTACCTATGTCCTGAGCTCAATTCACATCCTCCTCAAGTGTATGCCCCAATTATAATCCCCTTAATCCAGGAATCCCCTTCCAGAGTAAGCCCCAAAGTAAGATTCCAAACTGACATGATTCAAGACATCCCTCGTGCTCCATTATATAGGTAATCCTCATCAAGAGTAAGACCCATAATAATACTTTAGAGGTCCATACTCACCTGTGAGCCAAACCATTGAGGGCCTCCATAGGCTTTGGTCCTCACAACCGAACTATGTGGGAGTTGATTCCCATACAAATATGATATGGTGGAAGCCTCCATGAGGTCCAAACACAATCATCTCTAATCAACCATATTATCTCTATTCCACTTTCCCGATAGGGTTTAATTTAACATTGAAATTCATATCCCTTCCAGGTTCCATGGTCCACATCAACATTAGTCCCGCACCAAACATTGACTATACACCTTTTACCAAGACGTCCTTGCCACATGATGTTAAACTGTACAGTTATGTCCTTATCAGATGACATTAAATGGTATGATGTCTACCATTAAAATGCACCAAATTACATTGTTTCTAATTCCTTTGACATGGATACGTAGGACACCCATTTATGGGTTTGATCACAACAAAGAAACTGCTCATGTTTCCCTAGATGATGACATATTCTATATTTCTCCACTATGAGGTTATAAAACTAGTGTCATCATAATGACTAAAGAATCTATAATCAGTACATAATAGGATTCTGTTGTTCGAGAAACTCATATACATACTGATAACTCTATTTCATGAAGAACCTCATATACATACAAATGATTCTAATTTCCATTCATTTAAATATTTTTTTGTTAATTCAAGGGTGAACCACATAATACTTGGGAATAAATAAAGGATTTGTGAATATGTCTTAAAACTATAGTAGAGTCTTAGAGTAGGAAATAATTCCCCCAAAAGGGTGTGATGAGCCTAACCTCTCGTACTCTTGAACAATGTGAGTTCTTAAGCATCATCATCCAAACATACCAACAGGAATCTACCTTTGGAAAGCAGGTCCCTCATGGATATAGAACTATTGGGTGTTTCTAGTTTGATGAACAAACACGTTGGAAACCATTCATAAATAGTGATTCTTGAGAAGAATACACTTCTAAGGGAAATAGACCCTAAGAAATCCTAAAATCCCAAAATATCCTTAAATATCCATAAAATCTTAAAAACTAAAAAACCCTAAAAAACTCTAAAACACTAAAAAATACCTTAACCCACAAAACCCCTAAACATACCCTAAAAATACCTAAAATAAAAAAAGTTGATAAAAATATGAAAAACTCCATTAAAACCCCAAAAAATCATAAAAAATCATAAAACACTAAAACCACATTAAAAACCTTCAAAACCCCTAAAACACTATCAAAACACTTAAAAATCCCTATAAATACCTAAAACCACAAAAAAGTTACTAAAATACATGAAAACCAATAATCCATATAAAACCATAAATCCTTTTAAAAACCCAACCCCCCCCCCCCAAAAAAAACCCAAAAACCCAAAAAACTGTTAAAACCCCTTAAAATCTCTTAAAACCATATACCAAAATAACCCATTTTTTTAAAAAAATTCTAAAAGACCTAAAACCCTTTAAAACTCTAAAACAACCCAAAACTCTAAAAACCTAGAAAACCATAAATTTTTTTAAAAGACCATAAAACCCTAGAAAACCCAAAAAAATACATGACACTATAAACAAAAAAATACAAAAATACACGAAACACCCTATAAAACTGCAAAAACCCATAAATAGCCTAAATATCATCAAAAAATATAAAGACCCTAAAACACCCTAAAACCCAAAAAAAACCTTTAAACACCCCCAAAAATATAAAATTCTAGGAAACCCTAAAGGACTTGAGAAAACCCTAAAACCCCTAAAATCCAATAAAAACCATAAATCCCTATAAAACCCTAAATCCTACAAAAACTATAAAATTCCCTAAAACCACTAAAAAACCATAAACCCCTAAAGATCCATAAAATTTTAAATAACATATAAAAACAAATTTACTCCTAAAATCTCTAAAAATATGTTAAAACATATAAGACCCCAAAGGCCTATAAAACCCCTAAATTTCTAAAAACCCTAAAAACCCAAAAACCCCTAAAAATACCAAAAATACCCTAATAATCTATAATACCCTAAAACAAACAAAAAAATCCAAAAACCCCCAAAAATAAAAAAAATAAAAAAAAATCCAAAAACTCCAAACCCCCTAAAACCCTAAAAACTTTAAAAGATCTTAAATAACCTAAAACCCCAATAAAACCCTCAAAACTATAAAAACCCTCCAAAAATCCTTAAAACATCAAATCCCTTATAAGTCTATAAAAACCCTAAAACCTCATAAACTCCAAAAACTCCGAAAACGATGAAATCACATGAAAAACCCTTGAAACCTTAAAAAATGATAGAAACTCTAAAACCCGTAATTTTGAAGAAAATCTAAAAAGGTCCCTAAAAAACATAAAACCCCTAAAAAGTCCCATAAAACCTCTAAAAACCTTAACAACAATTAATCGAACAAAAAAACCCCAAAAACCATAAAAACCCATAGAACCCCTAGAAATCCCAGAAAAATGTAACATCGCAAAAAACCTCTGAAAAACCCATAAAACCTTGAAACCCCTTAAAACACCTAAAATCATTAGGCCCCCTCCCAATGAACCCTAAAAACCATAACCCCCCCTAAAATCCCTAAAAACACTACAGAACCCTTAAAAACCCGAAAACCATAAAAATCATAAAAAAACTCTAAAACCATAATAGATCCCTAAAAACCAAAACCCACTAGGAAACTGTAAAACCCATAAGAACCAAAGGAAAATTAAAAACCCAAAAACCCAATAAAAACTAACACCACTAAAAACCCTAAAACAAAACTAAAACCCCTAAAAACCCTTGAAAACCCTAAAATCCATGAAAAACTCTAAAAACACCTAAAACCCCTAAAATATCCCTAAACAGACCTAAAAACACTATAACCCTAAAACCCCTAAAATCCATAAAAATCCCTAAAACCCAAAAAAATCCTAAAAAATACTATATACCCATAAAACCCTAAAAAAACCTCAAAAACCCCTACAACTCCTAAACCCCTAAAACAACCTAAAAACCAATAAAACCTACCAAAATCCATTAAAATACCTTAAAAATATTTTAAAACCCCAAATGTCCTAAACACCATAAAAAACTCTAAATACCCAGAAAACCCTCAGAACACCCTAAAACCATAAAATCCCTATATGCATTAAAAACACCAAAACCCTAAAAAACACGAAACCCCTAAGAAAACCCCAAAACCCTAACAACTACAAACCCCAAAAACACTTTAAAACCCTAAAAACCCTAAAAAAAATATACATAATACCATAAAAACAAAAAAAACCTATAAAATCCCTAAAATCCCATAAAATCATAAAAAACATAAAACCCTAAAAACTGTAAATAATACATAAAAACCCTAACACCCTAAAAATGATAAAACACATAATGACCCAAAAAACTATGAAAACACTAAAAGACCCTAAAATCCTAAAAATGTAAAATTTCTAAAATCGTATAAAACCAATAAGAAAAATTTTAAAGCCTTTAATAACCATATTATAATCCTGAAAACCAAAAATATCCCTACAAAAATATTGAAGACACAAAAAACCCTAAAAATTCAAAAAACATAAAGAAACCCCTAAAAACTCCAAGAATATCCTAAAACCCCTAAAAACCATAAAACCCTAAAATCCATATGAACTTTAAAAAAAACCCAAAATACACTAAGACCCTAAAAAACCCAAAAAACCAAAAATCTTTAAACTCCCTAAAACCCATAAAAACCCATAAATACTATTCAAAACCATAAAAAATGTAAAAAAATCCTCAAACCGAATAAAAATTAGAACCCTAAAAACCCAAAAAACGAAAAACACCCAAAACCATAAAAAATGCTAAAAACCTAAAAAACCATAAAAACTCTATTACACTAAAGATTCCTATAAACTCCTAAAAACCTAAAAACCCATGAAAACCCTAAAAATTATAATTCCTTAAAAACCCAAAAAATTCACAAAAACCTGAAAACCCCTAAAAACCATAGAAACTGAAAAACAAGCCAAAACCCCAAATAAATCTAAAAAAAATTTACATTAAAAACAATAAAACCCACTGAAAATATTAAAACCCTAAAAACTCCTAAAAACCCTAAAATGTCCCAAAACCCCCTAAAAACACTAAAAACCTTGAAAAATCTAAAAAAACCTAAATTCCCAAAAAATCCCTAAAACAAATAAAAATAATAAAATACCCTAAAAATGAAAAAAAATTCCTAAAACCCTATAAATCCTAAAAAACCCAAAATAGAATAAAAACCCTTAAAAAGACTAAAACACCCTAAACCCCCTGAAAACCCAAAGAAACCCTCCTAAAACCCTAACTTCCCTAAAATTCATAAAAACCATACAAAACCATAAGAAACCCTTTAAACCCATTATTTACCTAAAAAATTGTGATTTAATTAGGAATCATTATCTCCGAACAGTTTCAACCATGTTTGTTCATGGAACCAAAAACACCTAATGGTTCTATATCCACAGGTAACTATTTCTAAAGGTAGGAAATCAATAGATATTTTTAACCACGGTGCTCATAAACACGCATTGGTTGAGAGGATGGGAGGTTCGTCTCATCACAACCATTTGAGGTGAATTATTTCCAACTTCGGGACTCTCTTATAGATTTGAGATATGTTCTTGAATAAATATTAATTTACTAAGTGTAATGAGGGTTTACTTTAAAATTTTTAAACAATTACCGACATTGTGGAATTCAGAATCATCCGTATGTATTTTTGGTTCTTTATTAATGCAGATATCTATATGTATTCGAGGTTCTCCATCAAAATTATTATCTTATATACAACTTAGATATTATTTAGTTATTGTTACGATGATGATGGTTTTTTAATACACTCACTTGGGAAGTTTGGAATTTATCATCATCTAGGGAGATAGATGTTTACTCTAGATTTTATTTTCATTTATGTAGACAAAGGTTACTTTGGATTTTATCATCATCTCGAGATATGAAATTTGTTTTTATGTTGAGATCAAACACATAAATGGGATACCTACGTATCATCATGAAAGGAATAAGAATTCACTTAGTTCAGTGCCACATAATTAGACACATCAACCATTTTAAGGTCATGTTATAAGGGACCAACAATAATGTTTATCTTCATGTGGTAAGGGAATCTAGACTTAAAGAGCCTTGTCAATGATTTTTGTGAGACTTATGTCAAAACAGCCCAAGGAACATGGAAGGTATATGAGATTCCAATTTGAATTTTACCCCATTGAGATTTTTTCACAAAGAGAAAAGGGTTGATTTGGAGTGTTGGGTTTGTACCTCAAGGAGGTTTCCTATGTATCTTGTTTAGATGACAATAAAATCCCACCTAGTTCAATTAGGCTCATAGGGGAGTATGGTCCTTCAATAGAAATAAGTTCAGGATTTCTCCAGAAGAGGATACCCTTGTAACATGGATTATGAGAGATATCTTAACTCGTGGAGGTTTTAGAGGGATTAATTTAGGTCTTACTCAATGGAAGGATGCCTGAATTAAGGGAATTAGGGTTGGACTCCTGAAGAGGATGTCTAGTGATATCGGGCCCAAGGTAAAGGCTTCCTACATTTCCAAGATATAGTGGGGATTATTGTTCTCATAGTTTATTCAATTTTTATGAATTTAGTGGATGTAGTACTCATAAAAATCCTATAAGACCACTTGAGTCAAGTTCAATGTCAGAAACAAGTGTATGTGAATGATTCAATAAACCACACACTTTCCTTTATTTGATGTTGGAAGAGGTTGTGGAAATGGAAGAAGAGGTCATGGCTATGACTCTTACCTATCTTAAATTTACATTGAAAATTATTTCAATATAAGTAAGGAGTAAAGCTTATGGATTTAGATAGAATCAAGATTGAAACCTTCAACATGAAAGGATAAGGGATTAAACTAGGAAGTTTTCCCTTTAGAGAATTTTTTGGAGATTATTCCTAAGGAGGATTTCCATTTGAGGATTGGTTAGGGCTTACTCCTAAGTAGGATCCCATTTCAGGATTGGATGGGGCTTACTCTAAAGTAGGATTCCATTTTGAGGATTGGTTGGGGGCTTACTCCTAAGGAGGATGCCTATTTGAGGATTGGTTAGGGATTACTCCTAAGGAGGTTACCTATTTGATAATTGGTTGGGGCTTACTTCTAAGTAAGATACCCATTTGATTATTAGTTGGGGATTAATCCCAAAGTATATTCCCATTTGAGGATTGGTTGGGGATTATTTCTAAGTAGGATTCCCATTTGAGGATTGATTTGGGATTAATCCTACGGAGGAAACCCATTTGATGATTGGTTAGGGATTACTCCTAAAGACAGTTCCCATTTGAGGATTGGTTGTGCTTTACTTATAAGGAGGATGACCATTTGAGTACTGGTTGGGGATTACTCCTAAAAAGGATTTATATTTGATTATTCATTGGGGTCTTACTCTTAGGGAGGATTCCCTTTTATGGATTGGTTGGGGATTTCTATTATGTAATATTTCCATTTGAGTATTATTTGGGGCTTACTCTTAAGGTGTATGCCCATTTGAAGATTGGTTGGGGCTTACTTCTTAAGAGGATTCCCATTTAAGGATTGGTTGGGGATTACTCCTAAGGAGGATTCCCATTTGAAGATTGGTTGGGGCATACTCCTAAGGAGGATTCCCATTTTACCATTAGTTGGGGATTACACTTAAGGAGGTGACCATATGGGGATTTGTTGGGGGTTTAATCTTAAGTAGGATGCCCATTGTGCTTTGGTTCTTCAGGTAGGCCCTTAGAATTAGGTAATTGTTGTAGTTCCTTGGTGCATGTCCTTAGGGAAAGTCCTTGGTTCAGGCCCTTGGCGCAGATCCTTATGTTATAACCCTAGTGGGAGTTTGATCCAACTCATCCCAATTAATTATTTTTCTATTAGGTTTTTCAGAGCTACCTAAGAGATTTTGGATGACCTAGGAAAAGGAGTTGTGCAACCATAGCTCGAGGGCCTCTTCCTAATTTTCCTCGCATGAAAATGAGAAGCCGAAGTATCCTATTTATAGGAAACTAGGGTCCTTAGCGTAGGTCCTTTGTGAATCTCCTCAATGCAAGTCCTCAGCACAACTCCTTTGTGTAGGTTCTCGGTGTAGCTCCTTAGCACTTTTCCTTAGGGTATGTCCTTGACACAGATCCTTGGTGTAGGTCCTTGGAATACCTTTATAAAATTTTCCCTTTTTCCAAGTGCCATAATTTTTGTTCCTTATATTTTGTTGGGATCCATGACCAGTAAAATTAATGTTATTAAATATATCTACACTTCTTAATATGGTCATTACACTAAATATTTTCATAAGAAACTCGGAAATTTCATTTTAATGTGTTTCCACCTTTTTATAATTGATCTTTGAAATCCACTAACTACTCTTTAAGGGGGGATCATTCCACTTACCCCTCATTATGGATAATTATTTTGGAATAAGGAAGTATAGAAAACATATTCCTCCATCATGATGAAACATTTCTACTCAAACATTTCTTTTTCTATCTAGGAGAGGATAAAAACATGTATTCTATAGGAATGTACATGAAAATGCATTCTGTGGTGTCAAAAAATCCCCCCCACCCTTAGAATTAGATTCGTTCAGAATGAAAATAATCTAGTTATAAGATAAATTTATGGAACTTTGATGTATTCCAATATCATTTTGTGGACGTTGGAACTACATTAAGTATGGAAGTGTTATATAATTTTTTCCTAAGCCCAGGGGCCTAGTGAGCATAGTTTGACTTTTTCTAGGGATGTATGTACAACCCTACAAAACTTGTGTCTTTTGTGTCATCACCATAATTCTTTCATAAGCCCAATTTGGAGGAGACTTAGCGGGTGATAAATGCCTTTTTCTTATGCTACCATTTTGGGATTTTTAGCCTAATACATTCTGGAACTTTTAACTTTTAATTGCTCAATATTGTCGAAAACATATAGAGAGTAATTCTAGCAAGATGAGACTTTACTTTGTTCTAGATTTACCTTTTTGGGATTTCATCATAGTGAGTACTATGTCTATTTTAATGCAATTTTTAAATTCATGAATGTTGGACTGATAATGCTAGTGTTATAGGTCAAACATCTTTGACCGTGAATTTTGAAATTAGAACCCAAATAAGGCTTAGAAGATTGGAACATCCAAGGGGAATCTTAAGAAAATTTTGTGATTTTGAAATCCAAACATGGTATTTAGGAATAGTGAAGGTCTCTCCTCAGAATGAAGTTACCATTGGTTGAAAACCCCGTTATAAGGGTTGTTTTATGAAAGGCCAATGGGGGATCGTATTGCATAGTCAAGTAGTGGTATCCATAGGATGAAAGACCCATTATGTGGGTGACTTATGAAAGTCAAATTGAGGTCATGTACTTCATATTCGGGTAAATGGGTTTTCATGATTGTTTACATTCTATTCCAGATAGAAAAAAGGGTTTAGGATTATGATTTCTCAAGACCACAATAGGTTAATATTTCATGGAATTGTGTCTAAGAATAAAAGGTCCATCTGTGTTGACATAGTCCATTAATGGGAAAACCACTCTTACAACAATTTGGTGTATGAAAGAGGGTACATGTTATTAAATAACTAATTTCAGGAGGAGAATACCCTTTTACAACAAAGGATGATGGTTTTGTACAGTTTAAAGTCATTAAGGAAGGATATTAATGGATTTTTGAAAATATTATATGATGTTTAAAATGATTCAGTAAGAAAATTGGTGGGTTGTGTAGTTTAATTACATTCAGTAAGGACATTAAGTTGTACAATTTATAGTTGTGACGCATGGACATTTGGGGTTGTGTCGTTTAATTTCATGCAGTATGGAAATTATGCCATGAATTTTATAGTCATGCAGCAAGGACATTATGATATGAAAATTAAAGTCACACAACAAGGACATTAAGGGATTTTATTTATGTTCATTAGCTTTGACTGAATATTGGATGGTTTTACAATTTTTGGTATTTTATGGAAATGTGTTCCCATATTTAGGTATGGAAAAGTGGAATTGTAAGCTATGAGTTGCAAATTTTCGAATCTGACTAATGACATGGGAAAAAGGATAATGGAATTTAAAGGAATAATATTCCAAGAACGAATTTACTGCTATTTGAAAAACCTGTTACGGGGGATATATTATGGAAGGCCAACTAGGTCATGTGTTGCATAGAAAAATAGTTTCATCCTTAGGCTGATATGCCTATTATGTATGATAATTTTATTCATGGCCTACTAGGGAATGTAATGAATAGTGAGGTAATGGATCTCTCAAGAGTTATAACATTTTATTTTTTAAATGCTGATGAATGTTTATTAATATTTGGAATTACTTAAGCACATAGATTGGTTTTATGGAGAAAAGAACCTGAATATTGAAGGTATATTTCTATTCATGATTTCTATATAATTGGAGGAAAAGAATCTTTATGAATTTCATACCCAAAAGTAGGAAGGATAGTTCCAATAGTTTTAGGTCATATGACTAGGACCATAATATTATGGAAATGATGGAGGATATGTGGTCAAATGGCCGAAGGTCATTCCAATATTCTTTGAACATATGGAGAGAGAAAATGTAAACCACGGTCTTAGAGACAATCAAGTCAGGAGAATGGATATGAGACAAATACAACATGGATTGCCAAATTAAATTATAGGTTCCTACATACCATCATTAAATATTAAAGGGACAAAAGAGGCCTCTCTCAAGAATGAAGTTTCAAGTATTTGACAAACCCGTTACGGGGATGTATTATGCAAGTTCAATTAGGGAATGTATTTTACAGTCAAACAATGGAATATTATGCCTGACAAGCCTGTTATGTAGGTCAATTTTATGCATGACCAACTAGGGAATGTACAACATAGTCAGGAAAAGGATCTCTAATGTATCAGAAATTCTGACACAAAAAACTGAAGAATGATTATGAAGATTTAAAAGTATTTCAAGATTAAGAGCATGATGTGTGATATGGGCATTGTCCAATGAAAAAAGGAAGTGTTTGGACTGATACTGGACATATGTATGGAGTCCCTTACATAGATCTGACTCATACATCTAAAAGGGATATCTCTTGTTTCCTTGACAGGGTCTATGAAGAGAGGGCCCAAAATAAAATATCCTATATAGATTTTGATCGTATGTCGAATAGGGGAAATTTTTATTTATCCTGTGGTTGGTACTAGGATTTAAGGCCTATTTTTCACTATGTATCTCAAACGGGATGAGAATCAAGCCACATGTAGTTCCCAGAATACTGTGTATTTTAACATCATATGGTGAGGACTATGAATTACTTAATTTGAAGGAAAATGGTGGATCTGTGTAGTTTTATGTCCTTCTGTAAGAACATTATCCACACAGTTTAATGCCTTTCTAAAAATACTCAAGTGTCTTGACAAGAAATTTCAAAAGAAAATGTGGTTAATCTAGGGAATAGGGTCCAAGTGTCACTATGTATCTTGTTGAAACAAGAATTAAGAAACGCGTAGTAATAAGAATTACGAGTTCATGTGTATAGTGAGAAATGATACTGGTCTTTCTTGTGTAGATCTGAATCATGTATGAGATATTAGAGGATATTTTTCATTTTTTGTGTGTTCGGTCCCAAGATTGGTAATCTTGAAATTACTACATATCTCATAGGGGTGATAATCAAGACACAAATAGTTCTTTAATGAAGGTACATGTAGTTTATCATCATGTGATGAGGGCATATAGTGTGCCTTTTATGGTTTTACAACTAGAAACATTGAAAACCCCAATATGAATTGAGACACATTATTTATATAGGGAATCTATTTACCCAATTCATAATCCCATGTGAGCTATGCTCAATGTGGGAAACCAAGAGTGGGAAAGGTTTCTTTTACAAAATAGATGCAACAAAAGTGAAGGAAAGGGGTATAATGATTAAGTGGTGAATGAGATAGGGTATAGGACCTGGGTACCACTATTTATCTTTCTAGAGAAAGAATCATGCCATGCATAGTTCTTGAAAATTTTTCCCATATCAATCTGGTTTTTTCATGGGGAAGAGGGATTTTTTAAATTTCTATGTTGATGTTTGGGCCTAAAGCAGAAAGTCTAGGCATAAGCATGTATCTCATTGTAATAAGAATCAACTCACAAGCCCTAAAAGAGATCCCTATGTATATATGACTCATGAATGGGGTAAATAAAGGGGGGTTTCTTTTTCAAAATCATAGCTCGGCCCCGGTTTGGAAATCTAAGTGTCACTATGTATCTCATTAGGATGAGAATCAAGCCACATATAGTTCTTGAAATGTTCTTTTCCCACGTTTGATTCATACACATAGTAAAAGGGGGATTTTATTTTATTTGCTTTTGGACCTGAGATAGAAGATATGGGTCTCACTATATATCTCATTGGAATGATAATCAATTCATACATAGTTCTTGATGACGATTCCTCACACCAAATAGATTTTTATTTGAGGAAGGTGATTTTTTATTGTCATGGTTGGGACCGAGATCAAATATCTGTATTTCTCTATGTATCTCATTAGAATGATAATCAGGACATACATAGTTCTTTATATATAGTTTATAATCATGTGTCAAGGATTTGGGTGACCTGACATGAAAGAAACAGCGTAGCTAAACCAATGTATAAGACCTAGGAATCACCACGTATCTTTCTTTGGGAAAGAATCAAACCACATGTAGTTCTCTAAAATGGGTCCCTATATAGATCTGATTCCAACATAGGGATAAATATGGTTCAAGTTCCACTAGGGAGGGGCAATTATGTGATTGATTATTGCACATGAAATATGCTCATCTTTTAAGGGAATACAAAGAATGTAAATTTGTGGTGTCTTGTTAGATTTGTTAACATCAAATAATTGAGATGTTAACCATATAGTTTTATGTTGATTATTGAGGATAAAAGGTGTTTTTCAGTTTCAGGTCATGTGACAAGGACCCCATGCCATGTAGTTTAATATCATGTGACAAGGACTAAGATGCTACACAGTATAACTTCTTACAGCACAAACATATATGGTACTATATAGTTTAACACCATGAAACTAGGATATTGTTTGTTATGTAGTTTAATGTCATGAAACTAGGATGTACTCTTTTGGATTACAAAAAAGTATTTCTTCATGAGCCTTTCATTTGTTGGAGTTTTAGTGAGTTATCCATCCATTTATATTAAGGAATAATCTCTATTAGAGCATACCTTATGTATGGAATAAGGTCCTCCCCACTTTGGCTCTAGATTGAGAGGCTTCATTCATTGTATCATTTCAGTCCTAAGGACCAAAAACAACTCTCCTTGGAGGAATGAATGAAGGTGGACCTTCTTTTTAAAATCTCACATTGTTCGGTTCTAATATACTTCCAAGTATATGTAAGGTATGAAATCTCTTGTCATCCAATCACTCCATATAATTTAGTCACTTCTGAGATTTCTCATCTGTATATAATTTACCACAAACAAAAACTCAGAGTAAAGACAAATAAACTTTGATGGGCAAGACTAATTCTATTTCGAATACCAATGAGTAGAGATTTGACCTTGTTATAGTACATATAATAGTTCGTCAAGACCATAAGGTAGGCAAGAGTTTATCAAGACAATATTTCATATATTTATCCACAATTTTTTGGAGTATCTTGGACTAGGTTTTTTTGAAATTCTCTATCTGCCCATTTGCTACTGTAAGATAGTTGGATGAACAGTTGGATTTGATATTGTATTCCTAATAAAACTTCCCTACCTCAGTAGAGCATAAATTGGTTCCATTTTCCATCAATATGGTTTGAGAAACACTGAATCTTGTGATCATATTAGATCTTACAAATATAACAATAATTTAACCCCTGACTTCTTTGAGAGAAATTTTCTTATCCCATTTAGAGAAGAAATCAATTACATTAAGGATATACATGTACTACTTTGCTATAGCTGGAGGATATGGTCATACTACATTTTATTACCCATATAGAAAATGACAATGAGTATTTAGATGTATGTAAAAACTCTTGGGGTTGATGGATGAAGTTGAAATGAACATGGCAGGGATGAAACTTATTAGTGAAATCTATGAAATCCTACATCATCAAAGGCCAAAAGTATCCAAGCCTTCGAATTTGATTAGAAATTATATACACAGACTGGTGGGAACCATAAGATCCTACATGTACCTCTTTAATGAGATCCTAAGTCTCTTCTCTATAAATATTTCTGAATAGGATTCCATTGAATCCACGTTTTTAGAGGATCTTCAGGAGACTTGTGGCATTGTAAAGAGTGAAATTAATTTCTCATTTCTATATCTTCTCTCTTCCCAATCTATTTGTTATATATACTATGTCTTAGATATAATCCATGATGGGTTTCATCTATCCCATGGTAGGACCAAATGGATCGGCAATGGGACTAATTTCATTGATTTAATCAGTTCTAATTTGAACAAAAGGTAAAACCAAATGAAATTGAGAAATGTTGAGGATCATTTCATCTTAGTTCAGATATTATAGGGATGTATTTTCATTTTCCAATGCATCTTCATGGGCATTTTGTGACTTTGGAATATAATATAATGTTGGTTCCGAGGGAAATTTTCCCATTAACCCTCAGACATAATCACATAGGGAAATTATCTTTTCTTTTCTGATGGTGTAATCCCCATTAATCTGTTCGATTACCAAATCTGAATCACCCTTCAACTCCAGGTGGTTCACTAATAATTGGAGGTCCAATTTGAAACCTACTTTGAGATCCTAATATTATACCTCATTTTGGGTATCACCTTTTGATAATTGGAAGGGGTATTGAAACACTGCCTTTTTGGGGGAGATAATAAAAATTCCTAACCCAAATTTTTTGAGAATAAAATATTCCAACACGTCCCCGTTGGACTTCTGGAATCACCATCAAAGTACATTACCCATGTTTAGGGGGAATCCTGAATAAAGATGTTTTCTTCATCGGGTAGTTTAGTATTCAATGATGTTTCTTCCATAGATGGGTTATCAACAAGGAAATATACCAAGGAATGAACTTTTAAAAAATTTTAAGGCATGAAATGCATACCAAACTTCTCTAGAATAACTTCCCACTATGCTGGACATCCTGTCAATATAGGGAAATTGAGGATAAATTATAGCAGGTTATTGTGAGAGACCATGTATAACTCATGATGTAGCAATAAGTGCCTAAACTTTTGAACTGAAAAGAATAATGCTAGACATATCTTCTAAATATCAAAAAATTAAGTCTATGTGTCTATCATGGTTTGATTGAAATAATAAACCATGTTTTCATTCCCAACATCGTAGTTTGGTGTAAGGAAGGTGCCCAATGATCACTCCAAGGATGTCACAAAAATAATGAGCAGTTTTCTATCAATAGGTGGAATCAACACTAATGGACTCAAGAGGTATTTATTGAGGGTATCAAATGACTCTTGGAAATAATTGGTCCATTTATATGTTCCCCCCTTCTTCATGAATTTGGTTATGGGAAAAAAACATCCTTACTAGATTGTCTTTGAAGTTCCAGATATAGGATATGGTTCCTTGAAGTCCTCTCAACTCTTTCAAGCTTCGAGGAGGGGACACAATAGGGATATATTTAGTTTTATCAGGATCAACTTTGGATCCATGATGGAATACAACAAAACCAAGAAATTTACCAAGGTTACACCAAAAGCATATTTCAAGGGGTTCATCTTCAGATTATGTTGTCTAAGCTTGATGAATATGGTCTCCAAGTAATCCAGGTGTTCAAAATGTTGTCTGGATTTGACAACTAGATCATCAACATAGCAGTCAAAAAATTTCCCCAAGAAGGGTTTGAAGATATGGGTAATTTCATGTTGGTATATCGCACTGACATTCTTCAAATCAATGGGAATTTCCTGATAGAAAAATATACCTTGAGGGGATATGAATGGTGTATATCTCTCATCTTTTTCTTCCATATTGATTTGGTTATATCTAGTTTATCCACCCATGAAGAAAAAAGCTTCGTACCCTATTGTTTCATCAAAAAACTATTGTATGAGCGGAATTGATATGTCATATTTAGGATAATACTAGTTGAGATATCTGAAATCAATTAAAACTCTTATTTTAATGTTCTTATTTCATAAAGGGAAAATATTGGATAACCACTTTGGATATTTCACCTATTATATTAAGTTGGATTTGATAATATTTTCAAATTCATCCTTAATTTTAGAGGCATGAGATAGGTTCTTTTTTCCTGCTGCCTATTTATATCCCTGAAGATATTTTGGAAAACTCAAATTATGGGTGGAAACCGTAGGGTTACGGACAATCATTTTCATATAATTAAAAGAAAAAACATCTTGGTGTTTCATTATAAAGGAACTATACACCTATTTCTATTCAGAAGTCATGGCCACACTAATCAAAGTGGGGCACTGTACGTCCTCTATATATATATTTATTTCTCTGATTTAATCCATTGTAGTGGTGATGCATTACTCAAATGATGAAGGGGAATGTTCGAGGTCATCCTCTTCTTTATATTTTTCTTTTATTACATATTCTACCTATTCCTGGAGGATAGGTGATAAAGCAAGATTTTTAAAGCTAAGGGTGCAGTCGGTGTTTGGATATCCTCAAGAGGAGGCCACTATCTCCTACCCAACTTATGAAGAAGGGTATTTTTCAAGTTTTGATGGGAAAATAGTGGGTTTAGAATAATCATGCCTATATTTTTTCATGAGTGAGACAATTTATTCTATCCTTGCTGATGAAGTAGAGACTTTCGGAAGCTCGGTGGATGGAATGAAGCCTTCTCCATTTAGGCTTTCATAACTGCTTAGTGTGTCAATGATTTCTCCTATTTCTTCAGGCTTAATTGTTGGTATTGACATTATGTAAACCACTGAAAGAGGGATTCAATTTGGACCAACCCTTTTAAATTGATTAATGGGAAGAACATAATCTAAACTGAGATTCTGGAATGGGTAAGCTGGGATCTTTTCCAGACCATTAAGAGCAATGATTCTAATAACATCATTGGTCATGGGCTATTTTACCTTTTTTTGATAGAACTCCATATTAATGTACTAATATTCACACATTTTGAGAAGGGATTTATCACCTTTCAATGTCCCAATTTGACCATTGACACAATATTTGAGACATTAGCGGTATGATGATGGAATAGCCACATGATGATGTAGCCAAGGTCTCCCCAGCAGAATGTTGAAATTTGTGTCCTACCAGACAACCAGGAACTATGAATCAGATATGAGATCCCCAAATGGAATTCTAAGAGTAATCTCACTGAGAGGTTCTTTCTCATTCTTATCATAACCCTATAATGTCAAGGTGGAGGGAGACAAATGGGATTTCGTAAGGCCCAATTGGCAAAGTGTTTTAATTGGAATGAGGTTGACTCCTGAACCATTATCAATAAAGGCTCATCAGATATCAATTTCATTGATCTTTCTGGATAGATAAAAGATTTTGATGTGTCCATGTATGACATCATCATCATCATGGTCTGTTAAAGATACGACTACATGGAATTTTGCTGGGTTATTCTCTAAAAGGTAATCTTTTACTAAAACAACCACAGTTTCAAACTCTTGAGGGCTTGAAAAATCTTTAATACATGATTTTTGGATATCCTTTGACAAATTCAGAGAATACAGGATTGATATCTTGCTGGTACATGATCCATTTTCTTCAAAACATCACACTTTTGATCTAGATTTCTTCTCTTTCCAACAAGGGGATTATCTTTGGTAGGTTAATTAAGAGAATATGTTCTTGATGTGGATGGATAATCCCCAAGCTAGTAGTACTTCTTCTCTTGGTAGATTAGGCTGGCTAGGTCTTCCTACTCGTTGAGAAGACGGTGGTATATCCTTTAATAAATATTAAAATATGATCATGTCATGGAATAACCTATAATATGTTGGATAATTAAATTTTTCATGTTGATCCTGCTGGAGGGATCTTCTACCAGTTTCAGCCACAAAGACGGTTCGAGCAGGGGTGCAGTTGGAGTAGTAGTTTCTACCATACCCATGTCCTTCCCTGTATCCTCTACCTTGAATACCACTTCCCTCAATTCCCCAATCAAATATGTTGAACCAAGTTCATAATCAGAAACATAATTTTCATAGGGATCCCTTAAATGAATTACATTAATGGAGTTGAAGATCAACGCCTCATCTGATGAAGATTCTTCCTAGGGGGGTTGAATCTTATTGTGCTGTTTGGTGGGGTGGTGCATGTACTTTTGAGACAGTTGGAATGAAATCCGATAAGGTCAATGAACACTTTTTCATTGAAACAAACTCATAATCTTTAATTTTAC
This sequence comes from Viscum album, assembly GCA_963277665.1. Taxonomy (NCBI): domain Eukaryota; kingdom Viridiplantae; phylum Streptophyta; class Magnoliopsida; order Santalales; family Viscaceae; genus Viscum; species Viscum album. The sequence goes on from OY728138.1 coordinate 62,281,998, forward strand.
CCATATTCATCAAGCCATGTTACTTCTTTGAGGATTTTTCTTCAGAGGACTAGGCCTTTGATGAAGACAACTTTGTTATAAAGAAAGCAGTAGGAGACATAGTTAGGCGTGTCAACTACATTTGTATGATGGAATGAGTTTTGTTGATTGTTTTCTTGACCATCCAACATCAAATTTTTGAGCCTTCTAACTTTTTTACTTCCTACCACTCTCCATTCTATTCTAGATCGGTAATAATAACACATGCTACCTAGGCTGGTGAATTTTTCATCTTCACATGCCTATAGTCCACCATCCTTTGTAGGAGGTCCTTAAACCCCAAACACTCATGGATGGGGTGCCCCAGCATTTTATATAAGGGTAAATCATTTGGGAGGTCCTTGTATCATTTTTTTAGGTTTCTTTGGCCTTGGAAACAAAACTAAGTTATTTTCCGAAGATGAGATGAAGTAACCACTAACTTGGTCACTTCGATAAGAATATAACTTGTTTTTAAACTCCTAAAACTATCTCTATATTTTATTTTTTTTATCATCTTGACAAGGTAGTAATTTCTTCTAATTCTTGGGAGGTCAATTTATATGGTATGATGAGGGATTTGAAGTAGGATCAGATATAGGGGACTATGTAATTGTAGCTATAGTGTCCTCTAATTTTTCTTCTCTTCTTCTTGATGTTAAGGGGATTACTCAAGATTTGTCTCTACTCTATATTATGGAGTTTTCCACCTATTGAGAAGTCAAAGACATATCCATAAACACTCTTTTGTATTTCATAGGGATTAATGGTGTGCACAACTCATCATGGAGATTTGATAAAAAAATTATAAGCATCACTTTTTGAGGGAGTTGTATATTCAAGTAGTATGTCAATCCTTTACATCGATAAATTAAATATGAAACTCTTTCATTATACATTTTCATGAAATATTTGATATCGAATAATATTGACTACTATAGTGTTGAGATCTACTGGAAGATGAATTTTGGATGAAGATCTTCCCATCCAGTGATCGATCGAGACTGAAAACTCGTGTACTATACAAATGATGTCCCCTGCAATGATGGAATGAAGCATCTATATTTCACTGCTTTTTTGTTTCCTAGGGGTCCCCATCATCAGGTCATAGTGAGAGAAGAAATGCATCAACTGTTTCTCCAGATCTCCTGAGCCATTGATGATTTGAAATGTGGGGTTCTCAAAATTTGGAAAAGGAGGAGTCAGATATACCTATTTGGGATTAGACTTATTTTCTATCTATATTGGTGCAAACCATCCTTACATAGATTCAAATCAATTTATAAAAAATTCAATGGTGTTCATAAGAATTTAAGAATCATATAGCTTAGCTGGGACCTGAATAGGTATGATAGATGGAGTCTGAACTGGTGCGGAAACAAGTAGGACCACCGATGGTGGTGTTGCTGGTATTTTCTTTGAATAACCCATGGGGACCGGCCAATAAATATGTGCCTAACCCTTCAATTCTTGTTCACTATCTATAAGGAATTAATTATACACATTAGTAGTTACAAAAAAAACCTCTTTTTTGAGGGGCTCCTTTTAGAAGTGCATGATGAGTATCTACTTGTGCAGCATGTCTGATAGGAATGCAGATTCAGAGTAACTCTAAATTGAGTCTTCTCAACTCCTTCATCTCCTACTATGTCTAATTAAACCTTATCTCAAGATAAATGGATTAACCTTCTCTAAGGTAAAGGTGATACATGGTATAACCTTTAACTTTTCCCTTATTAGGTTGATTTGATAAAGTTGGAAGTTGATTATTTGAGGGGATACCTAAATTTATGGTAAGACTTATATTTAGGGTATGAACACCTTCTTCATTTGATTTAGTGTGGAAAAAATTATGAAAAACAAATTCATACTCTAACTCCCCCAAACTGGATTCATTTTATGGAGGGTCTTAAATGATGGAATTAATGTCATTCACTGACGCGAAATTCATTGCTATAATTTAGTTCATATATTTTTGAAATATCCGTATTCTACACCCTCTATGAGAGTTTTTCATCCTATTTGTTGTTTCCCCAGGAAATCATTGGTGGAACATAACATGAAGGTAATCCTTAGATAATTTAGTTTTTCATTCACTTTGTGGATTATTCCTTAATCGGGAGAAAATTGTCTTCTATTGAGGAGTGAATTGTGAATGTGAAAAATCCCCCAGCCCTACGGGTTGGGATATTCCTGTTCTTATATCTAAAACCTTATGGATCTATTTGTTGGCATTGAGGGTTGGGCTAAAACAACCCCTAATCCTATAGTCTAGGGTGGATTCTGAACTATTATGGAAGATATCAGTGTAGATTCTCTTTTTATTTTACAAATTCTAGTCTGAAAATTGGCTGGGTGCATTATCCAGCATTCAGTTAAATTGGATGCTTTGGAAGAATATTGTTCTATTTCAACCAATTTCTCAATATGATGTCTGAAAAACTCTAATAGGGAGTTATTATTAATTTTCTCAGATTCTTGATGTAAAATTATCTCAATAGTTTGATCTCTTTGGGCCGGACTTTAGTGAAATCCAGTCAATTCATGTTCTTGTTGAGCATCTCTTCAGTCATGAACCTGATTTTTTTGTTGTAGCTGGATAGGGAAATGAAATTGAATGAGACTAATTTTGGCCGGATTTGTTGATGGGAGGGTGAAATTATATTAAATTCTCCATGTGCACCCTATACTCTCATATAGACACCAAATTGGGCATCTGAAATGAGTCTTCACAACCTCGTTAATTCATTTAGGTATGCACATTGAAGGGATCCCTATTTCTTCTCGATCTTTGGATTTCAGGAAACCTAGAAGATACCAAGTAAAGTTTATTCTACAACCCTTCTATTACCTTTAAATGACATTTATAATCATCATACGGTAATAATTGTTATTTAGAATGATGAAGAGTCTTTTATATGTTGTGGAAGATATCATGAATACAATCTTCTTCCAAAATCTATGGAATGTTGTATTGAGAGGTGGTCAAAGGCTAGAACATGATTGGTATTTCACTCTTATCCAGTTGTTTCCTGATGTTCAACATATCTTCTTCATCATTTTCTTGAGTTTTTTATAGTTGATTAGACCAAAGTTTATGTTTTCCTTATGCTTTATCAAAATCAACAAGATAGGTAGAGATTTAATCTATTGTATTGGAAGATAAATACCCCAAGGATGGTTCATAGAATAACTGTCTCATTGGGCTATCATCCGGCTGAGATATAATTTCACCCACCAGTGAAAATGCATTAGACATAACTGTCCTTGCATGATAAAGTGCCTCAAGAATAGTTGTCTTTCTATTCACTACATTTTCTATCAGAGAATTCTCTTGATAATGTGAATCACTACTATGGAGATAAATTTCATAAAGAACTCCATCATTCGGAGGACTATAATGGTGGATTATAGCAAGGGGTATAACCACTTACTACTTGGTCTTCTAGAGACATAGAGGGTTTCCATCATCCAAGTATATGTTCTCAATATTGACCAAATTTTCATGAAGAAACCCTTCATAATGAATTACCCGATGAGGAACTTTTGAATTAATGATATTGATCCCATAATTTAGTAATGGGAGAGTAGTATCTTGAGAATAAATCGATAAATGTTTGAGGGATTCAATAAATCTAGCATTAAGTGGAGCCATATCAAAAACTGGATCTTGATTTTCCAACCATGTTTGATAGGACTTCTTTTTTGATGCCTTATTACAAGCAGTGGGGGCTACTTACCTGGAAAAGTGGTTATCATGGGTAGGTTCTTATGGCTATCTTGTAGTTTTTATCATAATTGGATGATTATCTCTAATGGGAACAAGTGTATGATCCAAATCTGATTGTCTGTATGATATCGGTGGGTATTCCGCATAACATTCCCAAAGGGAAAAATTGTTTGTCTCTTCTCCAGGGTGACATGTTGATGAGCCACCCTACTTCTGGGGAAAAATGTAATCCTTTCCCCCTCATGTACTACTATTGATTCCGTTATGATATTCTGAAATGTTTCTAGGATATGGTAAAGAATTTTCCTCTTCCCTTTCAACATTTTCAGGATGTGATTAGTGACTTCAAAGAACAGAATTGGAATATAACTCCATTCCATATCTAGATTAAGAGTATATACTTACTCCTATCATCCATTTACTACAATTATATACTAACAATACTCATTAGTTGGGGTAGAGAGTTGAGTTTTCTTTTTTGTTTTTCATCGGGAATTTCCAATTGACTTTTCTAGGTTCTTCCAAATGAGGTTGTTAGCAAACTCGATGAGTTCTAGCAGTTGTATGTTCCTTCTCATTATCTTCTAGTAAATTGGGTTGGAGGGATTATTTGAATTCTTACTGATGAGTATGATGGAAGGATTTACGATTTTAGGCATGTGTATATCCCTACTCATGGTATTCCACTAGATTTGAATGGTGGAATCGGTTAGGCACTGCCAGATGAGTCTGTTGGACAACGAGATGAAGGTGTATGTCTTTATGTACCCTCTCATTATTTTCTACTGAACGAGGTTGGTGGGATTATCTATATAGAGAAAATGTCATAAACTAATCCCTATTATATATTTTTTCCCCGGTGGGCTGTCTTGCATGCTTGGATCTGAAGGACCTAGGCTGGACAACCAAAGAAACCCTCATCATGTTTAGTGTTTACTACTACGCAGCACTGGAGGTGATGATTTTTTGGAATGATCCCATGGTAAGGACCCATGTGTCTTCACGATGAGGCCATACATAGCTTATTGGTTGACCTCTGTGGAATATGGGATGGATTGGTGATTGTGTTCTGTGGATAAGCTCTAAAAATGGTTGAAGGTGGTGGTTAGAACCGTATGCTTCTGGACCACTGGTCATCGCTAGTTGGATGATTAGGGGTTATTTTTGATTGGGAGGGAGTGTCGGGAAGCCTCCAAGGTTGGAATGGTACCGTACTAATGGTACTCTCCATCCAATGAATTAGAGACCAAGCATTGAAAATGTTGAGTCAGTGATGGTGTCCTTCAAGTGGATGAGGATTCAACTTGAGAAGTAGTCAGAGAATTCATTGTTGAATATCAAAATGAATCCATTTGGATTGAAGGTAATTCTTAGAAGGAAGTGACTGCATATATGAAAAATACAAACAATGAACTTCGGTAAATCAACATATTTTTTATGAACACATGAGTGATTTATTTCCTTTTCTGGCCCATTTTTATCAATTGAATGGGGCCTGAAAGTTGGAAACCACTATCATCTTGATTAAGGATTCATGTCAGGTTCAACATTCTTTGTTTCCATTGAAAATGTGACTTCATTATGAATTATTATCTCTGAATGGTTTCTAATGGGTTTTTTTTGTGTAACTAAAAACACCAAAGGGTTCTGTATCCAGATGGACCTTCTTTCCAAAGGCAGGCACTCGTAAGGTATTTTGAGCCAAAATTCTTAAGAACTCATATTGGTCGAGGGGATGAGAGGTCAGGATCATCAAAGACTTTTGTGTAGAATTATTACCTACTCTAGGACTCTCTTATAGATTTAATACATTTTCAGGAATCCTAATTAATTTTCCAAGCGTAATGTAGGTTTAAATTGAAATTTGAAATAAATTAGTACCATATGTGGAATTCAGAATCATTCATAGGTATTTGTGGCTATTCATGAATGAAGACATATATATGTATTCTAAGTTCTCCATCAATAGTATCATCTAATTTACTACTTAGATATTCTTTAGTATTTGTTATGACAATGCTGTTTTTTTAAGCCAATTAGCAGGGCACTTTAGAATTTATCATCATATGGGGAGACTAAAGTTTACTATGGAGTTTATTATCGTTCAAGTAGAAAAATGTTACTCTAGAGTTTATCATAATACATGGATATATATATTTTTTTGATGTTGGGATCAAACCCATAAATGGGATTCCTATGTATCCTCATGAAAATAATTAGAACCCGTAGTGTTTAGTGCCTCATAATGGGACACAACATACATTTTGAGGTCATGTGTTAAGGACCCAACCGAATAGATTAATTTACTTTGGAAAGAAAATCTAGGTGGAAGGTGCCTAGTAAAATTATGGTGTGATACTTATGTATAAATAACTGAAGGAACATGGAAGGTATATGAGATTCCATGTTTAATTAGACCCTACTAGGATTGTGGCCCAAAGTGAACAAGGTTGATTTAGAGTGATGGGTTTGAACCTCATGAAGAATTCCTACATATCCCATTTAGATGGGAATCAAATCCCATGTAGTTCGATTAGTCTCACTGGGGAGTATGTTCCTTTGATACAAATAAGGTCAAACTTATTGCTAAATATTATTCCACTGTAACTGGGCCCGTGAGAGATGTCTTAACTCAAGGAGGTTTAAGAAAGATTAATTTGGGGATTACTCCAAAGGAGGATTCCCTGATTAAGGGAATTATGGTTAGACTCTTTAGGTGGTTGTCCGGTGAGCTCATGCCAAAGGTGTAGGATTTCTACATATCCTAGATATGGTGGAAATCAGTGTTCTCATAGTTCATTCAATTTGGATGGATTGGATGGTTGTAGTAATCATCACAAACCTCTAAGACCAAATTATTCATGATCAGTGTGAGAAACAAGAGGATGTGAAAGTTTCAACAAACCAAACACTTTCCTTCATTCAATGATGGAAGAGGATGTTCTTATGGAATAAGAGTTTGTGGCTATAATACTTCCCACTCTTCAATTTATATTGAACATGGGTCCAATGTTGGGAAAGAGTGAAGGTGATGGATGTATATAGAAGCAAGACTGAAACATCCTATATGAAAGGATATGGGTTTACACTAGGATAGTTTCCATTTTGAGAATTGGTTGGGGCTTACTCCTAAGGAAGATTCTAATTTGTTGATTTATTGGGTAATAATCTTAAGGAGGATGTCTATTTGAGGATAGGTTGGGGATTACTATTAAGTAGGTTTCCTATTTGAGGATTTGTTAGGGATTACTCCTATATTGGATTCCCATTTGAGGATTGGATGGGGATTAGTCCTATGGAAGATTCCCATTTTAGGATTGGTTGGGCCTTACTCTTAAAGAGGATTCCCAATTGAGGATTGGTTTGGGATTACTTGTAAGGAAGTTTCCCATTTGAGGCTTGGTGGGGATTACTCTTAAGGAAGATTTCCATTTGAGGATTAATTAGTATTATTACTAAGGAGGATTCCCATTTGAGGATCGGTTGGGGCTTAATCCTAAGGAAGATTCCCATTTGAGGATTGGTTGGGGCTTACTCAAAAGGAGAATTCCCATTTGATGATTGGTTGGGGGATTACTCTTAAAGAGGATTCCCATTTGAGGTTTGGTTGGGGCTTACTCCTTAGGCGGATGCCCATTTTATGATTAGTTGGAGATTACTCCTAAGGAGGATGCCCATTTGAGGATTGGTTGGGGCTTACTCCTATGGAGGATTTCCACTGAGCTTTGGTTCTTAGGGTAGGTCCTTAGAGTAGGTCCTTTGGGTTGGTCCTTTGGGTAGGTCCTTGGTGCATGTCCTTAGGGTATGTCCTTAAGGTAGGTCCTTGGCGTAGGTTCTTATGGTAGGTCCTTGGCGTAGGTCTTTAGGGTGGGTACTTAGGGTAGGTCCTCAACACAGGTCCATGGCTCAGGTCATTGACTCAGATCCTTATATTTCAGGCCCTGGAGAGACTTTGATCCGATTTATAATAATTAATTCTATCTTCTCTCAGGTTTTGGAGAGCTACCTCAGAGATTTTAGATTACCTGGGCGAAGGGGCTGCACAACCATAGCTTGGGGGATTCTTTCAAATTTCCTTAAGTGAAAATAAGGATCCAACTGGTCCTATTTATAGGTAACTGGGGTCATCGACATAGGTCATCGGTGCAGGACCTCCACGCAGGTCCTTGGTGCAAGTCCTGGGTGCAACTCCTTAGTCCAGGTCCTTCACCCAGATCTTCAGTGTAGATCCTCGGTGAAATTCATCTACATAGGTCCTCGGTGCTGCTCCTTAGTGCAGGTCCTGAGGGTATGTCCTTGGCGCAGCTCCTCGGCACAGGTCCTTGGAACCCCTTTATATAATTTTTCTATCTTCTTGGTGCCATAACTTTTGGTCCATAAGTCAGTTTGGGCTCAATGACAAGTCAAGTAGAAGATCTCCAAGATATATACACTTTTTGAAACGGGGAATACACAAAATATTCTCTAAAGAAACAGGAAATTTTAATTTTTATGTTTTGAAACCTTTTTATAATCAATCATTGAAATCCATTGCTTACTCTTTGAGGGAGGGATCTTTCCACCTATCCCCCATTATGGAGAAGTAATTTGATTCATATAATTATATACTAAATCTTACTCATTCATGGTGCATCATTTCTACTCAAACAAGACTTTTTATTTGTCTAAGTGGGGATCAAATCATGAATTCTGCAAAAAATTTCATGAAAACACAATCTACTATATCAACAATCATAAAAACCCAAAAACCAATTAACAAACCCTAAAAACCCTAAAAACCCAAATGAAAATAGAAATCTTGGAAAACCCTTGGAATCCTAAAATTCCTAAAACCCATAAAATTACCATAAAAATCCTAAAAGATTCATAAAAACCATACACTCCTTAAAAACCTTAAAACCCCTAGAAAAAAATGCACTAAAATCTCAAACAACATTAAAATCTAGAAAACCATAAACACCTAAAAAGAAACTAAAATCCAAAAAAAACTAAAACCCAAAAAGCCCTAAAACTCTAAAACCCTTAAAAAACCAAAACCCGAAAAAAATATAAAAATCCCAAAAACCCCTTAAATCCCCCTAATAGACCATTAAAATATCTGAAGACACTAAAATACCCCAAATAACCAATAAACCTCCTTAAAACCCAAAAAAAATATAACAAACACTAAAACAAAAAAACCCTAAAAATACCGAAAAAAACCCTAAAAATACTAAAAACCCAAAAAACCCTAAAAACAAAAATAAGTCCCTAAAACCCTAAAAAACTAAAAACTCATAAAAACATCCTAAACCCCCTAAAAACATGGAAAACCCAAAAAATCCCTAAATACTATAACCCCCCAAACCACAATAAAACTATAGGAACCCTAAAAAAATCGTGAATACCCTGAAAAAACGTTAAAAAAAGTAAAAATCCCTAAATATCCTTCAAACAGCTCTAAAACCCCCCTAAAAAGCACTAAAACCCCTAAATTCCTCAAAACCCCTAAAACCATAACACCCATAAAACCTATAAGAAAAACCTAAAAATCCCTAAAAACCATAATACCCCAAAAGGCTAAAAAACCTAAAACCCTAAAACCCTAAAAATTATAAAAACCCAAAAACCCCATAAAAACTTTGAAAACCCGGACACCATAAACACCTCTAAAAACCATCAAACCCCCAACCACCCTTATAGATCCTAAAAGCTCATAAAACCCCAAAAGTCCATAAAACCCTAAATACCATAAAAGACAATAAAATACCCTAAAACCCCTAAAAATAAAATAAGACACTAAAAACATATTAAACCCCAAAACCCTTGGAAAACATATACATATCCTAAAATTAGTAAAAAATCATAAAAACCTAATAAACCTAAAAAATCTAAAACACCCTAAAAACCATAAAAAGCAAAAAAACAATCTTAAAACCATAAAAACATTAAAACCCTAAAACAATAAAAACCATAAAACATTAAAAACCCTAAAAATCCTAAAAACCATTAGATACCCTAAAAACCATAAGAAACCCCAAAAAACTACTGAACACTGTAAAAACACCGAATACCCTAGAAACCCAAAATCCCTAAAAAACTAGGGAAAACTATAAAAAATTCTAAATAACCTAAAACCATAAAGAAACCTTAAAAATAAAAAATAATCTTAAAATGACACTAAAACTGTAAAAATAGCTCTAAAACCCCTAAAATAATAAAAAACAACAAAAACATTAAAAAAACTAAAAACCTCTAAAAATGTAAAAAACCCTAAAAACTATAAAAGTTCCGATAACCTTAAAAACCACTTAAATTAGCAAAACCCTTAACACCCCAAAACACCCCAAACACTAAAAGAACTCAAAAATATCCATAAAAACTCTTAAAAATCTTTAAAACCTGTCAAAAAGCATTAAAAACCTTAAAACCCAAATACTCAAAAAACATAAAAAAATAAAGAAATCCCATAAAATACATAATGACCCATAAAACCCTAAAAAAATAAATACATTAAGAATTAAAAAAAATTAAGAGTCCCAAAAATCTGAAAAAATCCTAAGAAACCATGAAAAAAACCCAGAAAACCATAAGAAAGACCTAAAAACCAAAAACCATTGAAAACCCTAAAACAATAAAACCCCTAAAAAATAAAATCTTATATCCATGTAAAATCTTAAAAACCAAAGAAAAACTAAACCATAAACCCCTAAAAACCATTAAATACCCTAAAACCCTAAAAACCCAAAAAATACTCGAAAATCACTAAAACTCTTAAAACCCTTAAAGAACCTAAAACCCATAAGAGACCCTGAATAAAACTATAAAACCCCAAAATCCCTTAAAAGTCCTTTAAAACCCTTAAATATACTATAAACCCTAAAAACCCAAACACCCTAAAAAATCCTAAAAACCATAACAACCCACAAAAAGACCATAAATCCTTATACCCAAAAAACCCATAGAAATCCATAAAACCATAAAAAAACCTAAAATCTGTAAACCCCTAAAAAACCTAAAAATCCTAAGTACCCTAAAACCACTAAAACCCCAAAAAAATTAATAACCCTAAAAACCCAAAAACAACCATAAAAATATCTGTAAAAACTAAAAAACCTAAAAAACCTAAAAAACTATGGAACCCAAAAAAAACCCCCATTAAAAACTCAAAAAACCACTAAAAAACACGAAAACCCTTAAAGCCCCTAAAATCCATGAAAAAACCAAAAACTAAAAAACCCTAAACCCCCTAAAAAATAATAATTAAATATAAAACCCCTAACAATTTCAAAGAAACTCAAAATAACTTTTAAATTCCCTAAAATGCCTCAAAGCCCTAAAAGCCTAGAAAACAATAAAATCCTAAAAACAAAAAAAAAACAAAAAACCTAAAAAAACCCTAAAAACCTAATAACCCTAAAATCCTTAAAAACCCTAAAACCCCCAAAAATCCAAAAAACACTAAAACCTAAAAAACACTAAACACAAAAAAAAACCAAAAAATCCCTAAAAACCTAAAAAACAATAAAACCCATTAAAAACACTAAAATCCAAAAAACCCCTTATAACCCCAAAAACCCTTCAAAAGAAAAATAAACTCTAAAAACCATTAAAAAATGAAATACCCTAAAAAAATAAAACCATAAACACTAAAAAACTCAACCCCCCCCCCCCCCTACAAAACCCATAAAACCTTAAAACGCCCAAAAACCCAAAACCCTTGAAAACCCCTAAAACCCATAAAATCCATAAAAACCATAGAAACCTAAAGGGCCTTAAAAACAATATAACCCCCTTAAAACCATAAATAACCATAAAAACTCTACAACCCTAAAACATACATAAATATACTATTACAAATAAAAGACTAAAAATCACTAAAACCTTACATGACCCTAAAACCACTAAAAGACCTTAAAAACAAAAAAACCCAAAAGAAAGCCAAAAACACTAAATTCCATAAAAGAGACTAAACAATTTTAAAAACCCACATTTGACCCTAAATCCCTAAAAACCAAAGAGACAATAAAAAAACTAAAATTCTAACGGACCATATGATACCCAAAAAAACCCTAAAATACTCATAGACATAAAAACCCTAAAGAAACCTAAAATCCCAAAAAAAACTATAAAATAACCCAAAAACCATAAAAATTATAAAGGATCATAAAAATCCAAAATGGTTCGCAAAACCATAAAATACCCTAAAGGACTGTAAAAAACATAAAAAAATATAAATCCCCATAATAAACCATAAAAACCTAAAGGACCCTGACAACAGTAAAAGCCCTTAAACGACCCTAATAACATTTAAAATACCTAAAACCCCTAAAAACCATAAAAAACACATAAAATCCCAAAACCCCTAAAAACTAAAAACCCTATAAAACAAAAAAACCATAAAACCATAAAAAACATAAAAACACTAAACACTAAGAAACTCAAAAAATACTAACAATCCCTCAAAACCCTACAAACTCTAAAACCCTTAAAACCCCTAGATACCATAAATAACATAAAAACCCTAAACACCCTATATCACTAAAAACCTTAAAAACACTTAAAAATTCCAAAACCCTAAAAACTCCAAGATACCCTAAAAACTAGTACAAACACTAAAAACCCATAAAACCATACAACCATTCCAGCCCACTAGAACCCCTAAATGGACTAAAAACCATAAAAACAACTAAAAATCCTAAAAAAGCATAATATCCTTAAAAAACCAAAAACTCATAAACCCCCTAAAAATCCCTAAAACCTTTAAAACCCCCTAAAAAAACTTAAAACATATAAAACTACCAAAAAGACATCAAAAAAAATAGAAAACCCGTAAATTCCCTAAAAACCTAAAAACCCCTAAAAACCCATAAAAAAATAAAATCCCATGAAGACACTAAAAAACCTACCCCCCCAAAGAAGGTAAAATACCCTGAAATTATAAAAGTCTCTAAAAACATAGAAAACCCAAAGGTTCCTAATAACAAAAAACACACACAAAAGACCTTGAAACCCCAAAAACATGACAGTACACTAAAAAACTAAAAACCCTAAATGATACTAAAAAAATTGGACCCTAAAACCACTAACAAATAGTAAAAGGCCCTAAAAACAATAAAATGCCCTAAACACTCTAAAATACACTAGAAATCCTAAAACTTGTTTAAAATTCCCAAAACTCCTATAATATCATTGAAAACTGTAAAAACTAAAAGATCTTTAAAACCCCAAAACCCTAAAAAGCCTATAATAATATAAATCCTTCAAAAATATAATAAAATCGCCAAATGCCTAAAAGTACTTAAAAATTGTAAAAATTTTAAAGACCCTAAAAACTCTAAAGCACAAAATTTGCTAAAAACCCAAAAAAACCCAAAAACCTAAAATCCCCTAAAACCACCAAAACTCTAAAAACCCTAAACCATAAAGAAACCTCTCAAACTTAATAAAATATAAAACCATAAAACCCTAAAAGTTCCTAAAACCCATAATAACCCTAAAAACCCTAAAAAACTAAAAAAAATCATAAAACCCCAAAAAACCCTAAATGAACCTATAGACCATAAAAACACTAAAGTTCCCTAAAAACTCTAAAAAATACTAAAGACGCCTAAGAACCCTAAAACTCAAAAATACTCTAAAAATCAAATAAACCACAAATAAAACCTAAAACCCCTAAAATTCTATAAAAACATAGAATCCCAAAACAACCATAAAATCCCTAAAAACCTAGAAGGTACTAGAAGACTCAATAAACACCCTAAGAAACTCTAAGACCCAAAAACCCCCAAAATGACCCTAGAAAATCAAAAAACATGAAAAGACCCTAACGAAAAAAATGATAAAACCCTAAAAGATATTAAAACCAATAAAAACACTAAAACCCTAAAATAATTTTTAAAAATAAAAAATTAAAAAAACTAAAAACCCTAAAACCCATAATCCCCAAAAAAACCCTAAATACCTTTAAAAATCTTTGAAAACCATGAAAAACCGAAACAAATCTTAAAAAAATACAAGAAACCCAAACCCCCTGAAATCCAAAAAAGCACCAACAAATCTTAAAAACCCTAAAACCCTAAAAAACCTAATACGCCCTAAAACCATAACTAAAAAAACAAAAAAACCAATAACACCTGAAAAACACTAGAAACCCAAAAAACACTTAAAATGAAAAGAACCCTAAAAAAACTAAAAACCATAAAAAACATAAAAAACGTAAAAACCATAAAAATTCTAAAACCCATATAAACCTAAAAAAACCCCAAAAACCCTAAAGAACCCTAAAAATCATAAAAACCCTAAAAACCCTAAAAACATAAAACCACAAACAAAACCCCACAAAACCATAAAAACCCTAAAAACCCTAAAAAACCTAAAAATATTATAAGCCTTAAAATCCCATAAAACCCCATAAACCCTAAAAACCCTAAAAGTCCCTAAACCGCTAAAAGAACATAAATATCATAAAGTCCCATAAAAACCATTAAACACCCTAAATATCCTAAAACCTTAAAAAAATTCCAAAACACATAAAAAACTAAATACCATAAAACAACCTAAATTTCCTAAGAAACCAAAAAAAATCTAAAAAACTCATTAAAACATTAAAAACCATAAAAAACCCTAAATCCCCACAAACCAGTAAAAACCCTTGAAGAACAATAAAAACCCAAAACCCCCCTAAAATATTAAAAAATACCAAAAAACCAAAAATCTCTAAAACACTATAAACCCTAAGACAATAATAAAAACAATAAATACCCTAAATACATAAAAAACATTTAATTTTGATACATAAAACTAAGAAAAATAATAATAGAAAAATCACTAAAAATCTATTAAATCCTTAAAACCCCTTATACCCATAAAAACCCTTAAATATCACTAAAACCGGCAAAATTTCTTAAAACTAATAAAGACACGAAAAGTCCTAAAAAATTTCTACAATGCATTTAAAAATGCATAAAACACTAAGAACACAAGGACCCCTCAAATAGACTAAAACATTTTATAACCCCTAAAATACAGAAAAACCTAACAACTATAACAACCATAAAACACCCTTAAATCCTAAAAAACCCTAATACCCTTAAAAAAATGAAAAAACCTAAAACCCATAAAAATACCCTAAAACCAAAAAAAATATAAAAATCTCTCAAAACCCTAGAAAACAATAAAACCCCCTATAAATGCTAAAACCACCTAAAAATACAAGAAACCCATAAAATTCCATATAAAAATTAATGTCCCTAAAACATTTAAAACCCTAACACCCTAAAAAACCCATAAAACCCTAAAAACTCTAATCCCCCTCAAAATATCAAAAAACCATAAATTTTCTAAAACAAATTTTAAAATCCTAAACAAACTAAATAATATTAAAACTAATGAAACCCCTATGAAAACCCTAAAATAAGTTAAAAATCTCAAACCTTTTAAACCCATTAATTCCCTAGAAACTCTTAAAAACCCTAAAACCCCTAAAACCCCTAAAAACCCATAAACCCCCTAAAAACAAAAAAAACTCTAAAACCTTTAAAAATACTATTAAACCATAAAAAACTAAAAAAACATAAAAACCATAAAGCCCCAAAAATACTGTAAAAACCCTTCGAACCCTAAAGACCCTAATAGACCCTAAAAACCATAAAGGCAAAAAATACCCTAAATAACCCTATAAAAACCCTAAAAGACCCTATAAAATCTAAAAACCCAAAAACACAAAAACTCTAAAAACCATAAAACGCCCCAAAAATTAAAAAAAGTACCCAAACCAATCCTAAAACCCTAAACCCCTATAAACCCATAAGAATCCATTAAATCAATAAAAACCCTTAAAAATCCCAAAACCCTAATTACCCTTTAAACCCCTAGAATACTAAAAAACCCCTAAACCTCTGAAAATCCATGAAAAAACCCTAAAGAACCCTAAAAACCCTAAAAACCAAAAAATACAAAAGATCCTAAAATATCCCTAAAAATAATAAAATCCCTCAAATAACCCTAGAATACTTAAACCCTAAAAAATATAAAAACCCTAAAAATATATAAAAAACACTATAAACCTTAAAAATAAATAAAACTGCTAATCCAGAAAAAAAATACATTTAAAAATACCTAAAATCCCACAAAACCGTAAGAAAACTAAAACCCTAAGAAAACCTAATAACCCTTAAACTAATAAAAAAACAGTTTAAAACCATAAAAACCATAAAATAAATTAAAAACCACAGAAACACTAAATAACAAAAAATACCCTAAAACATTAAAACCTTAAAATAATAAAAGAACCCAAAAAATCCTAAAACCCCTAAAAGACATTAAAACCAAAAAACCCTAAAAACCATATTCACTCTAAAATAATTAATAATTTCTTAAAATATCAAAGAAATCATAAAAAAATAAAAAAAAATTAAACCCTAAAATACATAGAAACCCTAAAACAACAAAAAAACCTGGTACCCAAAACCCCTAAAACCTTAAAATACGCTAAACAAAAGAAAAACAATAAAACCCTAAAAATAATAAAATGCCTTAAAATAGTAAAACCCCTAAAACCCCTAAAAACCATTAAAAACCTCTAAAAGTTGTAAAAAAATTAAAAACATGGAAACCCGTAAAAACTATAAAAAACCTAGAAAACCCATAAAACCCAAAAAACACTAAAAACCCTACAAAACCTAAAAAAACTAAAAAACCATTAAAAATACTCAAAGAAATATTGTAATAAACTAAAATCCTTCAAAAAACATTGAAACCCCCAGAAATCCCAAAGAAAACACAAAAACATGAAGAAAAAACCCAAAAAAACCTAGAAAACCTCTAAATCCCTAAAAACCACTTAAAACCCAAAAACCTCCCCAAATCCTAAACAACTCTAAAAAACATAAAAAATTATTAAAAACTATAAAAATAAATAAAAACACTTTAAACCCCTGAAACCCTAAAAAACCTAAAAACTGTAAAAAAAACCTCTGAAGGACCCCAAAATGCTAAACCCCTCAAAGCACATAAAAGACCATAATGACCCTAAAAACTCCAAAACCCCTAAATTAACCTATAAAACCTTAAAATACAATTAAATCATACAATCAAAAAAAACATAAAAACCAAAAAACAAAAAAAATAACCCAAAAAAACATTAAAAACACTAAAAACCTTAAAACCCCTAAACACCTATAAAATCATTAAAACAATAAAGAATATAAAAACACTAAAAACAGGAAAATAATCCAAAAGAAAATAATTAACAATTGAAACCACTAAAACCCCAAAAATATCAAAATCCCTTAAAGGAAAAAAAAACCTAAAAAATATTAATAAACCATGAAAATCATAAAAATACAAAAACCAATAAAAAATCACAAAAATACCATAAAGTCCCTCAAACCACTAAAAACTCCAAACCAATAAAAAACATAAAAAAAATAATACCCCTAAAAACCCACAAATTTTTTTGAAACCCTAAAAACCACTAAAAACCCTTTAAACCCGAAAAAACCCGAAAACCCAAGAATATTATAAAAACTAGAAAGACTCTAATATACCTAAAACCCTTAAAACCCCTTAAAACCCTAAAAAAAATAAAACAATTTGAACCCTATAGAACCCTTAGAAACACTAAAACCCCCAAAAAAACTATAAGGTACCTAAAAACACTAATTGCATTAAAACACTAAAACCCAAAAACAATGAAAACCCGTAAAACCCCCCAGAACCCTAAAAATCAAAAAAACCATAAACCCCATAAAAATACTAAAAAATGATTGTAAACTATCAATGAACCCTAAAAATACCAAAAAAACATAAAAATTATCAAGGCACCCCAAACCCCTTAAGAACCCTAAAAACCTAAATTTATAAAAACATTAAAAACATTAAAAATTTATTAAAATCCCTAAAAAACAAAAAACCCTAAAACACCATAAACCCATAAAGACGATAAAATCCCCGACTAGATGGAACCGCATGGGTTGTTCCCCATTTATGGAGGTTTGGAGGAGGCTAGGGATTATTCGGAACAATTGGTAGTGCATGACAGCAGTGCTATTGTCCCTTTACATAATCAGTTTGATGGCTTGGTTTCGAAGGAGTTTCTCTAGGAGCAGCAATTTGGGTAGCCAAAGTTGGCGGGTGACATTGATGAAGAACTAGGGAAGATTTCTTACTCTGGGCTTCAGGGTGCTTCTTGTGAAGATAGGGGGGATGAGGAATATGCTACTGTGCATGATGCCAATTTTCTATGAATAAATATCCAGTTTGGATTTGAGGGGATGAATTTTTTTGCTTGCGGGAGTGCTTGAATCCTAGTCTGCTGGTAATGAGTGTGAGTTTATAGGTGATGATGTGTAGGTTCCCCTATCTAGCTGTGATGCTAGTGATTTGATTGAGACATGGCCAGACAAATCTACCATTACTGCTCAAGAGGGAGTTCATTTTGTGCATATTTCTCATGAGAAGGATGAGGGATTGAAATTGATTCTGAATGTTGGTGATCCTGATATGCTGCCTAGTCAGGGGTAGTTGACCTTGATGGTGCATGGGGGAATTGGCTGGTGAGTGTAGTTGTGAATTTATGTAGGGGGACACAACCAAAATTGGTCATGTGCAGGGGGAGGTAGCTGAGAAGGAGAAGGTGATAAAGCAAACTAGCGTGGCTTGTACTGAGTGTATGGATGGATGCATGATGCCTGGTATAGACAACACGCTTCCTGGTCATGGGAAGCTAGCCGTGGTTAGGGCCTCGACTGGTGGGCTTGGTTGTGTGGTTCTACATGACATAGAGGTGTAGGAACATCCCGGAGGCTCTTGGAAGAGCAGAACCCAGGAGGTGGGTGAGGATAAGCGGTTGGGCATGTTGTATACCAAGGATTCCAGATGGATCAACTCCAACATGGCCTAGATCGTGAGGGAGATGGCCATGATAGGGGTTGTCGTGCCTCATGGGATGGAGAACAACTCTACTGTGGTAAATTCAGATTCTCAAAAGTGGAATCCAAGGATGGATGACTCAATACTACCAAGAACCGTGTCTACTAGGGCCTCCTATAAGGGAATAAAGAAGAATGATTTATGGAAGTGTGGGTGGCCTAAGAAACCCATGGCGTAGTCATATGAGGAGCAGAAAAGGCTAAGGGACATATATATGACCAATTCCCTGGATATGGACAGTGCCAGAAAGACTGCATCTGAGTGGGAGACTGTGGATTCGGATGCGTCCTCTAGATATGGTGTTGACTGAGACCCCTATGGAGATCCTTATGCAGATTTTTATCCTTATGACATGTAGTTTCTGTTGGGCATGGGTTTCTTGACTCTTCCCTTGCTTGTGTGCTTTTGGGTTTTGAGGATTTATGGGATTGGGGTTGTTGAAGGGTTTTTGGGTGTGGGTCATTTGACTCCACCACTCCCTTGGCACCTGTGTCTTTTTTCTAATAAATTTAGGGGGGGCAGGAATAGCTTTTCCCTGCACCCAACTTACCCTAAAACCATTTAAAAACCATAAAATAACCTAAAACCCCTAAAATTCTCTAGAAATCATAAAATCTCAAAAGTCCTTAATAATCCAAATTACCGTAAAAATATCTAAAAACCCAAAAGTACCCTAAAAACCCCAAAAAACGTTAAAAGACCCCCCAAACCATAAAATCCCTAAAACCCCCTAAAATTTCCAAAACCCCCTAAAAGCATAAAAACACTAAAAACCATAAAACCCCTAAAAACTATAAAAATCCTAACCCCCCCCCCCAATCCACCTAAAAACCCTAGAAATCTAAAAACCCTAAAAACAATAAAAACTAAAAAAACATTAAACCTACCCCCCCCCCTAAAACACTTAAAACTAAAAAAAACCCCTAAAATCCAAAAACTAAAACCCCTAAAAAAACCTGAAAATAATTAATACCTCTATAAAACCCCAAAACCCTAAAAAACAAAAACAAATCTCTAAAAACTCCAACAACCCTACCAAACCCTAAAAACCGTAAAAATCCTAAAACCCCTTAAAACACTAAAAAGACATAAAAAGGACATAAAAGATGTTAGAAACTCTAAAAGGAGCCTAAAAACTGAAAATTTCCATAATAACCATAAAACCCTAAATGACTTAAAAACCCAAAAAAAATAAAACACCCCAAAACCCTAAAATACCATAAAAATCTAAAAACCGTGAAAAGCCTAAAAAACCTAAAACCCCTACAAACTAAAACCCATAAATCCCATAAACCCACAAACCATTAAAATCTAATAAAACCCATAAAAATCCCAAAAAAATCCAAAAAATACCTAAAACCAAAAATCCCCTACTAACCCCAAAAAAACCAAAAAGGACTCTAAAACCCCTAAAAGAACCCTAAACCCCTAAAAACCTTAAAAATAAGAATCCCTAAAACCCCAAAAAATATAGAATCCCTTAAAAATCCAATAAACACTATAAAATATAAAACCCTAATGATTAAAAATCCTAAAAGACCCTACAAACCATAAAAGTCCCTAAAAACATAAAAAACCTTAAAACCTTAAACCCCCTAAAAACCAAAAAAAACCCACAAAAGACTATAAAATTCATAAAAAACTATAAGAACCTAAAAAAATCCTAAAATCCATAATAATCATAACAAATCATAAGAACACTAAAAGGTCTTAAAAATCTAACAAAATCCATAAAGGAATTTAAAATCTTTAAACACCCAAAAATAGTAAAATTGCTAAAAACCCCCAAAACCAAAAAGGATGTTTAAAACCCCGGAAAACTAACCCCCCCCCCCCCAAAAAAACCCAAAACAATTCTATAAACCCTAAAAATAAAAAATAATAAGAAAATAACCCTAAAAAACCACTAAAACTCTAAAACCACAAAGACCCCTAAAAACATAAAAAGTCCAAAATACCCCAAAACCACAAAAAACAATAAAAACCCAAAAAATTCTCAAAACCCCTTAAAAAACTAAAACCCTAAAATCCTATTAATAAATATAAAATAATAAAAAAAAATCCCTAAGAAATCTAAAATTACGAAAAAATCCTAAACCCCCTAAAAACATTCAACGCTTAAAACCTTGAAAGTCCTTAAAAAATGAGAAACCCTCCCAAAACCCTTAAAGACTAAAAACTATAATAAAATCCTTAAACCCCCTAAAATACTAAAAATAAATCAAAACCAAAATAGATCTTAAAACCCTATAAAACCTAAAAACCCCAAAAACATTAAAAGACTACAAAACCCCTAAAACCCTCTATAAATCCCTAGATGAACCTAAAACCACTCAAACACTCTAATAAAAATCAGACGATCATTGAAAAGGCTAAGAACCCTAACAAACTATAAAAATCCAATATATCTATAATAACATTATAAGACCAAAAAACACAAATAAATAAAAAATAGTAAAAAAGAACCTAAAACCCCTAAAACCCCTAACCCCCCCAAAAAATTAAAATCCTAAAAAATATTAAAAAAATATATTAATTTAACATAAACCCTAGAAAAAAATAAAAACCCTCAGAAACCAATATAAACCTAAAACCTCTAAAATGAAAAAAAACTGCCTAAAAACCCTAAAAACACCAAAACTACATAAAAACCCTTACAACCCTAAAACACTATAAAATAACTTAAAACCCCTTAAAATACTAAAAACCCAAAAACCCAAAAAAACCAAAAAAACCAAAAAACGCATAAAAACCCCTCAAACCCATAAAAATACCCCAATCACCAAAGACCCTAAAATACCATAAAACCCTGAACACCATAAATGAACATAAAACCCTAAAACACTGAAAATCCTAAAATATAAGAAAATCACCTAAAAACATTTAAAACCCATAAAAGACCCCAAAAATTCGAAAATGGCCTAAAAACCTAAAAACCCAAAAAACCCTAAAAACCAAAAAACACCAAACGACCGAAAATCCCAAGAAACCTTTAAATACAATAAAAACCGTTAAAACCCTAATATATATAAAAAAATATAAAACCCAGAAGAACAGAAAATACCCTAAATCCCCAAAAGGCTCTAAACAACCATAAACACCCCACAAGAACCATGAAAACCCTAAAACACAAAAAGGTCCTTGAAAACTTATTGGGCCAAAAAACCCTAAAAACCATAAAGGAACCTCTAATCCCATAAGAACCATAAAGGATTCTAAACCCCCTAAATAAATCCAAAAAACCTAAATACATAAACATATTTTGAAACCCTAACCCACCTAAAGGCCCTAAAAACCTTACAAATCCCAAATGACACTAAAAAACCTAAAACCCCCTTAAAACCCTGAAAGACCCAAAACCCCCTAAGACCAAAAAAGACCCTAAAAACCCTAAAAGGCACTGACAAACCTAAAACCCTTAAAAGACCCTAAAAACCTTAAAAGGCACTAAAACCTTTAAAACAATAAAAAACCATAAAAATTGATAAAAACTCTAAAATACAATTAAAACTACAAAATACTAAAATCCCTAAGAATACTAAAAAATATTAAAATATGAAAACCCTAAAAGTCCACTGAACCCCTAAAAACACCAAAAACACGGAAAAACCCAAACACACCCCAAAAAAGTAAAAAACAATATAAACATAAATACCCTAATAATCTATAAATAAAAATAAAAATATTAAAAACTGTAAAATCCATAAATGCTCCTCAAAAACCTAAAAACTCTTAAAAATACTAATATACCATAAAAACACTAAAAAAACTAAACAATTTTAAAAACCCTAAAACACCCAAAAAAACCCAAAAAAACATATCCCCAAAATACCCCCAAAACCCTTAAGCATCAATAAAAACCTCAAAAATCCTAACTGACCCCCAATTGAAAACCCTTAAAACCCAAAAATTACCTAAAACCCCTAAAAACGCAAAAAACACAAAATATCCGTAAAATCCCTAGAGAGACATAAAAATCCCAAATGCCTAAAAAAGAATAAAAACCCTAAAACCATAAAACCCTAAAACCCTAAAAACACTAAAAACCCGAAAACCCTAAAAAATCTAAAAACCCCAAAAATCCCAAGACACCAAAAAAACATAAAAAGTCATGAAATCAATAAAATTACCTAAAAATCCTAAAACCCATAAAACCCCTAAAAACTCTACAAATAATAAAAAAATATAAAAATAATTAAAAATACATAACAACCATAATAGCCCTACAAAATATAAAACCATAAAACCACAAAACCCATAAATACCTAAATAAAATAAAAAACCTTAAATTCCATAAAACCATAACAAATTATTAAACCCCTAAACCCCCAGAAACCCTCAAACCCCCCAAAAACTTAACAACTCTAAAAACCCCTAAAAAACAAAAACATCCATAATAACGAAAATAACCAAAAAATACTAAAAATCCTTAAAACTCCCCTAAACCCCAAAAATCATTAAAAAACATAAAACCCCCTAACACACATAAAGGGTGCTAAAATCACTGAAAACCATAAAGACCATAAACCCCTAAAAAGCGTAAAATCCCTTAAAAGACACTAAAACCCTAAAATACCATAAAAAATAGAAAGGCCCTAAAACATGTAAAAACCCATTAAGACACTAAAAAACCCTAAAATACTATAAAATAAGTAAAACCACTTAAAAAATCTAAAAACCCTAAAACATTAAATGACCCTTAAAATCCCAAAAATACCCAAATATACACTAAAAATTTAGAAGAACCCCAAAAGACCCCAAAACCCTAAAGAAACATAAAATTTCAAAAACAACACTAAAGGACCCTAAGAACCT
The DNA here is from genome assembly GCA_963277665.1 of Viscum album. Taxonomy (NCBI): domain Eukaryota; kingdom Viridiplantae; phylum Streptophyta; class Magnoliopsida; order Santalales; family Viscaceae; genus Viscum; species Viscum album. Next base: position 62,305,474 of record OY728138.1, read on the forward strand.
AAAAACACCAAAAAACCTAAAGGAATCTAAAAACCCTAAAAAACACTAAAGGACCCTAAAAACACTAAAAGACCTTAAAACCCCTAAAATCTCTTAAAACCCTAAAAAACCAAAATAACTTTTTAAAAACCAAAAAAAAAATCATAAAATCAACTAAAAACCAAAAAAAATCCCAAAAATCCTTACACCCCCCAAAACCATATAATCATAGTAACCCATTAAAACCTTATAAATATTACAAACCCCAGAAGCATAAAAACCGAAAAATACCTTAAACCCTAACATATTCTGAAAACTATATGAACGCTTAAAAATCCTAAAACTTATAAAAAGCATTAAAACACCAAAAAAGTCCCTAAAACCCATAAAAACCATAAAAACCCTAAAATATAAAAAAACCAAAAAGACGAAAAAAAACATTAAAACCCTAAAATCCCATAAACCCTAAAACCCCTAAAATCCAAAAAACCTGTAAAAGACCTTAAAATTGCTACAAGACCCTAAAAATATTAAAAGAACATATAATACCGTAAGAGAAAAAAAAAATCCCAAAAGAACATAAAACCATAAAAAACCATAAAACACACTAAAACCCCTTAAAAGACCACAACATGACCTGAAAGCCCCTAAAAGACACTACAACCCCTAAAACAACTAAATGAACGTAAAACCCCCAAAAGACTAAAAAAGACCCTAAAAAACTTAAACTACCCTAAAAACCCTATAATGTAATGGGATCCAAGAATAACCTAAAAAACCTAAAAACACGAAAAACACTAAAGACCCAAAAAACAATAAAATGACTAAAAGGAACTAAAATCCCTAAAAAATTCATAGAAGGCCCTACAAACCCTAAATACCCTAAAAACTGCAAACACCTTTAAGAAAACCTAAACCCCCTAAAACCACTAAAAGTCCCTAGAAACCCATAAAACTCTAAACATCCCTAAAAGATGGTAAAAGACAATTAAAAATAATTTAAAAACCACAAAATCAAAAACCCCTAAAAGACCCCAAAAACAAAAAAAAGATCATAAAATCCATTAAAACACAAAAACCCCAAACTCCCAAAAAACAATAAAAATATAAAAACCATAAATCTCCTAAAAACAAAAATAAAATATTTTAAAAATACCTAAAATAACAAGAAAACCCAAAAAACAATAAAAAACCCTTAAAAACTCTAAAACCCCTAATAACCAAAAAAACCAAAAAACGAAAAGGACACTAAAACCCCTAAATCCCTTAAATGACCCTAAAACCCCACAAAAAACTAGTAGGTCCTAAAACACTAAAATATTCCCAAAAAAACTAACAAACCTAAAAACCATAAAATATAATAAAAAAATAAAAAAAACTCATAACCTATAAAACCCATAAAAATCATAAGAAACCCTAACAACCCCCTAAAACCCTAAAAGACCACAAAAAACCTAAAAACATTAAAAGACCAAAAAAAATTAAAAACCACTAAATCATAATGAAATCCCTAAAAGACCCTAAAAACACTAAAACCACTAAAAACACTACAAAACCTAAAAACCCTAAAAAATATTAAAAACCATAAACGCCTAAAAACCATAAAAACCATTATAATCAATGAAAACACTTAAAACCCTAAATACATAAAAATTCATAAAATCAAAAAATCAAAAAAAAACATAAAACCCTAAAAAAACCAAAAAGTATTTAACACCATCAAGACTCCAAAACCCCTAAAAACTTTAAAAACCATATAACCCATAAAATTTCTCAAACCCTAAAAACCCTAAAACCCAGAAAAAACCCAACAAACCTGAAAAAACAGTAAAAACCAGAAAACACAACTTTAAAAGCCCAAAAACTATAGCCCACCACTAAAAACCCTAAATACCATAAAACCCCGAAAATATCCAAATACTATAAAAATAAAAAAACCTTAAAATCCCAAAAAAACCTCAATTCCCAAATTCCCCCTAAAATCGCAATAAACCCAAAAATACCTCTAAAAATTTGAAAAAAAAAACCAAAAACCATAAAAATCCGTAAAATACCTAGAAATCCATAAAAAACTAAAAACAAAAAATGTCCATAGACCAGAAAAATCAATGATGTCCCTAAAAACCCTAAAAGACCGATAAAACACTAAAACAATCTAAAACCCTAAAACCTCTTACAACCCAAAAAATATTAAAACCCTTAAAATTCATAAAAAAGGGAAACCCATAAAAATATGAGAAACCCAGAAACCCCTAAAATACATAAAAAACCCTTAAAACACTAAATACATTAAATTTTTTCCAAACCCTTAAACCTCCTAATTTTTTTTAAAAAACCCCTAAAAACCCTAAAACTACTAAAACCCTAAAAAACACTAGAAAACTAAATTTTTTAAAAATAATAAATACCCAAAATACTAAATAAATTATAAAACCCTAAAACCACTAAAAATAATAAAAAATTCAAAAAAACATTAAAATACCAAAAAAATATAAAAATATAAAAACACCCAAAAATACAAATAGAAAATTACAAACAATTAGAACCCCTAAACCCCTTTAATACCATAATAATCCTTAAAAACTAATAACCATAAAAATATATTAAAACCAAAAATCATTCAAAACACCAAAAAACCACAAAAAAACCATAAAGCATAAAAAAAACAAAAAACAACCCTAATACCCCTTAAAACTCTTAAAACCCAAAAAACCAAGAAACACTAATATTCCAAAAAAAAAACTTGGGAAACAAATAACCCATTAAATAATGAATAATCCAAAAATATCCTAAAATCCACAAAACAACCTTGAATCCTAAAGACCCTAAACCCCCCCAAAACCCCTAACAAATCTGAAAAACACTAAGATACTGAAAAAACCTAATAAATAAGAAAAAATACCAAAATCCCTAAAAATACCCTAAATGACTAAAACCCCTCTAAAATCCTTAATAATACTTAAAACACCTAAAACTCTAAAAAAAATACAAACCCCTAAAATCTTAAATAAAATATAAAAACATTTTAAAACCCCTAAAACTATAAAAAACCCTCAAAATCAAAGTAAACCCTACAATTACACTAAAAACCATTAAAAACCTAAAAACAAAAAACTAATTTAAAACCATAAAATCCCAAAAAACCACTAAAATCCCTAAAAACCCCTCATAAATCCTAGAAACCCCTAAAGGACCCTAAAAACCACAAAACCCCTAAAACCCCCTAAAACCCCTAAAACCCCCCTAAATGCCCCTAAGATAATATGGCAACTCTGCCCTCTCACAATGGAAATTCTACTCTCCCACGAAAATCATGAAGATAAAGAAAAAATTTGTGCCTCTCCCTCCCTCCTCTGCTGGGTGAGGGGCCTCCACTGGTTTTTGATGATGAGAATCCATTTGTTCCGTTCTCGGATCCTGATCTGCTTCCCCATTTCTTGCTGGTTGAGTTTTATCCTAAGGTACCTGATTTACATGAAGGATACCCATAGCTCCAGCTATCTATGGTGGAGTTCAATGAGGCCTCTGCCTTGCATAGACTAACCTTGATTACTCATTTCCTGAACTGGCGTCCTCCGATGGATGTTTTTGATAGATTTGTATTTGAACAATGGGACCTCCAAGATCGCACTAACATAGGTCTTGTTGATAGTAGTCACATGTTGATTAACTTTGCGCCTAAGGAGGATATAGTTCATTCTTGGTTCGTGGCTCTATGAATATGCTGCGGTTCCATTTTCTCTCTTCCCCAGTGAAGCTTTGATCTGCATTTGAACTGTGACTCGCCGATAGGGGAATCTTGTGTTAGTTTTCTGGAACTGCCCCTTCCATTTCAAAATTTCTCCATTATTTACATGTTGACAAATCTGGTGGGAAGGTTCTTATGTGTGGATAGTATAAATAGGGACCTTTTTCACCTGGTATCCCCAAAGGCCTTTATTGAGATTGAAGTATCTAACGGACCTGTTGATTTTGTTTGGATTGCTATTGGTGAGGAGCTTCGGGGGAACCAACCTTTTATTATTTAGTCGTAGACTGATTTTTTCTCCTCTTGTCAGTATTTGGGACATAGTGTTCAGGCTGGTAGGTGAGGCGTCAAAAAATGTGGTGTTTTGAATCATGATCAAGGGGTTTCTGGTGAAGGGAAGTAGGATCAGGGTGAGGTGTAGGAGATTGTGCACACGGATCCTCAAATCTTGAAGTTGGTTCAGGATGAGTTTGGTGAATGGGGTCAAGCTCTAGTGGGGGTGTATATTAAGGAGGTCACAACATATATCTCAAGTGGGCATGAAAGGACTGGTGCTCAGGGGGTGTCACCTTCAATTAGTATATGTTCTGGATCACTGACCCTAAATATTGTGCGTGTTGTTCTTTTGGTTGTGCTGGGGGGGCATGAGTCTGTAGTAGGTGATCACAGTTTAGAGAAAGCAGTAGTTCGGTGGAAACCAGACATTTTCAAGCGATTGAGGAGGTACTTGTTGCTTTCAGATGCTGGAAGTTCCTTATGAAAATAGGTTTCTACTGGTGGCATGTCTATTGCCTCTCATAGTAGTATAAAGGGGAGGTAAAAAGAGTTTCCAAATTTCAATCACTTTGAAGGGCTGAAACATGAAGAGGATGTGCAAGGTTCTCTGATTGTTGATGTTGGGAGTGATAAGTCTGCAATACAGGAGAGTGAGTTGTAGGCCGTTGCTGCTGGGCGTGCTGGAGGTTGTGTGGCCCAGAATGCTACTGAAGCCAAGCTATTGTGGGACACCACTAGGCTCTCAGATAGTGCTATTAACCAATATAAAAGGGAGTTGCAGGTGCTTATTCACAATATTTATGGGATTGTTGTGGATGAGGGTAAAGTTAGCAGGTTTTATGGGGAGGATGTAAAAGCGTCTCTGGTGGCTGATGGTGGGAGTGCAAGGTTTGTTGTACATGCACTGATTGAGGTGCAGGCCGTCGCTGCTGGGTGTGGTGGAGGGAGTTTGACCCAAAATTCTAGTGAGGCCAAGATGATGTTGGACATCATTGGGAATTCGGATGGTGCTTGTGAGCAGGAGAAAATGGTGATGTAGGGGCTTATTCACTATAGTGATGGGATGGTTGAGAATGAGACCTCTTTCTAGGGGGAAGTAAGAAAGATGCCTAGGAAGGAAGGGCAGTTACAGCTGGCCCTGGCTGGTGTGGTGTCCCCTTCTTTTCTGGCTATTAAGTGACCTACCCTTGTGGTTCCTAGTGTGCTGCAATGTGGGGTTCCTACTACATGTTCACAAAATAATGAAGCATCCTTCATCCCTAATCAATATTTTTCCAAGAGGATGGTATAGAGATGCATAAAAATATGGTTATTATCATTAAGGATAGGGCCTTTCTAGAGGTGGCCATTCCATATGAGAAAGAAAAAAACCTAAAGGGATCTCTTTATATCCCTAAAAGAGGAATCTGAGGAAGGACTATTCTACTTTTCCAAAGACAGTTTCCCTGAGAGCCTCTTGCAAAGCGAAGGATGTTTCCCTAGGCAGGGGAGTTCTGTTTATCATGTCGCAGCTGAATGTGGAGTAGCATCACCTCAGAGAGTATTGCACTACTTTTCTAAAGCAATATGAATCATCTGAATGAGCGTCGGTGGAGTCAGATGCTTCCTTTGGTTATGGTGCTGATGGAGACATTGATTTGTAGTTCCAACTTTTTTCTCTTCTGATTTTCATGTCTTTTGGGGTTTTAGTGTCTTAGGGGGTCCAGGGTTTTTTGGTGTGGGTTGTTTGGCTCCACCCTACCCTTGTATTCTTTTTATTTTAATAAAAATTGGGTGGCCAAGAATAGCCTGACCTTACACCATCCTTTCTCCTAAAATCCCATAAAACTCAAAAAACTTCCTAAAACCCATAAAAATACTAAAAACCTTAAATAACCATAAAATCCCAAAAAAAAAACTAAAAACCCTAAAAACCCTTAAACCCCCAAAAAACTAAAATCCCCATAAAAACTAAAAGACACTAAAACCCCTAACCCCCAGAAATCATAAAAACCAGTAATAGATTAAAAAACCATTAAAACCACAAAAGACCCTAAATAAACCTAAAAATTACCAAAAGACAATAAAACCCATAAAACCCCATAAATACCCTAAACCCCTAAAAACCATAAAAACCATAAAACCCCTAAAAACCCTAAAACAATCCTAAAAATATCTAAAACCCTAATAACCCTAAAACTCATAAGAATCCCTAAAAACCTAAAAACCCTAAAACCCCTAAAAATACTAAATACCCCCAAAAATCTAGGAAAACTCCCCAAAACTCCTAAACCGCCCAAAAATCCACAAAAATCGCTAAAATCAACAAAAAACCCTAAAATAATCAAATAACCCTAAAACCCCTAAAAACCCAAGAAACCCAAAAATCCGTAAAATCAATAAAATTCCCGAAAGACCCTAAAACCAATAAAAACACTAAAATCCTTTAACATCCATAAAAACAAAAAATATCAAAATCCCAAAAATCCATAAAACCATTGAAAACCCTTTAAAACTCTATGAACAATTAAAAATACTTAACATCCTTCACACCACATAAAACGCCTAAAAACCATAAAATCGAAAAACACAAAAAGACCCAAAAAATACATAATTTAAAACATCTAGAAAAAAACTAAAAACCCCAAAAGAGCCCCAAAAACTGTAAAAACCCATAAATCCACTAAAACCCCTAAAATTCCAAAAAATAAAAATACCTAAACCCCTAAAATCCTAAAAAACCATAAAATATGCTAAAAACCCTAAGCACTATAAAATCCACAAAACCCCTAAAAGAAATAAAAACCTACAACCCACTAAAAACCTATAAAAACCTTACGAATCCAATGAAAACAAATAATATCCCTAAAAATAATAAAAATCCAAAAACACCTTAAAATTCCAATAAATACCATAAAAATCCTTCAAACCCACTAAAATCCCTAAAACCTCATAAAAACTCTAAAAATCCTAAAAAATTAAAAATCCTACAGTCCTAAACAAAACTATAAAATCTTGATAACAACAAAAACCTCTGAAGACCAAAAAAATATTGAATACTATAAAAACCCGTAAAACCCCAAAAAACCCCAAAACCAAAAAACCAGAAAACACATGAAACCACATTTTAAAAAATAAAAAACCTATACCCCTAATAATCTTAGAACCCTAGGAAACAAAAAAAACCCAAAAAAAACATTTAAAATCCAAGAAACCCCAATGAAAACCTCAGATCCATTAAAAGAATCTCCAAAAAAACCATAGACCCCCAAAAGTTCTTAAAAACCCAAAAAGAAAATAAAACATAAAACAATTTAAAACGCCCAAAATTGGTCTATTAAAACCCTAAAATACCCTAAAAAACCTAAAAACAATAAAAAATCCTAAAACTTAAAACCCCTAATAAACCTAAATCCCCCTAAACCCTTAAAAAGTCTAAAAAGTCTAAAACCCCCTAAAACAATCCTAATGCCCCTAAAACCATTAAAATTACTAAAAACCCAAAAATCCCTAAAACCGTAAGAAATCCTTAAAAACCTAAAAAACCATAAAAATACTAAAAACATAAAAACCATTTAAAAACTATCAGAACCCCCAAAAAACAATAAACACCTAAAATCCAAAAAAACACTAAAAATCCTTAAGTTTTTTAAATCCCCAAATCCCATAAAAACCCTAGACCCCTTAAAACACAAAGACAATTAAAATCCCCTTAAAATTCATAAACCCTAAAAACCCTAAAAACACTAAAACCCTAAAATAACTCTAAATCTTAAAACCCTAAAAATAGTAAATAATCATAATGACCCTAAAACCCCTAGAACAGAAAAACTTAAAACCAATAAATATCCTAAAAAACCTAAAGTAACCTAAAAAAATAGAAAATCCTAAAAACCCTAAAACCCACAAAATATAAGAACCCATAAAGACCACAAAATCCCTAAAATCTGTGAAAACCCTAAAAACCCTAAAAATCATAAATGACCACCAAAACGACCATAAAAATCCAAAAAACCCTAATATCCATAAGACCCTAGAAGAACCTAAAAAAATCAAAGACCCTAAAAAGCCTAAATGATGCTCAAACCCCTAAAACCCAAAAAGACTTTGAGACACCATAAACTGATGAAAGACTCTAAAAACACCCAAAAACCCTTTATTAGACCCAAAAAACACCCCCTAAAAGACCATAAATGCAATAAAAAAAATCTTAAAGGACCTAAAAAAACATAAAAACCCTAAAGGACCCTAAAAACCCAAAAAGAACCCTAAAGGTCCCTAAAAATAGGAAAAACCATAAAGGTCCCTATAACCCCAAAAAACCAAAAAACTTGAAAACCCAATAAAGGGACATTAGAACACAAAAAATCCTTAAAATGATTAAATGACCCTAAAACACCCTAAACCCCCTAAAACACCTTAAATACCATAAAATCCTAAAATATCATAAAAAAATAATATCCCTATAAAAGACCCTAAAAACCTGGAAACTCCTAAAATCCCTAAACCCCTTGAGAACATGAAAAGACTATATAACCTCAAAAATCATTAATAAACACTAAAAAAACAAAAATCACAAAATGTACAAAAACCCATAAGAACCATAAGAACTCTAAAACACCAAAAAACCAAAAATAATCTAAAAACCTCTCAAAATTCAAAAAAATCATGAAAGACGCTAATAAAAATTCAATTAAAACCCCCAAACCCAAAAAAACCTCTAGAACCCCCTAAAAATCTGAAAACCCCCTTTAAACCCTAAAACCCTAAGAAACCTAAAACCAAAATTTTCCCAAAAACCCTTAAATCAAAAGAAAATATTTTAAAACCTAAAAATACATAAAAATTTAAAAAACCCAAAAAACAATAAAAACTATAAAAAGAACTAAAATTTACTCAAAAGACCCTAAACCCATAAATTACCATAAAACCCATAAAATCCCTAAAATTCACAAAACACCTAAAAGAACCTGAAACCCCCTAAAACACCTAAAAGACCCTAAAAATCTCAAAAAAACTTAAAACCTCTAAAAACCATTAAAAGCCCTAAAAACCCCAAAAACCAAAAAACATTAAGACCTAAAACATTAAAAAACCCAAAAAACCCAAAAAAATCCTTACAACCCAAAAACACTAAAAATCTTTAAAACCCCATTAAAAACCCAAAAAACCCTGAAAACACAATAACACCAATAAAAAGACACTAAAACAATAGAAACCCTACAACTCCAAAAGATCCTAAAATCCCTAAAAACCATAAAACCCCATAAAACATACTAAAAACCATTAAAACACTAAAAACATAAAAATAACCTTTAAAACCATAAAATCCTTTAAAACCCTACTAAACTAAAAAATTCCAAAACAAACCTTTAAAACCATAAAATCACTTAAACTACTAAAATATCCTAAAAATCATATAACCCTAAATACCCTAAATTCACTAAAAACCTTAGAGGTCCCTAAAAACTCTAAAATCCAAAAGGTCCCTTAAAAACAATAAAACTCCAAAAAATAACATAAAGCCCCTAAAACCCCCTAAAGACCCTAAAAACCTATAAACTCCGTAAAATTTAATAAAAAAATATCTACTGTAAAACCCTAGAAAATTATAAACCACTAAAAACATTAAAAGCCCTTAACAACCATAAAAACAGTAAAACTATAAAAAAACTCAAGAAACCCTTACAATCCAAAAAACTCTAAACCCTTAAAAACAAAAAAATCCTAAAGGACCCTTAAAGACCCAAAAACCCCTTAAACATCGTTAAACCCCTAAAAAAACAAATAAAATAAAATAACTAGAAACACTATAACACTAAAAACCATTAAAGCACCAAAATATATAAAAACAAAAAATCCCCCAAAAAACCCAAAAAACCATAAAACCTCTAAATACTATAAAAACCTAAATAACGATAAAAACCCCAAAAGCAATAAAATAGTCTAAAAGACCCTAAAAACTTGAAATAACATTAAAATCCCTGAAAACCATAAAATCACTAAAAATCATACAAACCTAAAAGGACATAAAACCCTAAAACACTCTAAGACCCCTTAAATAGATAAAAAACCTCTAAAAACCACTGAAAAATCCAAAAAACATTAAAACCCAAATACCCCCCCCCCCCAAAACCATTGAAACTGAAATGATAACTTAAAATCTCTAAAACAACATAAAAAACCCTAAAACCTTAAAAACCCTAAAAACCTTAAAAATTCCTAAAGAATATAAAAATCCTAAAAACCATTTGAAAACCCTAAAACCCATTAAAAAAACTAAAACTCTAAAAACCCCAAAACCGAATAATATTCCAAAAAACCATAAAAACATTAAAAACCCCAAAACCAAAAAAAAAATAAAACCATAAAAAAAGAACCTAAAAACCCAAAAACCCTGAAACCCCAAAAGAACGTTTAAACCCATAAAACAACTAAAAACCATAAAAACAGGGAAAATACTGAAAACCCATAATAACCCTAAATCCCAAAAAAATAGAAAGCCCTTAAAAACTCAAAAACCATAAAACCCTCGAAAATCATTAAAAGACGCATCATGACCCTATAAATTCCCAAAACCCAAAAAATTCATAAAATCCCTAGATGATCCCAAAAAATCCAAAAAAACAACTAAATCCCTTAAAACCATAAAACCACCGAAAGACACTTAAACCCCTAAAAACCCATGAATGACAAGTGAAACCCCCTAAAAGAATCAAAACTTACCTGAATTCCCTAAAAGACTCTAAATAAGTAGAAAAATGCCTTAAGGACCATAGAAACCCTAAAATTCCTAAATGACAAAAAAACCCAATACAAACCCTGACAGACCCCAAAAAACATGAAAACCATAAAAACCCATTAAAAACTTAAAGGACCCAAAACCCCTAGAAATCCTAAAAAACATTAACCCCATAAAACACTAAAAGACCCAAAAAATCCATTTAAAATCCATAAAAGATCCTAAAAATCCAAAAACCATGTAAAACACTTAAAAGCCATAAAAAACTAAACATAAAAAACCCCCTAAAAACCATAATATTTCATAAAATAAAATAAAAGCCCTTACAGATCCTATAAGACTCTAAAATACCTAATCCCCCCTAGAAAACCCGCTAAAAGACTCAAAAACCGTAAAAACATTAAATACCCGAAAAACCAAAAATACTAAAAAACATAAAAAGGCTAAAAGAGAATAACAAACCCTACAACCCATTAAAAAACAATAAAACCTAAAAACCATTGAATCCATAAAATACCAAAAAATCATAAATAATCCTAAAAATCCTTAAACAATAAAGAACATTGGAAACCCCAAAAAACACTAAAAACCAAAAAAAAAATTAAAATCAATAAAAACACTAAAAACCTTAAATGAACGTAAAAAACACCAAAATACATAAAAGATCAAAAAATACCCTAAATTCCTACAGGACCCTAAAAACATAAAACCCCAAATGCACCCTAAAACCCTAAAAAACACTAAAATCCCTAAACAACCCTACAAACCCTAAAATAACATAAAAACCCTAGGAAACCCCCCAAAACTAAAAAAATCCAAAAAATACCTAAAAACTATAAAATCAAAAAACAAAAAATCCATAAAAACTTTAAAAATGTAAAAAACCATAATAAACATAAAACCCTAATATCATAAAACCCTTTAAGAACCCCAAACTACCGCAAACCACCATAAATTCCTAAAAACTATAAAAACCTGAAAACCCCTAAAACCCCTAAACATTCCTAAAACCCCTAAAACCGCTAAATTTCTAGAACCACCTATAAATCCTCTATGAACCTCAGAAACTCCTTCCCCACCCCTCTAAAAGAAACCTAAAACCCCAAAGAAAATTTGATTCCCTAAATACCCCAAAAAATAATAAAAATATTAAAAAACCCAAAACCCACTAAAAATTTTAAAAGACCATTAAAACCCCTAAAACCCCTAAAACTATAAAACCCTAAAATATGCAAAAAATCATAAAAACCATAAAAAATCCCTAAAACCATAAAAACCCTAAAAACCATAAACCACCTAAAAACACTTATAACATTAAACCCCTAAAACCCAAAAAAACACTAAAAACCCTAAAACACATCTAAAATACCCATTAAATCATTAAATCTAATAAAGGACCATAAAACCCTAAATAAATGAAAAGTAACTAAAACCTTAAAAGACCCTAATAAACACTAAAATCCATTGACAACCCTAAAACATCATAAAAACTCTAAAAAACCTCAAAACCATAAAATATTTAAAATCCCCTATAAATGATAAGAAAATCATAAAACCAATAAAACCCCAAAAAATATAGAAAAATCCTAAATATAATATAACCCTTAAGAAAACACAAAAATCCCATGGAAACCCCTAAGAAACCATAAAAATCCCATAAAACTCAAGAAAACCTAAAAACACTACAAAATTATACAAATAACTAAAAACTCATTAAAAACCTAAAAAACCCTAAAACCCACCTAAAACCCATAAAAACCATAAAAACCCATAAAATAATAAAAACCCCTAAAAGAGCCCTAAAAATTGTAAAATGACCCTTAAAACCCTAATACATCCCTGAAACCATGATGAAACTAAAACACTAAAACCCATAAAAAAATTAAATCACTAAAACCCTAAAAATGAAAAAATCCTAAAAACATAAAAATACTTTAATCCTCTAAAATAATATAAAATATAAAATAATACTAAATCAAATAAAACCCATAAAAACATTATAAAAAAAATAATCCCTAGAAACCAAGAAAAAATTAAAAATCCTACAAACCCTAAAACACTAAAACCCTAAAACATCACTAAAAGACACTAAAACCCTTAAAACCTCGAAAGAACGTATAAAAATAAGAACCATAAACGATATAAAAAATCATAAAAACCCTAAAAGACTCGAAAACCCTTTGAAACCCCTAAAACCCCTAGGAATCCCTAAAAGGCCCTAAATTTTTTATTAAATCTGTAAAAGAACCAAAAATCCATAAAACACCCAAAAAAATTAAAAACTATAAAATCCCTTAAATCCCTACAAAAATAATGAAACCTTAGAAGTCCCTAAAACCCTTAAAAATCCAAAACCCTAATATCCCCCAAAACCCATAAGAACCCTAAAAAATAAAAAAAAACATAAAACCCCTAAATACTCCTTCCCCCCCAATAACTATAAAAACCCTATAATAATAGAAATTCCTAAAATATGAAAAAAAAAACTAAAACCATAATTAACATTTAACTGATGAAAACCTAATTACACTTTAAAATACTAAAAAACCTAACATATATAAATATCATAAATACCCTTAAACTATAAAAACTATAAAATCCCTAAAAATCTAAAAAACTCTAAAAATTAAAAAAAAATTCCCTAAAACCCAAATGAAAATCCAAACAAACCTAAAAGACCCTTAGAATCAATAAGAAATATCAAAACCTTTTAAGAACCCTAAAACTCCTACAAAACCCTAACAAAAAAAATAACCTTAAACCCCTCAAAACCGTCAAAAAACCCCAAACACCCAACAATTTGAAAAAACCTAGAAAATAATAAAAAACCTAAAATGTACCCCATAACCATTAAAAAACCTAAAACCATTTCAAAAAACCAATCCTATAAGAAAACACTAAAACCCTAAAACCCACTAAAAACCTTAAATCCCACAAAATAGTGAAACCACTAAAACCATAAAAATTATAACTCTATAAAAACCATAAAAAATATATTATAATCCCTATAAAAAATCTTAAAACCCTTAAAGGTAAAAAATATAATAAACAAAAAAAACCAAAAAAAATATTATAAAATCCAAGAAAAACCCAAAAATCCCTATAACATAAAAAGTCACCCAAACCCCTAAAACCCCCCAAATCCCTTAAAAATACCCTAAAACCCATATAATCTCTAAAACCCTTAAAACCCCTAAAAATATTAAAAATACAAAAAACCCAAAATCCTAATGAACTCCAAAACCCTAACCAAATGACTAAAAACTCGAAAAACACTAAAAAAACAAAAACCTTGAAAACCCATAAAGTCATTAAAAAAACCTAGAAATCCCAACTTTTTTTTAAAAACATTAAAAACCCCAATGAAACCATTGAAAGAATAAAAAACCCAATAAAACAATGAAAACCATAAAGAACCTAAAAATTATAAAAACTGTTAAAAACCCAAAAATCATAAAACCATAAAAACAATAAAAATCCATAATACTCTAAAAATTTTAAAAACACTAAAAAACCGAAAACCCAAAAAAAAACTAGGAAACTCTAAAGACCATATAACCTGTAAAATATTAAAAACCATAAATCCCTAAATGACCATAAAAAGGTAAAAAAGCAATAAGAACCCTAAAAACACAAAAAGTCCCTAAAAACCCTAAAACCCAATAAAGTCTCTAAAAACCCTATTAAAACATTTAAACCCCTAAAAACCCTTAAACAACCTAAAAACCAAAAATCCAAAAAACCCCAAAAAAACCCAAAAAAATCCATAAAAACCATAAAACACTAAGAAAACATTAAAAAACCCCAAAACCATAAAGCAATCCAAAAATCTCTAAAACCCTTAAAACCCCTAATTTTTTTGAAAAACCCTAAAGATACTTAAAACCACAAAAAAATCCCATAAATACTAATAAACCTTAAAACCTAGTAAAACTATAAAAAACATAAAGCATTAAAATCTCTAAAACCATTAAAACCCATAAAAAACTATAAAATCTATAAAATATCCCTAAAAAAGATGAAACCTCATAAAACATTAACAATCCCTTAGAAACCCAAAAATCAAAAAAAAATTGAAACCCTAAATGACCTAGTGTTCAATTTAGCTAATGTTTTCCTAGATTTTATTTTGTATAGTTTCACATGGAATCTATTATATGGTTTAACTTATTACATACCCTTTTTTCTAGTCAGAAATTATATCCTCATAAACAGACTTTACAACTCATTAAAAATGGGTTGCACCAAAAAATTTGAATATGAACTAAAGTTTCACTAGTTGGATTAAAAATAAAATGCCTGAAGTTTCCATACCTCCTCATGATTTAAGGAACATGTCTATTTCTAATCTCAACCAAATAATTATTTATTATGATGAGATCCTTACAGCTAACATCATTCTACAGATTAAGTGTTATATGATTATTGACATTGACACCCTAATTTAGAACGAAAACCTTGATGGGTAGTTTAACACAAGGGATTTATATAGGCATAAATTTCCATGGCTCATGGATACCCCCAAATTTACTTTCAAAATTGAAGAGATCATTAATTCCATATATTATTGCGGAAAATCTAGAAGAATTGACTACCCATTCAAGAGCTGCTGAAGAAGGCCGGTTACAACCTAGATTCCAACTATTACCATTGTCTCTGCATTGAGAAGACCATCCAACACACCTTTATTAACTATAAATTTTCATCCAAGCTATAGGAATAACTACATAGACTTTTTGGGTTTTATATGAGTATGCATAGTCTACTTTATAACCTTCTAAGTAGTAGTATCGAGCTGAACTATAGCGAGAAGGTTCACAATTTTCTTCTCACTATTATAGTCACACTTGTATCCTATGTTTGGGATACCCAAAATGCAGTGGACTTCAACAAGAAATATATATCCTTCTAGGGTGGAGTAGTGAATATCTATAATGTGGTCCATGTGGATTCTGGAATACAAAAAGGTTCGACGGATAATGATGTCAATGATCTCATTATTTTGCATATGCTTGATGTTTCTGGGAAGTCCATAAATACATAGGTTTCAAAGTTTATTATGTGGATCCCCCAATTAAATCATGAATCAAATTTAACATAGATGGCACAAATTTTGGAGCACCTAGACCCTCAGGCTGGGGTGGGGTTTTCTGTATGCTCAACGACTTAGTGAAAGGCTGATTTTATCATTTTATTGGATGTGTATGTGCTTATGATGTTGAGATTTAGTCAATGATGAAGGAATTAAATTTTGTGGTTCAATTCGGATGGAAGGTACTCAGGCTTGAAATCGATTTGATGCCTAAAGTGGATGCGCTCAAGAACATGTCTAGGAGAGTTAAATATAGACTTCTTCAAAAATGGATTGAACTCCTTAGCCTATACTACACTCTCACTCTTAATGGAATATATGCCTATATGAAGGTGAACTCGGTGGAAGATTCCTAATATAAAAAATAAATAGGGGAAATCATCTTCTTGTGGTACTTTTTCACCCCATCTTTTTATGCACCCTTAGTGGACTCTGATATGAAGTGTGAATTGTACAGCCGTGTTTGTAAACCCTCCTTGTAATGATCTAATTTTATTTTTTTTAATAAATTGTAGGGGCCAAAAAGACTTGGTCTCAATCCTTATTTTCCCTAAATGACCCTAAATATACCCATAAAAAACAAAAGAATCCAAAAAATTCCTAAAGCACACAAAATAAATAAAACCCAAAATCTGTAAAAAACCTAAAAACAGTAAATAGAACTAGAAAACCATAAACCCCCCTAATAATCTAAAACCAATAAACCCCCTAAAAATATTTAAAATTCACTAAAAAAACAAAACCCTAAAAAACTAACCCCCCCCCAAAAAAATCATTAAAACCATAAAAATACAAAAAACATAAAAATTCCAAAGAAACCCTAAAACCTCTAAAATAATCTACTAATACCCTAAAACCATAGGAATCCTTGAAATCCAAAATAACTAAAAACCCAAATAACCCAAAAAAACAATAAAAATCCTAGAAAACCCTAAGGAAAACCATAAAAACTAAATACCCTAAAAATCATAAAACCCTTAAAATTCATGAAAACCCCTTTAAAACCCCAAGATCCTAAAAAACCCTAAAATCCACTAAAAGTCCCAAAAAACCCAAAAAAAACCCAAAACCCCTAATAAAACATAAAAAATCAAAGAGACCCTAAAAACTATGAAAACCCTAAATGTCCCCAAATAATACTATAAAAAATATAAATGGTCCTAAAAAAACTTAAACACCATAAAAAAACCTTAAAAATCCAGACCAACCCAAAAACCCACTAAAAACATTAAAAACTCAAAAAAACCCTCAAACCCAAAAACCCTATAACATTGAAAGAATAAAATCCCTAAAACCCATCAAAAACACAAAAACAAACTCTAAAAATCCTAAAAACCCAAAACCCTTAAAAGACTAAAAATTACTAAATATCTCTAAAAACCCTACAAACCGTAAAACACCTAAAAACCATAAAATCCAAAAAAAACCCATAAAAATCCTAAAAGACACTAAAATCCCTAAATACCCTAAAAATATTAATACCGCTATAAAAACCTAAAAACCACTAAAAACACTGAGAACCCAAAAAACCATCAATACACTAAAACACATTAAAACACCATAAAATCGTAAAACCCCAAAAAACGTAAAAAACCTAAAAACCCTTAAATCAATAAAAACCCATAAAAATGAAAAACCATAAAACCCCTATACATACTTGTAGGGTCCTGAAAAATTCACAAAGTAGATTCTACCCAAATACCCCAAAAGAATTGGGGAAAAGAATGGAGAAAATTCAAAGAAGGGAAACAAGAAGGACCGGTCCACGGACCGGTCCCATGAAAACGCGACGTGGCCAGGCCCCGTGAAGCACCCCCTCTGCGAATCATCATCGTTTGTGAAATGGAAGTGGAGATCCTCCGTGGTCGCGAGGTAGGATGGGCACCAATCATGTTTGCTATCATGAACCGCCCCAACCGCGGACCGCGTCGACCGGTTCAAGCCGCATCCGCTGTCGTTCGCGAAATGGGGGCAGAACCCTCCGCAGCCGTGAAGCACCCCCTGAGTTCGGTTCGTGGGGGGGGGGGTGGGAGAGAAGAACTCAACACCCACCGCGAATTACAGGTTGACCAAGTCAGCTATAAACTGGGTATTGGGTCATGGGCCTCCGTAAAAGGTGTCGCGTGACTGCAGATACATCTCTTTCCCCACTCTATAAAAGGAGACTGAGGGGGAAAGGAGAGGGGATTTAGATTCAGACGATTCGAAGGTGGAGGAAGAGAAGAGTAATTAGATTCGGGAGGAAGGATTTCGAAGGAGGGCTAAGGATTTCGCAAACAGTGAAGTTCCAGTTCGCGAACCAGAGCATGTATAAACCTGGGATCGAACTAATAAGGAACCGAAAATGCATAATAATTTGGTGAACTGTGAACTAAATATAACATAAAAAGAGAAGACCACGAACCATAACCCCTCTGTGGATGCACTCCCCATGGACTAGGGTGTTTATTCCTCTTTTCTAATCCGCTGCACCGCGTAGCACCCTCCTACGCGGGTGAAGCATCGAACGACGAACCCCCGACTAGAGCCAACCTTGGCCACCGCTGCTTGTGTGGAACCCTCCGCGTACTAACCCTATGCATAGACCAAACCCGAAGCCACGAGCCCTCCTGGTTTGCTGGATTCCAACCAGTCCGCAGACCACACTGGTTCGCGGATGGCCTCTCAGTCCACGGACCACCCTGGTTCACGGACCACCTCCCAGTCTGCGGACCACCCTGGTTCGCGGACGGCCTCTCAGTCCGCAGACCACCCTAGTTCGAGGAAGGCCTCTCAGTTTGCGTACCACCCTAGTTCGCGGATGGCCTCTCAATCCACGGACCACTCTGGTTCACAGACGACCTCTCAGTCTGTGAAGAACCTCCCTACGCGAAGGCTTCCGAATCCTTCAGAGTTCCCATTCATCGAGCCATATAAAATCCTCCCAATCCGACCCGATCCTCCGTGACTCCCCCATTGTCCTACTCATCGGCCCTGAGATGAGGCCTCCACCAGAGCCTCCAGATATGTGGGGTGTAACCCTCAAGCGCATCAGTGCGCCATTTGAGTTCACATACCCAAGGTAAACAAGGGAAAAGGGGTTGCCCTGACCATTGGGAGGATTCCCGAAGCATGTCTGGGTCCACATTCCCATGGTAATGAGGGGTCTGAGCCTAAGAGATCCCTTCCTGTCTCTACTCACCAGGATGGGGGATTGCACACTTTGGCGGTCAGGAACTTCTCTCCTCCCCGGAGAGGGGGCGGCATACCCATCCGAAGGCAGCCGTCCCCATGCACCTCGGTACTTATCCGGGTACTTTC
Source organism: Viscum album (assembly GCA_963277665.1). NCBI lineage: Eukaryota > Viridiplantae > Streptophyta > Magnoliopsida > Santalales > Viscaceae > Viscum > Viscum album. The sequence goes on from OY728138.1 coordinate 62,324,590, forward strand.
CTAGGGAACAAGAGAGGTGACGGGCACAGGAGCACCCCTTTTCCCTCTCCCACTACTCTTTGTCACCATGGGCCGCCATCGTGCATAATCCCCACTCCACTTCTCACGAACGCACCTTTCACGACGCGATCCTCTGGTCCCTGCTGTCTCTTGTTTCTCACACCGAGCATGACTCACATGGTTTTAGAGTAAGTATCGACCATGACATCCTCTCATGGGCCTCCTCAGAGTGTAAGCCTCAATCCATTATTCCGGACCTCCTCATAGTGTAAGACCTAATCCATCATTTCGGGCCTCCTTAGAGTGTAAGAACCAATCCATCATTCCGGGCCTCCTCAGAGTGTAAGCACCAATCCATCATTCCGGGCCTCCTCAGAGTGTAAACCCAAATCTGTCATTCTGGGCCTCCTCAGAGTCTAATCCCCGATCCATCATTCTGGGCTGCCTCAGAGCGTAATTCCCAAGCCAATGCGAACTAAGAGGACTTTGATTCCCTACAACAGGGATACATAGGAAGCCTCCTTGAGGTTCAAGCCCAATCAAAACTGGACCCCCGGGTCCACCTTCACATCGGTTCTCCAACACCCCAATTCAAACTATGTGGACTTTGATCCCTATCTCCTGGGCAGAGTACGTAGGAAGACTCCCTGAGGTTCAAGCCCAACAACCGGTTGATCCAACTATCTTTACATCGGTTCACCGAGCTTCTCCTAGCACCATCTCAATGAATTCAGAGTCATTAATCCAATGAGGGATGGTAAATCTCTGGCCTAAATGATTCTGAACCCCTGTGTTCAGCTGACCATTGCCAACCAATGGTTAAATCCGTGGATACTATGCTTGGGTATAAACCAAATATTTGAGAACATATGAATACGCCTTAAATCTATAAGAGAGTCCCATAATAGGAAATAATCTCCCCCAAAAGTTTGCGATGAGCCCGACTTCCCATCCTCTTGACCATTGTGAGTTCTTAAGCATCTCTGGTTAGACCATCCAGCGAATGCCTGCCTTTGGAAATCAGGTCCACCCATCATCGGATACAGAGTCGTTGGGCATTTCGAGATCGAAAACCCCAAAACAAAAATGGTGAACTCGATGTGAATATTTAACCAATCATGACAGATTTAACCTAATCCCACCCTATGCCCCCTTTAACTCACAAGGAGGGCCAAGCAAGGTCATTAATTATGCATGGGATCATGAGATGCTTCTTTGAAGGGTTTGATGCTTGTATTTGTTATAATGTTTTGTAGGCACTACCTTGAGAACTTCCTTTGATACAATGGTGTCCCGCAGGAACTCACAGGCGCGCACTTTCAACAATGCAATGACCGGACGTCCTCACCTACAGAGGACCCCGTCACCCACCCAGCGTCTTCAACTCTAGGTCTCAAACGCGTTGATCTTAGAGTACCATGTGAACGGAACTCTCCCAATGGTGGAGGTGGCCATGAATGCCCTCTAATCCGTGAGAACTCACTAGTCGCCTGCCCAGAAGCGGCCGCAATGGCAGATCCAGACAGCCCCTGTTGCTGTCTCCAACCGTTTCGGAAGTCTATCCCCGGAACGGGACAATATTTACCTCCCTTATCTTAGGGAGGCAGATGAGGTCGATGTTGAGGACTTCATCCCAATCGAACGTGGGTTCTGTTCCAAGGCCCCCGCTGGAAGGCGTCATCACAGTCACGCCGTGATTCGACATCCTCGCATCGAGGAGGATGTCTCCCCGAGGATTCAAGCCCATGCTCCTCGAGCTCTGGCCCCTCAGACCGCCCAACAGGGGCGGTAGGCGTACAATAAGGGACCGATCAACACCCTGGTCCCTGAGGAGGAGCTCCGCTGCCCAGCCACTAAGATGTACCACGAACATGAACTTACACCTGTTCGCTCCTCCCGGGCCCGCCGTCCAGACATGGCAGCATCATACAAGCCGGTGTGCATCCCCACCGAGTTCCATCAAGCTCGTTTCTCACACCAGACGACACTTACCAGGAAGGAACCTCTTCTTGCCCAGGGTCATGAAGCCCACAAACATGATGTGGTGGCAACCCGACACCTGCAGGACCAGCTCCTAGCAGTTGCTTCTGATGCCCGCCATCCTGATATGGTGGCGATCAACAAAGCCCACCACCCAGATGTGGCGGAAAATCATATAAAAGCATCTCTCACCGCCAACAAAGTTCATCGACTCGATATAGTGGGAAACCAATATATGCAGGGCCATCTCCCTACAGATGCAAGTAAAGTCCGCCATCCCGATGTGGCGGAAAATGGAGAGACAAACTGGCGTATCTTGGCACAGGGTAAGATTTGTTCACCTGCCCCGACACATGAGAATTTTTAGTACCAACTAACCACCATAGGACCGGAGTAGGGTATTCCTAATCTGATAGGGGAATGAGCCTTCATACCTGTTCCATCCAAAATGTCTCTCTACGTATCCTGGAAATGATGGAGGAGCAGGTATCGATCCCAGATCATATCTTGCAGACTTGCCTGAATGTAATTACATCAAAGGCAACAATAAGGACTCGGACCTGTGAGCCCATATCCCCAATTGAGGCGACTCATCTAAGAGACGAGATAGCTGCCTCGGAGCAGATCTGCATCCATGCTTCTACCCAGGAGGGTCGTCGTCCATATTCCGTGATGCAAGGGAAACCAGATCGAGCAACTTCAATCGTTTAAACTGGGGGACACCCGTCCATCACAGTGGATGCTCCAGAGCAGGCATATATCCCTTCTAAAAGTCAATATGTTCGTTAGCATATCCTTACAGCATTACGGGACCCAATTAGACAGGGACCCAAAGGTGATGTTCGTTGTCAACAGAAGACGGTCCCCGCTTCCCGCAAGAGAGCGCTCCGAATGTGCCAAAGGAAGAAATAAAATAAAGAGGGAGTTCATGACTCCACTCTGATAGAATATGGGGTTCCCAACATCGCTAAGAATACATCAAAACCTCATAACCCTTCCCATCCATTACCATATTATGGGAGTGGCCGTAGCAGTTGCGAAGGTCCTCCCCGCAATGTTTCTACCAGCAGCTCTGAAGGTCCTCCCCAGAGCACCCGTGGGGTCTTCCCCTGCGGGAATATAACGATCGATCATGAGAGATCCTATTTTGACGCGAGTCACAGAAACCCTCCACTTGACCAGAAGATCGAGAAGCAAGAAGTTCATCCACTTGTTGTGGTCCACCCTAAAGGTCCTCCCCGGGGTATACACTGCAAATACTCTCCATGTAGTGGGACCACAGATTATGATAGTAGTCCTCGCTATCATTGTCGCAAATGTGGAGGCCCTCCCTTTAGTGACGTCTCATCACGACAAGAAGGCCCTCCCCTTGTCGTAGCCTACCCTGAAGATCCTCCCCAGGGGTTACGCTGCAACGACACTCCATGCATCTGGGCATCAGATCATGGTGGTAGTCCTCTCCACCCTCATAACAGAGGTCCTCCCCGTAGAGACTTCAAGCAATGAGAAGGCCCTCAACTCGTTTTGGTACATTCTGGAGGCCCTCCCCAGGATGTATCCCGTAGATATTCTCCATGCGGCAGTAGAAATGGTATTCCCCGCCATTGCCGTAGCTATGATGGTAGTCCTCGCCACCATGGCCGCCATTGCGAAGGACCTCCCTACATTGGCCCTAAGAAAAAAAATATCCTACCCTTGTCACAGTGTGTCCTGAAGGTCCTCCCCAGGTAGCACATCGAACGTCGAGCCATGATGGTCATCCTCACCAAGATGGCAGTAGTTGCGAAGGTACTCCCCGTAATGATGCCACACAGCCAGAAGGTCCTCCCCTTACTGCGACATGCCTTGGAGGTCCTCCCTAGGGTGTGAACTGCAAAAGTTCTCTATACAGTGAAGCATCAAGCATTAATGGTAGTCCTCGCCATTACGGCCGCCATTGCGGAGGTCCTCCCCGCGATGACATATCATATCGACAGGAAGGTCCTCCCACTACCAAATCAAGAACTGAAAATCCCTCATATGCCGAGGCACTTAGAAGGACGGGATCAAGCATGTTAGATTCCTAGTTAGTCTCCGACGACATCCTTCTTCAATAAGAAGATGTTCATGGGCCACGTTCATCCTCTAAACCACCTTGGAATCACCCACATAATGATTCAGCACCTATCGGTCCCACTGCCTCCGACCACATTGGCAGTGAGCATCTCAGTTGGGCTGACCAGGTAGAGGAGTCACTAGCGGAGGAGTATGCAGATATGTTGCACCTGAGGAAACGACTGGCCATGGATGATATACCAGTTATGTTTTGGCCTACGGCCACCTCTCAGTTCGACATACCCAGAGAGTTTTCGGAAGAATGCGTGCACGGCATCCACCATAATATATGGACGAACCTATGCCAGCTGAAATCAAGCTTCATACCCTATGAAGGGTATTTAGACCATGTCAAGATGACAGGAGACCTCCTGTGTAACATCGACCTGGAGGCCCTTCCTATATCATGGCGACAGCGCCCCGAGAGACATAAAGGAAACATGGAGATAGCTTGCCTCCGCGCACTGCACCGACTGCGCCGCCTCATCAGTGACGCTCTAATGGGAGTCTATATCAGGGGATGGGGGGAACAGAGAGCTCTACATTTCACTCCTCTCCCCGCCCAGAAGAACCCGTTCAGCATGGTGTCTTGCAACGTCATCACGTAAAGACAGTAATCGAGTGGTCCCCCTATTCAGGAAAGGCAACACACCAAACGGAGTCAGGTCTTGAGTAAGTCCCAGAAGCATCAGGCCCGATGGGAACAATCCATTCAAGAACTCCTGAATCAGGCCACCGAGAGCATGCAACATGCCTCTCTCCTAAGAGAGTCCAATCATTGATCTTTTCCTGCCTCCCTAAGAGAGATTGATTCACAGAAGAACTCGACACCAAACCCAGTTCACCCCTGAATGGGGGCACACAAGATCAGGCAGGTAGCGATAGTAGAAACCACTACCGTAATCTAGGGTCAACCCCAGCCTATAGGGATGGGGGAATTTTTAACGACAAATGGCCCTGTAATACCAATAAAACCAGGAAGAGACTCGATGTCCACGAAATGGGGCCAACCCCAGCCCTCAGGGATGGGGGCATTATTACCCCCTCAACAACAACCTCCCCCACGAGAGTCAGTTTTCTATCGTCTAGGGAGGATAGTCAGAAGAGGAGGTTCCCGTCCTATCCTATCATTTTAATCATCATCCCCTCCGAGAGGAAGGCGCACCGTAAGGTCTCATCAAAGAACTCCTTGCATCACCCTTCATCAAGAAGTCCGAAGGCAATCCCAGGTCATGAAAGGGAAGGCCAGCAGAAGATGTAGGAGATCCTCTTCCCTTTTGGAAGATGATGTCCCCTCCACCCCGCGATATGAATTAATCAACGTCATAGAGGATAACCCCACAGGTGACACTGGGGAAAATGAAAATCCCGATGGATCGGGTGACGATAGTTTCAGTCAGGCTGTGACTCACAATGAACCACCAGGTGTGCACACCCGGAACCAGAGGGCCGCCCTAAATATGGTCGTCCTTCTAGCCAACCCTCTTCTGCCTACCCAGTGAGCTTCCAATAAGGATAAGAACAGAGGACTGGTTACCCTTAACCTGCCTCCTTCTCTCGACAAAGATGATCCAATCACTCTCGAAGAGATATTCGCTCGACCGGAAGAGGAGATGAAATAATTGAGGTAGCTTAATGCTGAGCTACTCTAGAGGAACCGCCTTATTGAAAGTGTGCCCCATGAGGAGCCACATCATGCACTCCTTGTAAGTGCACCTCAAAGACTAAGGTTTTCCCCGGAAAACGAACTACGGTCAGGGCTCCCATTCAACGAGGCGCCTGGCCTGTCCAACTACCTAAACATAGATTCGGATGAATAACAAGACTTCCCTCCACTTAGGAAGCAACCGGAGCGTGTACGCCTGAACCCTCTGAAGGTGCCACAAACGGCACACTCACCCCTGGTGCTGGCCAATCCAGATCCTCAGGAAATGCCTTGGACTATGAATGCCCAGGACCGGGCCCAACAAGATGTAAACCAGGGTCTCACCAACACCATCGAGGAACTAACAGCTTAGTTGGAAGCGATGGAAGGTCAACGCGCTCCGATACGGCCAGAGCGGAAACCCCACCCGGATTGGGTTAGCAACACACCGCCTCCACCCAATTTTGGGAGCCCTGTATTCCCCATATTCAATGGATCAGGAGATCCGGAACAACATTTGATACACTAGAAATCCTATTGCAACCATATGATGGGGACTCCGGAACAACAAGAAGTAGTGAAACTCAGATTCTTCAAACGGACCTTGCAAGGATTTGCCTTCATCTGGTACACGAGTCTGCCAGCCCAATCAATAAAGAGATGGGAAGACCTTCGGCAGTAGTTTCTCTTCCACTTTAGATCAACGTTGCCTAAAACAACTGTCGGTGATCTCATGAACTGCAAGCAGAGGGAGAACAGGAGGGTCTTAGATTTCATCCCCAAATGGAAAGGTCTGACCTATTCCTTGAATAGTCCAATGCCTCAGGAAGAGATGCTGGCCATATGCATCGATAATATTCGAGATGAGCTGTGAACACCGCTCATACTAGTGGAGTGCACCAATGGATTCTGCCATCTCTCAGCCATTGCCCAGAGAATTATGGACTCCCTGCAGCGGAATAATTCAAAGTCTTGAATAGCCTCGCAGGTTACTGCAAGAGAATCCACTAGAGCTGAAGCATCCAATGTCACACTCAAGCCGGCCCCTGTGCCCGCTCCACCGCTCAGGCCTCCATTAAATCATCAAGGGCCTCCTGCATATCAGCGACCACCTCTGCCTAAAGAAGACGATCAGAGAGGACCGAAGCGGAACCAATTTTAGGAACGAAGAAAAAAAGTATACTTGTTCCGAGATGATCAAGTCCATGACTACTTCATTACTGCCATGAATTGCAACTTGCTCCGCCTTCCAGAGCTAAGGAAACCTGAGGAGGTCGACCACGATGACAGGCCATATTACTGCCCCTACCATTGGATGTTGGGACAGAGTATCCGAGAATGATTCATCTTCAAAGACCTCCTACAGAGGATGGTAGACTCCGGATAGGTTGAGCTGGGACCACCCCCAGCACATGTGGCATGTATCTCTACCACCGAATCCGACAAAGATGAGGGGTGGCAGAAAGTCACCAGCAAGCAAGGGTAGAAATTTGACAACTGGATGACTCGGAAGACTATCAACCGAGCTCGGGGCATACTCCAAACTCAATTACAGCATCCAGTGTTTCCACCAACATCCCCTGAAGCCGCAGAGCCGATAGTATCGACCTCACCAACCTCCACGATCCATAAATCCAGGCGTAATTGAAGAAGGAGGAAACAATCGCAAGAGGAGCATCCCACAACAGAGTCAAAGTTAGTCCCAACTCTATCTGATTATATGCCCTTGAATTTGGCTCCACGGGCACTGACCCATCAAACGACACCATCAGTGACAACCGACCAGGTTGACCTTTCAGAGGATGAAGAGCCAATATTAGGTTCTATTAACGTCATCCATCTTATGGAATCATTCCCTGACGAAGGGTATGGTTATGAACCCGAGTTCCTTGCATGAGGAGCTGGGAGGAGGAATCGCAGAGGTAGGGGATACCAGGGGAGGCACAGCTGCAGCCGAAACCAACCCTATGGTTAGACCCCAGCACAAACCATTAATATCACAGAAACATATGGGAGAGCCCTTCAACGGACTCATCATGAGAAAGAACATCCTTCCACATCCACAAGCGGCCACCCTAGCCCTGTTATTTTGTGATACCCATCAGAGGAGGAGCAAATGTTTGGACGCCTAGTGCACACGAATAGACCGCCCATGCCAAGTACTTAAAACGCTGGAGTGCCATTGATATCCAACCCCACGACCAGTCCCTCCTCGTCAAATTCTCCAGCCCCTAAAGCACCCACTAAGACTCTCCGGCCAATGGTGAAGCGTCGGCCACTGGAGCAGAAATATGATATCCTTAAGCAGCTGGCATTGGTACCAGCCAAACTATCAATCCTTGATGTCCTAAGTCTGTCAGCGGACCTCAGGGAGGTGGTTGTAGAAGCTTTGATCAGCCCCCATGAGTTTCAATCTGAGGTAGCTGCCGCCGAAATTTACCAGATGGAGACTGACCCGGCTGAATGCAATGTGATGATTTCTTTCACCGATCAGGATGAAGATGTCATCATGAAAGGACACACCAGACCACTATATGTGTCCGGCACACTGAATGGTATTGAGATCTGGAAAGTCTTTATAGACAATGGCTCTGGAGTTAACCTCCTTCCCCTACGGACACTCCGTAAGTTGGGCTACAATGGGACGACCTAATTCCCTTGGCCACAACTCTATTGGGTTACGAAAAGAGTGAGCAGAAACCAATGGGAAAAATTAAGATAAAGACCCATTTTGGTGACCTAGTAGCCTACACAGAGTTCCTGGTGGTCCATCAGACCACAACATTCAATGCCCTGCTGGGAAGGTCGTGGCTCCATAAGCACATGTCCATTTCTTCATCCTACCACCAGTGTATCAAGTACTGCGTCAATGGATGAAGTGGAACATTGCACACCGACAAGGCCCCTTTCGAGCTCTCCAAGTCACAATACATAGAAGCAGGGTTCTATAAGAAAAAGAAAAAGAAGAACTTGGTCGATGTTGTCGACTGGATCCCCACTCAAAATGGCCTGGAAATGGTTCCTAATGACCCCCTCAGGTAGCTTGGCAGATATTATGTCCTGCCCATCAACCATGTTGAGAGTAGGAGTTCAAGTACAGACACGAATTCAGATGTCCTCATGAATTCATCCATGATGGCCAAGCACGAAAATGCGGGAATGTCTGCCAACCCTCGATTTGGGGACGAATACTCAAGCGGGGATTCCCATGATGACTATCCCTCAAACCCTCTAAGGCTCAGACTGGAAGCTCTCTCCTCGTCGGATCATGAAGATGAGGACCTGAGAGAAGAAGATGGGGAAGATCTCAAGGATGCACCTCCTGCATTTGAGTAAGGTATCTCCACCACGGTGGATGAGCTCATGGAAATAAACCTGGGTACCGAGGAAGATCCAAGGCCTACTCTCATTAGTGAATCCATGTCCCCTGAGGAGAACGATGTATATACCTCTTTCCTGAGGCAACATCGAGATGTTTTTACCTGGAATTACACAGAAATGCCGGAAATTGATCCAGAAGTGGCGACGCATCACCTGGGTCTTCCAGAAGACCACATGGGCTATAATTAGGCCGCCAAAAGGACGCATCCCCCACATTCTGCCAAAATAGAGGCTGAAGTCGATAATCTCATTAAAGATGGATTCATTCGGGAGGTCCAGTACCCCATTTGGTTAGACAACATCGTCCTGGTCAAGAAAAAGAACAGACAAATCCACGTCTGCATTGACTTCAGAGATATCAATCGGCATTTTCCGAAAGATGATTTCCCGGTCCCGTCGTCCGAGCTGTATGATGTTAAACTACCAAGAACCTAATGGTCCAAACTCTATGACCCTAAACTAAGAGTATCCCGTCCTAATCAACATAACTAAAAGCAGTTATCATCTGAGTTGCATGACTCTAAACTGCCAAGCACCCAATGGTCTAAAATCTATGACCTTAAACTAAGAGTATCATGTCCTCATCGCAAGAAATTAAACTGCATGGAGTACATCCTCACCGCATGACGTTAAACTATATGTAATCTAATAATACCCCTCGTCCTAACCACATGATGTTAAACTATATAGACCTCATCCTCACCGCATGACGTTAAACTACATGGATTTTAGAGAACTATGTACGGCTTAATTCCTGCCCTCATAGGATACGTAGCGACACCAGGATCCCCTAACCTGGCCCACCCCAGAATAAAAGTTAAAAATGCCTTCTTCCATCCATGTACGGACCAGACCAGCACGGGGTGTATCAATCGTCCCCACTGCATGACGTTAAACTGCACGGACAAGAAGTTTTAACAATGTCCCTTTTCCCTGTGAATGGAATAGACCTGTATGGGGTATTCTTCTTTCAGAGAACTACGTGCGGCTTGATTCCTACCCTCACAGGATATGTATCAACGCCAGGATCCCCCATCCCGGCCCATCCACTCCTGAATGAAAATAATGTTAAACATTCCCTTTCCACCGTGTATAGACCAGACCTGCACGGGATGTACCATCTTTCATAGAACTACGTGAGGTTTGATTCATGTCCACGTAAAACACATAGTGAAGCCACAATTCTACACCCTGGACCTACCACCTCAAAAAAAAATACCCATTCCCCCGTGTGCAGACCAGACCTGCACGGGGTGTATACTTTGTCCTCACCTCATGACGTTAAACTGCACGGACTTTGTCCTCACCGTATGATGTTAAACTGCATGGGTTTTGTCGCGACCCACCCAAGATGCATGGAGAAACGAGATGAATATACTATTTTCACATTTTTATGCATCCCCTCCATACATCAGACTCCAAGACCCGGATAATTATGGATCTTCATAACCAGTCATGGCCATCGGAAGTGGAAAGTCATCGACCCGTGGACACCTTTGCATGACCATGCATACCATGCCCTCAGCAGCTCTTCACATTGATAGCCTCTGGCCCGTACACCAAAGGCAAGATTTCCTCAGGCGACACTCTTCCTAGCTCCATATGCCTACCAGACTCAGAGCCCCCGTATCACATCTCCCGATTCAGAAATTTATGGAGCAGTGGTTTACAAGTTCATTCCCTTTTTCACATCCAAGTGTTTCCAGGGTATCCCTATCTGGCTAGGATATGTGTCTTCCAATGGTTCACATAGCGACCTGAATCAACGAACATCAAGCTAGGACTAGGCTACTTTGACTCAACGGACAATTGCAGTGAAGATATTTCTTATATACCCGGACACCATTATCCCCACGTGCCGAACTCTGCACTGTGAGAAATCATGGATTCTCATAATCATTCATGGGAATCGGAAGTGGAAAGTTATCAACCCGGGGACACCTTTGTACGACTATGCATACCATGCCCTCAGTGGCTCTGCATAACGATATCCCCTGGCTCATCTATCAAAGGCAAGATTTCCTCAGGCGGTACTCTTCCTAGATCCGTACGCTTACTGGCCCCAGATCCCCCACACCACACCTCTTGATCTGGGAAAACTCAAAGTTGCAGTTTAAAACCTTCATACCCCACCTTGTTCCAAGTATATCAAAACATGTTAACCTAGTTTTCCTTCGAGTGACTGCAGCAATAGTCACTCAATGGTCTAAGCTCTATGAACGCTAAACTAGGAGTACCCCGTCCTTACCGCATGACGTTGAACTGCATGGAGTAAAATTACACCCCCGTGCACAAAATAAATCAGCTCAGGGATATCTCTAAGCTTTAACGGCAACCAGGGCCGAGTAGGCCCAACATGTTCAGACATTTCCTTCCCCGATGACAGAATTCATGGCCCAAATAATTGCGGAACTTCATAACCATTCATGGCCATCAGAAGTAGAAATTCATCTACCCAGGGACACCATTGTACGAATATGCATATCATGCCCTCAGTGGCTCTACATAATGATATCCCCTGGCTCATCCACCAAAGGCAGGATTTCCTCAGGCGACACTCTTCCTAGCTCCGTACGCTTACCGGCCTCAGAAACCCCATATCATCTCTCATGATCCAAGAATCCCCAGAAACATGATTTACACCATCAACCCCCCTCCACATCTTGGACATGTCAGGATACTCAGGCCCAGTTACATCTTAATCAAGAGTAGAATTTTTAACTACGCCCTTAACACAAGATGTTAAACTGCACGATCAATCGTCCTTGCTACACGACGTAAACTACACAGCATTGGAAAAGGAAAGAAAAATGCATCTCGTCCTCACTATATGACGTTAAACTGCACAACATCCTTTAATAATGCTCTTCATCCTTACCGAATGACGCTAAACTACACGGTCAAACCCGACACAGGTTCAGTAAGGAACGAAATATTTTCTCTGTCCTTTAGTGAACGGGTCATACCGGCACAAGTCACCATCCCACACCCGCATGAGAAGGGATTACTTCACCGATTCTCGGGAAGTTTTGTCTAGATGTTTCCCTCGTATCCAGGAACCCTCTCATCATAAACCATAATCTGTACTCAGAAAAAAGCCGGACTCTCATAAGCCACCCCTGGTTGTCCCAAATCTCAACTTCCCTGAAGTTGCTTGGATATCGGGGGAATACAATCATTGACATAAGGACACCTTTGCATGACTATGTGTACCATGACCTCAGCGGCTCTGCATATTGATATCCCCTGGTCCATCTACCAAAGGAAATATTTACTTAGGCAATGCTTCTCTCCGTACGCCACTTGGCCCCTGAGCCCCCATGTCTATCCCGGGATTTGGAAACCCTCTGAGCTACAGTTTACCAACCTCATTCACAACCCTGCCTAAATATGGTGGAACATATTTGACAATATTACTTAGAACCAGGAGAAGTTGTTCAATTTTAAATGATGTACTAGCTGCATAACTTTAAACTATGCCAAGCCTCAACCATCCCTTATGCGAACTAAATGCGTAGGGAAGTGGTCTTCTGACCACACTTCTGATTAGTAAGAAAGTTCCCAAAACCCTTTCAGATGTCACACTCCCCTTATGAGCTACCCCTGGTGGTTTTCATAATTTTCCAATCCACCCATCGTGGTTTCCATGATCCATACTTCCATGAATTCCCCTAGCCATCAGAAATGTATAGTCATTGACTTAAAGTCACCTTTGCATGACTATGCATACCATGCCCTCAGCGGCTCTGCATATTGATCGCCCCTGGCCCGTCTACCAAAGGCAATTTTTCCTAAGGCAACGCTCTTCCTACCTCTGTACACCGATTCAGCTCCCATTCCTTGAGGCATGCCATGTATGCCGTTTAAATTTAAACATGTTCCCCCCACATGCATCTGAAGAGTATTGATACATCTTTTAATTAGCTGAACCCCATTAGGGCCCTTTCCCCACCATGTTTGGTCAAATCTATTTGACCTAAAACATCAGTAATGATAGTCTTGTCGGTGGGACTTTAAACCGATCCCAAAAAGAGGCACAAAGCCTATTAGGCCGAAAACCCGAAAAGGTAAACCTAAGCAAAAGTCAGGCTATACCCACTGGGTCCACACTAAACGGGCCCAGGAAAAATCAGGGTATTAAAAGAAGAGACAAAAAGTTTGTAGTGATTTTCTATAAACCCCTAGAAATAGTCAAACTATGCTCTCTGGAACCCATGGTCTAGGAAAAAGTTAGAGTTTTTTTTCCAGAGTTATGATTAATTCTGATTCAGTGAATTGTTATTTACACAAAAATTGTTCTATGTAACAATCAAATTCCACAGCAATAAGTGATTGACAGAGACTGTGTTTTGTTCGAACAAAAAAAATGGAGGACATCCACAAGCTGGGGTCTCTCCCTCACAAAAAAGGAGAGAGGGGTAAGTAAAACAGAGGGTAAAATAGTGGATTTGATGGTCATAAAGTAGTGTGACTCGCCCTCTCCACCAGATCAGCAACCGTGCAACGGAGGTCATTGCGGGTCCGTTCCAACGCAGCCTTCTCCCTAGCTTCAACCTCAGCCACCGGATGAGTATGCTCCACTATTTTCTATAGATCATTGATCCCTTTTCTAGTGGCTTCGATACGACCGGTCACAGCCGACAACCGATTCCTCATCATCGCTTCCTGTTCTTCACATTCATGCTACTCAGAGGATAGGACGACCGCCTGATCTCGAGAGGTCGCCTCCTATGCCATCAGCTGATGGAGCTATATCGTGGCTTCCTCTAGGGCTTGGGTCCCTCAATGAGCGGTAGCAAAGTGAGAAAGTTTGCGTTCACTAGGGGAAGCTTCCTCACGATCCATGACAACTTTGTAAGCAAGAGAATGGAACTGTCGATAGTCAAAGCCGCCCGACCCCAAACCGAGGAAGAGCTATCGAATAGCTTCAGTCTTAGTTGCCATTTCATCTAGAGGGGTTTCGACAACAATTTCACAAATTCGAGGCCAATCCCATCTGCGCACCGCCCGGTGGTCTGCCATGGTACGAGGATCTTTGGTGTCCTCACTGGATAGCACGGGAATGAAATCTGTCATTGCAACTAGTGAAGGCATGTGCTCGCTAGAATTTGGTTCCGAAACTGGAAAGTCTAGAGCCTCTAACCCCGGTTCAGGCTTGAGGGTCAAGTTCCTAAGCCCGGTGTCAAGTGGATAAACTTCCGGGATTGTCTCACTGGTACCCAGAACCAAAAGGTCATCCTCATCCATGTCCAAGAAGGATGAACCTTCCTGAACTTCGGCCACCGCGGGACTGGGAGAGGAAAATCCACTAAGCCACTTTGATCAATGATCCATCAGTCGATCCTCCTTTAGAGCTGATGGGGAAGGTGCGGTAGACGTGACAGCCATAGTACCTCCTGATTTGGGAACATGCTGAATGTCCTTCCCAAGGATCCCATCGGGATAGTATTTTTCCCACGCCTTTTGCATACTCCATGGAAAGGCCGGCGACTGCCCCCACGACAGGCAGGGGAATGCTCGCGTCAGATCCCTCTCGCGTCAGCATCAGCCACGATTGACGAAGTGTGGCCGGGTGTATTCCTCGAGCCATAGGAGGGGGAAGGGAAACTTGTACATGCATGCACCCAAACTGGCGAGAAAAATGATACGGGACATACAGCTCGCACAAAGAAACCCTGTCGATCAGCGCAGACAGAATTCTGTCTCCCAAAGAGATTTGGTAAGAACGCTCTTCCAGGCTTCCCCAATAGTTGTCAACTAAGATGCCAGAAGGGGTGGGGTAGGGATTGAATGAAAAGTGGGAAAAGTCACTCAGAAGCTCGAGGACGTCACCAGGGCTAAGGGATTTTAGGAGAACTTCAGCTATATCAAGAAGGGTAGGCCGAAAAGTAGGAAGAGGGATGACCGTGTTGTGATGATACTCATAGAAGCGACAATGATCCGCTACCTAGCCATACAAAAATTGAAATGGCCCACTCAGACGGAAGGGTGACCCTCCATTCTGCATATGACTCAGTAGTTCATAAATACGAGCCAATGTGGACACGACCAAATTCACCAGGCATCCCTCTTCTAGCTCAACTTCCATCATCAGGGTGAAAGCCCTGACATGAGTATTAGTATCCTGAGAAGGGAATATCCACCTACTCAGAAACATAGAAAACAAACCTGTCAGTCGAAGAATAGGCGACACACCGGGGTGCGCCTCGTAAACCCATGAAAGGTAGTTGCCCACCTCCAGAACCACCCAGTAGGAACTTGGGGAGGTTCCTGACTGTTGAGAAGGATGAGTCCTAGGGCACTTGATCTTCGGCATAGGACCAGTGGTGTTTAGAAATAACCCTATCTAGGTACTATAGGGAATAAGAGAGCGGGTACGCAATGCATGACCTAGTGACTGCTCCTACATAACCAACAGATCCCTTGCCAATAAAGGCACTTTCTCAAAATCTTCCCATGCATCAGAAGCGGGTAGAAACTCATCATAAATTTCACTGATAATCAAGAGTCCTCCCAATTGATAGATATCCCACAGACTAATACCAACTTCACCATGGGAAAGGTGGAAAGTATTAGTGCTTGAACACCAGCGACTCAGTAGGTCTGGTCGGACCAAGGATGGTGGGTAAATGGAAAATTGGGAAGGCCACACTACGGAGTATAAATTGACTGCTTTTAGTGATTTAGGAAACTCCTGACAGTGATGATGGACCCAAAAAGCCTAGGCCCAGTCATTTGAGAAGAGCCCGCCATACCTGAAGATCCCACCTAGGTATCCATACTGCATTGGGATCTACTCGAGCAAGGTTGATAATAGAAGGGTAGATCTTGAAAACATCTTCCTGAGAAAATTTTATGGCATGTCTATCCCTTTGGGTCCAAACGGAACCTCTCAAAATGAAGGCGTCTTTCTGGTCAGAGTCAGAAACCATCTCCCCTGATTGGGTAAGGTTCATCTGAATACACTCGGACAACGCTTCCATGAAAGGAGAAGGAAGGCCTGAGAAAGTGGGGGGAATAGGGACATTGTCTTGAAGACCAAATCCATGAAGTGGAAGCTGATTTGATAGTGGATAATCCAAGAGCTCAGGAGGGAGCAAGTCTTTCAAGACACCATCGTCAGGAATGATGGACCAACTAGGGTTCTCTTGGATGTTCTCCGCTCTGAAAATCATAGCTAAACGTCTCCCTGAACCAATTGGGAGACACTCTGCGGTAGGCCTCAGGGCAGAACGAGGGGGAACCATATTTTCTCCCTGCATGACGAGAGCCAACAATCGGTTAGTCCGGAATAAAAATCTGGAAAAAATACTAGATATATGGTTGAGGATCAGTTGAGGAGACTTCATAAGCAAAGTCCGCAAGGAGGCCTCAAAGGATGGTTCACGATGACAGCATCCCGTGAACCGACCCTTTGTGAAAGCAGTCCACGAAACCCTAGCCCACAGAGCGTTGGCTTGGAAACCGCGAACCAAGTTGCTCTGTGGAATTTCAATCCCGAATTTAAGCGGTTAAGTTTAGAAGACTTAGAAACTTTTAAATTTCAAGAGATTTTAGTCCGCAGAGCATCAAAACAGCGGAGCATCGAAACTGTGGAGCACCAAAACCGCGAAGCAAGTTCTTCCACAGCCCGTCATGACTTACTTTTTAATTAAATAAGAGTAATGGTTTGTGGTTGGGGAATTGGTTTGTGGGTGAAGGCAACCATGAAGGTGGAATGGTTCGCGGAAGTTGCAGTCGGTTCGCGGACGAGGCACTTTGCGAAGGAATGAGCACGCGGAGGCGAGGGAGTTCTAGTTTCATGAATAATTCAGTAAAGGAAAAATGAAGGGCCCCCAATTTATAGGTGTGGTCCCCTACTGGGTCCACTTCCCTACCGCAAACCATCTCAGTTTCAGGACCACTTTGAATCAGAATGGCCTCCCCTTCATTCCGATCAGACCCCATTCCGATGGGGGGCATTTGTAGTGACCTGAAAAATCCGCAAAGGAGATTCTACCCAAATCCACCAAAATAATTGGGGAATAGAATGGAGAAAATTCAAAGAAGGGAAACAAGTAAGACCGGTCCACGGACCGGTCCCATGAAAACGCGACGTGGCCAGGCCCCGCGAAGCACCCCTCCGTGAACCATCGTCATTCGCGAAATGGAGGTGGAGATCCTCCGCGGTCATAAGGAAGGATGGGCGCCAATCCGGTTCGCTGTCATGAACCTCCCCAACCATGGACCTCGTCGACCGGTTCAATCTGCATCTGATGTCGTTCGCGAAATGGAGGCGGAACGCTCCGCGGCCGTGAAGCACCCCCTGAGTTCGATTCGCGAGGGGGGGGGAGTGCTAAATACCCACTGCGAATTACATATTGACCAAGTCAGATGTTAACTAGGTATTCAGTCATGGGCCTCTGCAAAAGGTGTCGCGTGACCTCAGATACATCTCTTTCCCCACTCTATAAAAGGAGGTCGAGGGGGAAAGGAGAGGGGATTCAGATTCAGAGGATTCGAAGGCAGAAGAAGAGAAGAGCGATCAGATTCGAGAGGAAGGATTTCGAAGGAAGGATAAGGATTTTGCAAATAGCGAAGTTCCAATTCGCTAACTAGAGTAGGTATAAACCTGGGAAATAACTAATAAGGAATCGAAAATGCATAATAATTTGGTGAACCGCGAACTCAAAATAACATAAAAAGAGAAGACCGTGAACCATTACCCCTATAAGGATTCACTCCCCACAGACCAGGGTGTTTATGCCTCTTTTCCAATCCGTCGTACTGCGTATCACCCTCCTACGCGGGCGAAGCCTCGACCGATGAACCCCCGACTGGCGCCAACCTTGGTCGCCGCTTCTCGCGTGGAACCATCCGCGTACCAACCCTGTGTGTGGACCGAACCCGAAGCCGCGAGCCCTCCTGGTTCGTGGACGACCTCTCAGTCCACAGACCACCCTGGTTTGCGGATGGCCTCTCAGTCCGTGGACCACCCTGGTTCGCGGACGACCTCTCAGTCTGCGTAACACCTCCCTACGCAAAGGCTGATGAATCCTTTAGAGTTCCCATTCCCTGAGCCATATAAAATCATTCCAATCTGACCTGATCCTCCATGACTCCCTCATTGGCCTACTCATCGGCCCTGAGATGAGGCCTCCACCAGAGCCACCGGATCCATGGGGTGTAACCCTCAGGTGCACTAGTGCCCCATTTGAGTTCACATACCCACGGTAAACAAGGGAAATGGGTTTCCCCGACCCTTGGGCATATTTTCAAAGCATGCATGGGTCCACATTCCCACGGTAATGCGGGGTCTGAGACTGAGAGCTCCCTTCCTATCTCTACTCTCCATGATGGGGGATTGCACGCTTCGGTGGTCGGGAACTTCTCCCCTACAAGGAGAGTGGGCGACATACCCATCCGAAGGCTGTCGTCCCCATGAACCTTGGTACTTATCTAGGTACTTCTCCGGGGAACAAGAGAGGTGATGGGAACCGGAGCACCCCTTTTCCCTCTCCCACTGCGCTTTGTTGCCATGGGCCGCCCTCGTGCATAAGGCCCACTCCACTTCTCACGGACGCACCTTTCGCGACGTGATCCTCTGGTCCCTGCTACCCCTTGTTTCTCACACCGAGCACGACTCGCATGTGCTTAGAGTAAGTATCGAACATGAAATCCTCTTAAGGGCCTCCTAAGAGTGTAAGCCCCAATCCATCATTCTGGGCCTCCTCAGAGTGTAATCCCTAATCCATCATTCTGGGACTCCTCAGAGTGTAAGCCCCAATCCATCATTCTGGGCTGCCTCATAGCATAAGTCCCAAGCCAATGAAAACTATGAGGACTTTGATTCCCCACTACAGGGATACGTAGGAATCCTCCCTGAGGTTCAAGCCTGATCACAACCAGACCCCCGGGTCCACCTTCACGTCGGTTCTCCGACACCCCGATTAGAACTACATGGACTTTGATCCCTGTCTCCTAGGCAGGGTACGTAGGAAGCCTCCATGAGGTTCAATCCCAACAACCGGTCGATCCGACTATCTTCATATTGGTTCACCAAGATGCTCCTAGCACCGTCTCAATGACTTCAGAGTCATGAATCCAACGAGGAATGGTAAACCTCTGGCCTAAATGATTCTGAACCCCTGCATTCACCTGACCATTACCAACCAATGGTTAAATCCGCAGACACTATGCTTGGGTATAAACCAAAGATTCGCGAACATATGAATACGTCTTAAATATATAAGAGAGTCCCAAAACGGGAAATAATTCCCCCCAAAAGGGTGTGATGATCCCAACTTCTCATCCTCTCGACCAATGTGAGTTCTTAAGTGTCACTAGTCAGACCATCCAGCGAACTCCTACCTTTGGAAAGCAGGTCCACCCATCATCGGATACGGAGCTGTTGGGCGTTTTTAGACTGAAAACCCCGAAACAATACTAAAATCAATAAACACCTTAAAACCCTAAAATCCCCAAGAAACCCAAAACACTAAGAACCATTAAAACCCTAAAAACATTTTAAAACCATAAAAAAACCATAAACCCCTAAAACCTTAAGAACCCTAAAACCCCTATAACAAACCTAAAATTATATAAAAACCTTAAACCCTTAAAATACCCTAAATTCATAAAAAACATTAAAATACTACAAAATACCTAAAACCCATGAAAGATACTGACAATCCTAAAAACACTTATATACTATAAAATACCGTAAAAATATCTAAAAGTCTCTAAGAACCCTAAAAATGAATAAAGAACCCTTAGAAACCCTAAAATCTCATAAAGACCCTAAAACACATATAAGACCCTAAAAACCCCTAAAAACATTAATAACCTTTAAGGACCCCAAAACCCTTCAATACCAAAGAGGAACATACAAATCCTAAAGGACCCTAAAAACCATAAAACCTAAAAAAACTAAAAACCCCAAAAACCATCAAATACCATAAAACCAAGTAAAAATTATAGAAACTTGTAAACCACAATAAAACCCCTAAAAGTACCTAAAACCACATAATATATCCTAAAAAACATAATCCATAAAGGCCCTAAATACCCTAAAAATACTTAAAAACACTAAAAACCATACCAAAAGGATTCAATAATGAGTTGGTTACCCAACCCATACCCTATAAGTTTTTTAAAATAAAATGAAAGTAAAAATTGATGACATGAGGTGCAATATATTTTCACCAACTACGAATCAAGGGATTACAAAATGAGAGTCGTAAAATAAATGGAATCCCTGTCATCATTCTAGGTTGTGATAATAAAATGTATTCTTGCATGCCATCCATTTTGGTTGTGTTCAACATCTACCAATATTATCGCAAAGGGAATCCTTTCTCCAAATATATATTTATAGATCAAGGGACGGAATCCCTTATTAATGATCTTCCAATGAGATTTATACCACAACCATTACAGACTCAAAAATTTATTGATAATAAAATGCAGGATGTCCTCCATTCATCCATATAAATTGCATATGAATGAAAGCATGTTTTCTTCAAGAATTGGTTGAAAATAAATGTCTAATTCTTCATGGATAATATATCATGAAAGCATTCCAGAAGCATCAAGGGCCAGTAAATACTACAACAAAAGGGGTAGGAAACCATTATAACAAAGAGCGAGATTAGGAAAAAATGTTATACCACCCCATTCATCTGGTTCCTCCAGAACATGTCCTCATCCATGAACTATAGAATTCAAAACATTGTAGGAGACAAAAATCCTTCACAGTAGCAATAAGAACACCATAAACCATAACATCACTTTGGATATCCATTTGTAAGTCATTAAAATCTAGCAATAACGTGTTTATCCTCCAAAAACTATGGTCAACAATAAAATAAAATTGCAGGTAGAAGAGCATTGAAAATAGTACTACCACATCTTAAGCAATAAATTTAGTACCACATCCAAGGATCCACCTACACGAGAAACCATAAAACCCTAAAAAATCATTAAAATTTTAAAAACCCCTAAAAACCATAAAACCATGAAATAACCTTAGAAATTCGTAAAATAAAAAATATTTAAACAACCCCTAAAACCAAAAAACCAAAAAAAATTCTTAAAAACCCTTAAAAACCAAAAAGAACCTAAAAAATACCGCCCAACCCCTAAAAACCCGGATAAAACAAAAAACCCTAAATTTATAAAAACCCTAGAAACCCTAAAAAATAGTGAAAAAATACAAAATTCACTAAACAATGAAGAAAAAAAATAAATTTCTAAAAAACCTATAAAAATTCTAAAAATTTTAAAAACCCTAAAAAATATAAAAACCCTTAAATAACATAAAATCTCTTTGAACCCATAAATTTCTAAAAAAAATAAAACTAAACAACCTTTAAAACACAAAAAATACAGAGAAAACCTAAAAATCCTAACAACCCTCAACAACACTAATCCCTTTAAAATAATAAAAATATCTAAAAACCTAAAGAATCCCTAAATCCCACCAAATCCCTGAAAACCCTAAAACCCATAATAAACCCCCAAATACCCTAAACCCCCAGTATAAACCCAAATACCCTTAAAACCATAAAGCCCTAAATACAAAAAAAGATATAAAAACCCTAAAATCAATAGATATCTTAAAAAATATAGAATCCTCTAAAAGAAAAAAAAAACCTAAAACCCTAGTAAACCATAAAACACTAAAGAACCCTAAAAGCCTAAAAATCCTAAAAGACCATAAAACAACCTATAAAAATATTTAAGTAATTTTAAACACACTTAAACACCCAAAAAATGATAAAAAACACAACCAAATCAAACAAACCCTAAAACCCCTAAATATCCTAAATATAACAAAATCAAAAAAACCTCATAAAACCATAAAAACTTATGATACCCTAAAAAACATAATGAACATAAAAATTGCTAAAAATAAAAAAATCTTGAAAAAAATTAAAATCTATGAAAACCCTATAAACCATAAAAATCTTCAAAAAGGGCCAGAAATCCCAAAAATTAGCTAAAAATCCCTAAATCCTCCAAAACCCTAAAAACCCTAAAAAATTATAAAAACCCTAAAACCCTTAAAAAATTAAATCTCAAAAACCTCTAAAAACCCTAAATATCCCTAAAAATCCTAAAAACCCAAAAAACATAAAAAACACCAAAAACACAAAAAACCCTAAAAAATCAAAAACTGTAAAACACCTGAAAATCCAAATATTCGTAAAAATCCTCAACCAATTTAAAGAAAAAAGTAACCATAAAATCCATAAACCCAAAAAACCTAAAAAAATAATAAACCCCTTGAAACCCCTAAAACACCACAGCACACTTAAAATGTTAAAAACTCTAAATAAAACACCCCAATAATTTGACTAATAATTTTAAATACATTAAGTTACGAAAAATAATAATTTAAAATTAACTTCATTAATTAATAATAATACTTATAAATAATTTTAGTTTTTTATATTTAAAATTAATTAATTAATGTTCTAAAAAAATACTATTTTACAGTATTAGTTTTTAAAATAATATTTTAATATGAATATATATATTTGATTCATTTTTATTAATAGATTATTTAATTAAATATTTTAAGAAATATATATATATATATATATATATATATTTAATATTATAATTATTTTAATAGATACTAAATTATGTTACGAATTGACACTCTATTAATATAACACCCCAAGATTTTAGGGTAAATTTTCTTCATAAGTAATTTTCATTCGTTAAATAGCTTATATGCACAAAACACTGAGTCTTTGTGAAAGAAGACTTTATTATAGTTATAACCAAGTCATTAAACTTAATTTTCCTGCTTTTGTGATTTGAATTTTGAAAAAAGTACCTACACCATTCCGATCAGTATGTTTTTTAGAGTCTAATAGGATCAACTTAATTATTGGTGAATAGTAACATGACTCTTATGAATAGTAATGTACCCCTATAAATAGTAATGTTACCCTTAGGAATATTAATATAACCCTTATTAATATCAAACTCATCCATGGATGTATAAATAAAATTTAGACACCCTATAAATGAGAGTGAATAATTTAAAAATTAAATATTAAGTGTTGGTATTTTTGTGAGTAATAAATTTTTAATTACAATTTTAAATTAATAATTTTATTTAAAATAAAAGTAATTTTTAGAAAATTTATTTCAAAATAAATATTTTGTTTTCCTTTTATTTTAGGAAATTTTAATAATACCTTAGTTAATTTTTTAGGTTGTCATAAAATCATTTTTAATTTTAAAAACTATATTTTTTGTGTAAATGATGACTTTATTTAAAAATAAAATTTCACATATTTAGAATTTTTTTGATTAAATGGAGTATATTTTTTAATTATACACAATTAAATTGGTTAGGGTTAATTTTTGAGATTTTTCTAAAATACATTAATTTTTTGTGAATAGTGTAATACAGTAATTTAGGGTATATGTAAATAAATGAATTTCTACTTAATGATTGAGTCATGGGTGATCTAAATGGACACTAGTTCAAACTCACAGGAACTTATTACTATTTTTGGTCATAATAATCATTACTATTTCTTCTCTTGAAAAAAATAAAAAAAAATAGTGAATAAAATAATGAGAAATAACCTCTCTCCTCCACTATAAAAACCATCCATCACTCCCTCTTATATTCACTTATCTAGGAACTGAATATTCCCTAATTTATTTCCAAATACACTTCCCTATTCCTTCCCCACGTGTAGGATCCCTTGGGTTTTCCAAAAGGCCACAACCCTTTCCCTTAAGGAGGTTCTCATGGAGGTTATTTCATAGGTAAATCTTCTTTCCTTTTTCATTTAATTTTATTTAAATTTATCTTCTTTTATTATTCTCTCCTAACCTACTCCATCCAGTTGATTAGGATAACAATATTATCATATATATACTATAATTATATCATGTTAATATAATAACCGTTATCAATATCCTTACTCCCCCTCTTTTATTTAATAAACGAAATCATCATCTGAGAGGTGCCAATTTACAACCATCATGGATAACAAAGTTTCATTCTTAAAATTGTTCTTTAAATATGTTAATGAAACCATTTTAATGGTTGATATAAATTTTAAAATTTATAATATAACCCTTTTTGTATTCTTTAGGTAACATATTTACATAATACAAACGGATAAAACAAAATGAGTTTGTTATGATCAATAAACACCGTAATAATCTAAACGATTATCACTAAATGTATTATCTAATGATTCATCCTCATACCATATAACCAAATTTATTATATGACCATTTTATATTATTTATTTTAATTAGTATCATTTAAAATCAATTCTGGATAATTATATCAATTCCACGTGAACTTCTATACTCATATACAAGTATACCGATCATGAAAACCAAGGAATCGAATACTCCCGAGCGATTAGATTGTATCTTATGAATCATAAAAAATTCCATAACTGAACTCAATAAAATTATACTAAATATAATAAATGTATATTATATTACTAATTAATTAATTAGTTAATTTAATTTTATTGTCTAGGACATAGGTTCAAGTGCATAAGTCATTGGGACATAAGGTAAGGGTTTCGTCATCTAACATCAATTTTTTTTGAGATATTACTTATTCATTACTTTTTCCCATGTATAGTGTATATATAATACCCATTGATTTATCATTTTATTAATATGTTTATTTTCATGGTATTCAATGTATAATTTGAGGAATATTAATTTTGGGGCATATGATTTGATTGATTACAAAGTGGTATGATATTTCTACCTGAACCTCTATTTTATTTTGGCTTACTCTTATTATCTACATACCTAAAAAAAATATTAATTATACTTAATTAAAACTCATAATTTTTTTCTGAATGTACTCTATACATGTTCCAATTATAACCCCTCTTTATTTTATGGGGAGTTATATATTTTAAAAGGTTCTTTCAAAATTTATTCCCAATAAACAGGCTCGATTCAAGGGAACCCTTGAAATTATAACTTATTTTGAAGTGCACTATATATTCTATCTTAATACAAAATTATTTTTATAAAATAAAAAATTTTATCATGAAAATATATATTCGATTGTTTCTGGTTTTATCAAAACTATCATGCCTTTCTGCATTAAATTATCTTTAATATTTTACTTAAACCGCACTAAAATGTTTTATTTCTAAAGATTCTTTAAATTTTTTTTACCTGAATTCAATTTAGTGGGATAAAATTTGTTAATAAAATATAATTTCAATGTTCTACACTTTTCATTTCTGGGATGTACATTTTCCAAACTGATTTCATGAAAAATACAACTACTTTTTCAAAATAAATCTTCTTTCCAAAATAAACAAGGTTTTTCTCATTGAATTTTATCATTTATGAGATATATGCCTTGTTCACAAATTATTCCTTTAATGCGGTTGATATACTTCCCTTTTTTATATCATATAAAGAGTCTCATTATTCTCATGATATTTTAAGGGATTATGATTTGAATGTTTCAAGGTTTTATGGGCCACTTTGGAATGTTTAAGGATTATTTCCTCAAGAATTTTATAATGGTCTCACTTAAATGATTCTTCATCTATGTCAACATCATTTATTGAATATTTTAAATCATTTAATATTATATCTTATGATATGATATATAATTTTTTTGAATGGTTTTTTATTAGTTTGACTGTGGATGTGTTATCTTGATACCATTCACCATATTGTTCCGAATGGTTTGTGTTTATGTTTAATGATTAGGAAAAGTTATTTATATTTGATATGTTAGTTTCAATATGAATTTATATATTGATTATGTTCACCCCTTTCATATGAGGAAATAACTGGTCATCGTAATTGTTGGGTGTAGCCCACAGTTTCCCCTCAGTGCATCAGTAGGTCTCATGAGACAAACTAGTTTAGGATTTTACCCATTTATGTATGGTCTGAGAAAGAGGCCTTGAAATTATTGTTATGGTGTCCCACATTATATATTACATTATTAAGAAACTAGAAATTGATAGTCCATGTGGTTATTGAACTAGTATAATACTCATGGTTATGTTCTATTATGCAATTATTTATGAAGTTTTTATTCCAGCCATGTTATAATAATGAAGTTCATTATTAAAGGAATTCCTTTTTTATTATTCAACAATCCTAATGTTTACATTTAAAATATCTTTCACTTTATTTCTTACCCTTAATGAGCATCTGAGCTCACCCCATTCTTATATTTATTTTCCCCAGGTTATAAAGAAGAAAAAATTGTATAAGCCTTCAAGGATACCATTTATTTCATTTTATGTTGTATCATTTTTTATTTTTTTCCCAATGTATTATGGGTATCGTGTATCTAATCTAGTTTTCCTAGACTACAAAACTGATTAGTTCTTCGGGATTTGATTCGTGTAATCATGCTAATGTAATAAAATAACGAATTGACTTTGGGATTCTAGAGTTGTGGTGTAATAGTTGGTATCAAAGTAAGTTTAGAAGAATCTTTGGAACCTTGATTTAGAAAATGTAGATTAGTGAACAGAACCCTAAGATATACTTTGAGGATAATCATATAAGAACATCCTAGAATTTTTTTATGGAAGATATTATGTGGATATTCTCAGAAAATACATCTCTATATAGATACTACAAGTTGATGTGGTTATGGAATATATGGACTCAGGAGTAAAACCTCTGACAATGTGTTCTAGGCTTATCACAAGGTAACCTAGTACATGAAAATGGGCCTTATTATGCAGCTGGTTTGACACTCCCTGGGGATATTGTTAGGAAAATTCACATTAAATATACCAACCAATATGAATGATTTATTCCCCAAAGTAACTAAATTTTATTGTTCTAGTATTTATGATGAAAAAATTTAAGATATGTTTCATACCATGTTTATAGTAATAAAAAGTTCATAATTTTGTTGTGTAATATATTATATAGATTTGATTAGAAAGGGTTCCTAGAAAAAGGAATGATAACATCACCAATGCATATGATGCATAGAGTTAGAAGGATCATATCTCTCATAGTCTTAGGCCATGATTGTGAAGGGAGATAGTCTCCAAAGTATCTTCATCATATGTGGAAATAGTATCATATGTTAACAAGACATGTAAGGAATTATTTGATTCTTATTACTTTGAAGGGATGAATTAGAAGAAGAGGATGGAATATAAAAATAAGGATAAAGGTAAAAAGGGAAATTAGGGTATCCCCACATGTGATAACCATGTAATGAATCACCCAAGTAAATGTTTCAAAGGAATGATAGTTTTTTATAAGTGTGGAGAAAAATGACACCAAGTTGGTGATTTTAAGGGTAAGAAAAAGGTGTTCAATGTACAATGGTTCAACTACAAAGATATGGGACACTATGAAAATCAATGTCCTAAGAATCAATGCAATATATCCCAAATGATGATATTGGATGATGATAAAGTTTTTATACTACCAAAGATGAAGTGGAATGATGAATACTACTAGTCAAGAATCATATCATTTAAATATTTAATCAACAATGTAATAGTTATAATAATTATAGAATAAATGAGGATTCTTCTACATTTGGTTTTCATTAAGTATTTGAGACAATAAGTTGTAGGGTACCAAGAAAATATATTCATTGGAAAGTTGAAATTGTTCGAAAACAGGTGATTGAGGGAAAGAAAACCCTAAAAATAATCCAGATGCTAAGATAATGATGAATAAATGATTGATTTGGAAAAGTGATGGCTATATTAGAACTGATTAATGACTTTTCGACAAGTTTTCTATGTTATCATTGATAGATTTTAAAACACTTTTTGATTTAAGTAATATATCCCATAACATGTATCTTACATATGGAATATGGAAGAATTCATGTTTCCATTATGTTTTTATGGTAATTTGTGTTATTATCATATTTCAAGCGGATACATGATGATGTTATTCACATGTTTGTAATGTGAAAATTTAGAGCCGCTTCATATTGATTAAGGGATAATGATAAGTTCATCTTAGAAATTGAGAGACATTCTTTCTAAAGTGTTGAATAATTGTATTTTGAAAATTTTAACCACAATGAATGTTTTAAGTTGATCATTTTATGAGGTTTTATAGGTTAATGTATTAATTCACCACATGACATAGACCATGCTAATATATTAAATATATATAGTTCAAGGCGCAATCAAAGGATAATATTGTGTTTAATAAAAAGAAACGTATATTTATACTCTTATAGAGTGTAATAATTCCTCAACTTAAGGATCATAATCTTTGATAGTATCAATGATTTTTTGTTACAATAGTTTATAGTTTTGTAGTAATAAACATTCATTTGAACATGTTCTCTATCACTTTCTATTAGAAATTCATTTTTTGATTTTCCTTCCAGGTACAAGTTTTTACATCCAAATAATGTCGTCCCATTCAAAAGAATAATTTTTGGGGTGACCACCCCATTTCCCTTAACTTATTTTTAAGAGGATATTTTTATTAATGCTATTTTCTACTATGGGTTTCTGGCAAGGTAATTTTAATGTATCAACCTTTAACTTTCGAAGTGCAATTTTGAATTTTGATGACGTAATTCTATTGAGGGGGAAATAACGTTGCACCCCAATAATTTTATTTTTAATTTTATATACATTATGTTATGAAAAATAATTATTTAAAATTATGTTTTATAATTAATAATAATTCTTATAATTAATAAAAAATTTAATCTTTTAAATTAATTAATTAATATTTTAAAAAATAAAACTCTTTTACAATATTATTTTTTAAAAGAATATTTTTATATGAATATATGTATTTTAATCATTTTTATCAATAAATTATTTAATTATATATTTTAAGAATAATATATATATTAAATATTATATTTATTTTTATAAATACTAAATTATGTTATGAATTTACTCACTAGTAATATGACAACCCAGGATTTTATAGTAAATTTCTTCATAAATAATTTAAATTCATTAAATAACTTATATGAATACAACACTGAGTCACTGCAAAACAAATTATTTTATAGTTATAACATAGACATTAAACATAATTTTTCCATTTTTGTGATTGAATTTTCAAAAAAATACATACACCATTATGATCAGTAAGTTTTTTTGAGTCTAATAGGATCAACTTAATTTTGGGTGAATAGTAACTTGATCCTTATGAATAGTATGGTACCCTTATAAATTTTAATGTTACCCGTATGAATAGTAATACGACCCTTCTGAATAGTAACCTCACACATGAAAGTATAAATAAAATTTGGACACCTTATAAATGGGAGTAAATGTTTTAAAAATTAATAATTAATTATTGGTATTTTTGTGAGTAAAAATTATTTAACTACAACTTTAAATTAAGAAATTTATTTAAAATAAAATTCATTTTAATAAAATGTATTAATAAATAAATATTTTTTTGTCCTATTATTTTAGGATAATTTAATAAGGCCTTAGTAAAAAAAATGAATAATACCTTAGTTAAATTTTCAGGGTGTTTTAAAATTAGTTTTAGTTTGAAAAAATGTATTTTTTGAGTAAATGTTGATTTTATTTAAAAATAAAATTACACATTTTTAGAAAATTATTTTGATAAATTGGAGTCAATTTTTGAAATCTAAATTTCAAAAAATGTTTGGGCTGAATTTTTATGTTTTTTCTAAAATAATTGAATTTTTAGTGGTTAGTGAAATATGGTGATTTATATAGTATATGTAAATAAATGAATTTTTTCATCATGATTGAGTCATGGATGATGTATATGGAAAATGTTGAAAATAAAAAAGGAATTATTACTATTTCTTTTCACTATAATCAATAATATTTCTTGTCTTGAGAAAAAATGCAATAATAATGAGAAATAACCGCTATCCTATAATAAAAAAACCACACCTCACTCCCTCTTGTATTCACTCCTCTATGCCCTGATGATTATAAAAATTCATCCCAAGTACTCTTCCCTAGTCCATCCCCACATACAGGAGCCCTTGGTCTTTCCAAAATACTAAAACCCTTTCCCTTAAGGAGGTTATCAAGGAGGTTATTTCAAGAGGTAAATCCTCTCCCTTTTTCATTTAATTTCATTTCAATTTATCTTCTTTTCTTATTATCTCCAAACATCCTAAATGAAATTTATCATGATAAATACAGTATAATATATAGACTAGAATTATATCATCTTAATGGGATAACCATTATCAATCTCCTTACTCTCCCTCTTTTATTTTATAAACGAAATCATAATTCGGGAGGTGCCAATTTAAAACCTTTGAGGACGATGAATTTTCGTTCATAAAATTATTCTCCAATGCCATTCATGAAAACATTTAATGGGTTTAGACAGATTTTAAAATGTATAATATAACAAATTTTCTGTTCTGTATGTAACATATTTACATAATACTAAATGATAAACCAAAATGAGTTCATTATGATCAATAAACACGGCAATAATCTAAATGATTATCACTAAATGTATTGTCTAATGACTAATCCACATACCATATAACCAAATGAATTGTATCACCATTTAATATTATATAGTTTAATTATTATAATATAAGTTCAATTTTGGATAATTATACTAATTCCACATGAACTTCCATACTCATATACATGGATACAAATCATGAAAACCAATGAATCAAACACCCCCGAGTGATTGAATTGTATCTTATAACTCTTCCAAAATTAAATAAATAAACTTAAATAAAATTCAACTAAGTCAAATACATGTAGATAATTTTTTTAATTAATTTATTGATTAATTTAATTATATTACTCAGTATGTTAAGGTCAAGTGAAGAACTCATTCAGACATAAGCTAAGGGTTGCCTTATCTTAGTTTCATTTTTGGGAGATATTCCTTATTCACTACTATTTCTCATGTATGGTGTGTGTATACTAACCATTAATGTATCATATCATTAATATATTTATTTTCATGATATTAAAGGTATGATTTGTTGAATATTAATTTTGGGGCATATTTTTTGATTGATTACAAAGTGGTAAGGGATTTCAACCCGAACCTACATTTTCTTTTGGGTTACTCTTATTCTCTACATAACTCAAAAAATATTAATTATAATTTTTTTCTCCTCATAAATTTTGTGTGAATGTCCTATATATTTTTACCAATCAGAAACCTTCTTTATTTTATGGAGAGTTACATTTTTTAAAATAAGATTTCAAAATTTCTTCACGATAAAGAGGCCCGGTTAAGGGGAACTTCCCAAATTCTCACCTATTTTAAAGTGCACTATATAATCTATTTTAGACCATAATTATTTTTCTAAAATCAAAAATTTTATCAAGAAAAAATATCTTTGTTCATTTATGGTTTTATGAAAACTAACACGCCTTTCCACTTTAAAATATCTTTAATATTTTCCTTAAAACGCACAAAAATGTTTCATTTCTAGAGATTCTTTGAAAATATTTTTACATGATTTCACATCAGTTGGAAAAAATGTATGATTCAAATTAATTTATATGTCCATACCTTTTAATTTAAGTATTTTAATGTTACCAACTGATTTCATGACAAATAAAAATAATTTTCTAAAAGAACTCTTCTTTCCAAACTAAAAAAAGATTTTCTTATCTCACTTTAAATATTTTGAGATATATGAATTGTTCACTAGTTATTCCTTTCATGTGGTTTATGTACCACCAATTGGAATATCATATCAAGGGTCTCATTATTCTCATGATATTATAGGGTATTATTATTTGATTTTTTGAAGGAGGTATGGGACACTTTGGAATGTTTAAGGACAATTTTCTCAATAATTTTCCAATGGCCCCACTTAATAGTATCTTCCTCTATGTAAACATCCTTTGATGAATCTTGTACTTAGTTTTAGTATATACTTTATGATACATGTATAATATTTTTTTGAAGGGTTTCTCATTAGTTTGAGATTGTATGTGTTATCTTGATACCATTCACTATCTTACTCTCAATGGTTAGTGTTTATGTTTAATGATTGGGGAATTTATTTATGTTTCATATGTTAGTTTCAATATTAATGTATATGTTGATTATGTTCACCCATTTAATATGAGAAATGTTTTGGACTTAGTAAGTGTCATGTGGGGTCTTCTATAGCCCCTCGGTTTATCATTAGGTCTCATGAGACAAACTAGTATGGGTTTTACCCATTTATGTTTGGTCTGGGGACGATGCATTAACAATATGGTTATGTTGTCCAACATTATGAATTATCTCATTATGAAATTAGTAATTGATAGTCCATGTGGTTATTTGACTAGTAGAATACTCATGATTATGTTCTATTAGGGAATTATTTATTCAATTTTTCTTCCTCACTTATCATACTCATGTAGTTTATTTTTAAACGCATGTTTTTTAGTTATTCAACATGCATAATGCTTATGTTTAAAATATCTTCCATTGTGTTTCTTAACCTTTCTAAGCATCTAAACTCACTTCTTTATTATGTTACTTCTCCTCGGGTTATGAAGAAGAAAACACTATATAATATTTCAAGGATAAAATTTATTTCATTTTTTATTTTATCATGTATTATTTTGTATTCCCAATGTATTATTGGTACTGTGTATATAATCTGGTATTCCAAGACTACTAAACGGATCGGTCCTTTGGGATTTGATTCCTTGTAATCATACAAATGTAATAAAATAATGCACTTTCTCCAGGCTTATGGGGTTGGGGCGTTATTCTATAACCCCAAAAAAACTAAACATGGGAAAAACCCCCTAAAATCCATAGAGATAATAAACAACCCCAAACCCCTAAAAATTTCTAAAAATCATAAAAAATTAAAAATACCTAAACCCCATAAAACCCCTAAAATACCCCAAAACCCCATAAAACACCAAAAAAATCAAAACTAAAAAAACACGTAAAACATCACTAAAAGACCCTTGAAACCCTAAAACCCTAAAAGGCCATAAAAATCTAAAAACCCACAAAAGACCATAAAACCCTAAACATTAAAAAAGACAAAAAACCCCCTAAAAACTCTAAATTACCATAAAATACACTAAAACCCTAAAAGACTTTAAAAACCCTTAAAATCCTATTGGGAACTTAAAAACCCTAAAATATTTTAAATTCCCCTAAAATTTCCTAAAATACAAAAAAGGTCCCTAAAAACCCACAAGGATCCTAAAATTCCAAAAAACATAAAGAATCCTAGAAACTCTAAAAACCATAAAGGACCCTAAATACGCTATAAAAACCATAATGGTCTACAAGACCCCTAAAACCCCCAAAGGACCCTAAAAATCCTAAAAAAATTCTAAAGGACCCTAAAAATAATAAAACCCCCTAAAATATCTAAAGGACCCTAAAATCATAAAAACACATAAAATACCAAAATATCCCTAAAAACCCTATCAGTCCTCAAAAATCTGTAAAAACCCTAAAAAACAGAAAACACCAAAAAAACATGTAAAACACACTAATAGACCCTAACAAAATTATACAATACTCTAAAACCCTAAAACCCTAAAGCACCATAAAACCCTAATATACCTAAAAACCCTAACAAAAACATAAAAAATATAATCCATTAAACAAAGAAAACCATAAAATCCTGAAAAACCCAACAATCCCTAAAAACAACTAAACCCCTAAAATTCAAAAATCCCTGAAGCCCCGAAAAAATAAAACCCTTCCTAAAACACTAAAAAAAACTTGAAAACTAACAAAATTAATAAAACACGTAAAAACCCCCAAAACCAAATAAAAACCGTACTACCCAAAACAAACTAAAAACCCTTAAAAACCTAAAGAAACCTAAAAACTCTAAAATACAAAAAAAATTCCTAAAAATCCAAAAAACATCTAAGAAACCTAAAAACATTTAAATTCCCTACAACTCCTTAAAACAAATAAAACCTCAAAGACAATAAAAGTCCCTAAAAATCCTAAAACCCTAAGAGACCTTAAAAACCCTAAACCCCTAAATGACCCTAAAAATTATATAAAAACCATAAAATTTTAAAACCCATAAAAACACAAAAAAATCATAAAACCTTAAACCATAAAACCTGTAGCCTAAACCATGTACACTGCACCGAAAAAGAACCATACACCCTATACCCTAAACCCTATACCCTAAACAATATACCCTATACCCTAAACCCTATAACCTAAACCATATACCCTACACCTTTAACCTTAAACCATAAAACCTAATCCCTATACTATAAACCATAAACCATAAACCCTAAAACCAATACCCTACACCCTAAACCCCATACCAAGCACCCTAAACTCTAAACCCTACACAATAAACCCTATACCAGATACCATAAAACCTAAAAAAGAGAGCCTAAACCCTAAACCCAACACCTAAAACCTTAAATCCGACAACTTAAATGCTAAAAACCCAAAAAACATTAATGAATCCCAAAAAAAAATAAAAAAAATAAAGGATCATAAAAATCATAAAACCCTAATGGACCTAACAAATCATAAAAAAACTCTAAAATTCACTAAAATCCCCCTAAACCCCTAAAAACCCCAAAATCCTAAAACAACCAAAAACCCATAAAAATCCTAAACCCTCTAGAACCCTAAAGGGAACTTTATCCCATAAAACCCTAAAAGACACTAAAACCCTAAAAACCCTAAAAACATAAAAACCCTAAAAAACATAGAATACATTAAAAACGTTAAACTACATTAAAAAATGTAAATCCTTAAAACCCCCAAAACGCCAAAAAGACCTAAAACACCCAAAAACTCTAAAACCACTATTAAACATAAAAAACCATAAAACCCAAAAAACACTAAAAATCCTAAAAACCCAAAAAACCAAAAAACCCTAAAATCCCATAAAATCATTAAAACCCTATGAAACGCATAAAACCCTACAAAAAATATGAAAAACACTAAAAATAAAAAAAACTTCAAAAATCTTAAAACCCTAAAAAATCCAAAATCCCCTAAAACCGAAAAAACCAAAAAAACTAAAAACCCCCCAAACCCTTTTTGAATCACTAAAAACCCCGTTAAAACCATAAAACCCTTAAAAACCTTAAAAACCCAAAAATCCTTAAAACCCTTTAAGACTACTAAAAATCATAAAACCCTAAAATACTAAAAAAACATTAAACCCCTAAAAACTATATAAATATTAAAAATCCATAAACCCCCCTAAAACCCACAAAAACCATAAAATCCCTAAAAACCTGAATGGTCCAAAAAAACACTAAAACCCTAAAATCAAAAAATTACCAAAAAACCTCCCAAACCCCTAAAATACTCTACAAACACTAAAAATCCACCAAATATCATTAATATACCAAAATAACCCTAAAAGACACTAAAACCCCATTAAAACCAAAAAACCACCAAAACCTGTAAAACCCCTTAAAAACATTGAAGCCCAAAAAAACAATAAAAACCCTAAAAACCCAAAAATCCCTAAAACCTATTAAACGACCCAAAAATACCCTAAAACTCCAAAGAACAAAAAAATCCTGAATACTCTAAAATAATATAAAAACCCTAAAGACGCTTAAACCATTAAAAGCTATAAAATACTCTAAAACACAAAAAATACCCCAAAATAACATTAAAATCATAAAAAATGAAAGGACAGTAAAACCCTAAAAGGCTATAAAATACATAAAAACCCAAAAAGAACTCTAAAAACCCTAAAAACCCTAATGGACTCTAAAGCCATAAAAATATATAAAAACATAAAAACCATAAAAACCCAATGGGCCCAAAAACCCTAAAACTTTTGAAGACCTATAAAAACTCTAAACGACCATAAAAACCAAAAAACCCCAATGGTTCCTAAAAACTTTTAAAAAAAAGAGTACTTTAAAAACCCTTAAAATATTAAGGACCCAAAAACATCTTAAAACCCCTAGATGAACCTAAAACCCTAAAACCCCCTAAAAGACCCCGAAACCCTATAAAACCCTAAAACCCCATAAGTTTCCAAAAAAACCAAGAAAATTTTAAAAAACTCTAAGCACACTAAAAATAATAAAATTTCCTAGAACACCTTAATAACCCTAAAAACATTACAAACCCTAAAACACAAAAAAAATATAAAAATAAATTAAAAGAACATAAAACCCATAAAAACGAAAAAAAAACCTAAAAGACCTAAAACGACAAAATAACAATAAAAACCTTAAAACACTTAAATAAACATAAACAAACAAAAAACAATAAAAACCCTAAAATAGTGATAACTCTAAAACCA
Source organism: Viscum album (assembly GCA_963277665.1). NCBI lineage: Eukaryota > Viridiplantae > Streptophyta > Magnoliopsida > Santalales > Viscaceae > Viscum > Viscum album. The sequence continues at coordinate 62,360,880 of OY728138.1, forward strand.
TAAAAATTTTTAATACCATATAATCCATTAAAACCCTAAAAAACAAAAAATCTCTAAAAACCCTATAAATCCCTAAAACTCTAAAACACCTTAAAATAAAAAAAAAAGAGAAAACCCCATAAAGGAAGTTAAAATTCCCAAAAAATACTAAGATATCCTCAAAACCCTATAATACCATAAAAGACTGCAAAACCCATAAAACACCCTAAAATCCATAAAAAATTAAAAGACCACTAAAACCCAATAAAAACACTAAAAGATCTTCAACCCCCAAAAAACCCTAAATGTATCTAAAAACCATAAAAACCCCAATGAAACATAAATACCCAAATGAAAACTATAAAAAATATTAAAACCCAAAAACACACTAAGACAATAACAAAACCCACAAACCCTAAATACCCTAAAATCGTAAAAACCCTAAAAAACTCTTAAAAACCTAAAGATCTCAAAAACACTAAACCCTTAGGAACCCCTAAAACCCCTAAAGACTCTAAAAACCTACAACTAATAAAAACCCTAAAACCCCAGAAACATCTAAAAAACCTAAAAACCTAAAAACCTAAAAACACTAAGAAACCCTCAAAATACAAAATACCCCTTATAACCCCTAAAACCATAAAAGATATTAAATAAACCCAAAATACCCTAAAAACTCATAAAACACCAAACCACAAAATATTCCTAAAACCCTCCAAATCCTTAAAAAACTTAAAACCCAAAAAATTACGAAAACCATAAAACCCTATAAAACCATAGAAAACCCTAAACACGACTAAAAGACCCTCAAAACCCATAAAACCATAAGAAAACCTAAAATATCCTAAAATCCCATAAAATTCTAAAACTCTAAAAAGCACTAAAAAACCAAAAATACCATAAAATTTCGACAAACCCCTAAAGACCATTAAACACCTTAAATAGTATAAAATTCTCAAAAAACCTCAAAAAACACTAAAATACCTACAAACATTAAAAGCGATAAATACCTAAAAAACTATAGAAAACCTTAAGATACATAAAAAACATAAAAATACTAAAACAACATAAAAATATGAAAACATATAAACGCCTGAAAAATCCATAAAACCAAAAAATCCCTAAAATCACTAAAAACTCTAAAAACATTAAAAACCCATAAAATTTCTTAATAATCTAAAACCCTAAACCCATAAAAATCCTAAACCCCCAATAAAACCAAAAAAATTGTACACTCCCTAAAAATGTCTAAAAACCCTAAAAAAATTACCTAAAATAAAAAAAACTATATAAACCATAATCAAATCTTAAATACACCTAAAACCCAAAGAAACCATAAGAAACCCCTAAAAGACCCTAAAATCCCTTAAAACACTAAAAACCTTTATACCCCTAAAAACCCAAAAAACTATAAGAACATTGAAAAACCCTAAAACACCTAAAAACTCTAAAACCCTTAAATTAACCCTAAAATCCCATAAAACACTAAAAAACCAAAGAACCCTAAAAACTCTAAAAAAACCTTAAAAACAATTGAAACCCAAAAATCCCAAAAATATCTTAATACTCTAAAAAACACTAAAAATATAAAAACCCTATAACCACAAATACAGAAGAAATCCCAAATATTCAAAAAGTCATTCTAAAAACACTAAAATCCCTAAAATTACTAAAAACCCCTAAAATACCACTAAAAGACCCTAAATTCTATAAAAACTATAATACACAAAATACCCTTAAAAATCCTATAACCCAAAAACACTAAAATGAGTTTGGAAACCTTAAAAATAGAAATCCCCTAAAGACACCCTAAAACCCAAAAACCCCCTAAACCACCAAATAATTTAAAACCCCTTAAAACCTACTAAAACCCTTTTAAAACCACAAGAATCTAATAGGCCTAGAAAAAGTCAATAAAAAACCTGAAAACCATGAATACCCTAAAGAAACCCTGAACAACACTAAAAAACCCCTAAAAATACCAAAAACCCATAAATCCCCTAAAACTAGAAAAAACACTAAAACCCCTTAAATTCCACTAAAACCCCTAGAAATAATAAAAACTGTGAAAACCCCTTATCCCCCCAAAACCCAAAAAGAGACTTAAACACCCTAAAACCATTAGGAACCCTAAAACCATAAAAGAACTAAAATACCATAAAACCCCTTGATAACCTAAAAACCAAAAAAACCAAAAATCCCTAATATCCCTAAAATCCCACAAAAAACCCTAAAAACCATAAAACCCTAAAACACCATAAAAACCCTAAAACCAATAAAACCACTATAAACACTATAACCACTAAAACTCATAAAAGAGAAACAAATACTAAAAAACCGTAAACCCATAAACACTCATAAAAAACATAAAAACCCATAAATACCCAAAAAACCCATAAAAGCTTTTAAAAAACCTAAAAACCATAAACGCCCCTAAAATACTTAAAACACTTAAAACCCCTAAAATCATTAAAAAACCCAAAAACCCAAAAACCACTAAAACCCTAAAACCCATAAAACCCCATAAAACCCCAAAACATTAAAAAAATTATAAAACCAATAAAATACATAAAAATGTAAAAACCTTAAAAACCCCTAGAAAATCCATGAAAACCCCTAATAACCCTAAACCCACCTATAACACTAAAAATACCTTAAACCCCAAAAATCTCTAAAAATATCTAAAAATATCAAAAAACAAAAAAAACATTGAAAACCGCTTGAAAACCCTAAAATACTTAAAAACCCAAAAAACACTATTGACCTTAAAACCCTAAAACCCCCAAACCCCTAAAAGAACCCAAAAAACCACAAATGACCTAAAAAACCTTGATAATCCTAGAACAACTTTAAACCCTTAAAAACCTAAAACCCTAAAAATCCCAAAAATTCCTAATGACCCGTAAAATCCAAGAACACAAAAAATAGTAAAACATGAAAAAACCTTAAGAACCCTAAGACCCCTAAAATACATAAAAACTCATTAAACTAGAAAAACTAAAAATACATTTAAAACCCCTAAAATTTCTAAAACACCTAAGGAAATGGTAAAACCCTAAACAATTATGAAAACTAAAAACATCTCAAACCCCTAAAACCCAAAAAAAATCCTAAAAACACTAAAACCCCATATAGGAATCTAAAAATATTAAAAACCCCTAAAACCCTAAAACCCACTAAACACTAGAAAACCTTCAAAAACATAAAAACTAAAAACTAAACGACCCTAAACACCTTAAAAACCCAAAATGGAAGTCAACACAATACCCACCCCCCTAATATACCCTAAAACCCCAAATAAACTCTAAAAGACCATAAAAATCATAAGAACCGTAAAATACACAAAAAACCAATAAAACCCCTAAAATACCATTAAATACCTTAAAATACCGTAAAGACTCCCTAAAAGTCATAAAAATACTCTAGGGACCCTCAGAACCTAAAAACCCAAAAAGACCATAAGAACCCAAAAAAACCATCAAGGAGCCTAAAATAGATAAAACAATAAAGGACCCTAAAAACCCTAAAAACATAAAGGACCCTAAAAAACATCTTTAAAGGACCCTAAAACCCACAAAATGTCCCTGAAAAAACAAAAACTCTCAAACCCCTAAAAGTACATAAAAACCCGAAAAATCATTAAAACTATAAAGCCCCTTAAATACCCGAAAAGTCCATAGAAAAAACTATAAACCCTAGACAACCATATAAATCCAAAAACAGCCCTTAAAATCCAAATAATTATTAAAAACCATAAATACCCTAAAATCCCTATATGGCACTAAATGTTTTTTAGAGACCCTAAAACTAGTCAAACCCCCCCAACCCTAAAGGACATTAAAAATCCTTAAAACCCTAAAAAACCCTAAAAACCACTAAAAACCAATTATACCCATATTAAACCTACAAACTATAAAAATCACTAAAAACCCAATATCAACCCTAAAAACCTAAAAACCGTAAAATCCCTAAAAAGGTGACACCCCAAAATCTATTAAATCTTAAAGGACCCCTAAAACCATTAAGGACCTCCAAACCCTTAAAAACTATAAAGGACATTTAAAAAACCAAAAGACCAAAAAACAACAATCATCTCCCCTAAGAATCCTAGAAAGTCCTAAATAACTCTTAAAACCATAAATGGGCTTAAAACCCAAAACACTAAATTTCTATAAAACCCCATAAAACTGTGAAAACACAAAACCCCTAAATGGTACATAAAACCCTAAAAAACAGTAATAGAATATAAAAAATGTAAATTAATGTGAAAAACCATTAAAATCCTAAAAGATCGTAAAAACACCTAAAAACCCAAAAAACCTTAAACCCCCTAAAACACATAAAACCCCAAAGGCCCTAAAAACCTAAATAAACCATAAAAAACCTAAAATATATAAAAAATAATTTAAAAACATGATAGAAAATACAAATCCATAAAATATAAAAAAAAACCCCTAAAACCACTAAATACCTTAAATATATATATATATATAACCCTAAAACTTAGAAAAACCCTTATAAACCATAAAACCGCCAAAAAAACACAAAAATACTAATAACAACTTAAAACCTTAAAATGTATCCAAACCCTTAAATCATCTAAAAATACTGAAATCCCATAAAAACACTAAAAAAACCATAAAAACCATAAGATCCATAAAAACCATTACTCTAGAAAAAAACCATAAAAACCTAAAAACGCTAAACCAAAAACATAACTAAAAACCCTCAAAAAATTAAAAAATATATAGACCATAAAACCCCTGAAAACATTAAAAAACCTAAAACCCCACAAAATCCCTAAAACCAATAAATTCCCTAAACAAACTCTAAACCCCCTTGAATTCTATCAAACCACCTAAAACCCTTAAATCCATAAAAACTATAAAACCCATCAAATTAAAAGTCCCCTAAAAACCCTAAAAAACCTAAATCCCTGAAACCCCTAAATCCCTAAATACCCATAAACCCCCTAAAATCCATAAAACCCCTAAAAAACATATAACATAAAACCATAAAATCATATACAATCCTAAAATGTAACGAACCATAATTTTATCAATGGAAGTTACACTATTATTATATAATAGAGTATAAATCATATAAAATCACATAGATAACAAAATAAAACTTAATAAATTATGAATGAATGAAATAGGAGTTATTTGTAGATGTTAAACACCAATAGCGATGAAATAGTAACTTGACTCTTGGAATAGTAACATGAGCATTAAGAATAGTAATCTGACCAATAGAATATAAATGTCATCTATGAAAGTATAAATAAAAATTTGAAATCTTATAAAAGAAAACATTATATAATTATATCATAGTATAAGTAAATAAATATTTTCAAAAAAAATAATTAAGTCCTGGTATTTTTAAAAAAATAAATATTTATTTACAATTATATCATTAATATAATGATAGAAAATTAATTTTTTTCATCGAAAATATTCATAAATATTATTTTGTTTTCTTATGACTATAAGAAAATTTTTGAGACCTTAATTAGTTTGTCAATGTGTTATAAAATCATCTATAAGTTTGAAAATAATATTTTCTATGTAAATAAAGATTTTATATAAAAAAAATCTCATATTTTGAAAATTATTTTCATTTACATGTAAGAAAAGGGTTAGTGTAAATTTTTTCTATTTTACGGAAATACTTGAAATTGTGGTGAATAGAAAAATACGATAATTTACGATAGAAGCTAACTACATGAATTATTGATTCATATATTAATTATGGAATATATAAGACCAAAATATCAAAATATACTTCATTATTTTAATATATTTAGTGATAATAATCAAAATATTTATAATATTGAACCAAAATAATAAACTAACGAATAAAATAATGAGAAAACATACCTCTCCACCCCTATAAATACCACCAATCACCACCTCTTCTTCTCATACATTTCAAGAATTTAGACTTGTCTAAATTCGGACCAAACCATTTCCCAAGTCCCTACCCCATGTCTTGGGGCTCTTTTCTCATAAAATTAAAAAACTCTTTTCCTAATGGAAGTTCTCAAGGAGGATAAATTCAAGAGGTAAAATCCTCTTTCTTTTCCTTTCAATTTTCATTCAATCTAATTTATTTTCTTATCATGTCCTAAAATAGACATATTCAAGTGGAATAATAACTCCAATATCATTTATATAATGTAATTTTATTATTATAATGTAATAATTCTTATAATATCTTCCCTTTACTTTTATTCTAAAAATGAAAATATCATCTATGGAGTGTCGATTTACCACCACCTTGGACGTTAAATTTTTATTTTTCACTATCACATTCTAGGATGGTTATAAAACCATAATTTTGGTAAAATAATATTTTATTATACTTATTATAACATATATAATTTTCTGGAAGAAATATATAAACATGATATTAATTAAAATGATATGAGTTCGTGATGGTCATAAAATACACCAAATAAATTAATTCATTTTTAGTAACTATTTATCTGATGATTCAACATCAGACCATATAACCAAATGATATATAAGAGAATTTAATATTATTAAAGTTATTTAATAACATATAATTTCATTTGTGGATAACTTTTCCAATTTTACATGAATTTTCATACACATATACAAGCAAACCAATCATGAAAACCTAGAAAACAAACACTCCCAAACGATGAAATTAAAATGTATAACTTATCAAAAATCACATAAATGAACTTAATAAAACCATAATTATGAATTGTATGTGTAAAAGGTTATGGAGTTTTTAATTAATGAATTTATTTTGATTATATATAATATTAATGTGAATAAATCACTCAGAAAAAAGGTAAGGGGAATCTTGAACCCAACTATCTTCCTTTGGGTTTTTTGTCTTTCAATCCATTTTTAGTATGGGTGTTTCAGTAATGTCACATAAATATCATTTTTATACTTACCTTTTATTTTATGGATATATAAGATTCCAATATGATATTATGATAAATGAAATGATTTTTACAAAAGAACTATTCTTTCTAAAAAAATGAATTATATTTCTTGTGTGATTGTTTCATACTCACTCAATATTGATGATTAATATACAAATTATTTTAATATCGATTTCTTTTTAGAACCCAAATGTTTATTCATGAATGTATTCTTTATGAAATGAAACCCAATCCTTTCCATGGGTTATTTTATGTCCAATATTAATATACGTTCAATGTGGTATGGATGATAATGGGAATGCTATGATGTGATGGGTGTGACTGGAATTATATAGATCATGTAAATGTTATGATATGTTGGGTTTGAAAAAAAATATTTATCACCGAATTCAATGGGTAATGTGATGAATCCCATGACATATAGTGATTTATGCATGAACATGATGATAGATTTGTAATCAAATATGTTCTGTAGTTGACCACTAAGGCTTGATGTTTCATTTTTCTACATTTACACATTCCATGAATTTATCTAATTCTACATTTCATGATTTTGAATTTGATCTTTTTCTTATGTTATGACGATGATGATTACTCACACACATGTGTCATTTCTATTATTCATCCTCTTAATGGGATTTTATCTCACCCATTCTTTTGATGAATATCCTCATGTGATTACTTGTACTAATGAGAACACAAGAGATACTAAGAATATAGAGAATATGAAATTAAACAATTTTTTATGTTTTATTTTTTAGATTTTATGAATGTTCAAAATTTTAACAATACACAAAACCTATGGAATATGGATTTATCACACATTATTTTTTTTATCTTTAAAATTATGTAATAATAATATAAGAATATTAGAGTCTATATTGTTGTTATGAGTGAACAATTTATTTAATTTTCAACTTTGGATTAGAGGGCCTTAGTGAAAAAAATTAGTACAAGACTAAATATAAGTAATCACCCAAGTAGCATTGTTTTAGAAAAAATTCCAAACATGGGGATCCTAGAGGATATTCCTATAGAGTTAATTTCAGAAAGGAATGAATTATTTATATATGAATTGTTGACTTATATTTTTTCATAACCTTTTCTATTTTAGAAATTGGTGGGAAATAGGAGGATTTAGGCCAACAATCCATGTGAGGGATAATTAAATAATTGCCCGAATCTCATCCCCATTGTCTTAAAAGGTGGTGTTAAAAATTTAATCATAATTCTTACCTAGATGTTTCAATATATGAATAATAAAGTGAATAATTTGTAATTTCATTCTTCATCTAGGAGGGAGAAACTATCAATTGACTCTTTTATGTGGATACTACCCCCGACATTTAGTTGATCTTCCAATCCACTTGTAGTAAAAAAATGGGTCAACTTAATGGAGAATATATTTTTTATTATCCACTATTATAAGAAGGATAATGTGAATTTGGTTTTTTATCATCTAGATGGATAGGTCGATCAATGGTGGGCATTGATAAAAAAATATCAAACCAAAGGATGAAATTTAAGAGATGGAGTGGAAAGACATTAAGATTATGTTTCCTAACAAGTGTTTCCCTCCAAACCTTCATACAAATATAAAGAGAGAATTTATAGACATGAAGAAAATGGTTGTTGAATATTTTATTAACTATGAATAAATTTTCACAAGGTTTTCAAGGTATGATTATGGATTTTTTATCAACAATAATAGAAAAATTGATAGATTATTTAGTTTTTTTAAAACCAAACTATATAAAGGCTCTAGTAATTTGAGACTTAGGGAGTTATGAAGATGTTTTTCAAAGTGATCTTAAATTAGAGATGGATTTTGGAGAATTGTCCCATGTATTTGAAGACAATAAATGAAATATATAGTTTCAAGATGGGGGATATAATCATAATTGTGGAAAGAAAAATCAACCAATCACATGTCAAAAATGTGGAATGAACATCATGAGGAGTGCCTCAAAAGGATAGGTAAATTCTATAATTGTGGTACAGAAGGCCAAAAAGATCATGAATGTTGAAAATACATGAGGAATCTAAATAATGTGGTGGATGAAAGTAGAAAACCACCTATGTTAAATTATTTAATTGTAGGTATGAAGGAAACTATTCAATCCCGGGAACTAAACCTCAAATCATTGAAGGAAAACATCATCAGTAGGGACCAAAGATAAAGGAGAAAGGGAAATATTATGCTATCACTACTACTGAGGTGGAGCCCAAAAATGATGTTTTTATATGTATGAAAATTATTCATTAAATAATGTAAAATGTAATTTTTTATTCTAGTTCAAATAATTTATTCATATCTTTCATGTTTATTAGAACTATTCAAATACCACCTGAAAATATAGAGGTTGAGTAATATGTGAGAAAAAAAATGGGGAAATTATAGTATCAAAAGTATACAAACCCTCCCTAGTTAATTTTGGGTGAATTAACCTCCCATAAATATTTTTCTACCTCCTTTGGTGGATTTTGGTGAAATATTTGGCATGGATTGGCTATCTTTTTACAAATCCAACATCATCTTTCAGGAAAGAGAGATCACTCTTCATATCCTAGGGCATCCTCCAATTATATACCCATGTAAAAATGAGGATGAATATTCTTTAGAATCATCATCTCATGTGTGGATATTATTATCTTATGATAAATCATATCAAGATCAAATTATTGAGACCAAGGATAAAATTATCCTCAAAGACATTCCCACTATGAGGGACTACATGAATGTGTTCCCCAAAGAATATTATAGTCCTTATACTTTATGAGAGGTTGAGTTCTCAATTGAAATTATTCATGGACCTTTTTCTATATCAAATACACCTTATATAATGGTCACCATTGAGTTGGAGAAATTGATGAAGTAGTTATAAGTGAATTTGGACAAGGGTTTCAAATACCCACATGCCACCCCATGGGGTGCGGCAATCCTCTTCATCAAGAATAAGGATGGGTCAATTGGCCTCGACATTGATTATCATGAGCTCAAAAAATTCATTACAAAGAACAATTATCCCCTTCCAAGGATATATGACTTATTTGATCCACTATTCGGGGACAAGTATTTATCTATGGTGGACCTTCAGTAAGGATATAACCAATTAAAGGCAAGGAAGGAAGGTATTCCCACCAATGCCTTTCAAATGAGGTATGGACAATATAGGTTTATAGTGATTCCTTTTTAACTCACTAATGATAACAAAATATTCATGGATTTATTGAATAGAGTCATTAGATATTACCTTGAAAAATTTATGGCAGACTTTATGAGTGATATTCTGATATACTATAAGAGAAAGGAGGAACATGAGGAGAATTTTAATACCATGTTAAAGACTTTGTGAATGGGTAAACATTATGAAAAGTAGAATAATTGTGAGTTTTTTATGGTAGAAGTATCATTATAGGGGAATGTTATCACCAGTAAAAAAATATATGGACCCTTATAAGACAAAGGAAATCGAAGAGTGACCTAGGACAACATTAGTAATGATGATTTATAGTTTTCACGGTCTATCATTGTATTTATGGCGATTTGTGAAGAATTGGTCATGATTTTAAAACCCACTAACCCAAGCTAACTTGAAATGGAGAAAAGTTTTTCTCAAAATAGTGACTATGGACATTTCTTAAAATAGTTAAATAAGAGGCTTATGACCATGTCAGTACTCACAATTTTGACAAGTGGGGAATCTGTGTGGGGTACAATGATGCTTTAAAGAGGGGATTAGGCTATGTAATATTGAAAAATGATAATGTGATAGCATAAAACATAAGGAAGTTGAAAATTCATGACCAAAATTATCTCACTAATAATCTAGAGTTAGAAGTTGTTATCTTTGCATTGAAAATATAGTTCCATTATCTTTATGGGGAGTATTATGAAATTTATAATGATCATAAGAGCCTAAAATATATTTTCCCACAAAAGGAGCAGAATATGCACCATCCAGGATGGTTAGAGATCAACGAGTATTATAACTACTCAATTAACTAGCATTATAGAAAAGAGAATAAGTGTCAGATCATTTAAGTTGATAGGATCCAACAACATTATCAATGACAATAATTGATAAGGATCAAATCTTATTAGATTTTTAATGGATGGAAATGGGAATCATTAAGTAAATAAAATCACCAATCCTTTATCAAATTATTTCTCAACTATCCCTCATGGATAAAATAAAGGATTCTCAAATAAATTATGTGGAAATTTAGAAGAAGATGGAATCCATCAGAAAAGCGAAATACCTAGAGTTTAAAATTTATGAGAAAGGAATTGTAAGATTTGGGTCAGGACTGCGTGTACCATCCGATCCAAAGATAAAGAAGGAACTTCTTAATGAATCACATAGTTTAAACATCTCTATTCACCTAGGGATAACAAATATTTATTAGGATCTTTGAGAGAACAATTGGTTGGATAATATGCAGAAGTAGATCCGAGAATATACATAAAGGTGACTAATATGTATCCAAGTGAAGTCTAAAAGAAAAAATCCTAAAGGGATGATGAAACCATTACCCATATGAACATGGAAATGGTAAAACATCACTATATAATATGTCAATAACTTTAAAAGTCATCTAGAGGAAACAATTATATATGGGTTGTTGTGGATCATTTTACATAGACACCTCACTTTATTTAAATTTGAGTTGACTTCACATAGGATCAACATGTAAGGATATACATTAGTGATGTGGTAAGTATACATGGGATATCAATATCAATTATACACAATCGAGATATGAGATTGACCTCCCAGTTTTGGAAAAGTCTCCAAAATTCTCTAAAAACATAGCTGAACTCCAATACGGATTATCAACCATAAACTGATGGCAAATTTGAACGAACTATTCAAACAATGGAATACAAGTTGAGGGAATATTATATGGACTTAAAATGAGAAAGGGACCAATATCTACCTCTAGTTAACTTATATTAAAACAACATTTTATACTCAAGAATCCAAATGGATTCATATAAATACTTTTATAGAAAAATATGAATAATTTTTTTGTTCTTGAATGAAGTTGGTGAACACAAGATACTAGGACCTGATATGGTAAATGAAACGGTGGAAAAGCTGAAAAACATTCAGCAACAAATCAATGCTTCCTAAAGTCTGTAGAAGAGCCATGAAAATAATTTCTAATGATTCCATGAGTTTAAGGGTGGATACATGGTATTCCTCTGTATATATCTGTGGAATAGGATCATGAGATATTCCCTTTGAGATTATTGGTCAATTTAGAGTTGTGGCCTATCGACTCGCACTTCCACCTAACATGTCTCAAGTACATGGTGTATTCCATTAATCCCTCTTGAGGAAGTACATGCCATATCCCTCACATGTACTAAATCTAGATGTGGTATAGTTGGAAAATTATCTCTCTTACGAGGAGAAACCGGCGAAGATATTGGACTGTAGAGATAATGTTATACGCAACAAGACTAATCATCTGGTTAAAGTACTATGGTAGAACCATAAGTACCAATAGGAAACAAGGTAACTAGAGGAATGGAATAAGGAGAAGTACCCTCACATATTTTTAGCTTAGAATGTAAAAATAAATATTTAGGCTGAAATTTCATAAGGGGGAAGAATGTAGTGACCCAAAACTTATCAATGGAAATTAGGTTCGTATTTTTTTCATAAAGTATAAATCACATAAAATCACATATAGAATGACATACAACATTAAAAATGATGAATGATTAAAGTAAGATGTATTTATACAAGTTGAGGAACCAATATCGAGGAAATAGTAACTTGACCATTGGTACAGTAACATGATCAATATGACTAGTAATCGAGCCAATAGAATAGTAACCTCATATGTAGAAGTATAATTATTTTTTGCATCTTATAAAAGAAAATATGATATAATTATATCATAGTATATGAAAATAAATATGTAAATAATTATCAACAAAATTTTGGTATTTTTATAAAACAAAAATGATTATTTACAATATTATTATTAAAATAATGTTATAAAATAAATTTTTTTTTCATAAAATAGATTCATAATTAATATTTTGTTTCCTTATTACTATAAGACCGTTTTATGAGACCTTAATAATTTTTTTATTGTGTTATAAAATCAGTTATAATTTTCAAATCAATATTTTCAATGGAAATGTTTATTTTAATTAAAAATTAAATTTATCTTATTTAGAAAATTATTTTCATAAAATGGAGTTCAGTTTTTAATTCTAAACATCAAAAAAGGTTGGGGTGAATTTATTGAATTTTTATAAATTACTTGATTTTTTGGCGAAAAGTCAAATATGATAATTTAAGATAAAACCTATATACCTGAATTATTGAGTCATAGATGATGTTTTTATTATATAAGAAAAAAATCTCAAAATATCCTTCATTATTTTAAAATATTTAGTGATAATTCTAAAAATATTCATAGTCTTGACCCAAATTAAAAATTTTGAATAAAATAATAAGAAAACACTCCTATCTTGCCCTATAAATACCACATCTCACCACCACCTCTACTTACAGCTTACAAGCTTTGAGTTATGTCCAAATTATAGAAAATAATTTTCCAAATTTCCTCCCCAATGTATAGGAGACCTTGGTCTCATCAAAATATCAAAACCATTACCCTAAAGAGGTTCTCAAGGAGGAGAACTTCAATAGGTAAAATCCTCTTTCTTTTTCTTTCCATTTTATTTCAATTTCATTTCTTTTCTTATAATATCCTCACCTAAAATTATCCAAGTGGAATGATAACTCTAGTATCTTTAATATACTGGAATTTTATTATGTTAATGGAATAGTTTATCTTCTAATCTCTTCCTTTCTCCTTTTATTCTAAAAATAAAAATATCATTTGTGGGGTGTCGATATACGGCCACTGTGGATGATGCAATTTTATTTTTCACCAAAACCATAAAAGCAGGAAACAAAACAATAATTATGGTTAAATAAGATTTTATTATACATATTATAAGTTATATAATTTTCTAGAATCCATATATATAAACATGATTTTAAAAAAAGATATGAGTTGATGATGGTCGTCAAATCCACCAAATAAATTAAAAAAAATTCATTAATTATTTATCTAATGATTCGTCATCATAACATATAACAAAATGATATATAAGATCAGTTAATATTATTAAATTTCCTTAATAACATATAATTTCAATTCTGGAAAACTATTCCAATATTATATGAACTTCCATACTAATATAAAATAAAACTGATCATGAAAACCAAAAAAGGGAACACTCATGAACGATGAAATTGAACTCTATAACTCATAAAAACCCCATAAATGAAATTAATAAATCTATAGTGAATAATAATAATATATAAAATGTTCTATATTTTTTAATTAATGAATTTAATTTTATTATCTAGGATATTAACATGATGAAATACTCAGACAAAAGGTAAGGGGATTCTCGAACCCAACTCTCATCCTTTGGGTTTTCCCACTTTCCCTACATTTTTAGTATGGATGTTCCATTAATATTTCTTAAATATAATTTATTTATCCTTATATTTTATTTTATGGATATAATTTTTTTCAAACAGATTTTATTTCAAATGAAAATATTTTTCTAAAATAACTCTTCTTTTAAAAAACAACTTAGACTTAACATGAGATTGTTTCTTCCTCCCTCATGATTGATAGTTATTATACCAATTATGTTATTTAATATTTATTTTAAAACACCTACATTAATTCATAAATTTTTTACTTATAAAATTAATCGCATTCCTTTCCATGTGTTATTATATGTCTACGATTGATATATATTCTATGTGGCATGCTTGATAATTTAAATGTTATGATTGGTTTGGTGCGCCAGGAATTATACAGTTCATGTAAATGTTATTATGTGATGGGTGAACCCATAATTATATAATGATCCAATGAACTAGGTAATTTATGAATCTTATGAGATAAAATGAAATATTCATGAACATGATTCTATCTTTGTTCACAAATATGTTTAGTAGTTGACCATTAAGACTTGATGTAACATTTTTATACATTTCCACATTCCATACCTTTATCTAATTATTCCTTTCATGCATATGATGATGGTTCTTTTCCTTATGTTATGATGATTATTATTATTCACACCCATGTTTCATGTCTCTTATTCATCCTTTTACTCATATTTTAGCTCACACATTCCGTAGATTGATATACTTAGGTGATTACATGTACTAAGAATGAATGAATTAAAGAAATGTCTATTTCTTATTTTTTAAATTTTTTATATGGTTCTAATTTTCATAAGAGACTAGTACTTTGGATCCTGATTGTTAATGTTTTATGTTTTTTATCTTAAAGATGATGTAATAATCAGGTATGAAATGTAGGGTCTCTATATAAAAACTCATAAAACTTTTAAATATCATTAATAGACCATAATAACCTAGAAAAACCTAAAAGACTTTAAAAAACCAAAAAACCCTAAAACTAAATGACACAATAAAAGAGCTAAACACCCACAAAGACCCCTAAACACCCTAAAACCCCAAAAACCTAAAAACCCATAAAAACATAAAATCCATGAAAATTGTAAAAAACCAAAAAAAAACCATTAAACACCATAAAACCCCTAAAACACTAAAACCATAAAATCCCTAAAAACCTAGAAACCCCTAAACACATAAGGATTCTTAAAAACCCTAAGATTCCCAAAAACCCCATAAATACCATAAAATACCAAAAACCCATAAAAAACTAAAAACACAAAAACCTCTAAAATCCATGAAAAAACTAAAACCCTAACCCACACAAATCCATAAAAATCCATAAAACTCCAATGAAATTCTAAAAATTATTAAACCCATAAAACCCCTAAAATTTCTAAAGAACACTTAAACCTATTAAAACATCTAAAACCCTAAAAAAATTAAAAAACCATTTAAACCCAAAAAACCCCAAAAAACCCCCAAAAGACACCAATAACCCTCAAATCCCTGAAAACAATTTTAAAACCCTTAAAATCTAAAAACAATGAAACCCCTAAAAATCTAGAAAAACACTAAAAATATCCTAAAAACAACTAATATACCCT
Source organism: Viscum album (assembly GCA_963277665.1). NCBI lineage: Eukaryota > Viridiplantae > Streptophyta > Magnoliopsida > Santalales > Viscaceae > Viscum > Viscum album. The sequence goes on from OY728138.1 coordinate 62,376,866, forward strand.
AAGAATTATGAATGTATAAAAAAACATTGAAACCATTAAGAATCCATAAAACACAATATCTCCTATAAAAGATAAAACCCCTAAAACATAAAAAATCAAAAAAATACTAAAAACCCTAAAAACCATAAACCACCTCCCCCCAAAAACTAAACACCCTAAAAAAATAAGAAAACCCTATAAACACTTAAAACCCAATAAAATAAAAACCCAAAAACTCTAACAAACTACAAATATTAAAATGACATTGAACCCACTAAAAAATAAAATATCTAAAAACCAATATTTCTGAAGGAAAAACATTTTTGGATCAAACGGTTGATTGTAGGGGGTGAGTTTCATATAATCATTTAAATCAAGTCCAAGGTTTCTGATTCCCCACAATGTATTTGTTCTTTGATCCATAAACACCCAATGGATCTCACATCCATGATTCATGGGACATCATTCCAATGGTAGAAATTCATTGGGTAACTTGTCCAACAACACTTAAGAACTTACATTGGTTGAGAGGATGGGATGTTTGGATAAGCACAACATTTTGGGGGGACTATTGTTTATTCAAGGACTCTCTTATAGATTTAAGATATTTTAAAAAATCCTTCATTTTTTCCCAAGTAATCATACACAAATTACCCTTAGGTAATTATTTATCATAAATATGTATGGGTTTAGAATCATATTTATGTATTTGAGGTTCTCCATCAATGGAGGAAGTTATATATATCCAAGGTTATCCAATAATTTTCATACTTTATAGATATATCAGTACTTATTTTGGATTTTATTAGGAAGACGCTGGTTTTAAGTCATGTTATGGGAAACTTTGGAGTTTAACATCATCTAGTGGATGACAGTTGTTTTGATTTCAATATCGAACCCATTCAATTAGCTTCCTACATATCCTCTTAAGAGGAATCCAAATCCATATAATTTTATGACAATTAATTGGACATATCACCTTTTAAGGTCATGTGATAAAGACCCAACCATGAAGTTTATTGTTATGAAGAAAGGAAATCCAGGTGAAGGGTGCCTAGTTAAAGATAGTGTGGGTCTTATGTCGAGGTAGCCTGAGGGGATGAGATGAGATTTATTTCCTAGGTAGGGGAATGATATCACCAGAGCTATGGGTTGGAATAATTTATTATGAATACAAATGGTAGGTTTGGACCTAAAGGAGCCTTCTAACAGATCCCAGTTAGTTGGGAATCAAATCCAACATTGTTCAATCTAAGTTGGGGCTTACGCATTAGAGATTCCATCTGGAGTATAATTGTTGGGTATTAATCATGGAAGCTACTTGTTTGGTGATGATTTTTTGGGAGTATGGCCCTTTAAAGGATGAAATATGGTTTTGGGCCTTATACAGTGTTGGAGGCTCATTTAAGGTTTGATGTTGTGGGTTACATATATGGAGAAATCCTAGTTGAGGTCGAGTATTACACATAGAAGATGCCAATTTGAGGGAGATATCAAGTGGATTTTGGGGTCACCACTAACCTATAAGCCCACATGGGTCATGCTCAGTGTGAGAAACAAGAAGAATTTGTAGATCTAAATATTCCATGATCGGACATTATACAATGTTGGAGGTCCATTTAAGGTTTGAAGTTGTGTCTTACATATTTTGGAGAAGGCCTAATTGAGGTCAAAGATTACATATAGAAGATTCCCATTTTATGGGGAAATCATGTGGATTTCAAGGTCACCACTAACCTCTAAGACCATATGAGTCATGATCGGTGTGAGAAACAAGAAGAATCAGTAGATCTGAAGATTTCATGACCTAAGCTAATTGTTGATGGATGGGGTGAAAAAGGCCAAATTTAGAGAGATAGGGAATTGAATGTTCATGTATCCTCTTCAATTTTTTTATCTAGGATAGTCATATTTTGGTGATATGTGGAGATGTGTCCTAGGAGGAGGTGAATAGAAGCAAGAGTTCCACCTCCTGTAAAAAAGAATAGGGCATTACTTCAAGAGAAGTTCCCAAAATTTTGTTCCAAGAGGGAGAGGAATGTTTAACACTGGCCCTCATTGAAGGGAAATGCCAACAGTTCCCTGCAATCCCTAGAATAGGGAGGATCACATGAGAACCCTTGGGTCTGATATCAGGTTACCAAGGGAATGTAAACATGAAATAATTCCAAGGGTCTTATTTATTTTGGATGTTACTCATTCGACTCCGCTTACCATGGGTATGTAAACTCAAAATGGTATGTAAATGTTCTTGATGATCTTATCGTACATGATAGATGTCTTTGGAAGGGGCCTTGGCCCGATGATGTTGGAATGGTTCTTAGAGGGGTCAATAGGGAAGTTGATTACTGGATAATAGAGGATGTGGATGATGGGAGATGGATAATATAACACCCTAGTATTCCTCGTTTTGCATAGAAGGTTCTTACACGTGATAGTGTTCCATCTACATAGTTTATTTCTATATGGGATAGTGGACTATGCACAAATTTCTATGCTATGTGGACCAGGGTTCTACCCGCATAGTGTATTTCTATGTGGCACCGAGTTCCTACCGTATAAAGTTTCACTATATAGGGTCGAGTTCTTCTTGCATTGTGTTTTTATACGTGGGGTAGGGTTCCACCCACACAACACTTTTCAATGTGGGATGCCTATCCTTAGGGGGGCATCCATTTTGTGCATTACAAGATTGTTTCTTCAGAGGGGTTGTTGGATTGTAGGACAGCAGATCTTTTTTTATTTCCTCCTTATTGCTATGAGGTAGGTTCTTCCTGCTAGGAATCATTGAAGGTATATGTTTCTTGAGGTGCCTCAATTTAGATATTGTTATATCAAGTGTTCATCTCCCCTCCGTTTACTTTCTTTTCTGGGTCCCCCCTCTGGGTCTATTTACATAATAATGGAGTGAGATGGTAAGGTCTTGTCTGGTCGTCCACAGAAGGCTACATACCTTCTTTTTTATAAGCACATAAAGTACTTAGTCAATAGGGGTTGTTTCCTTGGGGATGTGTAAATCCCTTCCTAGCCCCACAAATGGATTCATTTTGTTTTTGAGAGTCGATTATAGCGCCTTTTACCTGCAAATTATTCAGTTTGTGGGGATGATTAATTTGTAGGGATGGAAATCACCACCTCTCCCCAAAAAAACAATTTCTTTTTTTTTTGGTACCACCAACTCCACCCATTTTCGTGAACTATTTTCATTCATGGGTGCTTCACAGAGTGGAAAATTTTGATATAGAGCGATGATCCAAGGAGAAATTTGTGCTTTGTAAGATCACTCCAATTTATTTCATTTAAATTTTTTCTATTAAACTCTCCTTAAAATTTTTTTTATCCATATTTAAATTAATAGAATCCTCTAAATATTTTTTGAAAAAATTTCAAGACCCAAAAAATATCCCCCATCCTAATAGGTTCCAATTAGGATGAATATGAGGCCATTCTGAGGTAGAAACTAGTCCTATTTTTAGCGATTTTGGGGTACCTAAGTAGATCAATTGGAGGGGAAAATCCCTATATATAGGCCACCCAACTCATTTTTCATCTACCAATTTTATCAGCAAACTCAATTCTCCTATGGAATCCAGACTGCATACTGCTTCTTTGAACTATGTCCTTTGCAGACTCCTTTATCCATGAACTAGGTTTCTTCATTTTTGAACTAAAATCTTTAGCTATGATCGGTAAGTTTCACTCTTATGTATAATAGGTGAATGGTTTATGGAAGGTTCATCCTATAGACAGTTTATTAACTATTCAACACTCCATAGACTAGTGTATTTACAAACTGATGGTTTGTGGACAAGTAGTTCCATGAACTACGTGGTTAGCAGTAACCTTTGTGTGGGTTTCATACTTTTCCATTATATTTTTGTAAATTAAATAATTTAATTCCAAATCATTACATCGAAAATAGGATGGATCCATTGAAGGATAATTCCAATGCTTTAGATTCCTCTACTATATTTTTCTCCCTATTAATAGGTGATAAAAGGAGGAAAGACTTGATCGATTCTGTGGAAAATACAATCATCGTAAACCTGCTTCATGATATCTTTGTTTGAATTCTTAGTTCTAGTCAATGAGAATATTTGTTCTTGGAAAGGTTTCCTCATTTTGGGATTAGGCTAGCATTAGATGTAGTGATCCATGAACTATTATCAACAAATAAACCATCCATGTTGATATTGGAAAAAAATGATATTCCTCGAGCCAATATTTCATCATATGGGGAAATTATCCAAGGATATGTTTCTTCTAGGTTACTTTTAATTTTTGATCCTTAGTCTATAGAGGAAACCCTACAGGGTCCGAATGAAAAAATCCACTACTATCATAGCATTGTGCAAAAGGCCCATGAGCATGAGAAATAGGGGTAGATATCAATATGAGACCTTCTTCCTGAGGGATAATTTGGTTAGGAGTAGGGGTGACCCTTTTAGATGTAGGATCGAAATAACGATGTAGATGCTCAATATATAAGAGGGGGGGGGTGAATTTTACACTTTAAAAAAATTCCTTAAACAATGAAAGATGTAAGTTTAACAAAGTTAAACTAAGAAAATTCACAACACCTCTAACACCAATTGAAATATTGGGACAAAGTATTAAGTTACAAACTTCTAGTTCTATACACTCGCTTAAATCAGGTATGTGATTCCGAAAAACCGGTTCTGGAAATATGGACCCTGAAAATGAAACTTAACCAAATTTTACAATATTAGATTCTACCTTAAAGCGTATAGAATGAAACTATGTAAGAGTACAAGTGTAAGGAAATATAAGAATATTATACTTTCCTTACAATACTAAATGCAGCAGAAAAACTTGTAACAAAAACAAGTAACAAGATATAAACTTTTAACCCAAAGAGATGGGTATCCAACAAACTTGGATAAAGGTCTCTTGATTTATACTTTCAAGAAAGTATGTCTTACCCACACCCGGGTAAGCCCTCGATATGAATATCAGAGTCTCTGTCTTACTATCCCTGCAAGACCTCAAATTCACGGTAGTTGGAACCTCTGTCTTCCTCAGCAAGGAAGCCCTTAACTTCAAGGTGTTGGAACCGATGTCTTCCTATCCCCAGAAGCCCTCGATTGTAATCACCAACAATTGGAGTCGCACAAAGCACGTATGCCCAAGGCAAAGTTTGAACAAGCTGTTCAAACATTCTGCATGAAGCTTTGAGAGTTTATAAGATCCTCTCTCTCTAGAAATCACTTCAACAACATGTAATCACCGATTCCAAAGTTGTGCCAAAGTTGTCAAAGTTGTCGCTTCTTTTCAAATGAGCTCTTATTTATAGGCGAAGCTCCAACGGTCGGCTCCCTCCTCCAACAGTCATATTTTCCTTGAATTTCGGAGGGACATGTACACGTGTCACTCAACCAAAGGTTAGTTAGAAACAGAATGGACGACATCGTTTTATAACAAAACATGTGTAAATGAAGGCACGACATCGTTTTATAATGAAACAAGTATAAGTATAAGAAAAAATGAAGTTCGGAATGTATGTAAATAATAATTCGGATTCTAACCAAAATAAAATTCAGAGTCTATAATAAGAGATATTATGATTCTGTTTTATAAGAATTCGGAACGTGAATTCTGTAGAAATCTGGAATCTGGTTTCATCAGAATTCAGAACCAGAACATACAAAGTTCGGAGTCAGAGTTCATGGGAATTTGGAGTCAGAACTCATAAGATTTCGGAGTCTGAATTCAGAGAACCTAGAGTCAGAACATAGATAAGTTCATAATCAGAATTCGGAGTCTAACTACATGAGAGTTTGTATCCATAATTCGGAATGAAACTTCATTAGTGTTCGTATCCAGAATTCGGAGTGGAACTTCATTACTGTTCAAATCCAGAATTCGGAGTGGAACTTCATTACAGTTCATATCCAGAATTCGGAGTGGAACTTCATTACAGTTCATATCCAGAATTCGGAGTGGAACTTCATTACAGTGCATATCCAGAATTCAGAGTGGAACTTCATTACAGTTCATATCCAAAATTCAGAGTGGAACTTCATTACAGTTCATATCCAAAATTCGGAGTGGAACTTCATTATAGTTTATATCCAGAATTCGGAGTGGAACTTCATTACAATTCATATCCAGAATTCGGATCATATAAGATAATGCTTCATATATATGTATTATATGATTCCAAGGTTTTTTATATGAATTTGTTTTTTATACTTAAGAAAAATATTGATATGAACAATGAAAACATGGTAGGGGTAAATTCTTTTGAGAAGGAAATTTTCTTTATATAATTAAAATATAGATTTTCTTATGTATAGGGTTTTTGTGATGTTCAAAACAAGAAGGAATGGAAAAAGTCATAAGGAAAACCTTATTGACTTAACAATCTCCCCCTTTTTGGAAGGCACAAACAACCTTACAAAAAAGAATATAAAATAATTTGGAAAATTTTATTTAGGCTTTGAAATTAAAACTTACCTCCCTTTGTTCATAGATGATAGTGAATACAACTAACTCCCCCTTAGGCTTCAGAACTCTAAGGATTGTATTCTGAATTTCCAGAATAGAATTTTCATTATAATGAAGGAATCGTAATGAGACCCCCCCCCCCTTACTTAAGGATAGTTCTTATTAGTTTATAAATTTTCCTTCTCCCCCTTAGGAGTAGTTCTTTTTCCTTATCCCCTTTTGTGATTTTCAAAAAGAATTTAAGGGAATGGAAAAGAAATAAAGTACCTGAAACATTAGTACATAACAACAAAAGATACGACCAACCAAAAATTCCATTAGAGTTAAAAAAATTACAACGAAAGACAAATAAAAAAAATATCGGATTGAGTTCATTTGTCTTCCTTCTCCTTTGGAATTAACTTTTTCAAGAGAGTTTTCAGCTTCTTCAAATCTTTCTGATCCTCATCATCTTGCTTCTCCAAAGTTTTGATCCTTTCTTGTTGGGCTTTCATTACCTCTGCCTAAGCCTTCATGGCCTCTTCCTAAATCTTCACTAACTCATCTTGCTTTACAAGATTTTCTTTGATCTCAATCCGGAGACCTCTATCCCTTTTAAAATTTTGATCAAGAGAGTTAACCTTATCATTCAGGTCCTTCACTTGTTGATTCCGAGAATTTTGCTCAAGAGTCAGCTTATCCTTAAGATTCTTAATCTTGGCATCCTCGGTGTCAAAGGCATCTTTAACATCATTCTGAAAACAATCGAACTCAGACAAGTCATCATCCACCCTCTTTGACCAAAGAGTTATTTTGCTCCAAGATTTCCTATGAACATCAAAATTGATAAGGAAATTTCTATGATCTGCTTCAATCTTCACACACTTATCCTTCACCATAGATAAAGATTCTGACTTCTGATTCATGGTATGTTGAAGCATTTGGCACCTTGAGTCTATGGTGGGAAAAAATCAGAATGGTGTCCACCAATTTCTTTAGAGACTCAACAATAAAGTCATGACCCAAAGCTGATGACTCCAAATCTGATACCTTACTAAGTGAATTCTCTTCTTCATCCTCCATTATCTTTCTTCTAGAAGAACCACCAACTTCTTTCTTCCTGATGATATCTTTTGTTGGTGTATCCATGATCACTTGCTTACCTTTATCAGTTTTCAGAATTGGTTGATCATCTGGAGATTCTTCCTCACTCTTTGATAGTTGAACAATCTTGTATTCATCTATTTTCTCCTTTTCTGCTCCTTCCTCAAGAAAATTATTCTCATAGGTATCTTCCCCAGACAATTCATACTCTTTCTCTTCCTCTTCCTTATCATCATCTTTTCTACCTTATTTCTTAACTCTATTTCCCGGAGTGACAAGTTTTGCAGATTCATCCTTTTCTTGATAATCCTCAACTTGTTTAATTAGGTCATCTAGATCAGAACTTCCTTCTTCTAGTTATTCTTCTTCCTCTACAACTTCTTCTTCTATTTCAACAACTTCGTCTTCTACTCTCTCAAAAACTTATTCTTCTGCTCTTTCAACAACTTTTTTCTCTTTAAGCTTTTCCTGAGTGAAGTAGTTCTTTCTTGGGGTCTCTGGTAATGGTTGAATATCAAAAGTTTCTAGAATGGGGATCTTCTCAGAGGCTACTTCTGTATCTCCCAACAGAGATGGTACAAGCTCAGCTTCAGACATATTTTTCTTCATCTTCTTCTCTTTTTCTTTCCTCTCTAACTCATTAGATACTTTATCATTTAAGGCCTTAGCCTCAGTAGGATCTAATCTGAATTGAGGGTCCCCTTCTTTTCTCTTCTCTTTATCATCCCTCCACTTAGCATCCACTTCATCTGGGTAGGATTTTTGTTTCTTTAGCTTGGGTGGTGCAGATTGAGTTTCCTTAGATTTTGGGTTCTTGTCTTCAGCAACCACTTCTTTCAATTTCCTCCTCTTCCCTACCTTTTTAGATGGTTCCAGAGTTTGTTGATCTTTCTGAGCTGCCTCAGCCTCTTCCTCTGGTGAAGGGTAGAATCCTCCGGATTCAAAAGAAAAACCCATCTTCTTCCTCTTTAATGTGTCATCACTAACCAACATTACCTTTCAATTTCTTTTCTAGGATGATAATGAAACTTTAAACGAATCAATACATCTGATAATAAGATTAGAAAGAAAGGCCGGATAAATTATGATCTGAGCTTTCATATTCCCTTCTTTAATATTCTTAACTGTAATCAAAACATGACTCATCAAATTCAACTTCCTTATATTTACCAAAAAATATAAGATGTATATATCACTCTTCTTGATATTATCCTTATCACCCCTTCTCGGTATGAAAAACCCTTGTACCCACAGCTGTAGAATCCGATTATTCGAAGAGAGATGAGAAATCTTAGCAGTCTTGGCATCTTTAAGTCCAAGGCATTTCAATGCCTTCACTTTGTTGAAACTTCTTTGCTCATCCGGAAGCTTATGTGAACAAAACTCAGCTTCACCTTCATAATATAGACCCACCAAGCTTGCAGCCTTGGTGTAAGAAAGAATATAAGTCTTCCCATAATACTTGAATGAAAAGTTATCTCTGTCATCTTCCTTAAGGAAGGAAACAGACTCGTAAAACTCAACAAGAAAATCTGTATAAATCAGATCCCGATTCACTTGCTTTGATAAGAAAACATCATCCCAGCCATTCAATCTGATATTCTTAGATATAATAGAATCATACTTGTAGAATCTCGGATGCAGTAACCTCTCCCGGTAAACTAACCATTTTGAGATTGGCTTCATAGTTGACATATCCTGAGAAGTATCTTCAACAGACATTTGGAATGAAAAGCTCTAGAAGATTCGGAATGGGCATTAAGAATGGAGGCAGAACCTCAACACGCGAGAGATTGAAGATTGATGTGGGACAACCATCGGGGTCCCCTTTATATAGGCGATGGATGTGACCTTTGAGCTTCCAAAATCCAACTAACGATTGAAAAACTATCTGATCTGATCTGATGGTTGAAAACATACCTGCAAGGAAATCTTGAATCCGATCTTTTGAGGTTTTAAGAAAAACAACCGGTTTTACGAAAACTAAAATCTGAGAAATTTTAAAACTCATAGGAAAATACCATCAAGAAAAATATGACTACAAACACTTAAGTAAGGAAATAATACTTTTCGTATTGGCCATGAAGTTTATTCGTAATAGAAGATATTCTTCTTAAAGAAAAATTTTACTACAAAAAACTAACTACGAAGAACTTAATGTTGAGGAGACTTTGAGTACCAAAACTCTAGTATGAAAAGTATGAGTACGAAATTACCAGTATGAAAAATTATGAGTACGAAAGATTTTCATTACAAAAATTCCAAGTACGAAAATTATCATTACAAAAGATCTAGTTCTGAAAATTTCCATTATGAAAATTCTAGTACGAAAGTTTCATTACGAAAGTTTTAGTATGAAAATTTCATTACGAAAGTTTCAGTATGAAATTTTCATTACGAAAGTTTCAGTAGGAAAATTTCATTACGAAAGTTCCACCACAAAACTTTCATTACAAAAATTTTGGTTAGTAAAGTTTGAAGAACTCACTACAAAAATTTTTTATTACAAAAGATTGAAAAAAAACTGACTATGAAAGTTTTTTATTACAAAATCTTGAAAAAAAACTGACGACAAAGGCTATTGATTTCAAAAAATTTAAAAAAACTGACTACGAAAATTTTTTATTACAAAAGCTTTTAAAAAAACTAACTACTAAAATTATTGATTTCAAAATCTTTTAAAAAAAACTGACTATGAAAATTTTGATTATGCTAACAAGAAAATGTACTCCCCCTATGAAAAGGATTTTATTACTATAAGGATAATTTTTCAACAAGAAGATAATGAAGAAGGATTACCTCATGATTATCATCCATAACTTCTGTTTAATGTATTCAAATATATCTGAGGGTACATATTTTGTGAAAATGTCAGCAATTTGATCTTGCGTTCCGATAAATTGAAGAATAATATCTCCTTTTAGGAAACTAAAAAATTTGAAATCAAGGTTTTACGAAGAAGAACAATATTAACTATTCCAACAATTTCTCCCTGAGCATTATCTCTGAAGTTACTTTTCCACCTTTCGTCTTGATAATCTTTTCAACTTTTTTTGTTACCAGTCATATGCTGGGAACATCCACTATCTATGTACCATGTATTACTATTGGTACTTCCTTTATAATCTTGAAAATAAGAAAATAATTAGACTTTCAGAATCCAAACTTGTTTGGATCCGAGATTTTCAGATAACAAAATTTTGGGCACCCACATCTTCCTAGAAAAATAAGTTTTATGAAAACCTAAAGATTGGGTTTTGTTTAAAGAACAATTCTTTGCCCAGTGACCACCACATTGACACTTGGTAAAAAATGGGGCACTTTGAAGAACAAAATAATTATTACTAAAAGTTGGTTTTTCATGGGTATAACCAAATCTGGACTTGTTTTTTAATGGTCGTATTTGTGAATACATCTTATCAAAATTTTCATTACCTAAGGTAAAGCTTGACAAACACTTCTTTAAGGAAAATATTTCAGACTTGAGTTTTATAACCAAGTTTATATCTTCAGAATCATTAGATTTGGAACTAGATCTAGGCTCTAAAACACTTTTCTTAGAAATTAATTTTTCTAGATCTTAAGAAATTTTATTCTTCTCATAATTTATTTCCTCAAGACTTTTTGATATAATTATAAAATCAGAATTTTTCTTATCAAGATATTTAGAAAGATCAGATATTTCTTGAGTAAGAATAATATTCCTAGAGTTTTCCTTATCAAGATTCTTATTGAGTTTTGAATTCTCAATCTCAAGAAGTTCAACAAACCTAGAAACTTCATCATAGTTAGGTAAAGTATTTTCTTCATCAGAAGAGGATTCTTCATCAGAAGAGTTATAATATTTACTATCATTATAATTTAAAGAAACATTGGTCAATGATTTATCATTGTGTACCTTAGACATAAAGAAACAATTGTTAATAGGTAATCTGGCTATAAGACCAAGATTCTTCCATCCAGAAGATTCATAATTAGAAGATTCATCTAAAGAGTCACCACCACTGGCACTCCAGGTGTCATTAGCTTTCAAAACATTCTTAGCTTTGGACTTGTAATACTTCTTTCTATTCCTTTCAGAATGCCTCTCTTTTCTTTCTTTCTTCTTAAGCAATGGAAAATCAGGTCTTATGTGTCCATCTCTCTTGAATTTATAGCATGTGACTTATGAATATTTCTTATCTTTCCTTTCCATCTTCTTATACTTGGATTGGAAATTTCTTTGTCTAGCTATCTTGTTCATCCTTCGAGTAAGATTTTCTAACTCATTCTCTGAGACATCAATCTCACTAGATTCAGATTGGATAACAACCTTCTTAGATTTGGATCTAGTTACTCTCTCAGGAGTCTTAGCTTTCATGTGATTTGATGTTGTAGTAAAAGCAACAGTACCATTCCCATTCTTCTTGTTGGTGTTGTCAGCATCTCTCTTCATCCTCGTTTAAGGTCGGAGAAGAGTTCCAAACAGCTCATCTAATGAAATTTGAGTAACCTTACGATTCTCATAAATTACAGTTCTTTTTTATTCCCACTCATTGGGAACAATATCAATGATCTTTTCAACAATATCTTCATCATCCAGACCTTTCTCTCCCATAGATTGTAACCTATTCACGATTGTCATAAACCTCTGTTGCACTTTACAAATGGGTTCTCCATAAGGAGAATTAAAACCATGATACTCAACTCTAAGCATGGCTCTTCTAGTCTCAATCACTTTAGATGTACCAAAATGAGTAACTTCAAGTTTCTTCCATATATAATTAGCTTCTTCACAAGAAGAAATTTGGCTATATATATTCCCAATCATTGAACAAAGTAAAGTATTGTGTACCTTATAGTTGAGTTGGTATTCATGCTTTTCTTGATTAGTAAAAGCACTTACTTCCTTATTAGGAATTTTTTATCCTCCAGTAAGAATGAAAAATTTATCTACCCCAGTATTGATAAAAAATGTCTTCATATGATCTCTCCAATACTCATAATCATTACCATCAAAAATTGGTGGTCTTGTAGGATTTAGGTTGTCGATGGAACCAACATTGATTCCTGCCATCTTAAAATCTTTCCACACAAAAACTTGTTAATAACAAAAGTTCGGATTCAAGGAGTATATTCCTAATCAAGGAAAAATATAGAACAATGAAAAACTGAGCAATAAAACCTTATATGTGAATATAAGTATTTCAGAGACCAGCTCTGATGCCAATTGTAGGATCAAAATAACGATGTAGATGCACAATATACAAGAGGGGGGGTGAATTGTACACTTTAAAAAATTTCCTTAAACAAAGAATGATCTATGTTTAACAAAGTTAAAATAAGAAAATTCACAACACCTCTAACACCAATTGAAATATTGGTACAAAGTATGAAGTTAAAAACTTCTAGTTCTATACACTTTCTTAAATCTGGAAAGTGATTCTGAAAAACTGGTTCCAGAAATATGGATCCGGAAAATGAAACTTAACCAAAGTTTACAATATGAGATTCTACCTTAAAGAATATAGAATCAAACTAAGGCAGAGTACAAGTGTAAGGAAATACAAAAAGATTATACTTTCTTTACAATACTAAATGCAGTGGAAAAACTTGTAACAAAAAAAACTAACAAGATATAAATCTTTTAACCCAAAGAGAAGGGTATCCAAAAACCTTGGATAAAGGTCCCTTGATTTATACATTCAAAAAGTCTATCTTACCCACACCCAGGTAATCCCTCGATGTGAAGATCGGAGTCTCCCCGCAATCCCACAACTTCAAGGTAGTTGGAACCTCTGTCTTCCTCAGCAAGGAAGCCCTCAACTTCATGGTGTTGGAACCTCTGTCTTTCCATCCCCGAATGCCATCGACTATAATCACTAATAATTAGAGTCGCACGAAGCACGTCTACACAAGGAAAAGTTTGAACAAGTTGTTCAAACTTTTTGCACTAATCTTTGAGAGTTGATAAGAGCCTCTCTCTCCAAAAATCACTTCAACAGCAAGTAAGAACCGATGTCAAAGTTGTGTCAAAGTTTTCAAAGTGGTCGCTTCTTTTAAAATGAGCACATATTTATATGGAAAGCTCCAACGGTCGGATCCCTCCTCTAATGGTCATATTTTCCTTGAATTTTGGAGGGACCTGTACACGTGTCACTCAACCAACGGTTAGTTAGAAACAGATTGGACGACATAATTTTATAACAAAACATTTGTAACTGAAGGCACGACATCATTTTATAATGAAACAAGTATAAGTATAAGAAAAAATGAAGTTCTAAATGTAAGAAAATAATAATTCCGAGTCTAACCAAAATCAAATTCTGAGTCTATAATAAAGATATATTCCTATTCTATTTTATAGGAATTCAGAACCTAAATTCTGTAGAAATCCGGAGTCTAGTTTCATCAGAATTCGTAACTAGAACTTACCAAGTTTGGAGTCCGAGTTCATGGGAATTCGGAGTCAGAACTCATAAGAGTTTAGAGTTTGAATTTAGAGAAGCTAGAGTCAGAACTTAGATATGTTCATAATCAGAATTCGGAGTCGAACTACATGTGAGTTCGTATCCATAATTCGGAATAGAAATTAATTAGAGTTTGTATCCAAAATTCATAGTGGAACTTCATTACAGTTAAAATCCAGAATTTGGAGTGAAACTTCATTACAGTTCATATCCAGAATTCGGAGTGGAACTTCATTACAGTTCATATCCATAATTCAGAGTGGAACTTCATTACAGTTCATATCCAGAATTCAGAGTGGAACTTCATTACAGTTCATATCCATAATTCGGAGTGTAACTTCATTATAGTTCATATCCAGAATTCGGAGTGGAACATCATTAGAGTTCATATCCAGAATTCGGAGCGGAACATCATTATAGTTCATATACAGAATTCAGATCCTATAACAGAATGCTTCATATCTTAGTATTATAGGATTCTGAGGTTTTTTATATGAATCCAATTTGTATACTTTAGAAAAATATTGATATGAACAATGAAAACATGGTAGGGGTAAATTCTTTTGAGAAGGAAATTTTCCTTATATAAGTAAAATGTAGATTTTCTTAAGTATAGGGTGTTTGTGATTTTAAAAACAAGAAGGAATGGAAAAAGTCATAAGGAAAACCTTATTTACTTAACATTAGATATGCTAGAGATGTGAAGAATTTAAATTTCAGTTTCAGGTTGTGGGGCTGTATGAGGCGTTATAGGTTTCACAGACCTACACCCACTAAAATAAAAATATTATCACTCACTTTTTGAGAATGTGGATATTGGAAACCAACACCATCCAGCATGTTCACGGGGAAGTTTTAATTAGCCTTTGGAATGTATGATTGGTTTTAGGGGATCCCATTGTCGAGGATATGTATAAATTGTTTTTCCACCTTATTTGGCATGGAATGATAAGGAGGGAACTCCACCTCTTTCCAAGAAACTCATTGGTAAGGGAAAGGAACTTTTGAATTACTATCCTTTCTCAAATAAGTACATCCCATTTTATAATTAGATTCATTCCTATTATACATGAAGCAGACAAGATCCCCACTTGTGAAGACAGAGGACATGACCAACTATTGAAACTTGAAGGTGGATAAGTTCCTGTTGGACCATTCTAGAAGAGGGTTGGTTCAAAAAATGGTGTTGGAAGGTCTTTCCTAATGATAACTTATTGTTCTTATTGGAAGCCTTCCTATCTATGTTTTTGAGTGGCTAGCTTTTTCTGGTGCATGATTATGATACTAGGGTTAGAGTTAAATTTTTTATCATGGTAGGTCAATTACAAACCATAAGGTGTATTATTCATGTGGTACCTATATTGGAAAAAATCTACCATTCACTAAGACAAATTAGTGAGGGGAGGAAACCATAACAGCTAGTAGGTCCCTTCCATATTATCTAGGGTGGGTAGAAACTCATGTCGGGGGTTATCAATTTATCAACCCTCAATATATTTAGGAGTATACTATCCAAACATACCTCTAATGCATAAGTGGATTATTACTTTATGAAGGGAGTGAAATGGAAGTGAATGAAAACCTCAAGTACCACCACAGTTTCACTAATGATCCTTATGTCCCCCATCTGGTACCTTGGTAAATGATGAATCTGGGGAGTTTGTTGAACGGGGCTATCCATTCTCTTTAAGAGAGGGAATTTGGGTTTCCAAGATCAATGGGGAACTAATATATATGGGATATGCACCTTAAATATTGGATTATCAATTAAATTATGTTCAAATGTAGTTTCCATAAAACCTAAATAACAGACACTCAGATAAGTATTTAATGACTGATTGAAAGGTTTGGCGGATATTTACTCGGGAGGACACCCAATGTAGGATCAAAATTCCTCCTTCCATGAATTCCTATCCCTCCCTTACCATATCATATGCATATGAATGGAATCTATCAAACACCAAGGATCTAATAAAAAAAATGTTATTATTTTAGGGGCCTTAAAGGAATCAGGGGTGAGGAGAGAACATAAGAAAATAGTCGAGCATTCTAGGCTCGGGAATCAGCAAAAAAATCCCTTGATTATGAACCTCTCTGGATGTTTTTGAGAGCCTGGGGTCCAACCTCCAAGATTTCGATGCTACTTATTAGGATCAAGAATTTATTCCATTTGATTCCATTTTGCCATTAGTGAGGAGACAATGTAACTCCTTGAGGAGGGAACATCTAAGTAACACCTTGTGTTGTTTGTTTAAGGAGAAGGGGAAAAACTTACTGGGTATGGAAATGTATCATCTCATGCAAACATATTTTATGATAATGACCCTGAGATATGGTATGCATGTCTTAAAGAACATTATAAATCAATCCACTCTATCCACAAATTTCATAGATACTCTCATTGGTACTAACCATGTTGGGTTCAGAGGTTGAAGATGATGATGATGATGATGATGATGATGATGATGATGATGATGATATCCATTATTTTAGGGGTTCTAATGATGTCAACCCTTCAACCACTACCATAGTGGGGTGGATTCTTTATTTTTATCTAGGGCCTTTCATGTTCTCATCCCTATCGGATTCCAGGGTGAGTCAGGTGCCTAAAAACCATTTGGGGATACTATAATCTGGATAACCTCCTAAGGTGGATCTTCTAGAAATACCCATCCTCATTACTATGGAATTTCCAAAGTCTTGAAATATTGGTATAGTTTGAGGTCCATCATGTCAGCTAAATATATCTGGGAGACACTTCATGTAGAGACCCTTAGGCTAGATGGCTTGGGATCCGTCACTATGCCCATTTTGATTTAATATCACAATGAGCCACACGATGTAGCTATGTATATGGAAAAGATGGATACCTACCTCCACTCTTTAAAGGGTAGAATTTACTGGTCTACCCATGCATAATACATGGTGGTAATCCCGTATTCGAATGATATAGAAAAATATGTAATTATGATTATTTATATGAACCTTTTTTTTCATGTCGTCATGACCTTAAAATCTTATTTATTGTGATTTTAGGAAAATGGGAGATCTGATATTTTGTTGCTTCCCCGAAATACACCCCCAAGGGAACTAAAATTTTGGAGAGTGTCCCTTGAGATGTGGAAGTTACTGGAGAGGTCTATCCCAGGTATATGGAGCATATGGATGTAGTCCGTGAAGATCCTACTTGGTATTTTCCAACCCAAGCCTACCTTTAATTCCTTTTAGGGGTTATCCCCAGGGAAAACTAAATAGATAATGAAGGAATCCCAGTCGTATATTCTCATAAATATAAGAATAATAGGTGACTATTAATTTTTTTTTATATTTAAGTTTATGAATTTTCTTTTTCTGATTAATCATCATGAATATAACACGACGTAGATCAGATGGATAATTAGGAGGCAATTTCTAAAGGGTCAGTAGCAGTTTATTATTTAGAGGTATAGGAGATACTGTTGATGATTACATCTAAACTGGATAGAGAATCCATGCTAATTGATGACTATGGTGGAATCCCAAGCCCTAGGGGTCATTTTTTAAGGATCAAATAACATATGTCCTGTAAATGGCAGGGTCTTCAATAGTTGATGCTTCAACAAATAATGTTGATCCCTCCCCTGTAGTGATGAATGTGATAAATTTACCAATGGTAGATAAGTTGGAATGGGATCCCCATAAAATTGATGATATTAGAAAGATCCCAAGTCGCGGGATATTGACCACTCCTGATCAAATGACTTCTACCCTGTAGAGGGGGTGAGTCTTCAGGAGTCAATACTCATGTAGAACATACTCATTATTACCTTCTAGGGACAAATTCTATAGAAGTGGGAGTAATTCATGTTCATGAAGAATCAAAATCATCTATCTAACCCTATTCCATGATGATCATTACTAAAGGTACAATTTTAGTTATTGATCTTTTGGAGACCAATATTCTAGTAGAACATGGTCCTACACCATGGGTGTCTCTAGGTAATCTGGGGATCCAATCATAGATTGACGATGAGTCCTTCGTTTCATTGGGTGATGATAAGGAACCATTATTTAATAATTATAATGATCATGTTGGTGAAGGTATATCTCCATATTTGTCTTTATTTCCATTAATTTTTTTCTTTCCAAAGTCATAAATTGACTTTTTTTAGTTTTCTGGTTTCTGAAATATGACTACTAGTTTTGGAATTTACAGCTGATGTTCTGATAATTCCCCTAAATGATAATATGAGAGAAGAAACTACCATAGGATCGAGTCACATCATGGTTATTGTATTGGGAAACTATCTAGTGTTGATTATCCATGAATACATTTATCCCTCTAAGATCGACTTTGAAACAAACCAGGTGGGCCTGGTTGGCCATCACACTGGTCACCAGAAGATATGGAAATACATATGGAAGTTGATTTTTTAGACCCCTTTTCAATCATGTGGATGAAACTTCCTAGATTACACTACCTATTTTAATTTATTTGGTATGGGGGTTTGACTATGATGTTATCTCTAATATAGTGAAGTAGGTAGTTTCTACTAATGAAATAAAAAAGAACACTCCATTCTCATTTTTTGGTTATGGATTTAACATCTCATCTTGTCGTAGCTTGGAATATTTTTCTTCATGAAACCATCAAACGTGTTGGGATGGACATGAAGTGGTAGGGTGAATTGACATACCACAGGTTCTTAGTATATTGTCTTCACCAAAAAGTGGAATGGATGAGTCTAGAACTAGAAAAATTCCATCAAGAATTAGTACACATTGAGGAGACATTTAATGTCGGTCAGCGGTTGGTGGAGGGGGATGAAAAGGAAATATTTTACATGGATAAGGAGGAAGAGGAAATGTGGGTTGGTGTAGACACTGATACTACTAATTTTATAGAGCTTCATCAAACCATAGAGGAGTTAGATCATTCATTATTATAGATTCGTGATTATACTGAGTGAATTTTGTAATGACCATGTCCTACTCATATGGAGAGGCTCCAGGCTGTGGATGTTTGTCTATCATTATTGAATGAATAAATGAAAACTCATTATCCTTCCAATTAATTTCCTTTTTCTTTCCCTATAATTCTAGTAAATTACAGTAAATTTCATTTTGATTGATAGTATCCATAAAATATATATTATAATCACAATCTAGGATAACAAAATTGAAATGATAATGTAACGCCCTATTTTTCCAAATCCGAGGGACTCAACAAGAATAGTTTGACTATTGTTAGGGTTACATGAAAACCCCTATGATCTTTGTCTATTTTTTTTGTTATAAAAGTAATTTTTTTCTAATTCCACTATAGTGTGGGATCATCTGGAATAACTTTACTTTTACTTATCCCTCCCTTTGATGGTTTTAAAACTATAAAATTTCATGATTTTTTTTGATTTCTCATTATTTTTCCTAAAACATGAAAATAATGGATTTAGAGAAATAATACTAAACTTTTACCTAGGGTTCCCATTGAGGGTTTTCAAAATAGAAAGGATTATGTCTCTTTTAAAAGGATCTTTAGAGTATTACAAACCATACAAACATTACTATTGTTTTAGTTCAAAAAACATTTACAATAAATTATTTGGTGAGGGCCCTAATAAGGTTCACTGGTAGAGATTTTCCCTATATTTTTTATACATGGATGAGGTGTTTTTATTTACCTTGGTTTGGTGATTTCAAAATCCCAAACATGATATGGGGAAATTTCATGAGCAGTAACCATAATAATTGTTTCCCAGATGATGTTTCTAGGGTATATAAAGGTAGGAAAATCCTCTCCCAAGGATGAATTTTTCATTAGTTGAAAAAAATTCTTTTTGTCGGAAAATTATGAAGATCCAACAAGAAAATATTGTTCATATTCCTAAAAAGGTTTCCTCGGTACATTAAACCTCCATTCCCTTTGGTCGGCGAAGTATATGAGTTTTTTGAAAATTTTTAAGGCCACTAGGGGTGGATTCTTCATAGAGTGATATCTAAAAAGTATAAGATAATATGTATCATCTTTGATCATGAATGGGATTCCACTCTCACAAGAATATGGATTGTTTAAATTAGTGTTAAATCATGGGGTATTTTATAGTCTAACGATTAGGACGTTCAGTATTAAACATTAAAGATTGGTTTTCTCTAACCAAGGGGTAAATGATTCTCCCTTTTCATGGTAGTTTGACGAAGAATGTTCTACCATTTTCATGTATAAATGGGGAGAAGGTTATAATCTATAATATAAAGGATTTTCAAATTCATGGAGTGATGTGGTATGTAAACATCATAGGGGAATGTGGAGGTAGAAAAATCCTCTCCTGAGGTTGAATATTCCATTGGATGATCGGCCTTTTTTTAGGGAAACTTATGAAGATATAGCAAGGGAATATTGTGTATAAGCAAAAAAATGTGTCCTCAGGGCACTAACCCGACAATTTTTATGTTTGGGGAATGTTATAGGGATTTGTACCTTTCCGATCATAGATTTTTGTTTATTAAATGAGGGTGTATGAACATTATTGGGTCATTTCAAGTTGATATTTATAGGTAATAGATATAAAAATTCTCCCCTGTGTATGTATGAGAAGGTTCCCCATATAGGTCTAACCCCTTTGTAGGGAGGGAATATTTTGTTTTGTTTTTTTGTGGTTAAAACCAATATTACAAATGAAAATGTCACTACATTTCTTGTAAGGACATGAATCAAACTATAAGTAGTTCTGGGAAAGTTCCTCCACATAGTAATCAAACTCTTATATATACAAGGGTAATTTCCCTTTAGATAAAAGATCATGAATGGGGTGAGGCTCACATAAAATCCTCCCATGAAGATTTAGCTCACACATAGTAGTGGGGAAATTTTTATCTCACACATAGAAACATGGGGGAAACATTTTTTGTTGCATTTGAAAATTTATCATGGAGTTTTGAACCATACATAGAGAAACATGGGACATTTTTAATGAATGGATAGAATTGTGATATCATATTCGAGCATCACTGCATATTCTGTAATGATAGAAATCAAGTCATACATAGTTCTTTGAATTTACCAACATAGGTCTGACCCATATGCGTGGAGGTCACATATTTTTTCTCTTCGGGTGGATAGACCAAGATATAGAATCCATGCATCACTATGTATCCCAAGAAAACAATAATCAAGCCACACATAGTTCATGAGTATGATATGGTGGATGACCGATGTCGAGGTCAATGTCATCTGAGTTGAGAACACTGGGGTTCTTCAGTTTAACGCCATGCAATAAGGAAATTTATCAAGTAGTTTAACACCATGTAGTGAAGAAATTTATCGTTCAGTTTAATGTAATGCCATTAGGATGACCAGTGATAGATGTGGGAAATATGATTTTCTAAATAATAGAGAAACAAAATCCTGACATAGAAATAGAAATTGAGGCCCAAGGTTAGAAAGAAAATAGTCCCTTGGATGGGGTACAGTTTGCATCCGAGCTTGTCATGAGAATTCCAAGAATCACTATGTACCTTTTCAAAATGAGAATCAAGACACATTAAGTTATTAATGTTGGGAAATTTAGTGCCATGAGACTTGGGCATCGACCTTATAGTTTAACATCATTTGGAGAGGACATTTATCAGGTAGATTAATGTCATGTGGTGAGGACATTTATTATGTAGTTTAGTGTCATGTAATTAGGTTGATAGGGATTTCAACAATTTTGGGTTATATGGCTAGGACCATTTTTCATAGTGAACATGAGTATCTAGAGGTTAATATAGTTGGGCTGTTCTAACATACCTCGAATGTGAGGGGGGGAATAAGGTGTAAATTATGATCCTCAGTATTCTTGGATCAGGAAAAACGAATGGGGAATGGAATCCATTGAGGCATACGGAGATAGAAGGTTCCGATCCTGAGGATGAATTTTCTATGGACTGATATACCTTTTTTGTGGGAAACCCATGTAGAGAAAACTAGGGTATATTGTGCATAGTTAAACAAAGGTGTCCACAGGACACTGACCCTCAATTAATGATGTCAATATTAAGATTTTAAATATTTAAATTTCCCCAAGGCATAGTGTTTGAAAAATGGAAGTGATGTCTTTGGGAAAATTATAAATATATAAACCACAATTTTCCATGTAATTTGAAATTTCCTACATAGAGTTTACTAATATGTAGAGGGGACACTTCTATTTTTTTGACTGATCCCATTATAAGGAACTTGAGTTCAAGATCTCCCGTAAAATCTGTAAGCTATATAAGGGAATGTTTTTTTCTTTTCATTTTTACTATGGATGGAACTCAGACACAATGCCACAAAATCACTATGTATCTTGTTAAAACAAGAATAAATCCATACGTAGTTCTTGAGGCACCATGCAATTTTATGTCATGTCCTATGGACTCTTGTTTACCTTCTAAGGCCATTCTACTAGGAAAATGCTCACCCTGATATGGATTGATATACCTTGTTCATGTGGGGAATCCCTAGATGAACATCCTAAGCCCATGTAAGATACACTTGGTGTAAGAAATAATGGGTGGAAAGGATTCATTCTTCCACATAGAGGTGACATAACAAAATATATAGGCACTTTGAAATTGTTGTGGATGGGCCCAAGAATAGAAATAAAGGTATTTCTATGTATCCAACCTATACAAGAATCAAGCTATATATGGTTCTCAATTGAAACATTATGTGTAGGTATTATCTATACGAATGCGGGGGGGTTTTTTCTTGTATCTTTCATCTCATATGGAAAAGTGGTTCTAGAAATCACTGTGTATCCCATAGGGTGGGAATCAAGAACTATGTATTTATTGTGATTGGGTTCTCCTTGTGGGGATTTGACTTATACAAAAGGAGGAGGTTAATTTTTTATAACATGTATAGACCCCAAAAATGATGTTCAGGAATCACTATGTATCATGTGATGTTAGTATACAAGCTATATATAGTTCTAAGAACATGACATGGTGGATGGATGATTATGGGAAATCTTTTCTCTTAGGTTACGTCATCGAGATATCGTTTTGTAGTTTACTATAATGCGGTTAGGATTATAGTAGCACAATTGAAAATCATGTTGCGAGGATGAAGGGAGAAAAAAAAATTTAATGGGAGGTTCATGGTGAAGACTCTATGATCTGACACAAATGAGGACCTATGAGGTCGTATTCCACACAACACACTCCCAAAGGAAAATTAGGCTAAGAGACTAGAAATTTGAACAGATTAATGTATGGGATCAAAGATAGAATGTTTGGGTGTCACTATGTATCTCATGACAATGAGAATTAAGAAATACATAGTTCTTGAATACTCCATACCTAGATTATTCTCATATGTAGGGAGGGGGAATTTCATCTTTCTCCGACATAGAACCAGATCATGTGACATTAATCATTGAATGAAATGATGATCTATGTATAGCTTAACATCATGAAGTTTGGAAAATAACTGCAAGTTTATGGACATAGAGTTTGGACCATGGGGTGAGCCATTCAAGATGGGATGTGAGTCCTATGGTGGCATAAAAACATGACGTGAGTGTAGACCAAAAAAATCCATACACCACATACGCATTTTAGAGGTGTCTTAAATAGAGTTTTAAGTAGTGATTATTGGACTCTGGTTTCCAGTTTATGGTCATAGAGTCTGAACCACAAGCATAATTTATCATCATACGGCTAGAATGAAGGTTTCATGTAGTTTATCATCATGCGTTCATAAAAATGAATCCTGCAACTTTAAAGTCATGTGATAAGGATGATAACTCCTAGTTAATGGTCATCGAGTTTGGACCATGTGCGTAGTTTATCATCAAGAAGTTATAACAGTGGTTCCAGGAAATTTATCATTGTGTAGTCAGGATGAAGGACATGTAATTACACAAAATATATCTTCAATAAACTTGTGTTGGTGGGATCCATAGTGATCTTCCCACCCATTTAAATCATGAAACAAGCTCCATTAGGGTAGAACTTATATATGATGTAAGGTCCCTCCCATTTTGGCTTTATCATTGTAGGTTTATTTCCGAGTATCACTAGATTCCTTAGAACCAATACCATTAAAACCTTGAGGAAAGAGAGTAGGCAAAACTTTTTGATCATGGATCATGAAATCCAGTTTTGGTGAACCTATAAATGGTGTAGGAAATGTAATCTATTTTCATCGATTTACTCCAATTCATCATGTTAATTATAGGATTTCTCATCTATGGATAATTGATCGCAAATGGAAATGTCGAGAAAGGGAATTTAGACTTTTATGGGACAAGATTGACATTATCCCATATACTATGGTGTATGCAGTATCATAAGTGGTAGTGTGGGTTGTGGTCCAGTAATCCCACAAATCATGAATGATCTTTTCTGACCATGACTTCTTGTCCTTATCTACAATCATCTAGAGTATACTATATAGGGTCTTATTAGAGGACTACATCTATCTAACACCCACTACATGGTAGAAGTAAGAATTTTTGGTATTAATTCCATACTCTTGATATATTTTCTCCAATTTAGAAGAGCATAAATTTGTTCCATTGTCCATCGAGATTATATGAGGGACACAAAATCTATTGATGAATTTTTTTTCACAAAGCTAACAATATTTCTTTCTTCATCCTCTTTAAGGGGTAGTACCTCCTCCCATTTGTAAAATAAGTTTGTTGTCTTGAGAATATACTTGAATTGGTTTGTCGTAGCAGGAGGATAAAATATCATGAAGTCCACTCCCCATATGGAAAATGGTTAGGATTACTTGGTTGTGTAATTTAAATCTAAGGGTTGGGGATGAAATTGTTATAAACCAAGTGGTAATAGAACTTCATGGAGAATTTAGTGCAATCCTATGTTATTGTGGGATAGTAGTATCCATGTCTTCAAACTTGATGGGAATACTTGGAACCTAATTGATGGGCACCACAGGCACCAAAGTGCACTACTTTCATGAAAGAAGTAGTCTATTATCCACTAATAAACCTAAGAATGACCTCATTAAAACTCCTCTTATAAAAGACTTTTTTTTACTTGTGAAGACATATAGAACTATGTTAAATTATCATCTTCATATTTATCCTCATGGACCTTATTTGGTGGGAGCTCTCCCTTTTCAAGGTATTCTATAATGGGTGTCATCAAATCTATGGTAGAACTATATAGCTCAGGGAAGGAAATAATATCATTGATTTAATATATGTTGGCCTTAACAAATGGTGGAACCATTCAGCGGTGAGAAATGATAATGAATGTTTCATCCTGCTCTTGATCAACTATAGTCGTGGCTGCATTTTCCAATACATCATCTTGGGTTTTTTGTGATCGTGGGACATGAGTCAATGTTGTTTTTGAAGGGAATTATACCATTAGTCCTTAGACATGGTGTAGATTGGGGGTTAGATCCTCCTTTATGATAACATAATCATTATTCACCTTCTTCATGACTCATTCTAAATCACCTTTTATATTCAATTATTTCATCTGTATGTAAAGTGAAAGATGTATCCCTATATTGAGATCCTGATACATAGCTTCATTGTTTGTGCACCCTTCGAATAGTAGGAATGAGTAAGGAAATAATCACTTTTCTAGATATATGAGTATAACTCCTAGCCCTATTTTGTTGAGATTGTACCCTTCCATCCTTTTCCCTATCAGGATTCTAGATGCACTGTTGAAACACATCTCCTAGATCTAGGGTCTTCTTGAATAGTGAAAACCTCTTCATCAAGAATTTCAATATCCAATGAAGTTATTTCCACTAAGGGGTGATCTACAAGAAAATATGATAATTCCTGGCGTTTGAAAAATTTCTAAGGAAAAAACTGAATGTCAAACTACTATTGGATGATCACCCACAATGTATGATGTCTGGACAACATCATAAAAATAAGAATGTATTTTGAGATGGTTTCATTGAGATACCAAATATACCTCGTGGTGCTGCAGGCAGTGTCATAGTTTTTTCAATGAAAATATTAGTGCTATAAACCACTTCTCAATATTTGATTAATGAGTCTTTGAATCGATCATAATTTGTCTGACATAATAAAGGGTTTTCTCAATGTCAATGTCCTTATTCAATTAGATGAGGTCACTTAGGGATCGATCCAAGGTATTCAAAAACAAAATGAGCAGTATTCCTTCAACATGAAACATTAGCATTGTAATACATAAGATATATTTCTTAAGATAGTTGAATGATTATTGAAATCATTAGTCCACCGATATAAAACCCATTTTTTCATCAACCTGGAGAAGGAATGACATTTTCCTACAAGGTTGGATATGAAGCCTAGAATGTAGGCTAAGTTTCCTATAAGTCCTCTCATCTTGGCGATGTTTCAAGGAGGGGGAATTATAATTATATACTTTGTATTCTCATGTCTACTTTGGTGCCCCGATGACATAGGATGAATATGAGAAAAATCCTTTAGGTAACGTCGAAATCACATTTTAGGAGGTTCATTTTAAAGCTATGTTGTCCCTATTTGTTGAAGAAAACTTCATGATCTTCTAGGTGGCATGACAATTGTCACAAGTTAAGCATCAGTTCATCAATATAGAATTCAATAAACTTCCCCATGAATATTTTAAAGATGCGATGCATGTCATGTTGATATGTAGCATTAGTGTTCTTCAAACAAAATGGAGTCACTTGATAGAAAAGTACTCCATGGAGGACCTGAATGTGGTGGATTCTTCATATTCTTGGGCCATTCATATTTGGGTGTTCCTTAAATATCCATCCATAAAAGAGAGATCCCGATATCTGGAGGTTACATCGACCAAAAATTCTGTGATCAGAAGTAGGGAATCTTCCTTCAAAAATTTCTGATTGAGATCTCTAAAATGAATGAAGATACTTATTTTTATATTCTTATTTTTGATGGGGACTATATTGGCTAGACACTTGGTATTCTGGACCTGCAAAATGAAGTTGGATCTGATGCTCTTATCAACTTTAGCCCCTATTTTGGTAGTATGTGTCATGTGTGTCCACCTGGTGGGTTTTTTATCGCACTAGTGATTTTTGGTAGGCCCAGGTGGTGATCATCTACCTCATGATTGAGGCCTAAATTTTATGTTAAGTTGAAGGAGAAAAAATCTCCATGTTTTCTTTATAAAGGATGTATATACCTCTTTCTCTTCAAAAAATGGATGTACTAATTCAGGTGGTTCGTGGATCTTCTTCTATACCCATATTTATTTACCTGATTTCATCAATAGTATTAGGGATGCCCAATTCAAATGAAATAAGGTAATATCTAAGGTCTTCCTATTCTTCTTCATCATCCCATTCATCTTATTGATATTATTATGATGGAGAAACATTTCTTGAGATGAATTCTTCAGAGTTGGTAGAGGATTATATATCTTCATATTTGGAAGATGAAGCAACTACTTCTGACCCAGTTGACTATCAGGGATTCCCATGAAACTCTAGAGAGGGTGGAATGAGGGCTGGAAGAGTGTCTACATATCTTTTGGGTGATGAGACTTACTTTCCTACCTCAGTAAGTGATGAAAGGATTTTTTTGAGGTCCTGTGATGGATTAAATTCATTTTCATCAATGCTTTTACCATTTCTTGGGGGGTAACCATACATTCCAACACTACTAGACTTAGTGTTCATTATTATAATCACGAGGACTGATGAATACATGTTAGAATTTTGACTCATACACCTGGCCTAATTAATGGTCAATACGTATTCATCTTCAATATTCATGAAGGGATCAATTGGGATCATTTCCAAACCATTTGGGGTGTTGACCTATTCAGTACCATCGACCAAGGGGCACTTTTGATTCTTCTTAATGAATCCTACATCGATAGAGTGTGACTTGAAGGATTTTAATGGGGCCTTATTAGCATAAAAAGTACCAATGTTTATTTTAATGAAACATTTGATGCACTTATGGTATGATGAAGGTATTTTTGTGTGTTGATGCTTCCAAGGAATTCTTAGAAAGACGTTTAAGGCTATTTGTTTTTGTATGACCAAAACTTCTGTGTCATCCACAAGGTCTCCAAACCAATTCTTGAGCTTGACATGGACCAATAACTCTAACTTTTTTCATATCTCTGTAAGTTTATGGAGTAAGGTACTAGGTTATCATCGCTTCATTCCATCCCATGAAGTGTTCATACCAGATTGAGACTAACTCTGAAGCCATTCTCAATGATATTTTTTTGATATAGACACCATTTACCATTACAGAAACATAAAAGGGTTTCATGTGAACCTTTGTGATATAATTTTCATCTCGATATGTGAATGAGACAACCAAAAGGAATTCCAAAGTATTTGTCTTTGCCTGATAGACTTTAGTGGTAGCCACTTTAGCTTCAAAGTTCTAGGGGGTCAGTAGGGCCTCTATGAGTGCGTACTTGAGATCTTTTGACAAACATAGAACATTAAAGACTAAAAACATGGATGGTAACAAGGATATCTGCTTTAGGATAGCATATTTTTGGCCTAATGGTTAGAATTTACAACATGAGAATTCTATTTTATAGGTGCTCTATGGGATGAAGTATTGGACGTAGATGGATCAGTCTTAGAGAAAGAATCTTGAAGGGATTATGTTCATTCTAGGTTGGAATGAAAATATATTCCTACACACCAAGAGAAATTAGACCCATGTTCCTATTTTAATGGATATTCTAGAATGATCAGGCCAGATTTGATTCTAGTTGGTTTAGGGGGATATTCTTGTTCTGATTGGGTCCACTGAAGGTGTCTTCCATGGGTTTATGTTACATACATAGTTCGAGTAGTGGTGTGGCTAGAAATTTTACTTCTTCCATTGATATTCCTTCCTTTGTATCCACATCACCTACAACCTATTCGTATGGTTTTTCAATTGGTTTCGGTGATGTTGGGTTCGTAACCATACTCATCATCGGATAAGGAATCCCTTATTTGAATGACATTAATGGATCTGAAGTTCAACTCCTCATCTGATGATGACTCAGCATAACAATCTACCTGTAGTGGTTCCATTTGGTAGGGTAGTCACAATTATTTTAGATATGATGGAATGAATTATGAGAGGGTCAAATATGAATTTGTCCATCAAACATGTTCTCCTTTCTTTACTTGCTTCTCACTTTTTTAGTCACACTTCTTTTTAGATGGTTGGATTCTTCAAGGTTGTGGGGCCAAGGATGGCCGTTATGTTGTAGTAAGAAAATATGTGGGAATAGTTGATTGTTTTAAATGTTCATGGAGAATACCATTAGTTTAGTTGATGGTTTTCCAAGTCATCCAACTATATAAAATTTCCCTTCTAATAACAAATTCTTTCGACTCACCTCATTCATCATGAGTAGTAGTATAAACATATGACACTAGTGCTTGTAGTGGCCCCAACTTTATTTTCCTGAAATATATCATTTTCTACATGATTTCTTTAATGATGGATCATTCGTGGATGGTTTGTCCCAATATCTAGTGAAAGGTCCAATAATCTAGACGGTTATTGAGAACTACCTTATCATACCTTTTCAGTTCTGTTATATGAATTAAATTACAGTTCATAGAGGCTATAAAATAGCCAAGAACTTGATTATCTCAGAATGATTAAACTTTAATACTCTATTACTCAAATTGATTTATCTTGGGTATAATATTCTCATTTTGTTGAGGTGGGGGTTGATGTTGATGACCAGGGGGCGTTGTATGATATGATGCAGGACTTGGAGCTGGAGCTGGTGAAGGGGTGGAGTTAAGCGTGACGAAGGCCAGTTATGATTTTCCTACTCTTTTTCCAAATACCGGTGGATTTACCCAGTACTTGATCTTATTTCATTGTATATATTCTTCCATTATTTGAGAAATGGTGGTGAAATCCCTAAACCCACTTGTATATTTAACTAGGATGAGTATCATTCATATCTCATCATAGAAGTTATCGATGCACATAACAAGAATCTATTCCATGATTAGTGTATGGTTCAAAGTGTCGGTCATCAATTTCTATCTAAAAATAAAGACTAAGACTGTCTTATTCTCACACAGTTTTCATTTTTGGAGTTCTTTGACTATTTTATTTTTTATCATTTAGTTGAACTGGAAGAGGAACTACTAATAGAGATCCTTTCAACTTTTCATTGAACGATCTAGAAAACTAGTATACCATATAATGTATGACCCCTATAGAGTTCACATGAAGAATCTAAGTTTCACTTATTCTTGTTTATCTGGGTTTCCCTTCATGTGATCATAATAATTTGTATAGTGCATCAAATGTTGTACTGGTTTACTTGATCCATTTAATATTGATATTACCTGACTTCTAAAATTTGTGGTGGCAGAATTTCACTCTCCCAATTGGGGTAACATTTCTGTTCCATCTGTACTAGTGCACGCTGCTCCTCTATGGATTCCAACTGATCTATCATTGACTTGATAGTACTGATAAGATCTTGATGCATGTTTTTTTGAACTTGTGATTGAATAGGCATAGTATGAGGAATGATTTGATTTTCTAGTTATTTCTATACTTGAGGTGGATATTCAGTCAGAACATCATTTTAGGACTTACCTGAACCTATTTCAGGTGTCTTTTTAATGGAGGGAAATTTTGATATCCTTCCATGATCGGGACTAGGTAGACTAATGGTCTAGGTTCCATGTTGGGAGGATGTCATTTGATTTCTTTATTTTCTCGGATAAGCCACTATGGATAAGGTAATCTGACGGGAAGTGTACATTGTGTCTCTTCCTGGGGAGCATATGTGACAGGAGGACCACCTCAAAATAGCTCAACGTTGATTCAACTCAACTCTTTCATTTATTCCTCATTCCAAAAAAATCATTCTTCAAGTTTAAGGTGTTCGTTCTCATCAATAAGAGGCAGTGGGTCATATATGAACATACTTTCATTCTTCTATATATTAGGGATTCACTGAGTAGGTCGTGGAATATTGATCATAGGAACACCCAAAATCTAGGTGGCCCTATGATTCTATGTAACACACTATAATTCTTAGTGTGGATAAAATTCTGGGCATAACAATCCTCCCCTTTTCATCTTAATTTTCATCTTGATTGGAGTTGTATGATGGAATGATATTAACAACATTAACCGATGCATAATGCATTATGGGCGGCATACTAGATGTAGAATGGTAGGAGGAACATGTGTGTGCTTTATTGGATCATATCCTCCCATTATGGGATTATATTTGGGATTCTTGTTGAATCTTAACTAGTGGGGACATATATATAAACTTTACATACATCTAATATTAAGGGGAAATGATTCATAAGATGGGGCAGAACATGAGACCACTCCTCTTGTCATCCTCTATAAACAGAAAAAGTCTTATTTCCCCTAGGTGGGTGGTTGAGCGAAAAATGTCCTATACTCTATGGGATGGGGTTTCTCTTGTTCTCTTGTTGTTATATCTAATCCTAGATTAATTAGTCTTATGTGGCCATTTTGGGTTAAAAATTCCCCTAGAGCTACAGGATGGGGAAAATCCCATACTGCGTCAAATGCCACTTCTATTACTGCTTTCATAATCTCGCACATTCTTAGTCGAGCTTGATCTGAATATGGTACTAGGTCTATATGTGAATGATTTTTTACTAAGGAAATTAAGATTGTTTGATGATTATATTATCTTAAGAAGCAATCCTACTAAATATTCCTAGTTTCTTTGTTCATGAGTTTTTTGATGACTTGATTTCATTAGGCCTAAAAAATTTTATACTTACTCAAGGTCGACGGTTGTCGATCATGTCTCCTTTCACGAGCATGGATTTCATTTAATTTCTACCATGGGATGATGAAATTAAAGGATGACATTTCCAATGTGTGTTATTGAATAGGGCATGCTGTAAAATTCAAAGAACCATGTTCTCCCCAACCCCAAATAAAAACACTAGGTGAGGCTTCACCATTTAGGCGACGTAACTTATAAAACACATGGAGGTAGCTCGGATGAAGATATTTCATCCACCTTTCATATTGTGGTCACCGCATTGAATGAAGGTATTCCAATCTGATTTTATGGTGAATCTCTCCCAATATAATAACATGGTCTGCAAAGGCATAATGGGGAAATAATTTTGTTTTTAGGTGGTAGTGGGTTTTCTAGAGATTAGGAAAGATGTTACGTTTTCATTCTTCAGACAACTCTCTTGAATACTAAACTGAGAAGTGAATGATGGCCAAAACATAATTGGTATGGCATCCTTTTCCAAATTTATCTTTATGAGAAACATATCCTTTTTTTATTCCACCAAATACTCTTATACAATATCTTCCTAACTTGGACTATTCTTAATGGTTTTTTCAAAAGTATCAAGGCTAGTAGGGGTATTGTTGATGCGTAAATAGTCACTAGTGGCTCTAAAGATGAGTTTTTCCCTGGGATTTCTTCTAGTTGACAATGGATATATCTTTTTATCGGTAGATTTTCTATCATTTTTAGACCATCCCTCTAAGAGCCTCTACATCGAAGTGAATTCTCATATTTTATTCATAAATGGGATGACCTTATTCCCATTTCATGTCACTGAGTGGATGACCTTCATAGTGACTACCATCAATGTGACGAATACAATCATAGATTTATGTCTAAATAAAGGGAGAATTTATAGAGTGAATTATTAGGGGAGGACCTTCTGGGAGGATGATGGAAAGGGGAGGACCTTCTTTCTATTTCATTTGATTTCCAGGTTGACCTCTTCTATGACTAACATCATGGTTAGGACTACTATCATAGCTTGATGTCTGATTGCAAGAATAATTTCTGTAGTTTATACACTAGGGATGACCATTAGGTACGATGATAGTAAGGGGAGGAATGTATTGTTCATATATATTCGGGCCAATGTGAGGTATTATGTGACACTCATCTGGAGATAAGATCTCATTATTGGTTATTTGTATCAAATAATTAAGAATTTGTGGTATATGCTCTGGGGAGGACCATCAGATCTACTGGTAATAATGGTACGTGGGGGGGACCTTCATAACTACTACTTCCCCTTCTATAATTTGGTAATGGATTAAAAGGATCAAAATACACCATTTATAGGTGTTTTATGGAATAAATTACTCCAGGATCCAACATAATAGGGTCATGAATCTTCCCTTCATTTTCCAGTTTTCATCGGCATGATTCATTTTTGGGTAGTCTCTTATGGGAAAATGGGGATCCCTGCTATAGGCAATCACCTTCATCTATGGGTGCCTGTTTGAGTGACTCTTGTGGTTCTACATGGATACAATGACAAGATACCTAAGTAATGAAAGAGATATTTTCCTTCCCTAGAGTTTCCATAAAATTATACTAGTTTACCCTAGATGAAACATGAATTGTTTCTTGACCTTATTTACCCTTTATGAAAAAATATTTCTGAAAAACCTCCTATAAATGATCATTTTTGCATGTCTGCTCCAAAGTGATGACCCTATTTTGCAGATAAGTTACCCCACATAGAGAGGTAATATTATGAGAAGTAATACATGATATTTTTGTAGACAAGATTACGTCTTGACAAGTCTATAGGATATGGTCATGAATTTTTGTCTGGTCATCCATCATTTCCAAGTTGTATTGAGACATGTATTAAGCGGGAATATTAATATAGATTCATTCTGATGTTAGGGTTAGAATATGTGTCTTCTCCAGTCCTCCATTTCTTTATAGTGGTTACTGACATTTCTCTTGTATGGGGGTTGAGTAATGAGTCTATCCCTGACTTATAAATGGGATATGCAAGCTAATTTATATAGTTTTCACTGTATTTATCTGATGGGATTGATATTTGTGAGTAGGTATTTTTTTCTTCTCGTTTTCCAGTATATTTTCTAATGGGAATGATATGCATCTATATAAATTTTCTATATGTTTGAATGTGGATTCCATTATATTTTACTGATGGGATTCATGTGTGATGGTATAGAATTTCATATTCCTATAAGTTTTCTCCATATTTTTATGGAGGGTTTGATGATGAGTAGAGGGAATTTGCGGCTGCTCATAATTTTCTGTCATATTTGACTTATGAACTTGGCAGGAGGGAGCTTGAATGTCTAACCATACTATTCCTATCATGACCTTTCCCAGTGGGTCCCATGTAGTTACACCCCAATCCCTCCTTCAATAGATTAAGGGTTTGATACTAGTACTGAGAGGGAATATCATTGACCTGGGAGGTCATAGAGTAACTATATGTACACACACACACTTCCCCTAGAATATACAATGATGAAATGTAAAAACAACCGAACCAACATGAATGCATACATCTAAATCCTATAACCAGAGTATGAAAAGAAGTAAAAGAAATAAAGTAGGTGCAAATACAATCCCACCACAAAGAGTCTATAACAAAACTCCAACCTAACAATAATTACTAGGACTTCTATTATAATGCTGCAGGAACACTCCTCAGTCTGTTTGGTCTCACTAAGCACCATTTGGTCCTAGTATGTTATGGAATATATCAAATGTTTGATCTTCTACAGAAGACATAACATGTGTAGGAAAATATAGTGTACGGGTGATTATAAAAATACTTAGTAAGACACCCTGAAACCACAAATCATACAATAAGGCAAAAAAAACATATCTAAATTGGTATATTTCTACAACACATATAACAAGAATACCCAGATATACTCAATAGAGAGAAATAGTCTTGAGGTAAGATATAACCATAGTATACATTCCTATGATTCTAGCTTAAAGATTCTATAAAGAAATCATCTGGGCCAACAAACATTGGAGTCTAATAGCAAAGATGATGTCCATCCAAGAGGTAATGATCGTCAGGTCTCATCATGAGAAAGAACACACTGATAGTTCAAAGAGAATATGATAGCAAAATGAAGATCATTTCCAAGTCCATGGTGTTATAAGAAAACTCGATCTAGATTAACTCACTATGTAGAGGATTGACGCCCACATAGTGTTGGTCCAGATAATACTATGAACACCACCTAGGGAATAAAGATGAAAAGAGGATCTCACTACAGTCCTTTAGTAGGTATTCCAATAAATCTATCCATGATGTCCTATTGAAGATAAAATAGTCCTTGGAGTATGATATGATTACATAACAACCCTTAAAGAAATTATAAGGGTAATTCACCGAAATGAAACGTGTTCAAGATACAAAGTAAAAGGCCTCTAATCCATGTATAAAAGAGTACATGATGTGTAGTAGTGGTTACGAGTTGTGTCTCTTAACCCCAATTCCTACCCCTAATGCCCCATGTCATCAATCTATGTCTGTGTAGTAGTACATGCCATGTAGGCATCCCATATACTCTACCTATGTGCTAGTATATGGATTTAGTCAATGCACATGTGCTCATGTACCAATACAATTCTTAGACCGTATATTTGGTCAAGGCCATGTCTATGTGGGGAGTACACAACTAATAGGATTCCTTTGTACTCCACCCTATGTCTGTGTACTTCCCAAAGTACATGCTTGGTTACCCAGGAGAGACCACAAGCCGTGTGACAACGAGCACTTTCCCTATGATACTTAACTTTCTCCTAAAACCCTATCCACCACAATGGGCCCCAAACGACATTTAGATATGACTCACATGCAGTGTATCACATGATTTTGGTAAAATTCAATATTATTCCTTTGTGTGTATCAGTTGATTTTTCGGACTCTAATATACCAGCCACCTTTCCAATAAATAATAGATATCATCTCATATAAGCCTTTCCATAATCAAACAATGCTTTCCTCTATCATATCTACTCATAAAACAAATCAAATTTCCATTCTTTATTGTTCACCAAAGAAAGATGAAGAATGAAAAATTGGGATTCCACCATCGTCTGAATATCTATGTCTCCAATATTGGACATCTGTCATTTTGTTCCGATCCTTGATCTAAGATATCAGATCATTTCCCCACGAAATGGTTGCACAATGATCGATCAACCAAGATAAGTTAATCCACAAGAAAAATGAAGAATTTCTATGATGAACGATGAACGGGGGGAAGAAAAACACAAGAACGGATTGGAGAATGAACCTCCATCAATGTTTGTCTCAGTACCAATCTTTCTCGGTTAGAATGATAATAAAAATAATTAAATAATAAATACATTCTCTCACAAAAACCCTATAATAAATCCATCCTACATATCGATCCAACCACAGATCAATATTTTTGTTGATTATTTCAAATTCATCAAATAAATCAAGAACAGTGAATAATCAAATAAAAAAATATTCCCTTCCACAATATTGAGAGATCATTGAAAAATTATGATGTTGCACCATTGTGGTTGGTGAGATTCTTTGAATATGATGTACGTCAATCACCAATCCAAGAACTCATCCTCATTCGCCTAAGAAAATTCATTAACTGTCTCTCCATGGTCTCCATGGTTATGTGAGTAACCCTAGAATGAAAATATAACAATCTATTTAAATATTTTTAATCATTGCGTCAATAAAAATGATATAAAATAATTTATTTATATCATTTTATTCTTTTTTGTGCCCATGATTACTTTTTTAAAAATGAAACACAATGACTAATGATAAGTCACGACTAGGGTAAACAATTCCTTATTAACTTAGGGATTCCCTCATATTTATGATTCGGGTCCCTATAAAGAAGTTATTACACTTTTTTAGGAACACTGTGCGCACCTAATATTTAATATATTTCAACCAAATATTTCGGGAACACCACGCCTTAGAATCTTACACCATTTTAGTACTTGGTCTGGAAAATAATGCATATAATATCCAAAAATAATAAATAAAAAATCAAAGATATGACATTCTACCCACATTGGTGCTTTATGTACATGAAAATAAAAAGATGATAAAAAATATGTGCGTACTGAGAATGAATCTGAGCCTTCCACTCACATGTGCTCTCCTGAAAATTTTTGTGCTTCCACTAGACACGCACCAAAGGAATCGATCACCCATGAAGGATCCACCCATATTGATCCTCAATATACAATGGGTAATCAATAAAGGTTATTCCATCCTCAATGCCTATCCCACCCCAATCTATAACATGTAATGGGTCATGTACCTAAAACCTCAACTGCAATACACGGAAGACATCATGTACCCGGTCTAAATTCAGCGGTATAGATAAGAAGTATGCCACCTCATACACTCTATGCATTATCTAGAAAGGTCTGATGAACCTCTGCGAGATATTTCCTCCCCATCCAAATATCTATAATCCACATTGAGGTGAAACCTATAGGAACACATGGTCTCTATCCTAGAACTCCAAATTCCATCATCACCTATTATCATACGACTCCTGATGGATCTGTGGAGTCTTCATCCCCCTAGATGATTTGAAACTTCTATGTTGTATCTCACACAATCTCTGGGACTATGAGTACAAAATCAATTGGTTCAATCCAAAAAATTAGTGACCTATAGGGTCATTTGTACAAATCCTCAAATGGTGCTATACCAATGGTGGAATGGTAGCTATTGTTTAACACAAACTACCCCAGTGATAGGAGAACCTCGCAACTATGGCCAATTTCTAACATGAAATCTCATAGTATGTCCTCTAGAAACTGAATGGTCATCTTAGTCTAGCCATCAGTTTGTGGGAGAAATGCTATTCTCAAGCGTAACTGGGTCCCAAATGCCTCATGTAATCCCTTCCCCAACGGGGATGTGAAGCGACCATCATGATCAGTAGAAATTGTTGATGGAATTACGTGAAGTCAAACTATCTTCTGAACATATAGGCATTCCAATATGTCTACTGAACTCTCTCTCATATATCTAGGAAGTGTGATGACATGGAGTGTTGGTCTATGATCACCCATATGATATGGTGTCCCCTAGATGTACCTAGAATTCCTATAATGAAGTCCATATATATCCCATCCCACTTCCATTATGGAACCTTAAGGGGTTGATCCAATCCCACTGTAACTTGATTCTCATCCTTCACTACTTGACAAGTAAGACATCAAGAGACAAACTCTAAAACTCCCTTATTCATTCCTGGAAACCAAAACTGATGTTGGAGGTCCTGGTGCATCTTTTCCACTCCTGGATGTACCGCTAAAGGAGACGTGTGAAACTCTATGAGAACCACCTATTGCGATGTCATTAGTATCCTATGAAAAGAACGAAATGGTCCCCACCTTTATAATATACATCAGAAGAATTTTCAGTGGATGTCTTAGTATTTAGGGTATCACGGTCGGTATCCCCAATCCAATACTCCCTGACTCACTATAAGACCATAGAGTTAACAGCCATCGACTGGAGTTAATATTATCTCTCTTAATCCATAATGGATAACTATAATGAGGCCAAATACTCTGATGCCTCTTTCATCAATTGCGAAAAAGATCTTATTTTGAGATCATATACCACCACATACCCATTCCCAAGAGTATAAACAATTTTGATGTCATAATCCTAGTGGAAATATAGCCATCACATATATATCATGTTGAGATACATTTGAGAGAATATATACTTGAGAATCTTTTGATTGGAGTAGACGATAAACCCATCACCCATCACATAGTGTTGCCACATATTAAAATTGAAGAATACCACTACTAGCTCAAGATCTTGGGTTATGTAGTTCTACACATGTTGTCTCAACTATAATGAATGATAGGAAATAATTTCTTTCTTATATATCCAAACACAACCAAGGATGGTTCCTGATGCATCATAGAACACTACCTACTCAACACCCTCCTTTCGTAATCTCAAGATGAGAGCACTCTTAAAAATCTCCCTCAACTACTGAAAATTCAATTGGTAACTCTCTATCCGAACGAAAGGCTGCACCTTCTAAGTCAAAGCTTTCATGAGTGATGACATTATGGATAAATCATGTATGAATCTCTAGTAATGTCATGCCAATTAAAGGAACCTCTGTACCTTTGTCACACTCCTGGGTGGCTCCTAAGTTAACACTAACTTGGCCATGGATGGGTCCTCTACCACTCCATCTACTAAGATGATGTGTGTGATAAAGTGGATCACCTGAATCTAAAATGGGAACATCAGGAGCTTTCCATAGAGTTGGTTCTCTCAGAGTACATCATGAAACATCCTCAAGTGTCCCACATTCTCCTCCTCAAATTTCAAGTACACAAGGATATTATCTATGTGGACTACCATGAAACTATCTATGTAAGGCATAAAGATCTAGTTCACAAGTCCCACAAACACTATTTGGGAGTTTTTCATGCCAAAGGGCATCACCAAGTACTCATAGTGACCATAGCGACATATGAATGTCTTCTTTGGCATATAATAATCTAGTACTCACAACTATTGATATCCTAATCTAAGGTTAACCTTTTATAACCATAATTCCCCAATCAACTGAAAAAAGTGGTTTTAAATCCTCAATTTTGAATACATGTTCTTAATGGTCACTTGGTTCAATAACTGGTAGTTTATAGACAATATCAACCGCCATCTTACTTCTTGGAAAACAAAACTGGGGCTGCCTAGGGTGAAATAATGGTTCTAAAAAATCCATTCATTTTCAAGTCCATCAACTATAACCTCAACTTTTAAGACTCTGTAGGATCCATCCAATGTGATAGCATAGATATCAGTGTCATCCCTTAGTTTAGATCAATGAAAAATTCTATCTCTCAGTGGTGAGGTAAACCTAGAACATATTAATGGAATACGTCCTCATACTCTAGCAGAATTATAGGAAACTAGGAACTCCAAACATCCACTACACTAAGGGTAAGTCTAGACAACAGATGAGTAATTGGATGCACCCTCTTATGCATGATTCCATCATGTGCTTCCTAGGTTTCCTTTTCATCGAAAAAGGAGAACCTGGTTCCATTACTATAGACACACCACACCCTTTGCCTAAAACAATCAATCTATCAATGTACTGTAGATAACCTACCAATACCATGAATGTTGTCATAAGGCCTCGAAATTTCATCCATAGGATTCCAAAAGAAACTCTCACCTCCAAGATTCAGGTCACACTGTCGGCACAAGTGTGTGATCATTGAGTCTTCTCCCGTAGGAGTCTCCAAGAGTAAGGGTTGATACAAAGGTTTAAACAATCTTTAAGTATCATAAAAGGTGTTTGGAAAGAATGGAATGACTATATCCATTTTATATTAGTATTGAATCTAATTTATAAAAGACACAGATCATACCTCAAATCATTTCAAGATCCTATGGGTAGTATGCTTCGACCGTATACAGCTTGTCCCTGCCCATGTCCTCGAGCTCCCTGAGCCTGGCATGGACCACCTGAGGGTAGTGGTTGTAACAAGTAAAAACTTCAACTACCACTTCATTCTCTCATAGCTCTTAGAATATATCTTTCACCCTATATTCATTACTTCTCTTTCCACTATATTTTCCTTGGTGTATCATTCACGGTCTCTTTATCAGTTTTACAGTGGGTAAGACAATCTCGTTCAAGATTTCCCCTACAATCACTTGAGTAGAACCACCTCTCCATGGGATAACATGACCCACCCAATGATCCCTGAATTGTAGACCGTCTAGAACAAGTCATCCTATAAGAATATCCCACACATCCATGCCCATAATACTAACATAAGATCCCTACTGCATTTGTCTATACTCCTACTTGCCCATTGTTGTCAACCACCAGCTGTATCTGCTCATCAAAGAAACTCTCAACAACCAAATCTCACTCTAGCTCCCCAAAATAGGTAGGAATTAATAGAGGGATAGAACTAGATCCTATGTATCTATTAATACCTCACTTAATGGTGCAATACTTTAATAACTAATCATGAAACATATTCATCAAGTACTTAGAGAGGTTGGTAAACCTCAAGGAATACTCAACTACTATCATGTTTCCCTATTGGAGATGCAAAAGCTCATATATATGTACATCACTGAACATATATAATGATAACTCCTCTCTAAAATGGTTCTCAAACTCTATCCTCAATATAGTCTACTTGTCATAAGATTGGTTAACCAAACCCCACCATCGCCCTACTATGACGTGAAGAAGGCTCACTACCAAGACCACCATCAAATATGCTATTATCCTAACTAGATAGAAAACAAGAGTCAAAGCCTCAAGACAGTACTCGTCTTCCTATGGTACAGGCTCTCCTCATAACTTTAGGGGTCTCTATTACTGAAACTCATGAAGCACACTCTACATGAACACCTTATCCATTGGTACATCAGGTACCATGTGCTTCTCTATTGGTGGTGGTATGGTTGGTTTACCACCAGGAGGTATCGTCTCAATAACCAATCCCTATATTGATGCCTAATCATAATGAGGATCATAATCATGGTCATGATGCTGAATCCTAGATGTAATATATCACAGCTGATTCTAGAAACAAACCAGACCTACCACAATCAATGAGTATATTTTGAGATATGGCTCAAGAAGGACATGGGAACCACAACCCATTATTATATGATGCTTGTACCATTGTTTTCCTAGAAACTAGTGTATGATGTGACATACCTAGACATAAATAGATATCCAAACCTATAAAATGTAAAAATAATTGAACAAAAATGCATGCATACATCTAAATCCCAAAACTAGAGTATGATATGATGTAACTGAACATAAACATGTTCAAGTAAAATCCCACCACAAAGAGTATGCAAAACAATTACAAACTGAAAGTATGTACTGGGACTGCCCTAAAAAATCCACAAGAGCACACCTCAGTTTGTCCAATCTCCCTAAGCACCCTATGGTCGTGGTCTGCCTTGGAATCTATCAA
Organism: Viscum album; assembly: GCA_963277665.1. Classification (NCBI taxonomy): domain Eukaryota; kingdom Viridiplantae; phylum Streptophyta; class Magnoliopsida; order Santalales; family Viscaceae; genus Viscum; species Viscum album. Next base: position 62,418,574 of record OY728138.1, read on the forward strand.
AAGGTTGATTTTCTGCACAAGACTTGACACCTAGAGACAAATATGGTGATGAGGTGAGTATAACACTACTCAGAAAGACACCTTAAAACCACAAAGCATACAACAAAGGAAATACAGTTATCTCTAAACGGGTATATTTCTATAACACATATAACAAGAATACCCAACTATTCTAAATAAAGACACACAGTCTAGAGGTAAGTTACAACTATAGTATTCCCACCTAGGATTCCAGCTTGAAGATTCCATAAAGAACTCATCTAGAAGAACACAATATTGTGTCTGATAGCACTTCTGAAGTCTGTATGAGAGGTGCTACTCTTCAGGTATCATCATGAGAAAGAACAAACTAATAGTCTAAAGAGAATATAATACACATATGGAGATCAATGACATGGTCATCAGGTGATACCAATAACACAATATATATTATACTACTAGGTAGAGGATTGATGCCCGCATATTGTTGATCATGGAAATATCAAGAACCCCATCGAGGTCCTGAAGATGAATAGATGATCTCACTCTGGGTCTCTTTGAGGGATTCCAATGACTCTACCTAAAAAGTCTTGGTGATGGGATCATATTCCTAGGAGTAGGAGATGACTCCATACCAATACTTTGGGAAAGGATAAAAGGAATGTACCCTAATGAAACTTGTACAAGATACAAAAGAAAAGGGTTCTAAGACATGTATAAAAGAGAAAACGGTGTTTATTAGTGGTAACATGTCATGTCCCTTGACCTTGGGTTTTTACCATGTAAAAGGACCATGTAATCAATCCATGACTGTGTAGAAGTACACGCCAAGAAGGCATCGCGTGTACTCTACCCATGTTACAATACATGGATTTAGCCTGTGTACATGTTCCCATGTACCCATACATGGATTAGCTTGTGTACATGGTTTATGTCATGTTTTTGTGGGGGAGTAAATGACATGTAGGATACTCGTGTATTCCACTTGTGTTTGTGTACTTTGCAAAGTACACACCGAGTCACCTGTGATAGACCACAAACTACGTGACTAAGGTCACATTTCATCTAATACATAACATTATTCCAAAATACTAGTTTCCATAAGGGATCCATACACAACATGTTGATTCGAATTATATGTTATATATCATTGGATTTTCCATAATTCCAGATTGTTTCTCCATGCATCTTGGCCAATTCTCTGGCCTCCGATCAGTTAGCCGCCTTTTCTAGAAATGGGAGATCCCATATTTTCTAATCCATTCCATCATCAAAAATAGTTATACCATCATATCTCCTTATAAAATGGATCAAATATTAATTCCTTGTTGTTTACTGAAAGGATAAAGAATAGGAAATCAGAAACCCATCATCGTCAGAATCGATCCATCTCAATACTCGCAGCTCCTTCATGCCATTATAATCCTAGATCTTTAATATCATATCATTTCACTAAGAAATGGGTGTGTAATGATCAAACTATCAAGATAATTTGAGTCATGGTCTAAACCAATAATGCTTGCCAAAATGATGAACATGGGGAGGAAAATAATAAGAACATATTGGAGGAATGAACCTCGCTCGATGTTCAGGTAGATCTAGATCCTTTTCCATTCTAATAAAAATATAAATAATTAAATTAAAATATATTCTATCATTAAAAACCCATCAAAATAAACCCATCATTTATATCAATCAAATCCAAAATCAATCTATTCATTGATTGATTTTCATTCAACATAGAAATAATGAAAAGGGAATAATCAAATCAACACACACACCCTACATCTACTTGGATCGATCGATGAACAAGAACGAGGAAACAATTTTTTCATTGGGGAGATCCTTTCAATATGAGGTGTGTTGATCACTTATCCATGATCTCATCATCATTCACCTCAAAGAATTCTCCAATGTTATCTACAAGGTCTCCTGATTTATGCAGCTAACTATGGAATTATGAAATAATAATATATTTAATGATTGATAATCGATGCATCAATAATCATGAAATAAAAAAAATATTTGAATTATTTTATTCATTTTGTAAACCATGAATAATTTTCTAAAAATGAGTCACGCCAATTCGTGTTATGTCACACCTATGGTAAACCACTCATTCTGAACTCAATTGGGCCCTAAGATTTCAGATCTAGAAATATTTTAAGAAGTTATTCTAGTTTCTTAGGAAAATTGCACACACGTTCTACTTAATATATTTCTAACATTTATTCTAGGATCACCAGGCCTCATAATCTCAAAACATCTTAGAACCTCATCTTGAAAATAATCCATATAATATAAAATTTATAATACATTGAAAATAAAAGACATTAATGTGCCACTATATTTACATGGTAGGCTTATTTAGTAGGAATGAGGGTGATGAACTATTCAAGATTATATGATCGCTACCCTTGGTGGGCCGCTCTATGGACCAATGTTTTTTTTATTTTATTGGAAGCCCATGGGAATGTATCCTCTTCATGGTGAGGATGTTGTTCCATGTTCAATGGTTGACGATAGTGTCCGTTAGGGGACCTTGGTCAGAGACCCTGTACATTCGGGATGAAATCATTGGTGATGACATCATTAACCTCACTAAAGTAAGGGAGGCACTCATTTTCTCATTTTGGAGATAGGATCCCAAAACGATTGGATATATCTAGTGGATTAATCTACTTCTAGGCCTCCAACCATTGCATGGATGATACATGATATGATTTCATGGCTTAGAGTGCCTACTTAGTTGCCTCTAGTGTGGAGGGATTACCCTTATGGTGGTGATATCAAAGTAGTCCATTTGAGACCTAGGGTCAACGTTGTTGGGTGGGTGAGGGATTCCTCTGATTTGTGTATGATCCAACTAGTGTAGTGGCTAACATGAATGTCTGTGAGAAATTCTATAATGGAATTGGATTGATAGAATCTATGAAGAGTTCCAGAAATACATGTGACAGGTACAGACAACAAAACTACGTCAAAGTATCATCTCATGACCACATACATAATTGATGATCTTGGTTGGCCCTATTCTATTTTGGATGTGAAAGGGGCTTGAAGTGTGGTAACATTGCCACATCGGTTAAGGATTCACATATAATTCACCATTTTACTTTTGATATAAATTTGTTTTTGGCCTGAAAGGTTGATGGTAGGGGTTGAGTTTTTTACAATCATTTATGTCCGGACCACTATTTTGGATTCTCTCCAATAGGTTTGTACATGGAGACATAAAACCCAATGGATTTTAGATCCATGATTCATGGACCTGTATTCCAAAGGTATGTGTTCAATGGGTAACTAGTCCAATGACACTTAAGAACTCACATTGGTCGATAGGATGAGAAGTTAGGATCATCACACACTTTTGGGGAACTATTGCCTATTCTAGGATACTCTTATATATTTAAAATACGTCTTCAAATTCTTTTTCATTTATAAGTATGAATACTTGGATTACCCCTAGTTAATGATTGATAATAAATAAACATGGGTTAAAAATCTTTTATTTGTATCCAAAGATCTCCATAAATGGAGGAATCTGTATGTATCATAGGTTCTATGTCAATGTTAATATTATATGGATAGATTAGTAATTCTTTGGCCAGTTATTAGGATGATTCTAGTTTTAATATGTGTGATAGAGCCATTTGTAGATTACCATCATCCCGAGTAAATGAGAGTTGTTTTGATTTCAGGATCAAACCCATGAAATGAGATTCCTATATATGCCCAAGAGAAGAATCAGAACCCACGTAGTTTGGTTCCACTAAACGGGACACATTACCTTTTAAGGTTATGTGGAAAGGACCCAACTATGCAGTTTAATGTTATACAACATAGAAATATAGGTGAAGAGTTCAGTGTCAAATATGGTGTGTGGATTATGCCAAGGATTCTCGAGGGTCCTAGAAGAGATTTCGTCTCCTGGGTAGGGGTATGATCTTATAGGGATGTTGTCCAGAAAAAATCAGGATGAATACAGATGTTCGGTTTGGACCTGAAGGAGGCTTCCTATGTATCATTTCTAGTTGGGAATCAAAGCCCATGTGGATTGGTATGATTTGTTCATTACTCATTAGTGCTTCTATCTTGAGGAGAATGGTTGGGGATTACACATGAAAGAGTCTAATTTGGTGCTGGATCATTGGGAATATATGCATTTGAAAGTTGCAATATGGTTTTGGGACATATACCTTGTAAGAGGCCCATTTGACATTTTAATTTAGGGAATACATCTATTGAGAAGGACCAATTGAGGTCAGGGCATATACATGGAATTTTTCTATTTGATGTGGGGTGATCATGAATATTTCAATATCACCACTAATCTGTAAGACCATGTGAGTCATGATCGTTGTGAGAAAAAAGAGGTAATAGTGGATCTGAATATCACGCAACCTGACCAATCTACTGACAGATGGGGTGACAATGCCTAAAGGGAGAGGGAGAGGGAGTTGAATATACTAGTGTCCTCTTTTTTTTGATATCCTTGATAGTAATATTTTCGTGATATATCTGGATGTGTCTCAAGAATAGGTGAAGTATAGCAAGAGTTCTGCATCCCACAAGAAAGGATAGTGTATTACCTTAGGAGAAGTGCCCTAAAATTGGTTATGGGATTGACAGGAATATTCAATAATGAACCTCATTGAAGGGAACGTCCAAAAATTATCCTTAATCCCGAGAATAGGTAGGTTAATGTGAGCACCCTAGGGTTGGAACTTAGGTTGCCATGGGAATGTAAACTTGAAGGTATTCTCAGGGTCTGTCTTAATGTGGAGGTTACTAGTGTGACTACTCATTCCATGGTTTTGTAACCTCAAAAGGGTTTTCATATGTTTATAATGATCTTATCACACATATCAGGGGGATTTGGAAAGGATATTAGTATAATGATGTTGTAATTGTTCTTATATGGGTCATCATGGGGGATAATTACATGATGGAAAGGGATGAGGATGATGAGAGGTGGATAATATAAACCCCTAGGATGCGCTATTCCATTTAGAGGGTTATTATGTGGGATGGTGTTCCCTCCACATAGTATATTTATTTGGTGGAGAGGGGATTCTTTGTGTAGATATTTTCAATACATACCTGGGTTTTACCCGCATAGCATTGTGTTACATAGGGCCGAGTTCCTCCTGCATAGTGTTTTGCTACGTAGGACTAATGTCCTCCCATGTTGTGTTTTTCTACACGGGGTAGGGTTCCCCCTACATAGCACATTTCAATACAGGATGCCTATTCATAAGAGGGAATTAATTTTTCACCTTGTAGGATTGTGTTCAAAATGGGGTTTTGGGTTCGTGGACAACCATATGTATTATTTTTTCCCCATTACTGTTATGTGGTGGGTTCTTACTGTAGGTAATCATCAAAGAGATCGGTTTCATGTGCTTTATTTATTTAGATATTCTTAGCTCGATCAATCATCTCTTTTTTATTTGGTCCCCATTTCTGGGCCCCCCTATGTGTCTATTTATTGAATAATGGAGTGATTGAGTACCAGCATGGCCAGTCGTCCATGGAAGGCTGTAGAACTTAATTTTTGGTATGCCATGAAGGACATAGTGAGATGTAGGGGTTCTTTTGTAGACACCGAAATCCATACCTTTCCCCACAATTGAGTTCATTTTTTATGGGAGACAAAGATACCACCTTACCATTAGATCAATTCAGTTCGCATGGATGGTTCATTTGCAGGGATGAAAATCTGTACCTCTCACCACAAAACATTTTCTTCATTTGTGGGTACTGCTGACTCCACCCCTTTTCCAATAACTATTTTCTTTTTTGGGTACTTTGCGGAGTGGTAGAATGCAATGCAGAGTAGTGGTCCAGAGAGAAATTTGTGCTTTAGGGGATCACTCCATCCTTTTCCACTTCTTTCCATTGAATATTGTTTCTTTCAACACATTTTCCAATTTTTTATACTGATTTTCAAAATTAATGGACTCAACTTTTTGTTGTTTGTAGAAATTTTAGAACCAAACAACACAAAAATCCTAAATATCCCCTAAAAACCCTAAAAACTCATAAAACCCCTAAAACACCAAACCCCTAAAAACCCTAAAACCATAAAAATAATTGAAAATTGAAAAAACTAAAAATATCTGAAAACCAAAAATCCATAAATGCCCCTTAAAATCAAAATACATAAAAAATACTAAAAAATTCATAAAAACTCCAAAACCCTAAGACACATAAAAACCATGAAAACACCAAAACCCTATGAAATCCCTAAAACCCTTAAACCATAAAAACTACTATAAACCCAAAAAGACCCAAAATACCAAAAAACTATAAAAGATTATAAAAACCCTAAACCCAGAAATACCATAAAAACATACAATCACTAAAAACCCTGAAAACGGTAAAACTCTAAAAACCCTAAAAAACATAAAGATATAAAACCCCAAAACCACTAGAAGGCCCTAAATGTATGTAAAAAACCCCTAAAGACCCCAAAACACCTAAAAATATTGATAACCATAAAAACATAAAAAACATTAAATCTCTAAAATATCTATGAATGAAAAATACCATAAAATTCTATAATCCTTAAAAAATACCTAAAAACACTAAATAATCCATAAAAAACCAAAAAAAACCAAAACCAATCCAAAAAACCAAAAAAAACTTAAGAACCCATAAAACCACTAAAAAATATGAAACCCTTAAAACAATACAAACACTACCACCCCAAAAAAACAGTGAAAAATCATAAAAGACATTAGAATCCCTAAAAACCCTAAAATCCCTAAAATCCCTAAGAATCTCAAAAAATCCCGTAAAACCCAAAAACACCTCAAATTTTTAAAAACCTCTAAAACCGTACAAACTATTGAAACCCTAAAACCTCTAAAAAAACTAAAACACTAAAACCCCTAAAACATAAATAATCCTTAAAGGACATTAAAAATACAAAAAAAACTCAAAAACCCACATAAATCCTCTAAAAACTCTATGAAAATAATAACCCTAAAACTCATAAAAACCCTTTAAACCCCTAAAACCCTAAACAACCCCTAAAAGACACTAAAATCCCCCAAAACCTAAAAGTCCCAAAAAATATGAAAAAACATAAAAGAACCTAAAAAACCCAAAAAGACATGAAAAACCATAAAAACCCTCAATACTATAAAATAATCTAAAAATCATAAATTAATCTAGAAATCCAAAAAAATCCTATACAACGCTAAAAAATATAAAATCCCTAAAGACCCTAAAACCCATAAAAACCCAAAGGACCCTACAAATCACAAAAGGACTATAAAAATCCTAAAAACATTTAGGGGCTATGAAAATGCTAAAAACCAGTAATCGAAACTAATACTCGTAAAAACCCCAGAAAAATCTAAAAACCATAAAACCCTAAAAGATGCTAAAAACCCCAAAAACCACCTAAGAGACCCTAAAACCCTAAAACACCCAAAACCCTCTAAAATCCCTAAGAGACCCAAGAACCCCAAAAGACCCTAAATGGACATAAAATCCCTAAACACCCTGAAATTTTAGAGACCCTAAACCATAAATATAGTAAAACTATAAATCAATAAACACATTAAAAATCTAGAAAACCTAGAATACCCTATAAAACCCAGAAAAAACGCCTAAAACCCGTTAAACCATGAAATCTTATAGAGACCAAAAATCCCTTAAAACATCAAAAAAGTTTAAAAAATCTCAAAACAAAAAACCCTAAAAAACAAAAAATACCCCCAAAACCCTAAAAACACTTAAAAACTCTAAAAACCCAACAAAACCCAAAAAACCCCAAAAAACCCTACAAAAACTAAAACCCTAGGAAACACTAAATAATCCATAAATATACTCTAAACATAATAAAATTCATTAAAACTATAAAACCTCTGAAAACCATAAAATAACCCTAAAACCATAGAAACCCTAAAAACCCTAAAACCCTAAAAAACCATAACAACTACTGCTAAAAACCAAAAAAAATGCAAAACTCATAAAAACAAATAGGAACCATATGAAAACAAAAACCCGAAAACAATAAAAAAAACTTTTTAAAGACCCAAAAAAACCCTACAGATACCTAAAAACCTTAATCCCTTAAAAACCATAAAACCCCTAAAAACACTTAAGGACTGAAAAAACCATTTTGACCCTTAAAACCCCTAAAACAGAAATAAACTATAAAAACTATAAAAACCATAAAACCCTAAAACGAATAAAAACCCCAGAAAATAGAAAACCCTTACAAACCATAAAACCCCAAAATTTTAAAAACACTTAAAATCCATGAAACCCCTAAATACTCTAATTCACCTAAACCCCTATTAAATCTCTAAAAAACCAAAAAAAAACAAAACTACAAAACCCCAATAACTCTAAAAACTACAAAAAACCATAAAACCCCCTAAAATGCCCTGAAGAAACTAAAAGCTGCAAAACCACTTTAAATCATTAAAAACTCTAAAAAAAACCATGAATCCCTAAAAGCTCAAAGAGAACCCAAAATTCCTTAAATATACCTATAAATACCCAAAAAGTTCCTATAAGACCAAGAAACCCTAAAATCCCTAAAGATATATAGAAACCAAAAATAACCCTAAAACCCTAAAAACAGAAAAATCCCAAAAATTCTAAAACACTAAAAAAAATAAAAACCCTAAAAGACCCTTAAAACCTTAAAGATATGAAAAACATAAAAACCCATGAAAACCCATGAAAAAACCAAAAAACATCAAATCTTGAAAATAGTTAGAAAACACTACAACCCATAAAACACAAGAATAATATAGAAAACCCAAAGTAGCCCTAAAACCAAAAAAATCCAAAAAAACCTGAAAACCCCTAAATACGATAAACACCCTAAAATCCATAATATCCTAAAATAACCCAAAAACCCTAAAAAATGTAAAAAATCCTAGAAACCCTAAAACCCCTATAAAACAAACTAAACTACTAAACCACTATAAAATTGTAAAAAATTAAAAACGTTAAAAACCCCTAATAACACAAAAACCCCTAAAACCCTAAAAACATAAATTCTATTAAAAAATTTCTAAAAACCCTAAAATTCTAAAAATAACTAAAATCCCTTAAAATTAAAATATCCCCTAAAAACCAAAAAACCCAATCAAACCGTAAAAATACTAAAAACCTCTAAAACCCTAAATCCCACTAAAACCCAAAACACTTGTAAAAACCCTAAAAAAATTAAAAAACATCAATCCTATTAAAACCTCAAATAATCATAAAACACCCATAAAATTCACAAATACCCCAGAAACCCCAGAAACCCATAAACCCCGAAAATTACTAAATACTCATAAAAACACTAAAAATACCTAAGAGACCTTAAAACCCCAAAAATACCCTAAATATACCTATAAAAACCTAACAGAAACTAAAACCCTAAAAACACAAAAACCCCTAAAAACCTAAAATTCCCTAAAAACACGAATAACCCTAAAAGTACTATAAACCTCTAAAACCCCAAAACACTAAAAAATTCTAAAACACTAGAAACCTTAATACTCTTAAAAGCCCATATAATCACCTTAAACCCCTAAAAACCACTAAAAACACCCAAAAAATGAAACCTCCTAAAATCTATGAAAAAAACAAAAACCCATAAAACCCCTAAAAACAGAATAATGCCTAAAAAACTAAAAAATCCTCCAACACTTAATGATCCCTAATAACCAAAAACTCCACAAACTATAAAACCCAATAAAAACTCTAAAAACCCTATAAAAACCCTAAAAACCTAAAAATTCCTTACAACCCCCAAAGCTTAAACACATTAAAAATCAATCAAAATATTAAAAACCATTAAAACCCTAAAACCCTAGAAACCCCTAAAACCTCTAAATTCTATTATAACCCAAAAACCCTATAAAAACATTAAAAAACTAAAACCCATAATACAATAAAAACCCTAAAAACACTTAAACCCCCTTCAAAACCCTATAAACAATAAAATGTTAATAACCCCTAACACCCCACAAAACCACAAAACACAAAAAAAACACAAAAAAATCTAAGAAAGCAAAAAAACAAGAAAAAAATAAAAAAAACTTACGGCCCCCTAAAAACCTTAAAAACATTTAAACCCATTAAAACCTTTATAATAAAATAGAACCCATAAAATACCCTAAATATCGTAAATAACCAAAAATACCTTAAAACCCAAAAAAACTCTAATAGATATTAAAATACCTTAATGACCCTAAATGCCCCTAAAAGTCACTAAAATCCCTAAAACACCCTAAAAACTAAAAAAAATAAAAGAAAAAAAATTACCATAAAAATACTAAAAGATACTAAAACCACAAAAGGACACTTAAAACCAGAAAAATCAAGAAAGAACCCAAAAACACAAAAATCCTAAAGGACCCTAAAAACCATAATGGATACAAAAATAAAAAAATCCCTAAAGGTCCCTAAAAACATAAGATCCTAAGAGGACCTGAAATACCCTAAACCCCTATAGGACCCTAACAACCCAAAACCCATAAAAACCCCTAAAAACCCTAAAATACTCTATAAGACCCGAGAATCCCTATAAATCTTAACATCTCTAAAAACCATGAAAACACCAAAAAAACCTAAAAATCTAAAAATACAAAAATACCCAAAAAACAATAAAACTACATTAAACCATAAAACACATTAAAATACTAAAAATCCTACTAACCCTAAAAATAATAAAAACCATAAAAACCCATAAAAACCATAAAAATGGTAAAAACCTCAAAAAACACTAACAACCCACAAAATACTAAAATACAATAAAAACTCTAAAACTCTTAAAAACACTAATAACCATAAATGGGCATAAAACCCCAAAAATCCTAAAACCCCTAAAGTATCTAAAAACCATAAACACCATAAAAATAAAAATAAATACTAAAAAACCCTAAAACCCATAAATATACTAATACCCAAAAAATCATGAAAGACCCTACAAACCATAAAAGACCCTAAAATTGTAAAAAAAACCCCTAAAAACCATAAAGTCTATAAGAGCCCTAAAAGAAGATAAAGACTAAATAAACAAATAAAGACCTTAAAATACTCGAAAACTAATAAAATATTCTAAAAACCCAAAAAACCTCAAGGACCATCAAACCCCTAAAAACCCTAAAAACCATAAAACTGTAAAAAAACCACAAAGTCCCCTAAAAATCATAAAAAATGAAACACCGTAAGAGACATTGAAAACCCAAAAAAACCAAAAAAATCCCAAAAACCGTAAAAGAGAAAAAAACCTAAAAACTACAAGACCCTAATTATTCCCAAAACCACTAAAAGTCCCTATAACCCCTAACTGACCCAAAAAACCATAGAAAATTTTTCTAACCCTAAAACCCCATAACAAAACTAAACAACCATTGAAAACCCTAAAAAATACTAAATCACCCTCACAAACCAAAAAATACTAAAACACCCTAAAACCCATAAACACATAAAAAGCTAAAAAATCATAAAAACCAGAAATATCCTAAAACACCAAAAAAATTAAGGACCCTACAATAGTAAAAACCCTTAATGAACTAAAAGACCCTAAAACCCTAAAATTGGAAAAAAACTTTCAAAAACCATAAAAACCATGAAACATAAAAATCCATAAAATCATAAAGAACATTAAAATCACCTAAAACAATAAAAACTATAAAAAGCCTAAAAACCAAAAAAACTATAAAAAAGCACTAAAATCATAAAACCCTTAAAAACCTTTAAAGCCCCTCAAAAAATACAAAAAACCTTATAAATCCATAAGTCCTAAAATACCATAAAAACCCTAAATCCTATAAAAGATCCCAAAAATCATAAAAAAACTAAAAACCTTATAATCCCATAAAACCCCTAAAAGACCCAAAAATTAAAAAAAAGATCATAAATACCCTGAAAACCACAAATCGCCGTAAACTACCCTCAAAACCTTAAGAACACCTAAAAACTCCAAAAACCACTAAGATACCCTAATACCCCAAAAATATTTAAAAGGCCCTAAAACCCATAAAAAACATGCAAATACAATAACCCCAAAAGACCATGAAAAATCTTAAATTCCATAAAAACCATTAAAACCCCTAAAACCCTAAAACCCCACTAAAATATTTAAAACCCTTAAATAACCAAAAAACCCAAAAATCCCAAAAATCCATAACAATCCATTAGAAACCCCTAAAAACTCCAAAAAACCTAAAAACCCAAAAAACAATAAAACCCCTAAAAATCAATAAAAACATTTAAATCCCCAATACCTGAAACAAACTTTTAATCAAACCAAAACCGTAAAACCACTCAAAACCCTAAACCCCCTAAAACACAAAAAAATTTAAAAACCTACATACCATAATGCCCAAAAAATCATGAAAACCCTAGAAATCCATGAACTCACCCTAAAACCCCAAAATACTAAAAACGCAAAACATAATAAAAAACATAAAAAGATGAGAAAACAACCCTAAAACACCTTAAAATACTAAAGACCCTAAGAATCCTAAAAATCTAAAGCTCACTAAAACCCCTAAAAACTCAAAAAAACCAAAAAGCCCTAAAACCCTAAAACCCTTAATACCCTAAAAACCATAAAATCCATTAAAACCATTAAAACCTTAAAACACCACAAAAACATTAAAAATAATAAGAATACCTAAATCCCCATAAAACTCCAAAACCCCTAAAAATATCCTGAAACATCTAAAACCATTTAGGAATCTCTAAAAACTAATAAACCTTGAAAACAAAAAAAGCTAAAAACTATAAACCACTAACAGATCCTAAACACCAAGAAAGATCCTAACAAACATAAAAATATCTATAACCCATAAAATCCCATAATAGACCCAAAATACCCTTAAATGATCTTAAATACCCTAGAACCATAAAAACCCCAAAGACCCTTAAATTCCTTAAATTTGTAAAACCCTTAGAAACCCTAAATCTTATAACACCCCCCGAACCCAAAAATACGAAACAGCCAAAACCTCTAAAAACCCAAAAAAACAAAAAAACCTCACAATTCCTCTAAAACCTCTAAGAGGACCCAAAAAACACAAAATTTCTTAAAATCCTAAAAACACTAAAACTCTAAAAACTCCTAAAGACCCATAGAAAACCCTGAAAACCATAAAACAAAATCAAAAAACCCCCTAAATACCTCTAATAACCTTTAAAATCCAGAAAAAACATAATAACCTAAAAAACTCTTAAAATTTTAAAAAAAAACTAAAAAAATTCTAAAATACCTAAAACCTCAAAAAACCCAAAAACCCAAGACACTCTAAACCCCCTAAAAACTAAAAAAAACAATAAACATAAAAAATAACATAAACTCCAAAAAAACCCTAATAATTTCTAAAACACCAAAAAATAGAAAAATATTAAAAAATATTAAGTACAATAAAATTAATTTAAATTCTTTAAAATCGATAAAGATTCCCTAAAAACTCTAAAAAAACCCTAAAACCATAAAAACACCTATAACTCCCAAAAAATGAAAAAAAAACAAACATAAATAAAAAAAACATTAAAAACCGTCATAATCCCCCAAAATATTTAAAATCTATAAAATATCCTATATCCTTAGAAAATCAGAAAAACATTAAAAAACACTTAAAAACCTTAAAAATCACTAAACCCGTAGAAACCTTAAGAAAACCCTAAGAACCTGAAAAAACATTAAAAAACAAAAAATCCATCAAACCCTAAAAACCTATAAAAATGATAAAAACTCGAGAAACCCTAAAAACCAAAATTACCCAAAAAAAATATTAAAACCTTAAAAACACTTCAAAACACTAAAAACCGATGAAACTCATTAAAAACCATAAAATACTAAAACCAATAAAATCAATAAAAACCCCAAAAAAACAAAAAATCCTAAATCATGTTAAAAACCCTAAAAATATCTATAGATCCCAAAAACCCAAAAAAACACTTAAAGGCTATAAATAAACATATAAAACCCTTAAAAGGAATAAAAAACATAAACACTATAAATATACTAAAAAATTATAAAACCATAAAAAATAAAAAAACACTAAAAACCATAAAACCCTATAAAACTATAAAAAAACTTAAAAATATAAAACCATCCTAAAAACCATAAAACCATAAACCCCTAAAACCTCTAAAACCCCTAAATCCCAATAAAAACACAAATAAAACCAGAAAAACTAAAAAAGAAATTAATAACCTTACAAATCCATATAAATACCTTAAACCCTTGAAACACCCATAAACCTCTAAAACCCAAAAAACACTAACAAACTTTAAAACACCATAAAAACCCTAGAAACCCCTAAAAACCTGCAAAAAACCTTAAATCCCTTAAAACACTAAAACCCCTAAAAACTGAAAAAAAAAACTCAAAATACCCTAGAAACCATAAAATTCATTATAAAACAAAAAATTCTGACAAACCCTAAAACCCTAAAACGTCTAAAAACCCCCAAATCCCTAAAAGACCCTAAAAATGAAAAAAATTCATGAAACCCTAGAAAACCATGAAAACCCTCTAAAAACTCCAAAAAACCCTAAAAATCTTAAAAGCTAAACAACTCCCTAAAACCCTTAAAAAGACCGTGAAACTAAATAATTCTACAACATTAAGACCCCTATAATCCATAAAAACTCTATACACCTTAAAACATAAAACACCATAAAACCTCAAAAACCATGAAAAAACCCTAAAAAGTATAAGAACAGTAAAAACATGAAAAACCCAGCAAACCCCTGAAAAACCCTAAAAACCATAAAAACCCTAAATACCATAAAACACAAAAAAATCCCAAAACATTTGAAAATATTAAAAGCCTAAAAATCCTAAAAATCCATAATAATCACTAAAAACCTAAAACCCCCTCGATGAATTCCCTAAGAAAAACCTAAGAAAACATAAAACCCCTTAAACCCATAAAACCATAAAAACACCTAAAACACCTAAAATCTCCTAAAATCCTGAAAACCCCATAAAACTGTTAAAATACTTAAATTCCAAAAAACCTAAAACACCCTTAAACCCCATGATGACCTTAAAACCCCAAAAAACCAAAAAAAACCCACTAAAAGACCATAAAACCCAAAAAATGTTAAAACCTTAAAAATACTAAAACCCCCTAAAAGTCCCTAAAATTCATTAAAAACATAAAAACACTATAAGATCAAATATAGCCTTATAAAATTCCTAAAAGGCCTCACAACTCTTATAAACCTCAAACAACCCGAAAACCCCAAAAAGTACTCCAAAACACTAAATTTAACTAAAAACCATAAAACCCATAAATAACAAACAAAACATAAACCCCTAAGAACTATAATAACCTATAAAAACCTAAAAACCCGTAAATAATCCTAAAAACATCAAAATAATTAAAAACCATAAAACCCATAAAAACACACGAAACTCTATGTCCCCTAAAATTCATGAAAACTATAAATACCCCTAAAACTATAAAAAACCATAAACCCCCTAAAACCAATTAAAATTCCTAAAGAACCTAAAACTACTAAAATTCATTTAATACCCAATAGCCTAAAAACTCTAAATAACTAAAAAAATTATAACCCTAAAAAACACTAAAAACTAATAAAAATGCTAAAAACTCGAAAAGTCCTCAAGATCCAAAGAACCTCTAAAATTTCTTTAAAACCCTATGGCCCATGAAAACCCTTAAAAACACTAAACCACTAAAAATTAAATAAAAACCCCAAATACTATAAAACCTCTAATGACCATAAAAACATTTAAATAACATTAAAAACACTAAACCCCCAAAACCCCTACCCCCACCGAAAAACCATTAAAACCCCAAAAAGATCCTAAAACACCCAAACTACCAAACAATCCTAAATAACCCCTAATGACCCTAAAAGCCTAAAATATTCCTAAAATACCATAAAACCCCTAAAAACCCTAACAGAACCTAAAACCCTTAAAAACCATAAAATACATCAACACCCTAAAAACCTTATAAGACCCCAATATTCACAGAAATTATAGAAGACTCTAAAAACCCTAAAAACCGTAACGGACCATCATATGATAAACACCCTAAACACTGTAAAACCCTTGAAGGACCCAAAAAACCAAAATCCACCAAATGACCATAAAACCCCCTAAAACTTGAACAGGACACCAAAACCCTATAGCACCCTAAAGGTCACTAAGAAACCTAAAAATCATAAAATACCTAAAAACCTAAAGGACCCTAAATACCCTAACAGACCCTAAAAACACAAAAAACTCCTAAAAACATAAAAAAACCCTAAACCCACTAAAAACCATAAAATCCCCAAAATTCCTAAAATCCTTAAAAAATCCAAAATCCCCCAAAAGACCATAAGAACCCTAGAGTCCCAAAAATTCCATAAAAATCCTTAAAGGACCATAAAAACCCTATCATATTTTAAATATCACGATAAATGTAAATATCCTAAAAACCCTAAAAGACTCTACAAACCCAAAAAACATAGAACCCCTAAAAAATCCTAAAAACCCAAAAAATCCCCGAAAAACCCTAAAATATAAAAAAACCCATAAAAACTCCCACAAACCCCAAAAGACCCTTAAAATGCTCTATAACCCTAAAACACTTGAAATACTACCCACAAACCCTAAGACCACCAATGTCATAAAAAATCATAAAATACCCTAAATACCAAACACAACCTAAGAAATCCATAAAAAATTATAAAACACTCTAAAAACCTAAAAACCCTTAAACCCTAAAAAACATATTAAAACGAACCAAAATGCCCTAAAGAGACCCTATAATAAATAAAGACCCAAAAAATCATGCAAACCCCTAAAAACCCAAAAAATACCAAAAAACCCAAAAAACCCTAAAACTTAAAAAACCATAAAATCATTAAAAATCCCCAAAAACCTTAAAACCATAAAAAAAACATAAAACCACAAAACCCTAAATACCATAAAAACCCCTATAAACCCTAATATCCCCTTAAATCCCAAAAACCCTAAAAACCTAAAAACCCAAAAAAATCATATAACCCCTCCCCTATAAGCCTTAAAATACTAAAAACCTAAAAACCCTAAAACACTAAAAATCTCTTAAAAACTAAAAATACTAAATAATCCAAAAAACCTAAAAAAATAAACCCCTAAAAACCCTTAATAACCAAAAATTACCTAAAAACCCCTAAAAACCCAAAAAACACATAAATACCAAAAACCCAATTAAATCCTAAAACCCAAAATAAAACCCATAAAATAAAAAAACACTAACCCACCCCAAAAGACCATAAGAAACATAAAATAATAAGACTCTAAAATACCTAAAAAACTAAAATCACGTAAAACCTTACAAAACCCTTAAAAGACACTAAAAACCTAAATGAACCTAAAAGACAATAAAATCCCTACAAACAATAAAAACCATAAAATACAATAAAATGCTAAAATACTCTAAAAACCCCAAAACCCCCTAGTAGACCATTAAAAACACTAAAAGAAAAAAACACCAAAAACCCATAAGGGACCCTAAATACTATATTGGACACTAAAAAATCATAAAAATCCTAAAGGACCCAAAAAAACCCAAAAGGACCCTAAAAACATAAAACCCATAAAGGACCCTAAAAACACCAGAACCCAAAAACCCCTTTAAAACCATAACAACCTTAGAAACACGTAAATCCTTACAAACAATAAAAAAATTAAATGCTCTAAAACCCGTAAGAACATGAAAATCCCATAAAAATATTAAAACACTTACCACTAACCCCTCTTCCTCAAACACTAATAACTCTAAAAACCCCCAAAAAATCCTTAAAAACAATAAATACACTAAAGACCCTAAAAAATTATAAACCCTTAAGAACCCTAAAAACCCTAAAATCCTTAAAAACCCAAAAAACCCAAAACAACCCTAAACACACTAATAACCCATAAAACCCTTAAACCCCATAAAAATATAAACCCCTAAAAACCCTAAAGGGCCTTAAAATTATAAAAACCCTAAAAATCCCTAAAAACCTTTTAAATCCCTAAAATACCAATGAAAACACCCAAATCCAAAAACAATCTAATACCATAAAATCCCCTAAACCCCCTAAAATCAAAACACATATCCCAAAAGCCCCTAAGAGACCCTAGAAACTAAAAATGACTATATAAACACTAAAAACCACTAAAAACCATATAAGACACACAAAAAGGCATAAAACCCCTAAAGGGAAATAAAAACCCTAAACCGCTGAAATTCTATAAAATACCCTAACAATATGATTAAAAATACATAAAATTCTCTAAAATATCCCAATAAAACCTCAAAGGATCGTAAAAATCCTAAAACCCTAAATAAACCTAAATACCCTAAAACCCTATGGTACCCTTAAACCCTTAAAAACCTCAAGGGACCCTAAAAACAATAAAATAATAATAAATGGACCTAAAACCACCAAATAACACTAAAAACATAAAATACCTTATGAACCTTAAAAACCCTAAAAGGCTCTAAAAACATCATAAGCCCTAAAAAATCTAAAATAAATTGACGGCCATCCAAATCTTATGATTTCTCTAACCCCAATTTTTTGCCCCCATTTCCGAAGGTTTCACTTAGCCCTAAAGTAGCAGATCTCATTGACGGCCATCCAAATCTTATGATTTCTTCATTAGAGTTGGCGGAATCAACCGCTCTTTTAAATCTTACCCTACTAGCTCGGTTCAGGAAAAGGAGGCCCTCAGTTGACTCCTTCGACATATTCGTTTTTCGCAAATGGAATCTTCAAGAGAGGGCGACCGGGGGGGTTGCTCGATAATCATCACATTATGATTCATTTTTCTTGCAAGGAGGACCTCATCCGAGCCTAGTCGAGTGCACCCTGGAGCTGTGATGGTTTTATTTTTTTCCTTTTTAGGTGATCATTTGATTTCCACATGAACTGTGATCCTCCGTCCGCGGCGGTTTGGGTAAGTTTTCCAAAGCTACCTTTACCGTTTCAAAATCCTTCAGTTATAAAGATGATTGGAAACTTAGTCAGTAGATTTTTATGTTCCTATAGTAGAACAGAGGATGTTTGCCATCCAGTTAATCCACGGGTCTATGTGGAAGTGGATCCATCCAGACCTCCGTTTGATTATGTATGGGTTTCAATCGGTGAAGAATACCGATGTAAACAGCGAGTGGTGTATGAAAACTGGACCGATTTTTGTGGTTCCTGCAAACTCTTGGGTCATCCTATAGATGTATGCAATCGGAGGTCAGAAAGAGCGAAGGGTAGGTGGAAGGGTAGAGATTTCTTCTCTGTGTGCAACAAAACGGGTCATACACTGGAAGCTTGCCGACGAGGTTCTCAGGACAAGGGAGGGATGGAGGAGGACGGAAAAGGAAAGACTGTAGTTGGAGGAGAGAAGAATGGTTCAGCCCATTTGTTTAACGGTGTTTTTGGGAGAGAACATGGGCCGCAATGGTCACAAACGGAGGAGGAAAGAGTTGGTCCAAAGGTTTGTAGTGCAGTGTCTAAGGAGAAGTTTGTGGATGATCGGATGGGGAAGGGATCGACCCAAAGCAACCCGCTGGTGTCGGAGGTGTTCTCTAGAATAAATAAGGATCTATCTGGACCGTCTAAGGATGGTCATTTGGCTATAAAGAATAGGGATCAGAATCTAGATGAAGAGAAGGAAGAGAAGGAGGATACGATTGTTTTAGCGGATGAGGAGACAAGGTCGGGTAGAGAGGATGTGGAGAAGGGGAGGAAGGGGATGGAATTGGTGGAAGAGGATCCACTCAGTGGGAAGAAAGGTGGCCCGACACTTATTCAAAACCCAGTTCTTCTGTGTAACAGTTTTGACAGCCTCTCAGAAGCTGATGTGAGTTCGGAGCCTAACGCTCTATGAGAGGGAGCAGGGCCTAGCGTGGAGATGACAAAGGGGATCGTTCACGGGCACTCGACTGATGATGAGCCCAACCCGAAGAGGAAAGGGGCCTCATGAGCAGGAGGGGGAGGAAGTACTATTCCTTGCTACCTCCTCCATTGGAGACTCATTCGTCAAATAAGGAAACTGTAAAGAGGATGGTTTCGGGGACCCAAAGCCACCAGAAGGTTAGCGATCAGGGTGATCCTTTGGTTCTACTACTAACCTCTGAAGAGGAATGGACCGAACAGGTCCTGCTAATCAATGCATCAGAGGAATAAGCAGCTAAGATGATAGGAAGATCTCTAGAAGTGTCGCTCAATGAGGAGCAATATGCATGGATCGACAAACAGGACCTAATACTGGTTAGAGGTTTCAATAAAAGGAATCTCAGTGTTGAGGAATATATCCAGGTCTGGGATCAGCTGTCGTATGGGTTTGACAGGATGTTGATGGAGGTACCTGATCTACAGGTTTCATCCTGAGCATGGAAATTATTCAGGGATACCGTATCAGGTGAGGTCCAGTTTTCCTTCAATCACTTTGTTTAATTTGGTGGTAGGGTTGTTGGCTTAAAGTAGTGTTTGGCAATTCCTTGATGCGTTTGGATCTTCATGTTGTTTGTTTGGATGTGTTGTTTGTTTTCCATCATTCTACTTGGGTTTGCTCCGGATGGGGATCAGAGCACGAAGCCTTCATCAACACTGGCCTTTTGGATCTTGATGCTTGAGAGGGTATGGCTTTGCCACCGGTTTTGTGCCCGGGCAATTATGCATGAGACTGTTTGACGAAGAGTCGTGTTTTAGTGAAGGCTTGGGGTTAGGTTATTTTTTTCTAGGGTAGGGCTGACTTGGTGGTTTGTTCTGGACGTGTTTTTTTATTTTGGTGTCTCATGGTTGTATTTTGTTCCACGATTTCTCACTTCTCGTTTAAAAAGTGTTGTTGAAATAAAAAAGTAATTTTCAGTCTTAAAATACCCCAATACCCATAAAACCCCCTTAAACCCTAAAAAAATAGAAATTATAAAACCCATAAAACAACTAAAAACCATAAAAGAATTAAAAATACAAAAACCCCTAAAACCCCAAAAAACCCTAAAACCATTAAAAATACTCAAAACACAAAAAATCCCAGAATGCATAAAACCCCTTAAAACATTAAAATTCCTAAAACCACAAAAACCCTAAATTTCCCTAAAAATTAAATAAAACCCCAAAGTAACCTTAAATCCCCTAATATCCTATAGGACCTAGAAAACTCCAAAAACCCAAAAGATCACAAAAACACTAAAAAATCATAATATTCCTAAAAACCACAAAATTCCCTAAAATCCCTAAACCCCTAAAAACTAAAAAAACCAATAATTGACCTAAAAACTATATATTTAATGAACGTAAAATTGGAAAGAAACCATAAAAACATAAAAAGGCCTTCAAACCCCATAAAAACCATAAAAATCCATAAACATCATAAAAATACATAAAAAGACTAAAACACCAAAAACCATAAATCCATTAAAACCCGTAAAAGAACACTAAAATTCATAAAAAGCTTAAAAACCTTCAAAAACCTAAAACCCATAAACCCCCTAAAACCATAAAAACCCTAAAAAACATGAAAACCCTAGAAAATAAAAAAAACATTAAAACCCAAAACACCTAAAACCCTAAAACCCTTAACCATCCCTGCCAATGAAATCACTAACCTCCTTGAAATACTTGAAACCCTTAAATATCTTAAAACCCAAAAAATCATTACAAACCATAAAAATTAAAAAACTCTACAACTCACAAAACCCTAAAACAACCCTAAAACCGTTAAAAATACTAAATACCAAAAAACCCCTAAATTCCCCTAGATGGCTCAAGGAAGGGAGTTCGGTGGAGATGGGGATCCTTCTCGGGCTTTGCCCGCGCCGCCCCCTATCGGCAAGGTGGATCCGGATTTGGCTATGCCTGAGGTCAGTGGACACAAGGAGCTCTTTTAACTCTATAAATGCTCATCCTCTGGGATTGGCGTGACTGGTGATGCACCGGAGGTGTCGAAACTGATGATTAACTTTGAGGAGGTGGTGAAATCGGCGATTTCACTTACCTTCTCCGATTTTGATCCTACCTCTCCCGGTCGGGTCATTCAGAAGGGGCGGGTGGCTCATGTTTCGGCTAATCATGAGGCAGTGGAGGGAAGGCGTAATCTCTGTCATTTCTCCATTATTTACTGGGTTTTGACCCTAAAGGGTTAGTGGCTCTTGAAATTTTTGGGCCTCACCAATCGGGTCAAGGAGATCCGGGGCTTCTCTGAATGGCGAATGACTGTTATGGGGAGAGTGTATTATCATATTGTTTTCCCATCAAATGAATGGAAACAATGAGAATGGAGATTTGGCTCCCTCAATGTGAAGCCTGGGCACTTAAGGATCCAAGAGTGGGATCTGAACTTCGACCCACTAAATATTAAGAACACCTCTACGCAGGTATGGATTCGTATATGAAAGCTTAGTTGGCTTTACTGGAACCCTTGTCTTTTATGGGATGTTTCCTCCTAGATGGGGTTTCCAATACGCATTTATAAGGAGACAAAAAATCCAAAGTATGGGAATTATGATCGTGTTCTTTTTGAAGTTGATTTAGCTTCCACACTCATTGAGGAAGTGGTGATCAACACTGATGAAGACAGCATCACGCTGGAAATTTAGTACGAGCACAAACCGCAGTTTTTTATTCACTGTAACATATTTGGACATCTCATCTCTGAATGTAGACGACTGAGAGTGTGAACCAACTGAATCCTTAAAGGGCATGCTGCTGAATCTTATAATAACAAACCATGGACTGGAGCAGGGATGAATGCCTCTGGCTAAGCACCTGCTCCCTCCCAACCTAGTCTTGATGTGGTAGGAAGTCATTTGGTGCGGACTTCTCATAACAGGACACTTGGGGTAGATGACAATTTTTCCCAAGAGACTCCCCCTCATATGTAGGGAGTGGCTGCAGGGCCTAATCCCCCTACTGATCAGCTGGATGATCTAGTCTCTGCTACCTCAGAGCCTGCAATCCCCGGCTCGCAGGCATCCATAGTTGAGCCTGGCGAGACCTCATAGCTTGCTGCTGCCACTCCCGGCTCGCAAACTACCATGTCTATACCAGGAAATTCCACTCATCCTAGTCCTCCCATGGTGATGAGACCCATATGCTTCCAGGGAGCTCCCCCTCTCGTGCAGGGGGTGGCTGTTGGGCCGGCCCTTCCTACCCCAGGGCCTGCAGTTACCTTCCCTAGCACTGAGAAGGACTACCCACCTTTGGCCCTCCTGTCATTGAATGATGATTCCTTTATGGATGTGTCCTCTGGTAAGGCTGCACGGTGAAACATGGCTGAGGGTGCCTCCCTTATGCCACTCTACCCCCTGAACATATTCACCCCTCTCAGTGGTAGCTCTTGGGCTGATGAGGCTAAGGAGAAGGATGATGAGGTGGCAGAAGAATCCTCAAAAACCGGTTGACAAGGTCCTTCCACATGAGTCTGGATCTCAATATCTGGATGATCCAAGATATAAATAACATACCTCGGAAGCCATTTACCCTTCCATTAAGAATAACCCTATGGGAAGACCCAAAAAGAAGGGGAAAATGTAAAGGGGAAGGCAATGCCTCTAATTCCAACACCTGCCCTGTGAGAGGGGCGGCTCCTGTATAATTAATGAGGATCCTATTTTGGAACTTACAGAAGATTGGGAATTCTTCCACTGCCTCATCCATTAGACATTTTCTCATTTCCCAGAGGCTTCTGATTATTGGAATTTCTAACCAATGATCTTGTTTGATAATTGGATGGGTTTCAACTAGGGTAGCCTTGGATACTCTTGTGTTGCCAAGACTGTTAATGAGAATGGTTTGGACACCTTGTGGGTGATGAAGCATGATGATATATAGCTTCTATCTATGGATGTGAGTACCCATGTCATCACCTTGTCTATTACATGCAGTGCTACCCCTCTCTCTCTATCCTTTGTGTATGCATCCTATTCATACACAAGGATATGGGCACTATGGAAAAAACTGATTATCCTGAACTGGATCATCAAGAAAACTGGATTGTTATTGGGGAATTCAACACTATTTTGCGCCCGGATGAGAATATTGGCCCCAATATTTCTCGCTCGACTGCTGAAGAATTATCCTTCTGCTTAGAATCCTGTGATCTCATGGAAGTTCCTATCTCTGAAGCCTCCTTTACTTGGGGGTGTTTCACCGTTAATGGCAGGCAAGCCAGCATGTTGGACCTGTGCTTTTATAGGATCAGTGACACGAGTACTCATTTTGATGTCTCTGGCTTTACCCTCCCCAAATTTCATTCGGATCACAACCCCTTGATTGCTGAATGTTCCATGGGTTCTCCAAGGTCATCACCCTTGCCCTTCAGGTTCAATAATGCATGGACCACAGTTCCAGGCTGTAGGGAAATTGTCACCAATGGTTTGAATGAATACCTTCAGGGCAGTCACTACTATATTTTGGTCTCCAAGCTTCAAAAAATCAAAACCTCACTCAAAGAGTGGAGCAGGAACTGCGTTTCTAAACTGGATGATGATATTCGGGCTACTGGGCAGTAGCTCACCTTCCACTAGGACATCAACCAACACTTTCCTCTACCCTCTCGATAGGATTTGTAGCTCCATTCAAAGATTGATGATCTCTTGGCCCTCAAAGAAAATCTGGTCAAAAATCAATTCAATGTAGGATGGATCAAATATGGAGATCGCAACTCAAAATTTTTCCACCGGTTGCATAGGGAGAAAAAGTTTAAAAAGTGCTTAAAATCAGTCTGTATCTTAGTATATACCTTTAACTCGGAGGAGGATATCTCCACTTCTATTATCAATCATTTGTAGGAGCTTTACTCAGATGATGGTAGGAATTATACCATCCCCATGATGGATTCCATCATGCCATGCATTGATGAGAAGTAGAACATGGCTTTTAATGATTTCCCCCCTTGAGGAGGAAGTTAGGGCAGCTCTGTTCTCTTTAAACATTGATAGCGCAGTAGGTCCGGATGACTTCACTAACATTTTTTTCATGTCCTACTGGGATATCATGCACAAGGAAATCACCAGTGCTATTAGGGAATTTTTTCTCTCCAGTGTTTTTTCATATGGATTCAACTCTAATTTCAATGCACTGATTCCCAAATAGGACAATTCCATTGACATTGGTGACTTTCAGCCAATGGCTATTAGGAATACTCTTCCCAAAATCATCAGCAAGATTCTGGTCATGCAAATTGAGAAATTTGTGGGGGAAATCCTCACTCCAAATCAATTCGGGTTCGTCTCAAGGAGGAACATTCAGGAATTCCTTTCCACAACCTCAAGAGGTATCAACGTCATGCAGAAGCGGTCCATGTATGGAAACTTTTCACTTAAGATTGACATCTCAAAGGCTTTCAACACGATTAAGTGGAGCTTAATTTCTCAGGTTCTCTCCAAGTATGGATTCTCAAAGAGATTTATCTGGATAGTATTGTCCATGTTAAGAAATGTTTGGGTCTTTATCCTTATAAATGGCTCTCCCAAGGGGTTTTTCCCATGATCCCATGGGGTTAGACAGGGTGACCCGCTATCATGAATTCTCTTTTCGATTACTGAGGATTACTTGAGCAGGTGTCTTATAGACCTTTCCCAGGCTGGTCACTTCACTCTTATTAGGGTAGGGAGTGATCTTCATGTGTCATCCCACCTATTTAATGCTGATTATATTCCTCTATTTGGGAAAGATAACAAATGGACCTCGACTTCAATCCGGATGATTTTCCGGCATTATGAAAATGTGGTGGGGAAATCTATCAACTAGGGAAATTTGTTGATTGTATTTGGGGAGGGCGTCTCTCGGCCCCGTCAGCTTTCCATTACAAGGTCCCTTGGGATCAAGAGAGGGTCACTCCCTTTCGATTACCTGGGTGTCCCCATTTTCTAGGGACGTGTCATGCATTGTAACCTTGAGAGCATTTCCACTAGAATTACTCAGCAGCTGGCCAAATGGAAAGGGAAGTCCCTATCGCAATCTGGAAGGGTCTGTCTTTTCAACTCGGTGATAAAATTTATGTTCACGTATGATTTCTATATCGACAGATGGCCGGTTAACCTTCTTAAGGACCTATAAGAAAATATCAGGAACATTTCCTGGATGGGATGCATAAGTGAAAGGAAACTAGTTACGATGTCCTAAAGGGGCTATACCAAACCAATTGAGCTATGAGGGATTGGAATCAAAGACCTCAAATGATATAATGATGCTCTCCTTGATAAATTTACTTGGGGGATGCTTAATCATAGGAGTGGGGGCTTGGGCTTCACTCAGGAGAGGTTTGTGCTTAAACTTTTTGATGAGTATGTAGGTTACTTCCCCTCCTCTGTTTGGCCAGTAGTTCATGACTCGTACAAGGGTATTATCTCTCACTTGAAATAGATTGTTTCAAAGCACTTGAAGCAGAATGCTTGGTCCATTCCCTAACTTGATCGGCCTCTTTAGGAATGCATGATTCCTCCTGCTGGACTTAGGAGCTTGTCCATCACGGCGTTCATTCCTTGGCAGGAAGAGTTTTAGGCGCTCCTTCCAACTGAAGCATTTTTTCAAATCTAGTGTTACGCCTTTATTGACTCTGACATCTTGATTTTGAAACCCAGCCTTGTTGGGAGACTTAATGCTAAGGATTATAATCGGTAAAATTGTGCTAGGGGATCCCCTCCCCCGACCTGGATCTCCAAATTTAAGAGGAATTTCATCCCACAAGCCATCCATCTCTTTCTTTGGAAAATCTGGAAGAATCGGCTGTCAATGCAGAAATAATTGCAGAAAGCTGGACACAGACTTGCCTCTGTATGTTTTTTCTACCTACGCGCCAAAGAGAATACTCATCACACCTTTCTCCAATGTAGATTTAGTGCAGCGCTTTGGGGTAACTTAACACAGATTTTTGGGCTCCCAGCTTTCCTAGACAAGCCTCTCTTCAAACTCATGAGCGACTTGAAATTTTGAGATTATAGTGCATAGGTATGCAACCTCTTAATTGTTGCTGCTGCATCCACTACCTCCTATATTTGGACTGCTCAGAATGCGGTTTCCTTCAATAAGAAGAGGCTCTCCATCCATGGTAGTGTGGTGATTATTCACAGGGTTGTTTATATAGCATCCCACATCCAGATCGGCTCAATGGCGAATGATGTTAGTGAAATCATTATTCTTCAGCTTCTTGGTGTCTCTGGTTGGGATAAAAAGACAATTGTCCCCAAGTTCATCCAATGCAGCCCCCCTGCTTCCCTCTTGGATTAAGGTTAACGTGGATGGTGTGGCCCTGGGTGTTCTAGGTCCTCCTGGGTGTGGTGGAGTCTTTTGCACCTATCGGGGCTTTGTCAAAGGATGTTTCCATCAGTACATTGGTTATGGGTGCACCCTTGAAGGTGAAATGTGGGACATGATAAAGGCGATTAAGTATGCTGTCAGCTTTAGATGGAGATTCCTATGGCTTGAATCTGACTCCCTGCTTGCTGTGAATGCCCTCAAAAATAGATCTAGGGACGTTCCATGGAGGATCCTTCCTCAATGGATGGAATTACTCACCCTGTGTCAAAGGATGAATCTAACTGTGACACACGCCTATCAGGAGGCGAATGCGGTTGCGGATTCTCTTTCCAAACTATCCATTGGGGAGAGTTGTTCATTGTGGTCCTGCGTGGGCATGCCCTCCTACACCTCGCTCATGGATTATGACTTGAAGGGTGAATTGCACACCCAGTTATGTAACCCCTCCTTGTAGCGCCCTATTTTCTCTCTCTTTTTGTTATAAAATTTGGGGGGCCAGGATAGCTTGTTCTTGAGCCTTCTTTTCCCTAAATGCCCCTAGAAACCATAAAAAACATAAAACCCCTAAAAATCATAAAAAATACAGAAATATGAAAAATTGTAACTAAAACTAAAATAAAAATATATATAATATCCTTTTAAAACATAAAAATACTAATAGTCTAAAACCCACTAAACCCCTCCCTAAAAACACATAAAACCCTAAAGAACAGCTCTAAACCGTAAAACACCATAAAACCCTAAAACCCCCTCAAAGGCCCTAAAAACCATAAAAACACTTAAAAGGCCATAAAACCCCGAAAAGACACATACACCTATAAAACCTCTAAAAACATAAAACCCCTTTAACCCCCTAAATGCATAAAAACCATAAAAACAATAAAAACCATTAATATCCCTAACAACCCCAAACAACTCTAAAAAACCTGAAAACACATAAACCCCGAAAAACCATAAAATATATAAAAGACCCTAAAAACATAAAAATACTAAAAACAGTAAAACCCCTTAAAACTACAAAAAAAAACTCCAAAGCACCATAAAACCACTAAAATTAATAAAAATACTAAAATCCCTAAAACCCCAAACCCCTAAAAACCATAAAAAACACAAAAAATCTATAATCCCTAAACCCCCTAAAACCTCGTAAAATCCATATAACCAAAAAAACCCTAACCCCCTAAAAACTATAAAAATCACTAAAAATCTACGAAAATCTATAATAACAATAAAGCCCATAAAAACCCTAAATCCTAAAAAACTCTTAAAAACCTTAAAACCCTAAACCCCCTTAAAAATCACTAAAAACCTCTAAAAACAAACAGCTGTAGAAACCATAAAATTTATTAAAAACACTGAAAATATTCCTATTACCAATTAAAACTATAAAGATAAAAGAAGCCCATAAATATGTGAAAACACTAAAAACCTATGAATCTATAGTGACTTTAAAACCCCTTAAAACAATTAAAACCCGATTAAAACCATAAAAACCCCAAATACCATAAAAACTCATAAAACCCTGAAACACTAAAAAATACTAAAAACCTAAAAAAAAATAAACATAGAAACACTAAAATCCTTTAAACCCATAAAATGCATAAAACCAAAAACCCAAACACAAACTAAATACTATAAGTCCCTAGAAGGTAATAAAAACAATAAAACACATAAGGAACCCTAAAACTTCTAAAACATCCAAAAAACCATAAACACCCAAAACCCTTAAATCCCCAAAAAACCTAGAAACCCCCAAAAACCCAAAAAAACACAGAAAACAAAAAAACCATTTAAAACTCAAAAAAAATATTACAGAAAACTAAAAAAACTATAAAAAATTTAGAACCCCTAAAACCTCTAATTCCCTTTTAAAAACCTAAAATTCCTAAAATAACATAATAACTATAAAAACATATAATATCCCTAAAAACCCTTAAACACCATAAAACTATTAAACCCCCTAAAAAATTATTAAAATAATTTTTTTTATAAAACCTATAAAACCAAAAAAACCCGAAAAAACATAAAAAAACAAACAAAAAATCCTAAAAAACACTAAAAACCAAATAATAAAGATATCTAATCTAAAACCACCTAAAAATCAGAAAACCTAAAAAACCAAAAAAAAACTAAAAATCCCCAAAAACCATAACAGACCAAAAAAACTAAATACCTTAAAAAATACATGATGACCCAAAAAACAATAAATACCCCTTTAAACCCCTAAAAATATTAAAAAACTGTGAAACCCCTAAAAAATCCATAGAACCCTAGAAAACCCAAAAACACAATAATACATAAAAAAAATCCTATAAAAATTATAAAAATGTAAAAACCATAAAAATTCAAAAAAAAATTAATACACATAATGCCCTATAATCTATTAATACATTTAAAAACCTTAAACGCCCTAATAATCTCTAAACACCTAAAAACTAAAAACCATACAAATTCCTCGAAACAATAAAAACAATATTAATTCCCTAAGACTACAAAAGACTATGAAAATCCCAAAACCACTAAAGACAATAAAAACTATATATGAATTTTAAACCTCTACAAATCCTAAATATACCAAAAAATACCAAACCCCTAAAAAACACAGATTCCATAAAACAAACCCAAAAAACATTTAAAAGACCCTAAAACTACAAAAAATCAATAAAAGGCCCTAATAATCATTGAAACCCTCAAAATGCACTAAAAGACCCCAAGAAAACCAAAAAACCAAAAAGAACTCTTAAATCACTAGAAATCATCAAATTCCCTAAAATACCGTAAAACCACTAAAATACTAAAAAACCTAAAACTATTAAAGGACCTCAAAAAAATGAAAAACTCTAAAGGTCTTGAAAAATCGTTATAACATTAAAAGACCCTAAAACCCAAAAAAACTCTAATGGGTCTGAAAAATAGTAAAAACATAAGGGACCCTAAAAATCCCTTAAAACACATAAAAACCTAAAAAAACAAAAAACCATAGCACCATTAAAGTATTTAAAACATATAAAAACTCTCTAAAAGACCCTCAAATACACTAGAAATCTCTAAAAACATAAAAAATCCCTAAATCCCCTAAAAACACTAAAAAACCATAAACCACCTAAAAACCCTAAAATACCCTAAACACCCTAAAATTCACTATAAGATCCTAAAAAAAGGGAAACCCCCTTAATACACAAAACACCAAAAAAACTCTAAAATACCCTAAACAACTAAAAGTCATTAAAAAACCAACAAAATTTAAAAGACCCCCAACATCCTAAAATTGTAAAAAACAATAACCAACCCTAAAACCCAAAAAAACTACTAAAACACACTAAAAAACCTAAAAACCCAAAAAACCTAAAAAACTTGAAAACCGTAAAAAATCCTAAAAAAATAAAAACACTAAAAGAACCCCTAAATAATCCTAAAAACCCAAAAACCCAAAAAATACCTTTAAAATTCCATGAAAATCCCTAAAATCATAATAACCTTAAGAAACCATTGAAATCCTGAAATACGTTAAAAAACATAAAAGACATAATAAACCCCTAAAAAACTAAAAAATCATAAAAATAAATACAAAAAAATGTGAAAACCCCTTTAAATGGAAAAACCCTTAAAAACTACCTAAAGACCATAAAAACCCAAAAAGAGTGAAAAATTGTAAATACAGTAAAAATCATTAAAACACTGCAAACCCCTTAGACCCCTAAGAGGAGATGGCGGATCTAGTGACTCTGGCGATTCTGGAAATTCGGGTCCTTCGCGATGGTGGCCGCCTCTCAGGTTGAAGACGATGGCTAACAAAGAACCTCCCCCCTTCTCTGCGGGGGAGGACCCTCACTTAGATGTCTTTTCTCCTGACTTGTTTCCCTCCTTCCCGAAAACGGTGCTCTAACCGAAGGCTCCGGAGTTCTTCGAAGGTCTTCCGCAGCTTCCCCTCTCGATTCGGGAGTTCACTGAGGCTTTAGACCTGCACCTCCTGACCCTGGTTGCAAGCTTCCCGATGCGGCGACCCCCGGTGGTCACTTTTGACAGATTCATATCGGCTCTCTAGAATCTTTGGGCCTAGGTGACTGTGGGCCTGATCAATAGCTCCAACATCATGATTACCTTTTCCTCGGAGGATGACCTAGTCCTTGCTTGGTCGGCGACACCTCGGTCATGCAATGGCGCTCGTTTCTCCCTTTTTCGGTGGATCTTTGACTTTCACCTGAACCGTAGTTCCCCGATTGTTGCTACCTGGGTGAGATTTCCTGAACTTCCCCTTCCCTTTCAAAATGTCTCTATTATTTCGATGCTTGGGAATGTGTTGGGGAGGTTCCTTTTTGTGGATAGTAGGACGAGGGCCCTTTGTCATCCGGTTGCACCAAGGGAATGTGTTGAAGTTGATTCTTCGAAGGCTCCTGTGGATGCTGTCTAGATTGCAGTGGGGGAAGAAATCAGGTGGAGACAGCTTGTTATCTTTGAGCAATGTCCAGAGTTCTGCCCTTCTTGTCGGAGCTTTGGGCATAATGACCAATCTGGAGGATGTTCTGGCCCTATCATGGGTGGTGGTTTTCTGGCTCGCATGTCTTCTGGTGAGAGCATCCTCCCTCTGGTGGAGGTGAAGGGGACAACGGGAGTGGCTGAGCCATTATCCTTCCAACCTTTGGTTCTTGATGTTCCCCGCTCGTCTTCTTTGCTGGATAGAAGTGATTTAGAGGTTTCCATAATGGATTCGGGTGGCTTCATTGTAAGTCTGGCTGGAGATTCTTGTGTTTCGGGAGTTGCTGATGAGGAGGGAGTGCTACTGGTTGAGATGGATAATCGGGTTTCTGCTGAAGGCTTTCATGGGTGTGGTGACTCCCCTAGGAGGCAGCCAGATTTAGGGAAGGATGCTATGATTGGCGGTTGGAAAGGAAATGTAGAGGATCCCTATGCTCTGGAACTGGGTCGAGATGAGATAGATGGCATCAAGGTTAATGAGAGCATCGATGGATCCTTTATAGTAATTAAGGTTACTGTGATTTCTCCAAACAATTCCCAGGTTGCAGCCCTGGATGAGCCAGCAGTGGTGGATGTGCTAGTGGCAGATGTTGTGAAGGAGGCAGTGGTTGCTAAGGGCCCGAGGACTGGGGATGAGTGGATCATGTCTTTGACTGAGGAAAGTTTTATGGCGGAAGAAGAGACATGGATTCCCAGGGTGAAATACATGAATTGGCATGATTACCCTATGGTTTTTTCCGGGTATCCCATCGTGGGGGGACTTGACATGGAGCCTAGGTTATCTCCTCCCTCAGACAGCACTAGCGGTGCTGAGGATCTTCCCAGTGCCCAGTTTTTGAGCCCTCTGCCGGGGAATGCGTATCCGTCCATGAACCTGCAGAGGGTTATGGTCCTCCATGGTGTTCCCTCTGCTGAAGATCATTGTGTGCAGTTACATGAGATGGTGTGGGTTTAACATGAAAGGTTCCCGCTTGAGGGTGAAGCTAATAGGCTTGGGGAGAGGCTTGCTGAGGCTGATCGCCGAATAAGCGCCGCTGTGGTTAGGTCAAAGGAGGAAATAACCGGAGGAGGTGCCGAAACTCCTGGGTCAGAATGTATGAAAGGGGAGGCACCATCGTCTATCAGTGATGGTGTCACTTGTGTGAAGTTAGGTGTTGAAGCCGGATCCACTTCCGCCCCTCCGAGATGAAGACAGAGGAGGGATTATGCTTCCCTCCCACGACCCCTGGCGACTAGGGCCTCTTCACGAGCTTTCAGACTTAATCTAAAAGTTAATAAGTGAGAGCAGCTTTCAATTTCCACTGATCTAGAGAAGGTTAGGATGAAGCTGCTATCCAAGCTTGGAATGCAGGAGGATTTTGATTCTGGATGGGATTCAACAGACATGGGTGCTGAGTCAGATTTAAGTTTTACTGGTGTGGGTGACGGCTTTGGTGTGGGCATGGGGTATCGTGGTGCGGAGCTGGATGATTTTGGTGGCGATGTTGACTGATCCTCCCCTTGGAAGCTTGTCATTTCTTGGTAGTGAGCTGCTGGATGCTGGATGCTGCTGGATGTTGGTTGTTGCTTGGTTGGGACTGCTGCTGGATTTTTCTTGATTGGGTTTGTGTGTTTTTTTTCATTTTTTATCTTTCTTTTTTTGGGGTCTTTTGTGTTTTGGGTATGGGTCATTTGACCCCTCCCCACCCTTGTCTACTGCGTCTTTTTTCATAATAAAATTTGGGGGTTGGGAATTGCCTGATCCTCGCATCTTCCTTTCCCTTAGACCCCTAAAGACACAAAAACCCAAAACCCCTAAAATTCCTAATGCCATAAAAATCCCAAATCCTTAAAAATAAATAAAACCAAAAAAACCCATAAAACCCATAAAACCAATTAAAAGCCTACAAAAAACCAGAAAAACCATCTCAATCCCTAAAAACCCTAAAACATGTATAAAAGAAATTAAATCCCGCACAACCATAAAACCCAAAAAACCCTAAAACCCCTAAATGATCGTAAAAACCCAAAAGAACACAAAAATATTAAAACTATTAAATTCACCTAAAACCCTAAAAAACATAAATCTCCCTATAAACCCTATAAAAATCCTCAAACACCGAAAACCCCATTAAAATCCATAAAACACTAGGAAAACCGAAACAAACTCCAAAAAATCATAAAGATCCCAAAAAAACTGAAACATAGAAAACAACCTAGAAACCCAAAGAACCCTAAATGCAACCTAAAAACCCTAATATCACCGAAATTCATATAAGCCCAAAAAACCTTAAGACATTAAAATTCTTGGAAACCCCTAAAAATCCTTAAAAAATCAAAATCCAACAAAACACTAAATTCTATAAAATCCCTAAAAAAATGAAAATTTCTAAAAATCCTATAAACATTCAAAAACATTAAGAAAATATGCAAAAACCCCAAAACCCCTGTAAATCCCTAAAAACCCAAAAAAATGAGCCCCAAAACCCCCCTTAAAACCCTAATCAAATCAATTAGTTCCAAAAAACTATAAATAACCTACAAAAAACCTAAATACCCTAAAACTTAAAAATCTTAAAAGAACCCTAAAAACCCTAAAACCCCTAAAACCATAAACCCTAATAATTCTAAAAACCCTAAAACTTGTAAAGACCCTAAAAACATTACAAACCTGAAAAGACATCAAAAACCAACAAACCGTAAATACCCCAAAAAATACAAAATATATAAAAAACTCTGAAAATACCCAAAAACACATAAGGCCCCTAAAATACCCTAAACCCCTAAAAAAACTCTGAAAGACCCTAAAACCCTCTAAACCCCATCAAAACCTTGAAATCCCCAAACAAAACCTAAATGGAACTGAAAAACATAAAATACCATAAAACCCTAAAAACCCAAAAATGACTCAAAACCCCATGAAAAGACCTAAAAACCTTTACAAGACATTAAAACCCCTAATAAACCCTAAAACCCTAAAATGCCCATAAATCCTAAAACCCCTAAAAACAACTAAAATCCCCCAAAACCCCTAAAAATTCTAATAATCCATAGAACTCCCTAAAAGACCCTAAAAACTGAACCCATAAATCCCTAAATGATATAAAATCCATTAAAACCCCTCAAAAACATAAAAGTCCCAAAAAACCTACAAAATCCCCAAAACCCAGAGAAACCAAAAAAAACCCAATAAACTCATGAAAACCCTGACAACCCAAAAAAAGGATTCTAATAAACCATAAGACCCCATGAAACCCATAAAGCCATAAAACCCATTAAATCCCCATGTAACCTATAAAACCCATTGAAAAAACCCTAAAAACTTAAAAATATGAAAATAACCTAGAAACCTGAAAAATCGTAAAAGACATTAAAGACACCTAAATTTTTCAAAACCCTTAACCACCTTAAAAACCCTAAAAACATAAAAAAAATTAAAAATCTGGAAACCCTTAAAACATAATTAATATAAAAACTCCTAAACCTCTAAAACTATATTTAAAAACTCCAAACCCCTTAGAAACCTAAAAACCATAAAAACTCTAAAAAATTTTAAAAACCCTAAAATCACTCTAACCCAAAAGGCTTATGTAACTCTGAAAATACTATGAAAACACTAAAACCTTAAAAACCCTAAAAAACACTAAAATCCCAAAACAATAAATGAATTTTGAAAACCCCCTAAAAAACTCAAATAACTCTAAAATCCCAAAAAAAACTCTTGAAACCCAAACAACCCAAACAAACCCTAAAAACCCAAAAAAAATCCCCCGAAATACCAAAAAACTCAAAAAACCCGTAGAAAAATGAAAAATACCCCAAACACCCATAAACAAATTAATCCTAAAAATCCATAAAAATAAATAAAAAATCCTAAAAAATCCCAGACCCATATAAACATTAGACATAACCTAAAATCCCAAGAAATCCCAAATAGTCCATAAAAACATAAAAACATAAAAACACCTAAAACTCTAAAAAATCATATAACACTTAAACAACCATAAAATTATTAAGACCCCATAAAAACCTAAGAACTAAAAAAACCCCAAAAACCCTAAATCACTCCCCCCCCCCAAAAAAAACCCTAAACCATCCTAAGATGGGAAGTGCGGGAGGGATGTGGTTCAATGACTCTGGTTGCTGATTGCTGGTTGTTTTTGGCTGGGAGGTGCTGGATGCTGGTCTTTCTGAGTTTGGATGCTGGTTGTTGGGAAGCTGTGAGATGTTGGAGGCTGGTTGATGCTGGATAGTGGTGGTTGCTGCTTGGTTGTGTGTGATTTTTCCTTTTTTTTTTCTTTTTTGATTTTCTTTTTGCGTGCGTTGTAAGGGGTTTTCGGGTGTGGGTTGATTGACCCATCCCCTCCCTTGTCTGTTGTGTCTCTTTTTTCCTTGTTAATAAATTTGGGGGGGGGGGCTGGGAATAGCCTGACCCTCACATCTTCTTTGCCTAGAACCCTAAAAACCCAAAAAACCTAAAATATCCAAAAACACTTAAAAGACAATAAAAATAATAATAAAACAAAAAGACACTAAATAACCTAAAAACCCAAAAAACACTTCGACCCTAAAACCCTACCCCCCCCCAAACCATCATTATCACAAAACTATAATCCCCTAAAATTTCCTAAAATCCTGATACCCTCAAAAAGTCTTTAAACACACTAGCATGCCCTAAAACCCGTTAAAAACTATAGAATCCTAAAAACCATAAAAATAAGAAAACTACCCAAAACAAAAATAAAACCCCTTAAAACCAAAAAACCCCTTAAACAAAAAAAACATTAAAAATACCTAAACCCCTTAAAATAGTAAAACCCTTAAAAACCCAAAAAATTAAAACAATCCTAAATAACCATAAAATCAATAAATAAACAAAAACCAAAAAAATGTTATAAAACCCTGAAACCCTAAAACCCCCCAAAACAACTAAGAACACTAAAATCCAAAAAAATCACAAAAAATCAATGAAAACCCTAAAACCCCTAAATGCATGAAAACCCAAAAAACCTTAAAACCCCCAAACGGCTAAAAAAATAATTAAAAACCCTAAATCCACAAAATCCCTAAAATACCTAAAAATCAATAAAAAAATATAAATAAAAAAACATTTAAAACCATAAAACCTCAAAAAATTCTAAAAACCATAAACCCCCCAAAAAACTAAATATATCTAAAAAACATAAAGTACTTGAAAAAAAATTAAAAACAATAAAATCCTATAAAACCCTTAAAACACTGAAATACTATAAAAATCATAAATCTCACTAAAACACCTTTAAACCCCTAAAACCATGAAAAAACATAAAAATATCCAAAAAATTATAAAAATCCCTTAAAAACGATAAAATGCTAAAACCCATAAAAAATATTAAAATTCTAAAAAAAACCTGAAAAACCCCTAAGACTCTAAAAATTTCCAAAAACCCAAAAGACACCTAAAAAACTTAAAAACGAAAAAACCACAAGAAGTCCATAAAACCCTAAAACCATAAAAAAACTATAAAACCCTAAAAACCCTAAATGACAAAAAATCACTAAAAAGAGCCTAAAAACCTAAAAACCTAAAAACCCTAAAAGAAAACTAAAAACCCTAAAGACACTAAAAATCATAAAAACCCATAGAAACCACAAGATACCCTAAAACCATAATATACTCTAAATACCCATAAAAACCTTTAAAAGAAAAAAACTTCAATACCCTAAACCCCATAAAAACCCCAAAGGACTCCAAAAATACTAAAAACCTTTAAGGGGCCCTAAAAACTCTAAAAACCCTAAAATTATAAAGAACCATAAAAGCCTAAAATCTGTAAATGACCATAAAAACAGTAAAACACCAAAAAGATCAACCCCCCCCAACACAAAAAAAAAATAAAAAACCCAAAAAACCTAACATTCCCAAAAAAAACCCCTTAAAACACTCATAAAGTGTAAAAACCATAAATCCCTAAAAACCATAAAAGATCCTAAACCCCCTTAAACCCTTAAATACCCTAAAACCTATATCTCCGAAAACCCTATAATCCCTAAAAACCCTTTCAACGCCACCTCAAACCTTTAACCCTCCAAAGAATAGAAAATGTATTATAAACCTCTAAAAAAACCACAAATACCCTAAAACATATATAAACCCCTAAAATCTTTTAAAACATAAAAAACTTAAAAATAAAAAACCATAAAAACTAAAAAACCCTGAAAAATCCCTCAAATCCTTGAAACGACCCTCAAAACCCAAAAGATCTCAAATCATTAAAAAAATCAAGCCCCCAAAAACCGCGAAAACTTAAAAACAAAAAGAAAAAAAACTTTAAAATACCTAAAACCCCCTAAAAACAATAAAAACCCTAAAAACTAAAAAACTCTAAAAAACTAAAAATCCCTCAAAACCAAATAAACAACCCCAAAACCCTAATAAACTCAAAAAATAGTAAAAACCCGTTAAAATCTAGAAACCATTTAAAAATCATAAAACCCTAAAACCCCCTAAAAACTGTAAACCCCTAAAACCCTAAAAACCCTAAGAACCCTAAACCCACAAAAATCCCCAAAAAATAGTAAAATCCCTAAAACTTTAAAACCCAAAAAACACCTAAAATCCCTAAACACCCATAAAAACTCTAAAATTCAATGAAACCCGAAAAATACCTAAAAGACCTCGAACACTCTTAGTGACCCAAAAAACCTAAAAAAATCTAAATGATCTTAAAAATCCTTAAAGACCAATAAAATCCCTTAAGCACCCTAAAAACCCTAAAAACCGTGAATCCCAAAAAGACCCCTAAAACTTTAAAAATCTAAATTCGACTTAAGAAAATCCAAAAAATGCAAAAAAAAATCGAAAGCCCAAAAAAACCAAAAAACAGACTAAAAACCCTAAAACCCCATAAAACACTAAAAACCGTAAATATCTCTAAAACCCTTAAAACCCCTAAAACCCTAAAAATTCTAAATAAACCCTAAATCCGTGAAAAATATAATAAAACCATAAAATTGATAAATCCCCTAAAATCCAAAAAGAAACTAAAAACGTTTAAATCCTTGAAAACACTAAAAATCAAAAACCTAAAAAATTCTAAAAACCCAAAAATACCTACACCCCTAAAATATGCTAGAAATCTATAAAATTCATCAACCACTAAAAATCTATAATATAACCCTAAAAACTAGAAAACCCATGAACCTGAAAAAACAGTAAATCCCAAAAAAATTAAAAAATCCTGTTAAAACCCTAAAACCCGTCGACCAACCCTTCAAACCCGAATCCCCCATAAAAACCCATTAAACCCCTAAAACCCATAAAAACCTCAAAACTAATGAAACTCGTAAAAGCCCAAAAAAATCTGAGAATCCATAAGAACCCTAAAACCCCTAAAACCTCAGAAACCAAGAAAATCAATAAAACCCCTAAAAACCTTAAAAAACTTAAAATATTAAAATACCCTTAAACCCATAGAAAAGACGTAAAAACCCTAAAACCACTAAGAAATAAAAAAAATCCTAAAACCATAAAAATCCTAAAACCCAAAAAACCTGAAAAAACCTAAAACCACTAAAAACTCTCTAAAAGGACCAAAATACCCTAAAATCCAACAAACCCCTAAAACCCAAAAACCATAGAAAACTATAAAAACAAAAAATATCCCTAAAAACAATAAAAAACAGAAAAAACCCTTAAAACACTAAAAAACCCTAAAAACATAACAAACCTAAAAGACACTAAAAACCATTAAATATCCTAAAAAATCCCTAAAATCCAAAAAATGATTAAATTCATGAAAAGGAATAAGAACCCTAAAAACCCTGAAAACCCTACAAACCTAAAAGTCCCTAAAAACCGTAAAAACCCCTCAAAAACCCAAAATACCCTTAAAACCTAAAAAACCCTAAAAATCCCTAAAAACCCTCAAAGCACTAAAACCTATAAATACTGTAAAATTTATTAAATACCCTTTAAATCCCCAAAACTCTAATAATTCTAAAAACCAAAAAAACGTAAAACCCCTAAATAACCTAAAACCCTAAAATACCTAAAAGACCCTAAATAACTCAAAAAAAATTAAATGACCCTAAAAACAATTAAGTACCCTAAAACCATAAAATCATGAAAAAAATCTTACAAGCATTAAAAAACAGTCCAAACAATAAAACCACTAAAAAAATTCCCAAAATACATTAAAACTATAAAACCATCCCAAATTTCTAAAATAACTAAAACTAGTCGAAATATGATCATTCATGGAGGTAGGATTCAGGAAACCGCCATTTGGAGGTCGCTATTGACCTTTATAGCGGCCACTAAGTGGTATTCACCGTAATTATCCCACAACTATGCCCTAATTTTATACCTGCTCACCTAAATTCTCCCTTGGACCACCCCACCTCTTTACACTACCTTCCACCATCCCACAATCGTTGACCAATCCATCCCCTAAAACCCCTAAAAATAGTAAATTTCCCAAAAAAAATATAAAAAATAATTAAACCCTAAAAAACCTAAATACAAAAAAACACCCTTAAAACCAAAAAAACTGAAAATTCCTAAATCCCTAAAAAGAATAAAAACTTATGGGAAATATTTAAAACCCTAAACCCCTAAAATAACCTAAAAGACCCAAAAAATAAAAAAACTAAAAGACACATGAAAAAATTAAACACCCTCAAAAACCTAAAAACATAAATCATCCGAAAAACAATAAAAACCCTAAAACCAAAAAATAGATAAAAAACCCAAAAAACCATTTTAAAATGAATAAAAATAAGTAAAACCCTAAATACCCCAAAAACCAATTTAAAATCCTCAGTAAGAAAATAGACATAATAAAACTCCCTTAAAACCCTAAAACCATAAAACCCAAAAAACTCAAAAAACACTCAAAACCTTCAGATGACCATAAAAACCCCTAAACCCCTAAAAAATCCTAACCCCTTAAACCCTACAACAATTAAAAACCATAAAACCCATAAAATCCAAGATATCTTAAAAACCAAAAAGCCCCAAAAAACCAAAAAATAACCACATAAATCGTAAAAAACTCTTATGAATAGTAAAAACCTAAAAATCCCTAACCCCCCACCCCACCCCAAAAACCAAAAAACCAAAAAATCCCAAAAATCCCTAAAAACAAAAACAACCCCGAAAAACATAAAAAAACCCAAAAACCCTTTAAGGACCCCTAAAAACCCAAAAAACTCCAAATATCTAAAAACCCCTAAAACCTTAAAAAACTAAAAACCTATAAAAACAGAAAACCAAAAAACCCCTCAAATTATTTGAAACCACAAATAAATCTAAAACAAGAAATTTAAAACCATAAAGACCTTAAAATCCCTAAAAAGTACCAAAGAACCCAAAAAACATTGAAAACTAAAAAAACCTAAGAAACCCTAAAACACTCAAAAACCCTAAAAACCCCTGAAACCCCTAAAACCCTTTAAAACATATAACCATATAAAATAATTAAAAATACCTAGAAATTAATAAAAAACCTAAAAACAATAAAAACACGAATTCCCTCCGCCTAAGAAAACCCTAAAAATCCTAAAACCATAAAAACCTTAATGACCCTCTAAAACCTGAAACCCTAAATTCACTATAAAAACATAAGAACACTTAATACAAATAAAACCACTAAAATAAAAAAAATACCTAAAAACCAAAAAATTATAAAACCCCATAAAACCCCTTAAACCACTAAAAATCCTCAAAACCCAAAAAAACTTAAAATCCCTATAAGACCCTAAAAACCCTAAGAACCCCTAATAAACCACAAAAACCCTAAAAACCATAAAAGACACTAAATATATCTATAAAATATACCAAAACCATTTAAACACCATATAAACCCTAAAAATAATAAACACCAGAAAACCATAAAAACAAAAAATCTATTAAAAACCCTAAAACACCTAAAAATCCTAAAAAACACTAAAACACTGAAAAACCCTAAAGATACTTAAACCCTGAAAAACCTAAAATACTAACAAACCCTAAAAACCCTAAGAAACCCTAAAACACTGTAACCACTAAAAATCCATCAAAACCCCTAAAACCCCATAAAACCCTAAAAACCATAAACACCTAAAAACCCTAAGTTCCTAAAAACCCCACTTCCAAACCAAATAACTAAAATCCTTAAAAAAACTCAAAAACCATAAAGTAATATAAATCCATAGAAAACATAAAAGAACACAAAAATCCTTAAAACCCCCTAAATACCCAAATTCCCTAAAAACCGTAAAAACCCTAAAACACTAAAAACTCAAAAATAAAATTAAAAACCCAATAAAAATTAAAAAAACATATAAAAAAATCCTAAAATCTTATAAAACATTAAAAACTCTAAAAATACTAATATTTTTTTAAAAAACCCTAAAAACGACCAAAAAACACCTAAAAGCCCTTAAACACCCTAAAACCAATAAAATAACCTAAAACCCCCAAAATCTCCATAAAATATTTTAAAAAACCAAAAATCTTTTAAACCATAATAATAATAATAAAAACCCTAAAAAACATAAAAATAGGAACCCCCACCCAAATAATAACCCCCCAAAACTCCTAAAAACCCTTATAATCCTAAAAACCCAAAAATTACCCAAAAACCCAAAAACCCTTAAAAATGGTTACAAGCATAAAAACCCTAAAAATTATAAAAGAATGTAAAGATCCTAAAATATAAAAATCCTAACAAATCTAAAAACCCTAAAACCTAAAAACCCATAAAATTAGAAAAAATCCGAAAAACATGAAAATCCAAAAAACCATTAAAACCCTTAAAACTATAAAAAACCCTAAAACCCCAAAAACCAGTAAGAACCCTAAAAACCCTAAAACCCTAAAAACATTACCCCACCCACCTTGAAACCCCGGGAAACCAATGGAAACTCATGAAAAAAAATAAATAAATGTCTAATGGTCCCTAAAATCCCCTAAAATAGAAAAAAACCGAAAAAATAAAAAATAACCAAAAAAACTAAAAACCCTATCATACCTAAAACCAAAAAACTCTAAAAAATACTGCTAAAGAACCTAACCCACTAAAAGTCCATAAACCCCTTAAAATACAATTGAAACATAAAAATTCCTAAACAATACTAAAAATCACTAAAAACCATAAAAGACCATCAAATATCCAAAATAATAGTAAAAGACTCTAAAAGCCATAAACCCCCAATAGACACTAAAACCCTAAAACCCCTAAAATCCGAAAAAAAACACAAAAACCCCTCTAGGTACCTAAAAACCCAAAAGAACCCAAAAAGATAGAAAAAACTCCTATAAGACCATAAAACACAAAAAAACTTAAAACTCTAAAAACCCTAAAGGACCTTAAAACCATAAAAACCCTAAATGACCCTAGAAAAAATAAACCCAAAACCCCTAAAACCAGATAATAAACATAAAATATAATATTTGGGTCTTGAAATATTGGTAAATAAGGTCAAGATAATTCCATTAATTTAGAAAAGGGAACAAAGAAAAATTGACAAAAATATTCAAAGCGATATGATTGTGAAGAAAAAATACCTTCATGGATAGGTACTTCATGTCTAATTATGTTGCATTGTGAATTAACCATCAATGAAAATGGTTCTTAGGGTGGAGGTGCTGGCACCGCTACTAGAAAACTAAATGAAGTTATTTGCAAGTCCAAGGTGGTGATTTCCTCCATCGTGATAAAATATTCACCACAAATGAAATTGTTCATAGGATGAGGTGGTATCATCAAATATCATAAGGTAAATGATGTTTTTGTGGTGTCGAGGTGGTGATTTACACCTCTCAAAATTATGACCACCTTTCCTAAACCGTTTTCCTATTGAATGAGTCATTTTCAGGTTGTGAATCCTCTATGGGCTCCTACAAAAGAAGGCTTACAGCCCAATGTGGACTATCGACCATGCTGATACCTAGTTCTGTCATTCCTATAGAAATACACCTCAAGGGGGAGTAAAATGAGGTATATTAAAGCTATACTTGAATGTATTAATAGAAGGGTGTTGAATCAAGGTACTTAGAAAACTAGAGTCCTTCAACATTTCCCTATAGGTAAAACCCACTGCATAACATTAAGTAGGATATAATAAATCATCTAGTTATCCAACAACCAAAAATCCCCTTGTAGAAGCAATTCCATGAGAGGTAAACTCGTGGACTATTTGAGGATAGACATCCCACATAACATAGTGCTATGTACGAGGAACCCTTCCCCATGTATAAAATCACTACGCGAGTGGAACTCAACCCTATGTAGCAACATGCTACACGATTAGAACCTGGCCCCACATAGAAACACGCTACGCGTGCATAACCCAGGTACACATAGCATAATTCTATATAGACCATACACTCACCCATATATAAACATTCAACATGGAGTTAACCCATCCCATGTAA
Source organism: Viscum album (assembly GCA_963277665.1). Classification (NCBI taxonomy): domain Eukaryota; kingdom Viridiplantae; phylum Streptophyta; class Magnoliopsida; order Santalales; family Viscaceae; genus Viscum; species Viscum album. The sequence continues at coordinate 62,462,642 of OY728138.1, forward strand.
GAAGGTTCTATGAGTTAAGAGTCATCCTAGGGAATTCTACTCTCCAACTCCCACCATTCTATTTTGTTGTATCATCAGTCCCCATGTTGAAACCTCCACGAACTAGTTTTCCAGAATTTGGAAAAGGAGCCTTTCAAAACATCCAAACATGTATGGTAAGATCATCAGGAACATTATCATGTCCTTTATATTTTACATCAACCTGGTAATTAAAGTCACATGGGTGACCCCAGCAATATGGTGGAGCCATGGAATGAAGATAGGTTTGAATTCCCATGGTAAGGACGGTTATAACCTATGGGATCTCATTTGAACCTCCATATTCGTGGGGGTGAGGGAAGGGATAATTTTTTCCCTTCCATTTGACATGGAATTAGGTCCCACCCAAAAAATTTTGAGGGCACTCCTCCCAAGGTATTCACTAGACTTTCCTGCAGGAGGTGAAACCTTTTCTCCTCATCACCTCATCCTAGGAAAAATATAAGTAGATAAAAAAAGGTTTCTATCCTGAATATCAAACCAAAATAATAGAAGGGAAATTTTAACGCCCTCTCCCTCTCCATTTGGGATTCATCATTTCATACATCATAAAAATGAATCGATCATGTGATATTCATATCTACTACTTCCTCTTATTTCTCACACTAAAAATAACTCATGTGGGATTAGAGTTTTGTGGGGATTATTACATCCTCATGATTAAAAACATTGAATGGATCCCCAATATGGTATAATCCCCAATTATATCCCCTCAACAGGGCCTCTTATATGGTGTAATCCCCTATCATGTCTATTCAAATGGGCCTTCTCTATATATGTAAGCCCCAAATTCAATCCAAATGGGTAGATTTCATGTGTAAGCCCTAATCATGCCCCATTTGATTGGGAATTCTCTATATACATAAGAAAAAAAATCATACCAAACTACATGGGCTTTGATTCCCAATTGAATGGGATATGAAGACAACTTCCATGTGGTCCAAACCCAACAACGGCATCCAGCCTGATTTCCTTGAAACCATAGCCTCAAAAAGATCATTCCCCTAACCAGGAGAAAAAATCTCTTATATTTCCCTAGTACTAACCCAACATAATTCCCCCAACATATTTTTCTAGGAACCTTTTTTTTCTGGAAGTACACATTGCATGACATTAAATTGCATGGTTGTGTCCTCATCACGTGACCTTAAATGTAGATGTGTTCGGATATGTGGAAATGAACTATGAGGGTTATCACTAATCTTATGAGGATGAATAGGAAACCCATATTTCGGGTTTGATCCCAACATCAAAAAAGCTCCCATCCCCCATGGATGACGGTAAACTTTAGAGAATTATGCCATGTAGCTTAAAACCAACATCTTCTTAATAAATGGAAAAAAACTTCTGATTTTCCATAGAGGGGTGCCATTGATGGAGAACCTAGAATACATATAGTTCTATATATTAATGGAGAACCTTGGATACATATAGATGATTCAAAACCCATTTTTAGTCATAATGGATCATTTCCTTAGGGTAATCTGTGTATGAATACTTATAAATTAACCAAGAATTTGTGAACATTTCTTGAATCTATAAGTCAGTACTTAAATAGAAAATATCTCCACCACAAAGGGTTTGATGAGACTGGCTTCCATTACCCTCAACTAATGTGAGTTATTAAGTGTAATTTTATGAGTTACCCAATGAGTGATTTCCATTGGAAAGTAAGTCCATGATCCATGGATATGAGATCCATTGGGAGTTTTTGGATCCATGAAAAAACTCGTTGGAGGTTGTTCAATTACTTTTTACCTAATGTTAGTGATTTCACAACATTTATCCACTTGAAATCAATAGTTAGGGTTAAAACATGTCTTCAGGGGAAACCAAATAGTGAACCTGAAGTGAGTCATTGAACAAGGTGGAAGTGTAACCCTCCTTCAGTCCCATTTCACATCCAAAATGAAAGATGGCCATGAAAGTCCATTGATTACAAATGTGTTCTCAATACTCTAATTTTAAGTGGTTTTTTGTATGTAATTGTTACCTAATTGGTAGGGACTCTTCAAAGCTCCCTTCAATCCAATGGAATCTCACCAGCTCTCACAAATATGTGCTTCAACCAATGCACTAACACGGTCCTTTACCAAATTGAGAACACCATGTCCCAGCTAGTGTCTTCAATGTTGGATTTCAAATACAATAGTTAGGGAGTACCACCATAAGGGTACTCTCCCCAACCTTGAGTCATCTAGACAGTAAATCTATTCTAGTAATCCCTACTTGTTTTCCACCCAGTGACGATCATAAATCTAGAACCAGATGGCTCCACTATCCATCTTCAACCATTTTGGGAGCCTTTTCCTTAATTGTGATAATGAGTTCCTCCATTACGTTTGGGAGGTTGATTAATTCATCGCCAATGACTTTATCCCTACATCGAAGGGGTCCTATTCAAGGTCCCTAGGCATAATTCAATTGAACAAATGCCAAGTAACCCAATATCCACATTCTGAAGGGGATACTGCCCCCAGGGCCCTGACCAATCTAAAGTGGACCCTGGTTCCCAAGGAATCCAAGAAAGGGAGACAATAATAAATTAGGAACAAACCATCATTCTCATTACTTTTAATAATTCCTCCCATTAAAATATTGGGGAAACCCAGGAGTAGAAGTACATTCTTACCCACTCTCATAAAGTCTATCATTCAAATGTGACAGAAAGTTATAGGTATATGTATATCTCTACTAAGGAACTGAAATCCCACTATGTAAATACAATTGAACATGATTAGTTGAAAAATCCATACTCACAATTATTAATCCTATCAATCAAATAATGTTTAAAACTACAAGGAGAAACAAATTTATGCTACAGCTCAACAAATCCACTGTACAAATTGGGTGCCTTATTACTAGAAGATGCATATTCCTAAAAACGAAAATGAATCCCACTAGTCAAATATAGTGTAAATAAATGAGAAGATGTATATTATTCTTTACTCATATCAAGTACATAAAGAAAAATAAAATAACTACCAAATACAAGTATATGTAAATTCATACAGATTCATACCAAGCCCACCAGAAAAATAAAAGGAAACTAACGAGAAGATGAAAATTCCTACCCAACAATGTTAAGACCTATATTCAAATATGGTATCAATTAGAGAAAAATGTTGGTGTATCCCATCTATAATTTAGGGGAAGAGTTTTACCTCTTCCCTACATAAGATAATTGTTAGTACCCATTGGCATGAAATGGAGGACTAGAGAAGGCACATATTCTTGCTTTGACATTAGAATGAGAATATATTCTCATTTAAACCAAGGAAATAATTCAACACATAATATCATTGATGTAGGATCTGGTATCAATCTCGGACTATATCCTATAGAATTATCAATATGTAATCACATCAATTGAAATAGTATAAATTTGGGACCACAACCCCACCTCCCCAAGTGGGGGGATTCATCCACATAATATGGTGGTCACTTTGGAGTGAATTTGAATACCTAATACCATACAAGAGGGTTTTCTAAAATATTTAGCAGTAAATGGACAATTGGATTGGGAAAACATTATTCTTCCAACTGGGGAAACTGGTCCACCTTTGTGGCCACTCTAGGGAAGAAATATGTCCCTACCAAAATTTAGGTAGATTATAGGAATTTCCTAGTAGAACCACAAGGGACACTTCAACATGAACCCATCTATAAAGGACATCACCCATAGAAATTGTCCCTAGTCACCAATAAGAGAGAACCTGAAAATTAATCATGCTAAAGGTAGATAGAAAATGAAAACTGATTCATTACCCTGGTCTACTAAATGATGGAGTTCATGAGGAAAAAACATATATCAATGATGGATCATGATCCTAAAAATACATTTCCAAATTATATATGTATCAGTAGTTGTTGTGAAGGTTCTCCCCACATCATTGTTACCAGTAGCTCTGGAGGCCCTCCCTAGAGCATCAATCAAGAGGACTCCCTTTATGGAAAAAAATGACCAATCTTGGGATCTTATCTCTTTATTAGAGCCATGGTAGACCTTATCATGGACATAATATTAAATATAAAGAAGGACCTTCCCTTTCTATCATCCATCTTGATGGTCCTCCCTAGGGTATACACCGTAGAAATTCTACATGCATTCATGTATCAATCTATTATGGTAGTTCGTGCCATGATGGAATTTACTACAATGGTCATCCCTATAGTGATAGTAAACAAAAATAAGGTCCTTCCCTTGTTTTATTCCTTCTTGATAATCTTTCCCAGGGTATATGCTATAGAAATTATCCCTATAGTCAGGCATCAAGCTATCATAGTAGTCCTCAATATGACGACATTCACTGTGATGGTCCTCCACATAGTGATAACATATGGGAAAAAGGTACTACCCTTGCTGTTGTTTTCCCAAATGGTCCTCTCCATGGTATACACTGAAGATATTCTCCCTATAGTCTAGCATAAACCTATGATAGTATTTCTCTCCATGATAGAATTCCCTATGAAGGTCCTCCCTGTTGTGACAGCAAACATCATGAAGGTCCTCCCATTACCATTGTTTGCCTTGAGGGTACTCCCCATGATATATGTTTCATAAATTCAAACTACAGTTAACAAGCAAGCTATGATGATAATCCTCATCATTTTGGAATTCACTGTGAATGTCCTCCCCATAGTGACGACAAATAGAAAGAAGGTCCTCCCCTTTCTAAGTCAAATATGAGGAGGCCCTTATATTCTTAGGTGTTTGGAAACAAGGAGCCAGACATGTTTGATACCCAATCAGCAAAAAGTTAATTCATTACTAAACTAGGGGATGACTTGAATAAATTATATTAATTTGAGCCACCCTTGGACTGTTCACATGCTACTGAGACCCCTATCACCCACACTAATTTCTAACAAATCATCAATAAGCATTAAAGTTGGGTAGATCATGTTTAGAAATATCTAGTGAATGAACAAAAGTAAATGTTTCCTATGAGAATAAAATTTTATTGGGATGCAATACCAGTTATGTTTCTCCCCTCAACTACTTTTCAGTTTGACATACCAAGGGAGTTGTTAGAAGAATGCATATAGAACATTTGTCTCAATATCTAGACATCTCTCTGCCAGCTAAAAAAATTATTTCCCTACAATGAGTATGCATATCATGTTGAAATATTGGGAGAGATTCATCAAAAAATGAGATTGGAAGACCTTTAATTTACCCGATAACCACAATAAAAGTGGTGGATGAAGGATATTCAACCGAACTACCTCAATGAACTAAATAAATTACATCGCCTAATAGTTAATGCCCATCCTGACATGAATATCTGGCATTGGGTAGATCCTGGAAGTTTTCATTTCACCCTATTCACAATATAGTAAAAACCACTAGAAATTTAATCCTATAATTCCATTATCCCATGGTGGAAATTAAGTGAAATCTATATTCGGAAAAGATGGTGTTCCTAGTAAGAATCGTCTCTGAGTAAGTCTCAAAACATGAGGCCCAACTAGATAATACCATTGAAAAACTCATGACCTAGGAAACTGATAACATTCTATAGGAATCTTGATTAAGGGAAGCCAATATTCATGAATTATTAATGTCCTCCAAAAAAAATAGCTTTCATATAGGTCTGTCACCATACCTGTATCATGCTCAAACAAGAATATGTGAGATCAAGAGAGTAAAAAAACAAAAGAAACCACGACAACCCAAGATCAGCCCCAACCAACATGGATGAGGGAATTTTTAACACAAAATATACCAATAATATTGAAATATATAGGTCGAGGAATGATAAAATTAAAATGGAAGCAACCCCTATATGTAGGTCTAGAGGAATTTTTAACTCAACCACCTGCTCAACAGAAATCAATATTTTCCTATTTAGGAATAATGAAAAGTAGACTGGAATCCCATTCAATCTTTTCTTGCAAAAAAAATTCCTTGGAAAGGAAATATATGATTAGAAGGCATAAAAGTTCCCTTCGAGTCACCATTTACCATGAAATTTGAAGAGGATCTCATATGGGAAGGGATAGGTCCCTCAAAGGGAAAAAACAACCCTCCTATCATTCAATAGCCCATATAATACCTAAGATTAATTACACATCGGTGAATGTTGTGTACGTCAATACCAGATAAAAAAATGAGAATGATTAAAATACAGAAGAACAAGTAGAGGATTATTCCATTCAAAAAATGGTCTATATTGAGAATTAAAGTGTGCTCACCTGGAACCAAAATGTTACGCTGAATTTTTTTTCTCCCTTGATCAATCCTACACTTCCTCCTTGGTGAATATCTACTAGGGAGAACAATAAAAGTAAGGTATTTTATGAACCACATCCACCTCTCAATGAAAATAATCCCCTTATTTTCAAAGAAATATTTTATTAGTAGGAGGAAGAAATGAAAGGGTTGAGGAGAATCAATGTTGAGTTTCTATAAGACAGTCTTTCTAATGAATATGCTCTATGGGGGGAGCCTCAGCGTACAATTACAATAGTTTTACTTTATATGCAAGGATTAATCTGAGAGATTGAACAAAGGCCAAGACATCCACCCAATTAGGAACCAGGAAAATATATTCATCATGTCCTAGACATGGATGAATATCAGAACTTCCCTCTGTTAAAGAAATAGTATGAATAGGTCCAGGTGAATCCTCAAAATATTTCTCAGGTCGGATATCTGCACCAAATAGAGATAGAGTCATTGTGTCAAATTTTACCCAATTCTGCACCTTTCCAAGACCATGTTCAACATCACACTCATCAAGGGATCATTGGCACCATTGATGCATTTAAATCTTGATTAAACACCATGGAATAATGAGATGCACCAGTGCATCCTAAATGGAAAATATACCATGACTAGGTAAGTGACACCCTTCCACCACCAAATTTTAGGAAACCTATTTTCTAGTGTTCAACAGTTTACGTTCCCATTAACAACATCTGACACATTATGCTTCTCTTTGTGATCCCATGATGAGATATCTAGTGAAAAAATAAGCAACAAAACTTAGATTCTTCATATGAATCCATCACGGGCTAGCCTTCATGTGGTACACCAGCTTTCCTACTCTATCCATCACTGGATGGGAAGACCTCCATTAGTAGTTACTCTTCAATATTAGATCAACATTGTAGAATAAAAAAATTAGTGACCTCTAAAATTGAAAATATCAAGAGAATGAAATATTATCTGACTTCATCGCTTGATGGAACAGTTTTTCATGTTCCTAAAACTGATCACTCCCCGAGGAGGATATGCTTATATGTGCATCAATAACTGTCGTGATGAGTTGTGAACACTGCTCTTCTAGGTAAAATGTACAAGTGAGATCCAAAATTTCACCTCCATTTCCCAAATAATGGAAGACTCCATACGATAAGTTATTTTTAACTCTTGAGTAACCCCATCGGTCTCGGAGAAAAGAGAGGGAAATTCTCAGGGAAAATTATTCACACTAAAACCATTCGCCACGTCTTCCCTTGTTCTAAAGCTTACACCATATCATGTGGCACCCCTCTAGTGCCAAAAATTACCCCACCTCAATAGGATTTCTTGAGGGTACCTAGAAGAAATATATTCAAGGAAATAATTAATAAACATTATTTTTTCCAATATTATCAAGTTCGTTTCTTTTTTATAGCCTCTATAGACCATGATCTAATCCATTTATCAGAGTTAAAAATTACTGATGAGGTGGTTATCAACAACCAAACATATTATTATCATTTTGACTAGATACTAGGACACTCTATATAAGAATGATTTATCTTCAAATATTTCCTACAATAAAATGATAGATTCTAGAAAAGTCAAATCGGGAACACCTCTAGTAGAAGTGATGTATGTCACAACTACTACCCCTGAGGACGGAGGTGAGTAGAAATAAGTTTTTATATGGATGGAATAAAATTTCAATAGTTGGATGACTTGGAAGAAAATAAACCAAACTCATGACAATCTCTATGTATAATTGAAACAACAAACTATGCCCATAGCTGCTCTCGTTGCAACACAAGTGATGACCTTGGCCACAAAATCCTCCAAAAGATGAATGTCCAAAGTTGAGGATTGGCCAGAAAGGTCGGGAAAAGTGTAGGTAGATGAAAATGTACTATGTCCAAAGTTGGATTTTAAATTCTATTATTTTGTTCGCCCAAATCTAAAGCAATGGGTATATTCCCGCCAAACAGAACCATTATAAATAGTCAACTGGGATGATTATTCATCACAAGTGGTGTCGATTATTAGTTACATTAAGGTCATTCACTTATTGGATCCATTATCTGATGAAGAGTATGGTGTTAGGACCAAGATTATAAAGGAATGTCATCGTATTCAAGGATTTTATTTGTTTTTTAAGGAAGCATAAGAAGAATGGGAAATAAACTATCTTTTTTTTGTTGAAAATTGGAATGAACATCATATTCTAGGAATAAAACTCACAAAGAATGGAAAGGTTGATCATATTGAGGAAGAATATTGCTAGAAGTAAAGGTTCATCAAACTCACTCTGAGTATGATAATAAAGGTTTGATCATAATGGTTGTGAATTCGAGTATGCATGACTACCACACAAATGTGGTGATGCTTTTATGATCATGGAGTTCTCCAAAATAATATGTGAGTTGTAAAACATGTAATGAAATATAGATAAAAGAAATAAGGAGTGAGATAATTTATGCTAATCATATCCAATCTAATCATAATCATTCCAATCGTATTCAAGATGAGAGGGAAATAAATATGTTTCTAGAGGAATGTGAAGTTACAATACATTCCATTTCAATAAAGTTGATGTTGAAGCTGATCTCCAATTTATTCAAATTCATGTAGGGATTCATTATAGATGAACATGATTGTGAATTAAAGAAGTTTCTGAAGTTTATATTTCTGAATACCAATCCATTATGTTCGGTATACCATGGTATTCATCAAAGGGAGAATAGTTCTCATCAAGATAGATGGTAAAGAAAGTTTGACACTATTGAGGCCAATTAAAAATGTAAGAAAAAATACTAATCAACAATGTCTTCAACCATTTTTCATGAAATAATTACATTTTTATTTACCATAATGAGGTAGATTGTAATCAGGATGGGAATCATACATAGTTTTGAAAAAGAGTGAAGAAAATGGATGGATTTGTTGTCAAAAGGGTGATCTTGAAATTTAATGGATAGTAGGATTTGTGAAAAAGTGAGAAACTGAAAGTATTGGTTTTTAGTGAGACCAAAATAAAAATGACATAACTCTTCCATGATTGATATTTATGGATATTGTATTTAAAAGAACAAAAATGCTCTGATTTGTTTTCAAAGGATTTCATCAGTTGGGTCAAGAGGCATTCTATTGGAGTTGATACTAGTTTATTAGCCTAAATCAAATAATAAGTATAAGTGATTGAAGAATTATTAAAATAATCCATTATCTTCATCGTAATAGAGAATATCATAATGAAAAAAATCATAATGGGAAGATTTTATTTCATCTAGTGTAGAGAAACGTAATGAAATCAGACTAGGGTACGTGAAAAAGATTTAAGATGTTTATTCCTTCTTAAATAAAAATGTTATGGAGAATCTTACTGAATAAATCATAGTGGGAAAATCATAATTGACATTGTGTATGTGAAAAAAGTCAAAATAGAGATGAAGTGTTTAGAATTTTCAAGAAATTCCAAGAAGAAATGAGAAGAGTTTATAAACATTGATGATGTCAAGATACACCTGAAATTCATTTAGACATGCAAATTAGGGTAATTAGGTTGACCAGGAATGATTTCAGAAATCCCACCCAAACCATATTTTGAGAGATTATTAAAGGAGAAAATAATTTATAGTTCTTGATGGATGTACATTTCATAAAAAGAGGATAGAGATACCCTGAAGTTCATGTGAGATAAAAAGAGGTTTCTAGATTGTTTTTCCTGGAGAAGTATTCCAAAATTATTTGAAATGAGAAGAGAAAAGATTGAAATGTATTTAGTTGATCGTCTTATTCAGTTGATTATAATATTCTTTAGGTAATTGTATTTGGATCATCATCGTATCATGTTGAATAATATAAACATGATTATCAGATTTGGAATTCCAGACTGAGGAAGACAGTGTTCAGAATTTCCTCAACCATATTCTCATAGATCCATCTTTTCATATTGATGAATGGTAATGGGTAAAATGGATTGGGAGGATCAGACTGGGAAATAAAAATTAATTTCATATCAAAAGTCTTTGATGTTATTACTATCTTATGGGTAAGAAAATGAATACTTGTTTTAAAGGAATACATTTTTGAAAGTTGATAAAATTGCATAGGTAACATGTTTTGTTACAAAAACCATGTATTAAATAATTTTTCATAGAAGGAGCACACACACAATTATAATGTTTACATAGTGATACATGAATAAAAAGGAACATCCTACTCATTATATTCTACACAAAAGGATTTTTTTTCTAGTTAATTTTGTGGTATTAGATTATTTCCAAACTATAGAACAGACATAGCTATTCTTATAACATAGTAAACCTTTTAAATTATTATGTTCTCAGGAATGTGTGTTCTATTTGTATTCAGCAGGGAATGAAATCTTTAATAATATCATAAGTTTGTTTCGTTTTTAAGGAAACAAGGAGAATTTATCATTGTCTCACCCATCCCCATCTTTGTAATGCAATTATTCTGACTAAGAGCCTTCAACTAGTATCAAAGTTGAAGTTTTCCTTCGCTTGTTCTTTACTTTGGAAGATATGATGGATAATCTAAATTGTGTTAACATTAAAGGTATTCCAACATTTTATGGTAATAAATATCATATTTTGAAATATAGAATGCTACCTTATCTTATTTCTATTGGTTATGATGTTCTTGAAGCTTCAATATATGGATTTCCTCCTTTTGATGTTTAATTTACTATTACATCTCCTGATAAGAAGAATATTGAGAATGATGGAAGGTCCAAGAATGATTTACAATCGTCACTTTCAGAAATTAAATCCCTAATTTTGAAAGGTGTAGCCACATCCAATGTTATATGGGAATATTTGAAAAACATATATGAAGTAAATACAAAAGTGAAGAATAAAAAATTACAAATATGCAGATTTAAGAATGAATATTTGAAAATCAATGAATATGAATACGTTGGGGACTTCTTTACTAGGGTGAATGATATTTTCAGTACTATCAGTTGTCTTAGTGAAATGATAGTTGAGTCTATATTTGTGTAAAATATCTTGAGAATCCTTTTTGATAAGTTTAATGCTAAAGTTTCTTCATTGGAATATAGAGAACCCGAAACATTATCTCTTCGTGATTTTGATAGCACTCTCATTGCATATGAAATGAGAAGGGGGATATATATAGAAAGAAACAAAGGGTTTATAGAGAAATTTATTTCAAGTATTCAATGAAATATAAGTCAAATAATACTCTTCTTTAAGAATGATCTAGTTATTCTAATTATCAAAATGGGATATATAAAAAAATTTATCAAAATTTATCTTTGTTTTTTGAAAAAGTGAAAACATGTATGAGGAAGTATAAATGAAAACATCACATAAAATGTTTTGAATGTACAGTCTTTAGGAAATTTATGACCAATTCTACTAAATGAAAGAAACAAAAAGATAGTTATTTAGAATAAAGAAGGCCAAGAAGGTTGTGTAACAAACAATGTGATAAACATAAATATTTTTCTAGAGGGAATGATAGAAAATTCGTCAAATAAAAAAGTAGAAGTTTCTTTTATATGGATGAAAAAGAAAAAAATATTGATGGTGGGTCTAAAAAATATATTGATTATAAGGGTGATAATAAATTTATTAAAAAAATTATGGAAGAGGAATTTAGAATCCACAGTTCTTGTGAAGAAGAAACCCAACTTGAAATACATTTTAAAAAGATTTAAAAGAATGTTTTAGAAAGATCAAATGACTTGAAAAGAAGAAATAGATGTTGGAACATGAATTTTCCTCAAAAAATAAAGAAATATTTTTAGAAGATAAAAACAAGATGCTGGTAGAGATTGAAAATTTTAAGAAATCTCTTGCAAAAGAAAAAAATCAAAATGAGAATCTGGAGGTAATGTTGACGACTAAAGAAGAAGATTTGGAACTTATACAACAATAACTATTTGAAGTTAAAAAAGGTACAATTTTAAAAATCTCTATCTCTAGGTTTGGTGAAATTTCATAAAACTGTAAACTTAAGAAGGATCAAAAAATTTACCTTCAAATTTTTATAAGAAAGCTGTAATTTTTTCTAAAAAAGAAAAGGTTGTAAAGGTTATGTATGTGGAAATGACTAAAAAAGTAGAGATTTCAGATGTTTCAATATAATATGATTCTGAAGACCTTTCTAAAAATTTTGAATCTAAAAAATATTCTAATACTTATGTTTTTTTTAAAGCTATAATGAAAATAGAGTTGAAAAAGAAGATTTTTATTGCTAATAGAAAGGTTGCTGATTCATATAAGAAAAGAAATAATGTTACTAAGAAACATGTTCAAAACTCTGATCGGTAAGAAAGTTTCATAGGAAAATATTATTTATATAGATATTGTTGGTATTTTGGTGGATTCAGACATATGACAGATATGGGTTGGTTTAACCAACAAAATTTATATTATTCCACTGGTTATGGAAGGAAAATTTTAAGGGGGAGTCAATCTCCTCAAAAAAAGAAGTTTCAGAGGGACGCTTTGATGAAACCTGGGAAGGCTGGTGTAATAATTTAAAATAGGTTCCAACTACTAGAAACAATTTTTTAATGTTGTGAAAAACCTAGAGACCTTTCAAAAGAATGTCTTTTTTTGATATCAATATAACAAAATATTGTTGAAAATTATAAATAGATAGAAATGAAGAAATAAAAAGCTCTTGTTGTTAATACAACTTTGAAATCAATAAATGGAGAACGACCTTGGAATCATGATAGTGGGTGTTAATATACCATAATATGGGATCTGATATTTTTTGAGAATGTGAAATATTTCAAAGAAAGAACTATGAAATTCAAAAATAATGAATCATTAAGAATCAAATGCGTTAGATCAACTGCCATTGGGAAAGAAAGATTGGAATCCAAAAAATCCATATATGTTGATGGGATGAGACACAACCTTTTGAGTAATTTAAAACTGTGTGATAAAGGAAAAATTTACTTTTAAGAAAAAAATTATTTTTTGTGAAAAGTGAGAAGGATGGAGATATATTTACAAGAGGCCAAAGTAAAAAAAAGAAACTTATTTCAAGTTTGTGAAATACAGAACTCTTGTTACATGAGTATGGTGGAAATGAGTCAATTTTGGAATAAAAAGCTGGGAAACATGTGTCAAAGAAACATGAGAAAGTTATATAAAATAAATAGTGTCTGGGAAATTTATGATTTTCCTAGAAGATGATATTGGTGGTGAACTATTTGTCATAATGGAAATATTAAAAATTATACCCATAAGAAAGTTTCAATTTGTTCAAATAAACCCCTAGAACTTATTTATTCCAAAATCTATAGAATCATGATAAATAAATTAAAAATGTAGAGATTTATTTTACTATTTTTATTGATTACTTTACTAACATTACTTTGGTCATGTATATAGAACATAAGTATGATGATCTGAAAATGTTTAAATCTTCTAAGTGGAATGTTAATAAGAAATATGAGTATTCAATGAAGAAGTTGAGAATTAATAATGGTGGTCAATACAAAAGGAAAGGATTTTAATGTTATCTTGAGAATCATGGAATTTGGAATGAGGATATTACACCATGAACCCATCAAAAAATGGGGTAAATGAAATAAAGAATACATTTATGGTGGATATGGGAAGAACTTTTTTACTTGAACATGGTCTTTCTCATTACTATTGGAGGCAAGTCATGATTTCTTCTATTCATATTCAAATCCAATGTTTCTAAATTCCATTTTCATATATAAATCCATATTAATTTTTTTATTGAATAATTAAATGTTTGAAACACTTAATAGATTTTAGGAGTCCATGTATTATAAATAATAGAGGTGGAAACTATAGAAACATTGATCAGAATGGTGATTATGGAATCACTCTTAGCTATTCTCTAGAAGGAAGATGATATAGATGTTTCAACAAAAAAACATGAAGAATTGTTGATTCTATTAATTTGAATGTAATTGAATGATATAAGGAAGAAAAACATACTATGGTTGAAAAGGAACTTGAGATGGATAAGGAATTTTTTTGAAGAAAATTCTAATAAGGATATAGACAATTGTAATTAAGAAGAATCAGACTAAGCTATTTCAATTGATGAGGAATAAACTTGAAAATATAATTCTTGGATAATAAATAAATATGAATCTCATAATATTATTGGTGATCAACATTATAAGGTTGAATCCATAATAACAAAAAATGTTATTACACATACTTCTTTGTATTCAAAAGTTGAGACGAATGATGTGAAATAGCTTTGGAGTATAGATAATGGGTTAAAGATACGAATGAAGAGTTGTGTCAGATTAAAAAGAATGGTACATGTGAACACACACCCAAACTAGATAACCAAAACATTATTGGTACGATGTGGGTGAGACAACTGGGCCCTCATGACAATAGGGATACCCCTCCTTAACATGGTCATTGGGTCCTGGCCAGCTAGGTACTACCAGTTGCCCCGTAGACACATGGACCCCACCTTGGGGCCCACCCACATGCCCAAATGAGTCATATGATTAATTAAAGTCCCCATGACCAACATATTTCTTTTGCAACATGATTTTTCCTCACTCACACACACCTGGAAAACTTCTCAAAAGGTCACCCATCCTGATCACTATTTCAGGCCAAGCACGCTTAACAATGGAGTTCTAATCATTTAGGCTCCTCAAAAAGAAGGTGTGCCTTATTGGAATGAGTAATATCATTTATTCATTTAACCATTTATCATTCTGGGGTGTTACATTCAATCGCCCACCCCTTTAGAGAACATCGTCCTTGTTGTGGGCCCTATATCTCAACCCAGGTAGTGCACCCCACTAAATTCTGGGTTCCTCCTCTGAAACCAAATGTGAAAACTAGGCCCTAATGACATCATAGACACCCCTCTATGACATGGTCATCATGTATTTTCCCGCCAGGTACCACCAGTTTCCCCACAGAAATGTGGTGTAACTCCCCGACCCCACAGTTACCCAGAGTCGGCGCATTATTACATAACATTGGCATGATACAAGGAATCATGTCCCAAAAGACCAATAAGTTTAGTAGCCTTAGAAATAATAGATACATTCATATGTTTTACATTACATAATTAAATAAAAACATAAAAAAAATTGTACCCTTTTGAGCACACTTATATCCTTAGCCTATCCCTACATGTCAACCATAAAATACTTCTTCACATCCTGGAAAAAATAAAGCCTAGAAAGGGGTGAGCTCAGATGCTCAGTAAGGATAATAATATAGCGGAAACACTCATAAATAAGAATAAACATTTAATGAAATGTATAAGAATAAAATAAAAACATTTTAACCATAAACATCAGCATAATATGGAAAAGATAAAATCAAATAATTCCATTTACTTGTTCACATTGATATTCTACTAGTTGAATAATCACATGCAATATCAATAGCCACTTTTATAATGATGGAATGCATAATGCCAGACTTCATAACCACATAGTCAAGGCCTTGTTCCAAGACTAAAAATAATATTTTTTCAAGGCCATGTTCCAGGACACTAGGTTGTCTCATGAGACCTACCGATGTATTGAGGATCTATAACAGGCTCCACCCATCACATATTAAGTCCAATGCATTCCTCATATGAAACGGTTTAAACATAATAAAAACATTCGTATTAAAACTAGCATATGAAATTTCAATACTTTATCCATAAACCATGAATAGTATAAAAATAAAACATCCACAGTCAAACATATCACAGAAACATCAATACAATAAGGAAGATTTGTAACATAATAAATCAACCTTGATCAATAATAATATCTTCTAAAGGATGTTGACATAGTTGTAAATGATCAGTAAAAATATTTGAGAGAAATATCCATTTTTCATGAAATCATTTAAAATACATATGAAGGAATTCATTAAAAAGATAGTTTTGAATCAAAGTGTCCCATAACACTTTGAAACTTTTTAAAGGAATTAACATTTTAAAACATTCATGTCTATATAAATAAATCCTTAAAACCATTTAGAAAACATGGACATTAATGAGAAAGGTTTAGAAGAAAAATCTTTAAAATGTTTAAAATGTTGTTTTACTAAAAATTCCCATTAAAAGAATCCATTTTAAAACACTTTTATGAAACATGGACGTGGATAATAAATATGTTCCAGTATATTCTTACATAAAAATAACCTCTCATAATATAGAGATTGTGAAATTAACTCTTATCTTGCACTTTCCTTTGGTTGCAGGTATGTTTAACCATCTATATAATGACCATAGTATGTTATTAAATTATACCAGAACCATATTCATATTTATTATATCTTAAATGATTCATTTATGACTATATAATTCCCATTTAATAATGATTTCTATGTTAAATTATTATTTTGGGTAATAATTGCTTTCTTTATCGTACGTGTTTTAACTTGTATCATTTAGATAATGATTTAAATACTTATAGAGTATAAAATTATATTTAAATATCATAAATATTTTGAATATAAATATATATAATAGATAGATATTTGAAACATAAGGCACCGTTTATGGATACGATAGGTCGTATGAACGCATAAACGCTGTTTCCGTTTCAGATCGTATTTAACAGAAGTAAGTGAATAAGATATATATATATACATGCAGACACACATGAACACACACAAACACACACACACACACACATATATATCTAGTAGCATTATTATGTCATATATTACATACTTATTAATAATATATATTTTTATAATCATCATGTAATGGTGAATGTGGGAATGAATATCATCGCGTCGTGGAAATGATAATCCGTACGTACGCACGAGCGACAATATCATTATATTTATGGTGAAATAATATGTAATTGGATGTTATATCATATATATAGGATCATTAAAATTTTATATTTATTATTTAAATCAGTTATACTAATTATTATACACATCCAAATAATGAAGTGTTTGAATAACAAAATGCACCACGACGTGGAGACGATAAGTCATAGGTTTGCACGTATGGTGGATTTGTAATTTATAGGATGGATAGAATAAAGAATATGGTTGTACCATATTTATAATAACATCACAGTATTTAGTAGGTACTGGAGTTATTATTTTGGTAAGGAAACAACCAAGAAACAGGAAGTGGAAGAAGAAAAGAACTTGAAAGTGGGTGGTGAAATTATTACCTCTACTTTGGGTGTTTCCTTTTGAGTTGATCAAAATGGATCCTTAGGATGGATTTATGATCAAAGTAAGGCCTCTTGGTATAAGTGAGGGAATTTGGGAGAATATTTTGGTAGGGGTTGGCAGAACCAAAAGGCTTTGGAGGAGTGAAATTAAGAGAAGGGGAAATGCCCTTTTATAAGTGAGGTGAGGGTCACTTTGGAAAAAACGTGAAATATTATTTTATAATAAAATAATTTTCAGTTTCTAGTGGCTCCAAAATGATTCATTTCAATGATAATGTGGGTAAGAGTCGAAATAATCTCAACCAATATGTTTTAGATAGGTTTAGGTCATCATATTAACCTTATCTTTTATATTTAACTCTTAGTTAAATATTCTGACATTTACCATGTCTCTTTGTATTTTTATATTATATGGTTAATAAACTTACAATAACAAGCCAAGAGAACAAAATGTGGTTCATTATTAATATATATGACCTTATCAACGTCTTTTGGATGAATAATAGATTTTGAGGAATATTATATCAATTAATAATATTGTATTTTTTTAAAAAACTCAATTATGTCAATTTTGGAACTATTTAGTATTTGATTTTTTTGAAAGCCATAAAAACTTTTTCACTTCGAATAAAATTTATTTGAACAACACTAACATGTCATATTAACCTATAAAATTAGTGGAATTCTTCATAAGTCTCAATTTACATTTATTTTTATATTTATAATATCAATTATTTTAATATTTCATTAATATGGTAATTACTGCATCATAATTGTGTCATAAATAAATTTCATTATTTAATGTATAAAAATTATAAATAAAATACCATTATATAGGAAATATTTTTATCTTTCTAATGAATATTTATAGTCGAATTCATAATTTGTGTAACCCTATATTAAAAATGGTTTAATTATAAAACTATGAATTTAACTCTTTTAACTCTTTTTTAAATAAAATAATAATAAATTTCATAATCTCATCCAATTGGAACTAAAGGATCATATTTTATTCCTATGGCTGTTTTTGGTCGAATTATACTTATCCAATTGAATTAGGACATGTGTTAGGGTAATTATAATATCATTTTTACCTTTAATTACTCTATTTACTTTTAACTGTGGTAAATAAAATTCAAAAGTTACTATTCACCAAAAATTACTTTCATCTTATTGAATAACATTTTAAATACTGATTTCAACCCTGTATCTCAAATTTTTGAAATTCAACTCATAGAAGTGGTAAAATTATGTTTTATGCAAATTTTCTAACATGCCTAGAAGGTGGGTAAAAGACGTTAAAAAAATTCGACAAAATTTTATAGATCTAATTTTATTATAAAATGGATACAATAAATTAAATTGAACTGATATAGGTTTTATATATCTATTTGGATTTAAATTAAATTTTAATAAAATAAATAATTATTTAAACAAAAATTCTGTTTTAAATAATAATGTAGTGTTTTCACTATTCATCAAAAATTGAATGTTTTCAGAAAAATATCAAGAATTCACCCCAAGATAATTTGGATATTAAGAATTCAAAAATTAATTCTATTTTACTTAATTAAAAACATATAAGTTGCATTAATTAATTTAAAATAAATTTCCATTGTCAAAACCAAAAAGCGAGTTTTTAAAAAGTAAAAATTATTAAAAGATTGACATGTGTTTATGTCAAATTTAAATGTGAAATTAATTATAATGAAATAAATTGTATGAAATGATAAAAATATAATATAATTATACTTCCAAACCATTCAAATGCATAATTTAACTCTAGAAATTATTTCGATAAAAAAGTTGTTTTCAATTAAAATTTATTATTTTTCACTATTCATTAAAATATGAAAGTGATTAGAAAAGTACCAAAAATTTATCCAAACTATATTTTTATTTCCCAATTGTAAAGAATAATTTAATTTCATTAAACTGGGTATATAAAAGTGTCAAATATTGGTTTAAAAATAGGTTATCCATTAAAAGGTGGTAAAATTGTATTTTCTGAAAAATACTTCTTTTATCTGAAAAAATGAATTTGTTCTTATATTATGTCTAATATATGATTAATATGGATTCTAAAATTATATGGAATATATTAAATTCAAAATTTAGTTAATACTATTTATAACTGTTTTTGAATGACTATTTTGGTAAGTTGTGGTGCGCTCGAACTCGGTGTTGCATGTAGAGCAAGTTATTAAATTACATTGAAGAGATAAAATAAAATGAAATCTTGGGGTGTTAAAATCTACCCTCCTTAAATAAATTGCATCCTAGAAATTTGAAATTTTTCTTTGAAAATAATATGTTAAAAATAGAAAACTGCATTTGTTGAAAACCCACATCAGAAATTGGATTAATAAAATTTAGTCTTAATAAGAGGGAAAGAAAATGAAAAAGTCACCACAAAATTATGATCTTGATTTGGAGAATATTAGTAGAAATTAGAGACACATAATTGGAGGAAAAATGTAAATATTTATAGGGATTGATTGAGTTAATCAATCCCAAACAAGTGAAATAATTGAGGGCCTTAAATCCATCCAGCTATGATGATTTAAAATATCATCGGTTCAACAAAGCATAAGGTATTAAGATGACAAATTTTTGGTTTTAAGATCCCTTACTTAAAATGTACGAATTAATTTATTAATAGAATAAGTGGAAAAAAATATACTAGACAAGTAGAGTTTCATCCTTCAACTAATTTCTACCACAAACTCATCTTTCACTCCAAAAGATAATAGAATACAAAAATATTCTATTTATCCTAATCGAATATGATTATAAAAATAATGATTTTATAATTCATTTTTCAGACTATTTAAATAAATTACATTATACAAAGCAGGACATCATGTATGCCAGTGGTAGGTGATGCATCCTTCTCACCCTTCGGTTGCGGGTTCAAGTCTCGTGGCCTTGCCGGACGCGACGAGTTGTCACCCGACCTCCGGGTTTTCCTTTTTATAATAATTCAAAAATAATCTTAATAAATTATTTTTTTAAATAACAGTATCCGATGTCAAAAATTAATCCACTCCAACATTTATACTTAGCCAAAATACCTCTATCCAAATTCACAGTCCAAAATATATAAGGATGGTAAACAAAATGAAGATTAATTTTGCAACGTAATAACATGTGAATACCTTAATCATGTATTCTTTTAAAACACAGTAACACCCTAAATTACCATAAAACCTTACTGATTACATTCATGCTCCCTTATTCCTTATAGAATAATGGATATACTCCTTATATCCAAAAATGTTGTAAACTCCAACAATGATGGAATAAACAAAACATTAATTAGTTCCAAGGTAGTCAATAATATCCAATATAATTTATCCAAATCAATAATATCTTATTCCAAAATCAATACCAGAGTATCATGACCATATTAAAGTTTAACTTTCATTCAACCATTTATTTTCTAAAATGTTTAACTTGCTATTGAGTTACATTTCTTGGTATTGTACAATCTCAAACCCTTAATGAAATAGTATTACTATACAATCCTTATATACTATATAATTATTATAACATATACATCATTAATACAACACTCAAATGATATAATTATTTAATATCAACATAAGAACACTAGTCATTCCTCTTTATCTGTGATAGTATCATAACTTGATTATTATCCAACATCATCATTTGCAGTATACTCTGATAATAGGGACATTGATTCACATTGTGTCCCAACTCCTTGGAGATGAAGCATTATACATTTGAAACCTTTTTCTTACCCTTGCAATCATGTACTTGGTGTCCTTTTTCTTCACACGTATAACAAACTCCCATTTCCTTCCAAAATTTACCAAGGTGATTCTTTCCACAGTTATCACATATATGAAAAAATCATTCTTTCCCCTCTTCCCTTTATCCATCTTTCTCTATACCATAATTTTCATCTATGGCTTCCCTTAAAAGACATAGACTCCAATAATTCTTTACTTATTTTTTTAACACATGGTACTATTTCTTCATATGATCATACTACATGGGAGATTATTTACTTTCTAAATGTTGGATTAAAACCATATAATATATGATACTTCTCAATCTTTGGATCATGTGTTTTCTTGAGTTCTCATTCCTTCTACTAGGAACCATTTATAAACAATGGCAAACACTAGGTCAGTTTATGAATCACAATGCATAATTCCAAACTTGTAAAATAACTAATGTAAGTTGAAAAGATTATGCATATAATCTATAATCATAAAATGTTTTCTTTGAGGAATTATTTACTCCTAAATACTTCATAATGTCTTGTAATGAAAATGTGAATTATCCTAAGCATATCCATCGGGAGTGTCGTAGGTAAGAGTGTTGCAAGGCCCGTTTTCATGCAACAGTTTCCGTTCGAGTCTAGCTCAAAGCAGTGTTTTTGGGTTTTACCCATAGGTACATTTGTGCCAGAGCCGCCTCTACCTACTCATATCCAGACAGGGAAGTATCTCTTGGAAAACACACGAAATCCCTACAGTACAAAATTTCTAAGAAGTGCATATATACTAATCCTCAAAATATATCTTAGGGTAATGTTTTCTAATCAGATAATTTCTAAATCTAGATTCCAAGGTTTGTACTAATATTCCTATGATTCTAATAGTAACTCCCCGACCCTAGTTACCCAGAGTCAGAGCATTATTATATAACATTGGCTTGATACAAGGAATCATGTCCCGAAAGACCTATATGTTTAGTAGCCTTAGAAATACACGATACTTTCATATGTTTTACATTACATCATGAAATAAAAACAATAACAACAATTTGTACCCATTTTAACACACTTATAATCTTAGACTATACCTAAAGGTCAACTATAAAATACTTCTTCACATTCTGGGTTAAATAAAACATATAATGGGGTGAGCTTAGATGTTCATTAAGGATAATAATATAGTGGAAAATTTCATAAATAAGCATAAACATTTAATGAAATGTATAAGACT
The DNA here is from genome assembly GCA_963277665.1 of Viscum album. NCBI lineage: Eukaryota > Viridiplantae > Streptophyta > Magnoliopsida > Santalales > Viscaceae > Viscum > Viscum album. The sequence goes on from OY728138.1 coordinate 62,485,014, forward strand.
AAAACAAAATCCTTTTAAACTTAAAATTCAGAATAATATTGAAAATATATAATCAAATAATGTCATTTACTTATTCACATGGATATTCAACTAGTCGAATAATCACATGCAATATCAATAGCATCTTTCATAATGATGGAATGCATAATGTCAGACTTCATAACCACATATTCATGGCCTTGTGCCAAGACTACAAATAAGATTTTTTCAAGGCCTTGTTCCAAGACACTAGGTTGTCTAATTAGACCTACTGATGCATCAAGGAGCTATAGTAGTCTCCACCTGTCACATACTAAGTCCAATGCATTCCTCATATGAAATGGTTTAAACCTAACATAAACATTCATATTAAAACTAGCATACAAAATGTCAGTACTTCATCCATAATCCATGAATGGTATATAAATAAAACATCAATAGTCAAACATATCACAAAACCTTTAATAAAATAGGGAAGATTTTTATCATAATAGATCACCCTCGATCAAGAATAATTTCCTGTAAAGGATGTTGACATAGTTGAAAATGATCAGTAAAAATATTTGAGAGAAATATTAATTTTTCATGAAATCATTTAAAATTCATATAAAGGAATTCATTTAAAATATAGTTTTGAATCATTTATTCCCATACCACTTTGAAACTTTTGAAAGGAATTAACAATTTAAAACATTCATGTCCATATAAAAAAATCCTTAAAACCATTTTAAAACGTGGACATTAATGAGAACGGTTTAGAAGAATAAATCTTTAAATCATTTAAAATGAAGTTTAAGTAAAAATTAACTTAAAGTAATCCATTTAAAAACACTTTTATGAAACATAAACATTGATAATAAATATTTCCTAGTGGATACTTATGTAAAAACAACCCCAGATAATAATGCGATTGTGAAATTAACCCTTACCTTGCACTTTTCATTGATCGAGGGTACGTTTAACCTTTTGTATAATGACCATAGTATGTTATTAAATTACAACAAAACCATATTCATATTTAATATATCATACATGACTCATTTATGACTTTATAATTCCCATTAAATAATGATTTCAGTGTTAAATTATCATCTTGGGTAATAATCGCTATCTTTATCGTACATGTTTTAACATGTATCATTCAGATAATGATTTAAATACTTCTAGATCATAAACCTTGATTCATATACCATAAATATTTAGAATATAAATATTTATAATAGAGATATATATATATATATATATATTAAATGGAAGGCACCGTTTATGGAGACGGTAGTCCGTACGGACGCCTAAATGTTGTTTCTGTTTTCATATCGTATTGTATGGAAATAAGTGAATAAGATAAATGTAAGTACATGCATATATATATATATCTCTGGTAGCATAATTATGTCATATATTATATACTTATTAATAATATATATTTTTATAATCATCGTTGAATGGTGAACATGGGATTGAATATCATCGCGTCGTGGAGACGGTAATCCGTACGTATGCACGATCGACAATATTATTATATTGATGGTAAAATTTTATATAATTGGATGGTATATCATATATAAAAAAATAATTAACATGTTATATTTATTATTTACATCAGTTATACTCATTATTATACCCATCCAAATAATAAAGTGTTTGAATAACAAACTACACCACGATGTGGAGACGGTAAGTCGTACATACACATGTATGGTGAATTTGTCATTTATAGGGTGGATAGAATAAAAAATATGGTTTTACCATATTTATAATAACATAATATTATATAGGAGGTACTGGAGTTATTATTTTTGTATGGAAACAATAAAGAAATAGAAAGTGGAAGAAGAAAAGAACTTGAAAGAGGGTGGTGAAATTATTACCTCTATTTCGGGTGTTTCCTTTTGAGTTGTTCAAAAGGGATAATTAGGTTGGATTTTTGATAAAATTAAGGCCTCTAAGTATAAGTGAGGGAAGTTGGGAAAATATTTTGGTAGGGTTTGGGCGATCCAAAATGCTTTGGAGGAGTGAAATTAAGAGAAGGAGAAGTTCCCTTTTATATGAGAGGTGAGGGTCACTTTAGAAAAAAACATGAAATATTATTTTATAATAAAATTGTTTTCGGTTTCTAATGGCCCCAAAATAAATTATTTCATGGATAAGTTGGGGATGGGTCTAAAAAATCTCAAAAAATAGGTTTTAGATAGATTTAGGTCATCATATTAACCTTATCTTTTAGATTTAACTCTTAGTTAAATAGTTTGACATTTACCATGTCTCTTTGTATTTTTATATTATATGGTTAATAAACATACTATAACAAGCCCAGAGAACCCCATGTGGTTCATTATTAATATATATAACATTATCTATGTCTTTGGGCCGAACCTTAGATTTTTAGGAATATTATATCAATTAATAATAAAGTATTTGTTTTAAAAACTCAATTATGTCAATTTGGACACAATTTTGTATTTGATTTTTTTGAAAGAAAAAAAAACTATATCACTTCGAATAAAATTTATTTAACCAACTATAACATGTCATATTAACCGATAAAATTAGTTTAATTCATAAAAAGTCTGAATTTACATTTATTTGAATATTTATTATATCAAGTATTCTAATATTTCCCTAATAAGGTAATTAGTGCATCATCATTGCATCATAAATAAATTAAATTATTTATTGTATAAAAATTATAAATAAAAAACCATTATGTAGGATAATGTTCTATATTTATAATGAATATTTATAGTCTAATTTATATTGTGTGAAACCCTATATTAAAAATGGTTTACTTATTAAATTTTGAATTTAACTCTTTTAACTCATCTTTTAAATAAAATAATAATAAATGTCCTAATCTAATACAAGTCCACCTAAAGGATCATATTTTATTCCTAAGGTTTTTTTGGTCGAATTAAACTTATCCAATAGAATTTGGACATCTGTTAGGGTACTTATAATATCATTTTTACCTTTAATTACCATATTTACTTTTAACTGTGGTAAATAAAAGTCAAAAGTTACTATTCACCAACAATTATTTTCATCTTATTGAATCAAATTTTACTTAATGATGTCATCTGTGTCTGTCATATTTTTTAAATTCAACTCATAGAAGCGGTATAATTAGGTTTTTTCACCAATTTGCTAACGTGCCTAGAAGGTGGGTAAAAGACATTAAAAATTTTCAATAAAATTTTATACATATAACTTTATTATAAAATGAATCCAATGAGTTAAATTAAAATTATATAGTTTTTATATATAAATTTTGAATTAAAATAAATTTAAAAAAAATAAATATTTATTAAAATAAAAATTGGACTTTAAACAATAACGCAGGGTTTTTCACTATTCATAAAAAACTGAATGCTTTCAGAAAAATACCAAATATTCTCCCTAAGATAATTTTGATATTCCGAATTCAAAAATGAATTATTTTTTACCAAATTAAAACATTTAAGTTTCACTAATTAATTTAAAATTAATTTCAATTGTCAAAACCAAAAGGTGGGTTTTTAAAAAATAAATACTATCAAAAGATTGACATGTGTTTATGTCAAATTTAAATGTGAAATTAAATATAATGACCTAAATTATATTAAGTGATAAAAATTTAATATAATTATACCTCTAAACCATTAAAATTCATAATTTAACACTATAAATTATTTCGATTAAAAAAGTTTATTTCAATTAAAATTTAGTATTTTTACTATTCATCAAAATATGAAAGTTATCAGAAAAGTACCAAAGATTTATCCAAACTAAATTTTTATGTCTCGATTCTAAAAAAAATCATTAAACTGAATATATAAAAGTGTCAAATATTGGTTTAAAAAATGTTCTCCATTAAAAGGCGGCAAAATTGTATTTTTGGAAAAATACTTATTTTATCTGAAAAAATGAATTTTTTCTTATATTATGTCAAAGAAAAACATAATATGGATTATAAAATCATATGGAGTACATTAAATTCCAAATTTAGTTAATTCTATTTATAACAGCTTTTTAAACGGCTAGTTTGGTAAGTCATGGTGCGCTCGAACTCGGTGTTGCGCGTAGCGCAAGTTATTGAATTACTTTGAAGAGATAACGTACCATGAAATATTGGGGTGTTACACGTGATCCCCACCTTGGGGACCTCCTACGTGCTTGGACGGGTTATATGATTAATGAAAGTCCCCACATGACAACCCATGTCCTTTGTAGGTCACTTTGTCCTCATTCACACACACCCTAGGAAACATCCTAGTCGGCCACCCATCCTGATCACTACTCTAGGTCAAGCACATTTAACTATGGAGTTCTAATCAGATAGGCTCATGAAAAGGATGGTGAATCTTGTTGGCATGAGTCATATTATTTATTCATTTAACCCTTTATCATTATGGGGTGTTATAATGGGTTTTTTGTAATAAGATGAATGAAGAAGGTAAAGTGATAAGAAAAAAATTAGGATTAGTGTGCAAAGTATACTCATGGATTAAAGGTGTTGATTTTGATGAAATATTTTCTCCAGTGGAAGTATTAGAAACAATTAGAATTTTTCATTCTATTGCTGAAAAATGAAGATACAAAATATTTCAAATGGGTGTAAATCCACATTTCTAAATGGTGATCTTTAAGAGGAAGTTTATTTTGAACAACCTTTTGGGTTTTTTACTATTAAAGATAAATTTTTTATATAGAATAAAGAAGTAATTGTATGGGTTGAAACATGTTCTAAGAGCATGGTATTCAAAATTGGATACTTTCTTAAGGAAGATGAGTTTTAAGAAAGGAAGTGTAGATAAAAATATTTACATTAAAGAAAGTGAAGAGTATTACCTCATCATAATTGTTTATATTGATGATATTATATCTTCTTGGAATGATCAAAGATCTTGTGAATGATTTTATGAAAAAATAAAAAATAGGTTTGAGATATCCATGTTAGGGGAAATTAAATACTTTCTTGGGTTAGAAATTTTACAAAAATAAGAAATACTTTTTTATTTATCAAGAAAAGTATGCTCAGGATCTTCATAGGAACTTCAGCATGGAAAAATCAAAAACAAATCCACACTAATTTTTGTGGGAACAATGTTTTATAAAGATGGATAAGGAAAATTAGTTGATAAAAAATAATTTCTAATGCTTATTACAAGCTTATTGTATTTTACAGCCTCAAGACCAGACATTGTTTATGTTGTTACCTTATGTGAAATATTGCAGATTAATCTTAAAAAATCACATTTAATTGATGTAAAAATAATTCTCAGATACATCAAATGAATAGAATATTTTATAATCATATATAATAGCTCAAGAAGTATTGATTTTTGGGTATTTAGATGCTGATTGGGTAAGAAATGTTGATGATATAATATACACATATCTTGGTGTATTCTTTCAAGGAAAGAGTTGTGTTAGTTGGCATACACAGAAACAAAATATTGTAACTGTCAGTATGGTTGAAGTCGTGTTTGTTTGTCACAATCATGATGCTACCCAACTTATACGGATGAAGTCTCAGTTAGAATATTTACTTGTTGAGTGAAGTTAACCTTGCTTATGGGTTGTGATAATTAAAGTAAAATCAATCTCACTTGGAGTACAGTTCAACATTCTCATTCAAAACATATTGATCTGAAATATCATTTCATAAAAGAGCTTGTGTAGAAAAATTAATTTGATCTTGAATATGTTCCAACATCAGGAAAAATTTATATCATTTCCACAAAACCATTTTTTAAGGAATCATTTTCTATACTAAGGATGAAAATGGATGTCCAACCTCATTCTCCCAAAGGTTGGTGTATGTTCCTTTGTCCACTATGTCATTATATCTTTGGATAGTGTTGTCAAAGGGGGTTATAAAATTGTTTCAAAAATATATCCTTTGGAAAGAATGGAAAGGGGGAGTTGCGAGTAAGTTCTGAATTCATCATTGTATGTGTGTGAACTGTTCTAACTATTTTTTAGAGTGGGCTTAGGGGAAAAAATTGTATTCCAGGAATGGTGAGAATATGATAAAGAAAAGAAAAACTGAGAAATCTTTCATAATCACTTATTTTGGAAAACATGGTTTTTTATGTCAGCAATTATTGTTTCCAATAATGAGTTAGGTCACTTGGGCTTATTATTATTGATATGTAATCTATACCTTGATGATACAAAGTTCATTGATTTATGAAACTTGGTTTACAAAAAAATCCAAAGGGTGTGATTTTTAAGACCAAGTTAGTGAATGAAGATGATTAAATTATGGGGTTTTCTTTTGTTTTCAAAGAAATTAATGAAAAAGGAATGTCACCTCACTTTGTTTTTGGTGAAAATTAGATTGACTACTGTATTAAAGTAATCAGACTGATAATGCATAAAATGGTCAATCACATTGAGGAAGAATATTACAATAAGTAAAGGTTCATCATAATCACTGTGAGTATGATATGAATATTTTGTTCATATTGTTGGGGAATTAGAGTCTTCATTACTATGATACATAAGTGACGATACTTTTCTGATCATGGAGTTATCATATATCATAAATGATTTATAAAACTTGTGCTGAAATATTAATGAATGAAAAATTAGTGAAATAGATGTTTCCAATCATATCTTGGATGATTGTAATCATGCCAATAATATTCTATATAATAAGGAAATAAATATGTTGTTGTAGGAATGGGATGTTACAATATATTCAATTTATAGTCATATGATGCTAAAGTTGATATCAAATGTATTGAAAGTCATGAAGGGTGTCATGACACAAGAACAAGTTTTTGAATGAAGGATTTTTTTAAAGTCAATGATGATGAATACCGATCCCTCATATTCATTATACCATCATATTCATTAGAGGGAGAATAGATCTCATAAATAATTATAGTAAATAAAGTTTGACACTATTGAAGCTGATTCAAAATGCAATGATAGATATTCATCAACAAAATAGTCAACCACTTTTTCATCAAGACTTACATTTTTATTCCATGTAATGAGGCAGACTATAATCATAATGTGAATTGAATTTGGTTTTTAAAAAATTTAAAGTAAATTTTTGGTTGTGTTTTCAAAAGGGGGAGATTGAAATTTTATGGTTTGGAGCATTTTAGGAAAATGTGAGAAACTGAAGGTACTAGTTTACAATTAGAGCAATATCAAAAAGATATAAATCCTCAATTAATGAAGCTAATTGGTATTATATTCCAAATAGAAATAAAATCTATAATTTTTTTCAAAGTATTTTTTGAATTAGGTCAAGATCCTAATAATGGAGTTTATACTAGATCATCGGCTTGAAGAAAAGAAGATGTAAACTTGATTACATAATATTTTAAAGAATTTTTTATCTTCATTGTAATAAAGAAGATCTTAATGAAAAAAAATTAGAATGGGAAGATTTTAAATCATTTGGTTCAGAGAAATTTAATGGAATCAAACTAGGTTTTGTGATGAAGACTGAAGCTTTCTATTCCCCCTTGAATACAATTGGTAGGGAGAAATATACTGAAATAATTGTATTGAGGAAAATGAAATCAGTCTTGTTTTTGTGAAGATAGTCAGAAGATAGATGAATTGTTTTTAAGATTCTTAAAGGATCAAGAAGAAATGAGAAGAGTTGAGAAACTTTGACGAAGTCAACATTCACCAAAAATTCAAGGAGACATGTAAATTTGGTTGAGTGGGAATGTTTTCAGAAATCCTTCCCAAACCACATTTTTTGTGTGTATAAAAGGAAAAGGTACATTATAATTTCCCAAATATTTAATATTCACAAAAATAAAAGAGAGAGAGAAACCTTGAATTTATAGGGAGAGAAGAAGAGGTATCTAGGTGGTTTTTCTTGAATAATTCTTATGAGATAAAAGTTAAAGGATAACAAACAATATTGAAATGTATTAAGTTGATCATCATATTTAGTTAATTATAAAATTATTATTGTCATTATATTTGAAATATCATTATATTATGATAGATAATAAGAATGGGATTACAGGATTTGGTTTTCTAGTCTGAGGAAGCAATTAGTTAGAATTGTCTCAACTATATTCTGATAGAGTCATCCTTTCATATTGAGTAATAAAACTAGGAAAATCCTATTGAGAGGATCAGACTGAGAAATTAGGAGGAATTTTATATCAAAATTTCTTGAATATATTACTAACATATGGGTAAGAAAATGAAGAATTGTTTTAAAGGAATACATTTGTAAAAAAATTTAAATAATAATAGGTTACATTTTTTCTTACAAAAACTTTATATATCCTCATTTGTGCTAGAATGAGAACACACACTCTTGGATTGTTTAAATAGTGATACTTGAGTGAAATTGAATATCCTATCTATTGTATTCCAAAAAAATGGATTGTTTTTTAGTGTATTGTGTCGTATTGGGTTATTTCCAAACCATGCCAAGGACATATCTATTCTTATTGAATAGTAAACCTTGTAAATTATTATGATCCTATTGATGTCTATTTGATTTTGTTTTAAATAAGGAATAAAATATTTATCCAGTGGTGATGGTTGGTTCATTTTCAAGGAAAAATAAAATGAAAATTTATCACTAGTTCACCCATCCCCCTCTTAGTGATACAATTATTCTGACTGTGAACATTCATATGGCTATAAACCTGAGTTACCGGCATTTGAAAGTTGAACTAGAGGAAGTGTCCACAAAATATAGGGATACTGGGGAAGATGCAACCTTGGAAGAAACTCAACCTTTGGCTTTACCCTATATTAGACTATCAATGTTGAATAAACTCAAGGAAGAAACCTTCAGCATACCCAATTGGGATAAGAAAATCTCCCAGAACCTGCCAAAATCCACCATGTCCTGATCATTTTGGAATATACATAAGATGATAAATAAGTGTCTAATGGAACTTTTCATGTTGGTGGTCCTGCCCAACCCAACTTCAAAAGAATAAGAGCACCTCCAACCCCTATCTCAGGCTGATCCATCTACATTCAATACTCAAGTCCCTGATTTATCAGTAAAAGATAATCCCCATATTAGGAAGCACCAACCTTTAGACTATAAGTATGATATATTGAAAAAATTATCATTGGTAACATTCATGTTATAAATCATGGATGCCCTTGATTTTTTAAATGTTCTCTATGATGTACTCATAGAGGCCTTCATATGCCCCTAAGTGTTTTAAGTCGAAGTGGCCACTGTCGTAGTCCATCAGAAAAATACCGATCCTAAGAAATGAAATATTATTCAAAGATCAAGTTAAAAATTATATTATAAAAGGGCACATAAAACCCTTGTATGTTTTTGAGAGGATAAATGGGGTTGTTATTTGAAATTTTTTCATTGATAATGGATCTATATTTAATCCTTATCTAGTACAAACATGTTTCTGGATAGGCGGTAATGAGGATAACCTAGCACCTTCTTCCATAAAAATGAAAGTATAAGATAAAACTGAGTAGCATCCATTTGGCCAAATTAAGCTCAAGACATAGTTTAGGGACTTCATGAATGAAAATTAATTTCAGTTCATTAAACAAATCATGGGCTTCAAAATCCTTCTAGGAAGGCCTTCGTTGCGCAATCATGATGAAATCCCCGCATCATTCAATCAATGAATCAAATATTTCATTAATTAAAAAAACGGAATGTTTCAAAGAAATACAACCCTATTCAAAAACTATGAGTCAAATTACATTGATGAAAAATTCTATTAATAATACGGGAAAAGTGACCTGGTCGATGGGATGGATTGGTTCACTACACCGAACAGTCTAGAACTGATCCCAACTGACCCCTTAAAAAACATTGCTAATGAATATGTTTTATTGATCAACCAAATCTAGAACATGCATCCAAATTTTGATACTTGTTCAGAAGTCCTCATGATTTGGGTCATGATGCCTGAGTCTAATAGTGTTGAAAAATCTGCTAACCCCCGAGATAATAGTGAAATAACATATGGTAATGCTTTAAATCCATCCTCAATGTTCCAGTAAGTCCTATTCTCACCTATTGAGTAAGGATAATTCATTTCCCCCCAAGGATAACAAAGATATCCCTTCATCCATCACTCCATCCTCTATATAGTTTTAAGAAAATCCTCCACTTTTAGTTGGGTCCGAGGAAGTCACTTCTTCTTCCGAACACCAAGAAATCAATTCCCCTCCCAAATATAGAGATCTCATCTCAGGAATTTTTTACCTTACATAACAAGAGGATGAATATAAATAGGAGGAAGAATAAGTAGATAAGGACCTGAGGGACACCCCTCAAACATTTTATGAGGGTGTATCTACTTCCATTAATGAACTTAGGGAAATAAATCTGGGAATATAAAAAGATCCATGAACCACCTTGATTAGCGAAACCATGTCTTCTGAAGAGAAATATGTATGTACCTCATTCCTATGGAAGAATTGTGATGTATTTTCCAAGAACTACATGGAAATGTTAGGCCTTGATCCTAAGGTGGAAACTTTCCACTTGGGCATATTAGAAGATCCCTAGAGCTATAAACATGCAACCAGAAGGACACACCCACCACATGATACCAAAATAGATGATGAAGTTGAAAATCTCATCTGATTCATCTTTATTTGGGAGGTCTAATATCCCATGTGGTGGGACAATATAGTGTTATTTTAATAAAGAGAAAAACAATCAGAGTCTGGATCAATTTTAGTGATCTCAATCAGCACTACCTTGAGGATTATTTCCCAGTCCTGATCATGGAACTATTGATCAATATAATAGCTAGATATAATCATCTATCATTCATGGATGGTTATTTGGGATATAGAAAAATCTAAATTCCCCAAGAGGATGATAAGAAAACCACCTGTAGGGACCACATGAAGCATTTTACTATCGGGTAATTCCCTTAGTCATGAAAAATGTTGGTGCAATGTATCAAAACTTTATATATCACATCATCAAACCCATCTTAGGGAAGATTTTAGAATTATATGGTGATGATCTGGTGGTTAAATCGAAACAATAATTAGACCACCTAACATATCATGAAACCATCATCAAGAATAAATGAAAACATAAACTGAAAATGGACCCCTTGAAAATTACTTTGGTTGTTACCTCAGGGATGTTTCTCAGCTTCTCTGTGCACCATCATGGAATCAAAGTTGACCCTGAGGTGACTAAGGGTATCCTTGGCATGTCACATCTTTGCAGCGACACTAAGTTAAGAGGACTTAAAGGAAACATGGACTACATTCTATACATCATAGAAAACCTTGCATTATAATGATTACCCTTCACCTGGTTGATGAAAAAGTGGATGAATATCAATGGACTGATGATTTTTTGGAAGAATTTGATAATCTTAAAAAATATATCTAAATCCTTCCTGGGTTAATTCCACCTATTGATGAAAGTCCAATTATTTTGTATGTGAATGACTGGAATAGATCACTAGGTGCCATCCTCATGAAAAATAATGACACCAAAGAACAAAAAAAACATTATTATCTCATTCAAATGATGATAGATGCTTAGACTCATTACTCAAATATTAGGAAGAGTTTCTGGTGATAATAAATGTAGTCCAGAAACTAAGACACTACCAGCATCATCATAAGGTCCATTTTGTATCTCATTGTAACCCTATAAAATACATTCTCATACATCAAATTATTACTAGATGTATACCATGGTGTGATGTCATCCTAAAATAGTTTGACATTCAATTTGTGCCTCATTAAGCTACCAAAGTCTAGGTGTTCAAATATTTTATGGCATAGCACCCTTCGGTAGAAATAAGTTCATGATATGTAGATCTGCCTTATAAAGACCTCTTCTCCATTCCTGAGGATGCCCATATACGGGAGAAACATTTTTATGATGCATTTAGAAGCATGATATAAAATATAATGGAAGACTCTAATATTAACAAACTAGGTCTATGGTTCGTGCTCATATCTCTAACATAGGTAGTCTAACCATAATCCTTCCTACTGTCAGAGGGATGCATGAACAATGAAGCCAAAAACTATTCTCTCACTGAAGGTATAGAGTTAGCACTAAAAGTATAAGTAAAACACATGATGATAAAATTAAATTTAGAAATAATCATAAAATAGGTAAACAGTGATTATTATATCAAGAATAAAGATCTAATTACCATGATAAACCACATGTGGGGACTAATGGAGGAGTTCCTTTTAGATCCAATGTTGACTCATGCCCTATTACAACAAAATTCTCACACTGATGCGTTAAAAATGTAGCCAGAGTTCTGGACGATCTAGACTGAGACGAAGCATTCATCAGCATTGCACACCATTAGATGGCCTTACCATTTTTTCAAGACAACACGGAATAAACTGATGTGATTAGCCTTGTCCCTAATCCATATTGTCCATCTACTATCTAGATGACACCAATTGTAGACTACCTTCAAAAGGGGGAGATCCCATATAATAGGGATAGAAGGGAGAAAATCCAAATACGATAATTTAAAATTGTTCTATATGAGAGAAAAAATCATCAAAAGGTCATCTTTAAGAGGATCCTTGATGGGGTCCTTCGCAGGTGCATTGATGGAGAAGAAACAACTACATTTAGGAAGGAATTACACACTGGTTCATGTGGTACCAATTATTAAGATCCAATCATTCCCATCAAATATGAACACTTGGATACTACTGTTCTACTGTAACACAAGATTGTGCCAAAATCACCAAAATGTGCCATTCCTACCAGGTTTGTTCCAATTTCATCCACCAACCCCCAGAGTTATTTCACACAGTCCAAGTACTCCTGGGTATTTTTCATATAGGGAATTGATGCAGTGGGACCATATCCTCCTAGTATGTCCAAGCTTTTCAAGTATATCCTCACAAAACCGGCGTATTTTCCAAGTAGGTAGAATCCATACCCCTTAAAGTAGTTAGGGAAATGAACATATTTAGCTTCATGAAATCCAACATCAACACCATATTTTGTGTTTCTCATACAATGGGGATAGAAAAAGACACCAATTTCTATTTTGATGAATTGTAAAAACTATATTTGAAGTATGAAATATAGTCCAATCATTCATCCCTCTACCATGAAGCAATTAACAGATATATAGAAACATTCAATAAAATAGTATCCAATATAACCCAAAATATGTTAGATAAGGATAAGAATTTGTGGCTTGAAAATCTCTTACATTCCATGGGGAATTTTTGGACCATGATCTGCACCTCCACAAAAAACCCCATACTCCTTAGTATACGAGACATAGGTGGTCCTGCCTATCAAAGTTGAAAATCTATCATTTCAAGATTCCATGTGTGATCATCTCTCCATAGATGTGAAATCCTAGAAATTATTGGATGAATTCGATTGACTTGATGAAAATAGATTGTATACCTTGCACTATTTAGAAGTTCACTAAAACCGGATTACACGTGCTTTTAAAAAAATGGTTCACTTAAGGTCTTTCCTCAACGAAGAGATGGTGTTGGTTCTAGAACTCTGATTATAATTAGAAAGAAAGCTCCAATGTTGGAGATGAAATTGGAGGGATCTTTTACCATACACCAACTCTACCATGGTGGAGCTTATTCCTTGATTTAAATGGGAAAACATCTCCCCACAAATCCCACCAACACAAGGTTCCCAAATAAGTATTTTTTGTTAACCCTAAACTTAGGGAAAACATCTTTATTTCATGATGATAAACTAAATGGAAATATCCCAGACCAAATGATGATAAAGTTCATCGAAATCATCTTTTCTGCATGACGATAAACTTCATGGAAATCATCCAAACCACATGATGATAAATTGAATAAAAATAATCTTAACCGCATAGTGATAAACTATATAGAAACCACCCTAACCGCATGAAAATAAACTATATGTAAATAATCTTTACATCATAGTGATAAATTACATGGAAATTTTCTTAACCGCATGATGATAAACTACATTTAAATTGTCCTGACCACAAGACAATAAAAGACATAGACATTATCCAGACCACATGATGATAAACTGCATGGAAGTTCCCCTGATCGCGTGATGTTAAACTATAGGACAACATCACCCTAATTGCACAATGATAAATTGAATGGAAATTATCCTGATCACATGGTGATAAACTAAATGGACATCATTCCTAACACACGGTGATAAATTTTATGAAAATTATCATGACCGCACGATGATAAACTATATAGAAATTATATTGACCGCATGATTATAAACCATATGGAAACAATCCTAGTCACATGATGATAAAATACATGATACCATTTTCTTGACTACCCAATGATAAATTGCATGGAAATCATCCTAAAAAAATAATGATAAACTACATGGAAATCGTCCTGATAGTATGATGATAAACTGTATGGAAATTTTTAGGGCCGCACAAGGATGAACTACATGGAAATCATCCTGAAAAAATTAAGAAAAACTATGTGGAAATTGACTTCACTACATGGTTATAAACTACATGGAAGCCATCCTGATCACATGACCTTAAACATTAGGATACCGTCATCCTAACCACATGATGATAAATTTCATGGAAATCATCCAAATTGCATTCTGTTAAACTATCAGATGCAACATCCTAGCTTCATGACATTAAAATATATACCATTAGTGGTCCCTTTTTCATTACCATAAAATACACATACAATCATCCTTTATTCATGATTTTAAATTGTATAGGATTCATCATTTTAAGAAAACAATCACCACACATGAGCTATATCTCCACAGGAAAAAGAGGAAATGACCCCCTCTACATATGGGCCACACCTACATAGATAGTTCCCAACAAGAACTTCACATGTCTTGATCCCTTCCATGGAATGATATGTAGAAAAGTTTGAATCACTTGATTTGCGGCTAGCCACAAATTCCCACCATTCATAAGATGATTTTCTTACCATCCTTTGTCCATAAGGCCTTCTTTCACAATGAGACTTTGTTTCTCATTGGTTTGATAAATTTTCCTTGACATAGTTATGGGACCTTACTCCTAATCACATAACATTAAAATAAATGGTAAATTTTTCATTTCACAAGATAGTAAATTTCATGACCCCAATGTCCTCGCTATATGGTGTTAAACTTCATGGTGTTATGGTGTTCTCACCTGAGAGGTCAGCACCATAACCATTGTTCATCTACCATTCCATACTTCAAGAACTATATACGCCTTGATTCCTTTCCACATATGATACCTTATGACACCTATATATTACATCCTTTTATACCCACCGTAGGAAACAAATGTTCCACCTTGAATATGTGAAAGACCTATATTGGTAACTTTACATGAAGAACTATTTACGACTAGATTCTCATTATAAGGGATACATAGTGATATTTGGACCCTTTGTTTCCAACTTAACCTCAAAATATAGTAAAATTACCCTCCCTACATAAAAACTAAATCAATGTGGGGGAATTCAAAACTAGCCCTATCTATGAGGTTTTTTTCAAGAAAATAAAAACTCCTTATACATGAGTTAGATATGTGCAGGGAAGTGCCTCTAATAATACATATGGCCTAATTATTTTCATCACACGATACATAATGATGCTCAAATTTCCAATCATAGGTCCAACCACAACTTAAAAGAGAAAAAATAGGGAGAGAATAATTCCCCATATATATGAGTCTGGTCTGCACATGGATAACTTTTCAAGTACAACATACAACTTGATTCCTATCTACACTGGATACATCGTGATGCCTGGATTCCATGACCTAGTACAACCACCAGAAATTCCAAAGTTCATATATCCTTTGTTATATCACCCCTATATGGCGGATAAACCATTTTTACCACTTGTTTGTCACACCAAGAATATTTCACATGAGGTTAGGAGGATTGGTAGGGGAATACCCACTAGAAAAAGTCAAATCTTTCCACATCAGTGAATCCATGGTCCTGGTAGAAATACCATAAAAGGATCATCAATTTTCCATGCTATAAGGCACTAAACTGCATGGGTTATCAATAACTATATATGGATTTATTCTCATTTTGAAAACATGCCTAGTGACACCTCGGTTATGTACCCTAGTCCATGCCATGGATCAATATATATATATATATATATATATATATATATATATCCCCATAGCTGGTATTCAAACATGAATCCTTGAAGGAAATATGAATTCATGCTTCCACATTCAGTTACTCATCCAAGAAACCGCAATGAACCTCTAAGTATGAGTTGGATCTATATAGGTATCATCACACTTCATGTCCATGCATGGTTTGGATGTTTCTTAGATACCCATACACATTACTTACATTCATCAACCTTTGTGCCCGATGAAATTTCAGATCTTTACAATATTCCTACGACCATCCGAAATAGAGGGCTAGTGTCATGGGGAAACCTCTATTTGAGTATATATAATATGAACCAATTTCCTTTGCATAAGTTTCCCACAAAAATGTCCTATAAACCAAAGGAAATTTCATCCTTAAGAGAGGATTTTCCTACCTATTTTTTACACTATTGGATTTCATGATCCATATCATTTATTCTAGTCTAGGAATCCGCAAGATCATTGTTTACATTCTCTTAGTTCCCCACATATGGGGTATGTCAGAACATACAAGCCATATTATCCTCAAGTTACTCATTGGTTCGATGATAAATCATCATGACCACAAAAATATGAACTACATGGAAATTATCCTTACAACATGATGTTAAAATACACAGTCGATGTCCTAGTCGGATGACCCTAGACTGCACGACATTTTGAATTACATACGGATTTACTACTTCCATGGAAAGGTACGATGTGATACCTGAATTTTCAATATTGGGACCGCCTACACCAAAAATTACAAATACCAATATCCTATACATGGGTCAAAGCTACATTAGTTGGAGGGGGACTTAAAATAACATTGTCTAAGTTTCTTTCTATTGTCATAGGATATGTACAGACATCTAATCCTCATATTTCCTTCCCATACATGAGGTAATAATGTCCCATATTTTCTTGTGAATGGGTTAGAAATACATAGGAAATTACTAAACAGAACAATTCCCATTCACAGTGCATAGGTCATACCTGAACTTGGGATCCTCCCAAAACTATCAATGGCATGATTCACATTTTTATGAGATTCATATTAATGTTCAGATCTCATTTATCAGAACTATCCATATAAAAAATTCATTCCTATGTTTGGGTCAGACCATCGTAAGGGGAATGTCTATGCATGTTCTCATGAAATTTTATCTTGAAATTCCCCTTTCACGATCAGGAACCTCCCTTTCACAAACTAAAACTATTTATAGAAAGATTTGAATCCCCATAAACCTCTCTGGCCATCAGAATTAGCTTGAAAATGTCTTGGGGAATCCTTTGTTTGACTATTAACAATACACCCTGGTTGGCTCTATATATGTTACCTAAAAAAAGTGTCTCAATCCAAGATAAATTAGTTCCTATGAGAGACTTTTCATACCTCCATACACCCAAAGAATATTTACATCCCACATCACTCCTTGGATTTAGAACCCCTCATATTATAGTTTAAAACCTCTCCCCCATCATGTCTAAAGATGATATAACATTCCTTCATATATTACCATGAAAAGGGAGAATTGTTTTCATTGGTCAAAGGAAAGTGTCCTTAATTCTTAAACCCTAGACGTCAAGTCCATAAGAAATTAAATTTAACCACCCATGTCTTGGATGTATGATGTGAAACTACACCATGATTCAACCCTCCTTTATAGAATCCAAATTTTTGTGTGAGTGGTTTCTCATTTATGATCGAATCCAATACATATGACTTCAATGTTTTCAGATGTTACTCCCTTGGAAATACATCGATTGTGGTCCTAAAAATAATAATTTACACAGTGTTACATGGCCATCAGAAATATAGGGTTAGATTAATGAGGACACATTTGTTTGAGTATGAAAAATATGGCCGAGTTGGATCTACATAAGTTACAAACAAAAAAGGCCTATCATTTAGAGTCAAATGCATCTCCTTGATAGGATTTTCCAACCATCGTACGACCACACAACATCATGTTGGAAACCTTTTTCATGGATAATCATCACATAATTTCCCCATATAATGTCATAGATTTAGAAATAAAAAATCCAGGGATAATAATAATACCTCATTCATGTATGAAAAACATTGGGACATTCTCGACAGATAAACCCAATTGGGGCCCTCGCCCCAAAATTCAGCGTCAATATTATTCAACCTAAAACATCAGTGACATTAATCTAGTTTTCATGAATCTAAACTTCCCGTGAAAGGAGTGACTATACTCACCAGGTTTAGAACATGCAAAGGTCACCTTGGGTAAAAGTTTAGTATCAAATTGATATACCTATTCTTTTCATGGTTTAGAAAAAAATATAGAAATTAACATTTTAAGTGAAAAAAATATTTTTAGGTTGAAAACATATAAATAAGGGCCTAATAAAAAGTAAATTTATGCCCAGAAAGATTTAACCATAGTGGTATTAGGGAAAAATTAGGGTTATAACATAAAATAAAAAAAAGTTCATAGAGTTTTTTCATGTAACCATATCAACATTTGAAACTTTTCTTAATGAGTCCCTCGGATCAAGAAAAAAATTGGAACATTATATGATCATATCAATTTGATTATCCCATGTGGTAATTGGAATTGATATCATGTAGCAAAATTATTCAAGCTATATGAAATATTTTTTAAAAAAAACACATTGAAAATTTTGATTAGTGAACGTTGTAGGAAAAGAAAAATGACACATGTTGAAAGAAAAAAAGTTATCATTTATTAAATTAATGAGAGTGAAGAAATATCCAAAACCTAGTGCCTCTCTATATGAGTAGGACATATTAATTAATAGAGTCACTCGGTAGACTCGTATAGTTATAAAAACACCTAGTATGAGTCATTTATGGATTAGAAATGCTTTATCAAGGATGTAGTCTTGGGCTCTATGCCAGCCCACATCACCTCTTCCTCCTTAGTTGCATCAAAACCTTCCTTTTCCTCCTCATTCACTGGTCATTTACCTACGTCAATTCCTACCTCAGTGTGAGAAAATTATTTTTTGAGCTTCTCTAGTTCTTGGATAGGCTTCCCAACCTCTTTTGGAATTTTCTCTACTGAGGTCCTAAGATATAAAATCTCTCATTTTCACCTTGTGGTTGTTCTATCATTCTCAACAATTTCAATAAGTAGTATATTCCAAGTACTGGGAAGATGTACCATGGATTTTTCAGTCAAAAGACAAGATTAGAAAATATTATACTTCTCTCATGTATAAAAAACCTATTTGACTATCTCTTAAACGGAATCGTAATAAAATAACCCATACCAATTGAATGAAAACAAGTGGATAAACTTGGTTAGTCACTTCAATAAGTCTTATATGGTGGTTTGAGATGCATGTTTCCATATATCCTTCCATATTTTTCGATAAAAATTATAGATGTATCCCAATACCTTTTGATCCAACTTGGTTTTTCTCTTATATGCTTAAACATATTCAAGTATAAGCTCTACTAAATAGGGCATTATCTATCTAGTCTCGATATGGATTGACCCCATAGTATAATTCTCCCTTATAATGCCAATAATTTGAAATATTTGGATACTGGTTGTAACCATTGGGGTTTGTGACTATAGTCTAAAATTCTAAAGGTATAAATTATTAATACTTCAATATCAAAGGAAAATGGAATGATTTTAAGGACAGAGGACTCACCCCCACTTTTCAGTGCATCAACATCACGGTCCGACTTTGTTTCATCATCAACCGAAAAAGTGGGTGATGCATCCTCAGTTTGCAAATCAAATTTGGGTTCATCCAGAGATACCCAAGGTGTAGACTCATACTCAACTGGGTCAGTAATCTCTATATAGTCTCTCAATGATACTGTGATTGTAAAAATAATCACCATGAAATTGGGGGTGACATATGATTCTGTTTCGTCTCGATCTTGAATGTATCTCTCTTCCATGGTTTCACTCTCGAAAGGTGCATAGTCAATATACTCAATGGGAACATAAAACATGGAAGGTACCCCATCTGTGGGGGTAGAGGACATATTATTAAACATATTAGACCTCCTGGGACATTGGATATACCTGATATTTTTAGTTTTCTAGGGCACCTCATTCAGTTTAGTTATCACTGGTTAAGTCCATACACTCGTCTCTTTTAGAACGAGACCAACACACTTGGTTGAAACCTCCGAATCAAAATAATCTCCCACTACTAGGATAGAGGCAACTTCATCCCGAAAAAATTCCCTCGTAGGGATCTTGATCCCTCCAAAGTACTGAAGTAGCCTAGCTTCCCCATTTTGTTTGGTTGTATCCATCATCGGTAACACTTATACCTCCTAAGAAGTAAGATCTATATGCATCTGGGTGTAAACTATTAGATAACCCACCAGACATATACCAATATATGTGAAAAATTATGGGTCTGCAAACAAATATGCATAGAATAATTTTTAAATAAAAAAAATTAAAAATTACCTATGATCCCTGATTTTAGATGTATATTCAGCTGTGATGCATCCCGATGTATCATGGTATGCTAAGGGGATGACACATTGGACAGATAACCAAGTGTGGTCGGGGGTGTAAATTCTCCATCATGTTTCACAAGGACAACCTCCATGCACTCCATGGCCCTAGGGGATCCCTCTAAAGTGACATCAACAACCAAAGGGATACCCTCCATAGTAGTGTTACCCCTCATAGTATATTCCTAGGATGAATCCATCTCCCAAATCTCCATAGAATCCTATATGTACATGGAGTGGAGGATTAAAGTCATGATGGTAAAAAGAAAAGGATTTGGTTCAAACTACCTCTTCATCAATATTTTCTAGCTCATTCATGAATATCGCCATGTATTATACTTGATTAGACCAATAAGTTCTTCCCATCAATGAGTAGAGGTAGGTATCCATCTCTTCTAGATATGTATAAACCCCATGTGAAATTTTTCATACTTAAATCCATATGGGGGTTTAGTGATTACTCCAAAGTCAGTAAGACTAACAAGATATGATTGAATTGTATCCCATATATATTGGGAATATGTGATTTCCCTTAAAGTATCCCATTATTTCCAAGTATCTGGGAACCCTCATTAAAAGGTATGATCAATGTTAGAGGATCCATCCAAGGAAGTGAGGTAGGTTTTGATAACAGTAGTTTCTTTCTAGGAATCTCTGATTCCCTGTAACCCTATAGGAATGAGAGTTTATAAGACCATACACAAAAATAAAGAATCTCTTCTGCTCATATTAGGATAGGAGGGTCAACTTCATCCACATCCTTAGAGGCATGGCTATCATTTTCATCATCTTCATTGACTTGATAACTCACCATGGAAAGAAGCTGATAGGTATATTTGTGTTATTTCAACCCATAGTGTATTGAGGTATAAATATATTCAAGGAAATTACCACCCCATCTAGATCAAAATCCTAGGAGATTGTGGTTGGTGCCAACACGTAGCCATATCTAGTCAATGTGACCTCCCTCTCCTATTGGAAGCACTATAGTGTGCAATCTAAGTGGTTTCACCTTAAAGAGTACCATTTCCTCTATGCCATTGGATTGGTGGAATCATAATATTTGGTTGAATGATCATTTATAGTAATGCCAATGGCATGGGAGGTCGAACCCTAGGATTTCAAAACCTTCCTTGGGGACTTGGAAACAATGGATTTATGTGGTTTCTTTCTAGGCATATAATGCACCATTGCTTTATTTTGTTTCCCTTTGGCCTTATGGGATTTCTAGGCTTCAACCAAAGGAACTATATTTTTAGTTGACCATATAGGTATGATCGGTTCCAAACATCGAAATAGAAACTCGTAAGTGTATGATTGAAACACATGGAAGGAGGAAGTCCAATCCCGCATCGGGTTTCTCCCGAGTGAACATAAACCAAATCTATTGATCTATCATTAATCAATTATCCTGGTTTGTGATTTTGAGGTTGGTAGGAAAGCTACTATGGACAAAGTTGAATTGAAATTAAAATATGAAGGGTTTATAATCCTCACATATAAGTTCCCCATTGATCCTAGAAATCAAATTGCCTTCTCTTAAAGTGATAAGGTATTGCTGCTTGACTAAGTACATAGACCCCTCTTTACCAAAGTTATAGAAGGGACCCACTAGCTAGTGAGGTCGACTCCCATCAGTAATCCATTTTAGCAAATAATAGATTTTAACCAATACTCGGTTGGAAAGGTTAATACACATATATGTGGCCAATTGATCTTCCTTGATAAAATTTGTGACTCTAACCCCTATATAGGAATCATGCACTAGTAGAATCCATCAACTTTAAAACAAGTTCAATAAGGTGGCCAATCGAAACATCCAGTCATGATTTGGGATAATCTCCTAGCTGCATTCATTGAAATGATCCTCTTTCAGAGTGGGCCTGTAGGAACCCATATGCCATCGAGTTTTAAAGGTTGGGAAAGTCCTCGGTCTCTGTGCATTGGGATCTTTTCCACTTTTCATAGAGAATGCATTAATGAAATCAGAAAATGGAAAATCTTTCTTTGGATGGGGGTCATCATGCAAAAGGTCCTTTTCCTTAGAAATGAGTTTCTTATCAAGAGGAGGTATCCACTCCGCATCATCCCCAGACCAAATGGGTGGCATAAATTCATCAAACATATCACTGATGATGGGAAACCCAGAAATCAACCATACATCCAAAAGGTTGAGGTCAAATTCCTCATTAAACATGTTTAAGGTGTTAGTTTCTGGGATCCACATGCTAAAAATATGTGGGATAAGTTTTTGGTTTCAATGAAAATATGTCTGGGATACCTATTCCAGCTCATATATCCCCACAACCTATAACTAGACTTTGAATTCCTCACATCTCTGGAGGACCCAAAAACAAACCCTTAATCCAAGCTAAATGTGCCTCTAGGGTGAATTTCCCATTTTTATGACCACTCCAATTGCTCATTCTCCAAGTCCTTCCCTGAAATTTTGTGGTAATAGTGACCTTTATCTTCTAGTTCCCACATGATTTCCTCTAGTGACCAAGGAGTGTAGCTTAAAAGGGACCCAATAGTAAAAGTTTTTGGGATAAATTCTCCCTTTGATGAGATATTAAACTGGGGTATATTTCAATTTTATAGTATCTAGGATGTAGGTTGGTTTTCCATGCATGGTTCCAAAATCACTATGTTAGTTGGTTGCTCGAATTCGTAGATGGGAAACCTTTCTGGGATTGGTTACCTGATTTGGAAGGCACTGATAAGTCCCACCAATTGTTGATGAAGTGTGATGATGTGAATTTTGTTGTCTCAAGGGTCTATCATAGCCTTCCACCTTTCATCAGTAGCTGGGAGGGTCGAAGCCAGAATAACAAGTATATTTTGAGAAGGGTCCATCCATTTGTTTTCCTAAATGTTCCGAAGTAAATTAATTGACTTTCAAAAAGAAAATGGGAAATCGAGAATGTTTGAATCCAGTGAACTATCATTTCATGAAGGGATAAGCTCGTAAACCATCTGTTTTTGGAATAAATCAACTATGAACCAACAGTTTGTGAAGTCTCTTGTCTGCGAAGTCACTATCCCATTAAGGTGCTAGCGTATGAAGCATTGTATTGAGAAGCAATGGTTCATGGAAAGTCTGAATCTCTATGGTACCTTCTCTCCATGAGGAATTCCAAACATATTATTTTAAGCTAAGGTTTTCAATTCATGGCTTAAGGAAATCAGTTTGTGGATGTGGGTGTCAGTTAATGAGAAAACTTGTGGTAGAAAAGGTGATTGAGATAGTCTATAGAGCACCGTGTTTTTCAAGAAATTTGGTAAATGAAAAATGAGATAGGCCCCCATAAATATGTGTGGTCCCATCATTCAGGGCCACTTGCATACTAAAAACTAGTTTAAAATAGGACAACTTTCTACATCATAATATCCTACTCTTCATCTTGATCAAAATCCAATATGATGGGGGCATTTTTTGGTCCCGAAAATCTACTTAAACAAGATCATGTTAATTCCCTTAATTTTGAAAAGGGAAAAAATTAAACCTAAATAGAATATTCAAAGGGACGCATCCTTGGAGCACAAATCCCTTCATGGAAAGTCACTCCACGTGGCGTTCTGGAACTTCACGAAGCACCCATGAATGAAAATAATTCATGATATGGCGATGGTGGCATCACCAGGTGAAAATGAAATGAAGTAATTTGTAGGGTCGAGGTAGTGATTTTCGCCTCTATAAACAAATATTCTTTGTGAAATATATAGTTTTTGGGATGACAAACTATTTTTGGATCATTAGAATGAAACAAATTCATTTTTGGGGATGAGTAAGTGATTTACTATCAGGTAAATGATTACCCCATTTTGTAGACAACGTCTCTGCTGACAGAGTCGTTCATGTGTCAGGCATCCTCTATTGGATTCTGAAAAAGAAAGACCACGACCCACTATGGGAAACCAAACATGACAGTACCCATTTCCTCTATTTCTTTACAAATAGACCTTAAGGGGGGCTAAATTAAGAAGAGATAGAAAATTCAGACCCAGAAATAAGAACTAAAGAGATCCAAATTAAGGAACCATGAAAATCAGATCCATCCGATGATTCCCTTTAGGTAAAAATTGCTACATAACATTAAGGAGGAACTAATAAATCATCTGGTGGTCAACAAACCCAAAATCCCCTTGCAGACACAATCTATGAGGCATACACCGATGGATTCTTTGAGGATAGGCATCCTACATATAGATAAGCTAGGTGGGCATAACCCTACCATGCATATAAAATCACTTCATGGGAGGCACCTTTCCCCACATAATAACATAATATATGGGTGGAACCTGGTCCCACATTGCAACACACTACACTGGCCGAACCCTAGTCCCCATAGCACAATTCTACATAGACCATACACTCACACATGTAGGAACATGCTATGTGGAGGGAAACCAACCTCCGTAAGAAAGTGCCACGTGGAATGAGGCATACAAGGTTATTCTACTCTCCAGCCCCCACCATTATCTTCCATCATAAAATTAGTCCTCATGACAAACCCTTTGTGAACCACTCTACTAGCCTTATTCTAATACCCCTTCTAAATATGAAAAAATTATATGATAATATAATCAGGAACATCATGAGTCCTTTAGAGTTTACAGACCCATGGTAAGAGAAGTTGTATGGGTGACCCCAAAAATAGGGTAGTCCCTTGCAATGTCATCGGGTTTACATTCCCTTGGAATTGAGGATTCTGACCTTGTGGAAATCATGTAAACCTCTCCATTATAGGGGTGAGGTAAGAGATCACGCTTTCTATTACCTTCTAAATGGAATGAGGTCTTACCCATGGAACAAATTTTAGGGAGCTCTTCCAGAGGTTAGCCCCTAGGCTTTATTGTGCGAGGTGTAACTTTTTCTCCTATTCACTACTTCCCGGGACTTATTCAGGTAGATAACCAAATGTGACTATCCTGTATATCAAAAAAATTAGAAGATATGGGTACATTAAACTCCCTATCCATCTCCATTTATGATTCACCATTCCATCCATCAGTGGACTGAATGGACTACATGATCTTTATATCTACTTGTTCCTATTATTTCTCCGACCGATAATGACTCGTGTGGGATTATAGATTATTGGTGATTATGAGATCCACGCAATCCCAAACCTCTAATGGGCCACCGATATGGTATAATACCCAATAATATCCCCTCGAGTGGGCCTCATATATGGTGTAAGTCCCTATCATGTCCGCTTAAATGGGCCTTCTCCATAGATGCAAGATCCAACTTCAATCAATATAGTAAGATTCCATGAGTAAGCCCAAATAATGACCCCATTTAAATGTTAATTCTCTATATATGTTATCCCAAAATCATACAAAACTATGTGGTATTTGATTACCAACTGACTGGGATAGGTATGAAGCCTCTATGAGGTCCAAAACCAACATCTGCATCCATCGTGATTTCCTCTGGAGCATAGCCCTAATAAGACTATTCCCTGACCCAGGAGACCACAAATATTTTAGGCCACTCGAGCCGCCTCAACATAAGTCCCACACCATATTTGACTAGGCATCTTTCTCATAGTCATCCTCACAAGAATGACATTAAACTCCATGGGTGGGTCCACATCACACAACCTTAAAAGGTGATGTGTCCGGTTAAGTGGCACTGTGATATGATGGTTTTAATTCCTGTCATGTGGATATATATGAAACCCATATTATGGTTTTAATCCCAAAATTAAAATAGCTCATTTCCCCTTGATGATGGTAAACTCCTGACCACCACACCACATGGCTTAAAACTAGCTTCATCCTAATAAATGTCCAAAAACCCTCTAATTGTTTCATAGAGGGGTACCATTAATAGAGAACCATGAATGCATAAAGATCTATACATTGACAGAGAAACTAGGAGGCATAGAGATGATTCCAAACCCATGCATATTCATAATGAATCATTACCTTGGGGTAATATATGTATTCATACTTGAGATTGAACAAAGGATTCATGAACATATCTTAAATCTAGAAAAGAGTACCAGAATATAAAATAGATCCCCCTAAAAAGGGTGTGATGAGGTCGAATTCCCATCCCCTCGACCAAAGTGAGTTCTTAAGTGTCATTGGCCAGGTTTCCCAACAAGAAAATTCCATTGGAAAGTAGGTCCACGGATCATGCAATAAGAGACATTGGGAATTTTTGGATGCATGAAAAAACCCATTGGAGACTATGTGAAGACCGTGTACCCAACATCAGGGATTTTACTAAATTCAACCCCCTACAATCAGCGGTTAGGGTCAAAAACATGTCTTCAGGGGAAAGTGTACAAAATATTATGATATACTCAAAGACCCTACAATCCTAGAAGACCCTAAGATCATAAAAACCATAAAAGACCATTAAAAAACCTAGAACTATAAAAAACACAAAACCCCCATAAGACCAAAAAATAAAAAAAATCCATAAAAATACTGAAAACATTAAAAACCAAAAAACACGAAAATCCCCAAAAGAACAAAACCCCCTAAAACATGAAAAAACCAAAAAGATCCAGAATTCCCTAAAACCCAATAAAAACCCTAAAACCCCTAATTTTCCAAAACCTAAAAAACCCAAAAACCTTAACCCTCAAACATATGTAAAACGGGAAAAACCCTAAAAAACAATAAAAATCCAAAAGAACCCTCAAAACCCTTAAAAGAACATAAACCCCATAAAAGTACTTAAATACCCTAAATGACCTGAAAAAAAACCCTAAATGACCAAAATACCCAAACAGAACATAGAAACCAAAAATACATGAAAGAAACCCTAAAACCATAAAAAACCTTAGAAACCCTAAAACCCCGAAAATTCATAAATACATTTAAAACCCTATAGCAACTCTAAAACCTAGAAAAATCATAAAAACCCATAAAAATATTTAAAACCCCTAAAAGACTGAAAATCATTAAAATCCATAATGACCCCTGAATTCCCTACAAAATCCTAAAAACCTAACACTTTCATTAAAATATAAAAACCCAAAAACACATAAAAGACCCTAAAAAACCTAAACGAACCTCAAATCCAAAAAAATAAATCTAAAAACACTAAAAAAAATTGAGGGCATAAAATATTCCTAAAATATCTAAAAACCCCAAAACCCAAAAAACCCCTAAAAAACCTAAAACCCTAAAACACTAAAATAACTAAAAACCATAAAGCTCATATAAATTATAAAAAGTGTAAAAAAAATTAAATCACCTAAAACCCCTAAATACCCACAATATCCCTAAAACCCCTAAAAACATTAAAACCCTAAAACCATAAAAATTATTAAAACAACCTAAAAGAACATAGAAACCCCAAAGTGACCACTTAAACACATGAAACTCCTAAACAACTCTAAAATTATACCCCAAAAAATTTAAAAACATAAAACCCATAAAACTCTAACCACTAAACCCTAAAAAATGTAAAAAACCCTAAAAAATTAAAAAAATAAGAAACACAATAAAAAATATTAAACCTCCAACAAAACCTAAGACACAAAATTCCCTAAATATCATAAATACCCTTCAAAATATCTTATAATTTTAAAGACCCTAAAAGCCTTTGGAAGCTTGTAAAAATCCCCAAAAATCATTAGACCCTACAAAACCTTATATAGTTGGAAGACATCTAAAATACCCCCAAACCCTTAAAAACATTAAAAACCATAATAACCACTAAAGACTCCTAAAAAACCCAAGAAATCAAAAAACCCAAAAAACCAAAAAAACCTTAAAAACTCCCAAATACCCAAAAAATCTCTAAAATCCCTAAAAACTATAAAATCCTCGAAAACCCCTAAAACACTAAATTCCACTAAAAAATAAAAAATTCTAAAAACTACTAATATTTCGTAAAAACCAAAAACCCTAAAAACCCACTAAAACCATACAACCCTAAAAAACCCCCAAACCCCTAAAAGTACCAAAAAACTCATAAACATCCTAAAACACTAAAACCGTAAAAAAACCAAAAAACCCCAAAAAACCTTAAACACACGAAAAAACTAAAAATAAATTAAAATCATAAAACACTAAACCCCCAATGACCCTAAAATCCTAAAAAACCATAAAATTCCCCAAAACACATAAAACCTTTAAAAAAAACCCAACCCACCCCCCCCCAAACCCCTAAAAACCGGTAAACACCAAAAACCCAATAAAATCCTAAACACCTAAAAAACCTAAAAAACACTAAAAACCTCTAAAACCCCTAAAAATAATTGAAAACACAAAAACCCTAAAAACCCTAAAAACCCAAAAAATATCTAAAAAACCCTAAAAACAAAAAAAGACCAAAAATAACTAAAATACCTCATAAAACCTAATGCTTCTAAAATCCAAAAAAAACATTAAAAACAATAAAACCCATTAGAAAAATAAAAAACATAAAAACCCTAAACACTAAAACCATTAAAAACTTAAAATCCTAAAATACATTAAAAATATAAAACCCCTTAATACCCTAAAAACCATTAAAATTCCTTAAAGCACTGAAGAACATAAAAACACAAAAAAAACTAAAAATCCTAAAAAACATGAAGAAGCCTAACCCCTAAATACCATTTAATATTAAACCCCCATAAAACATTATAAACCTTAAGAACAACTAATATTAATTATAATCCCTAATACCGTGGAACTCCTAAAAGTCCCTAAAGATCCTAAAACACTAAAACCCCCTAAAACCTTATAAAAGACCACAAAAAACCCACAAACCCTATAAAATACCATAAAACCATAAAACACCTAATGAGCCCCAAATCCCTAAAACCCCTAAAATACACTGAAACACTAAAAGAAACTTAAAAAACTAAACCCTATAATGTCCCAAAACGTTTAAGATCCCTAAAATACACTAAAACCATTAGAAACACAAAAGGCCTTAAAACCCCAAAAAGAATCTAAATTCCATAAAAAACCTTAAGGACCCTAAAAATTCTAAAAACCTAAAAGTACTCTAAAATCCTAATGGAACCTAAAAAACCTAATGAATCCTTAAAAACTTAAAACCTCCAAAAGGACCCTTAAAATGATAAAAACCCCAAATAAAACCAAAAAACCCAAAAAAACTCTAAAAGAACATAAAACCCCTATTAAAACCTACATACCATAAACCACTACGAAATAAAAAAAATACAAAACCCCCTAAAACCATAAAAGAATCTAAAAAAAGAATAAAAAAACCCCAAAACACCTTAAAAAACCTTTAAAAACACTAAAAGACCCCAAAACCTAAAACCCCCAAAAATTGTAAAAGACTCAAAAATCCTAAAAAATGATAAGAGACCATAAACATCCTAAAACAATAATGACACTAAAAACCCTTAAAACTCTAAAATTCCACAAGGATCCAATAAATACTATAAATAAAAAAACCCAAAATATATATTTAAAACCCCTAAAAAACATAAAATCCATAAATATTCATTAAAACCTAAAAACAACAATACCCCAAAACCCTAAAAAATATAAAAACACTAAAAAACAAAAAACTCTAAAATAAAAAAATCCCGGTTTCCCTATATATAATAAAAAACACTAAAAGATACTAAAAACCCCTAAAAATACTACAAACTCTAAAAATTATAAATGAACATAAAAACCCCAAAAAACCTAAAAACCATAAAAACCGTAAAATGGAAAAAAAATCCCCAAAAACACTAAAAACCCCTTAACAACTAAAAAATACACTAAAATACCTTTTACAAAACCATGAAAATACACTAATACACTTAAAACCCAGAACACATAAAACCCCAAAAACCCAAAATAATAATGAAAACTGAAAATCCTAAAAAAATTGAAAAAACCCTAAAAACTATAAAAAAAATATCCCCAAAAAACCCAAAAAAACATAAAAAAACATTAAAAACTTCAAAAATCGCCACCTAAAAACCCTAAAATATCTCTTAAAACCTAAAAACACTAAGAACTAGAAAAAAACCAAAAAAATCCTAAAAACACTAAAATCCCTAAATAACAAAAAACAAAAATACCTAAAAGTCTTAAAAATACTAAAAAACCAAATATACCAAAGACCCAAAAAAATAAAAAAACCCAAGAATTTCATACAACCCTAAGAAACCCAAAAATCCTACAACAATAAATCCCATAGAAAACACCAACATCCCTAATAACCTAAAAAAACATAAAACACCCCTAAAATACCCTAAAAACCAAAAAATCCCATAAAAAACTAAAACCCTAAAAATACAAGAAAATGCATAAAAAATAAAAAACATTGAGAACCCAAAAACAGCCATAAAACCCATAATTAACGAAAAAATATAAACCCTCTCCCCCCAAAGCTTATAACTATTTAAAAATTTTAAAACCCCATTAAACCCCCAAAACCCCTAAATAAACCTAAATAAATAAATATTAAGTCCCAAAACCATTTAAAAACTCTAATATCCAAAAAATCCAAAAAATCCTAAAAAATAGAACCCCTAAAACCCAGCCAAACCCTAAAACCCATGAAAAATCTTAAAAAAAATTAAAACTACCTAAGAAACCACAACAATTCTTTATAAACCCTAAAAACCACCCAACCCATTAAAACACTAAAAACCTATAAAACCTTAAAAGAACACTAAAACCTCAAAATGAACCCCTAACACCCTTAATACACCTTCAATAGATGGATTTACACATATTGATGATATGGTTAATCTTACACCTGTTAATAATATGACATGAGAGAATGATGGAAGAGGTAAAAATAATTCTCTCATCACTTTTTGAAAGTGAGTTTTTAAAAGTGAAAGGTGATTCCATTTATAATGGTATTTGGGATAAGTTGAAAAACATTTATGAATGAAGTACAAAAGTAAGGAATGAAAAGTCTCAAATCGTGAGATTTAAATATGAAGTTCTCAAGATGGATGAATAATAATATGTTTGGGACTTCTTTACTGTTTATAATGACAGTGTCATCACTATTATATGTCTTTGTGAAATGTTTGAAGATTCTATTAACGTTTTAAATATCTTAAGAATCTTTCATACTTTTTTTTGATCTGAATGTTTCTTTATTGGATGATATAGATCCAGAGACATTATCTCTGGATGATTTTAATTGAACTATAATTACATATAAGATGATAATGGAGAAATTTATGGATGTAGAAACAGAAGCTGATAGACAAATATATTTCAAATCTACCAAGAAAGAAAATTTTAAGAAGGATTATGAGGAAGATGATGTTGCTGACTCTACCTATGAAAATGTGGTATATAAAAACATTGATTAATTTTGTCCTTTTTTTCATAAAATTTGAGAAGAGGTAAACTTAAATACAAAGGGAAACATATGTTTAAGAGTTTTTAATGTGGATTTGGTGGTCACTTTGTGGATAATTTTCCTCTTTGAATGAAAGAATAGGATAGTGGTGAAGAAGATATAATTCTTAGAAGATATTGGAAGAAACATGATGATAAGGATAAATATTTTTCCAAAGGTAAAGATAAGAAACATCCAAATAAAAATTAACAATTTTATTATTTAAAGATGATGAATAAGAATAAAGTGAATTTGAATCTGAAAAATATTATGAAAATACTAGTGACAATACATTGATTAATAAACTGAATAATGAAGAGTTCAGAATTAGTAGTTCTGAATAATAAAGAGAAACATAATTATAATTTCATCATAAAGAATAATTAAAAGTGTGACTAATAAATAATGTAAAGAAAGAGAAAGAAGTCATGAAAATGAATAATTAAAACTTCCTAACAAATAATGAAGAAGGTTTTTATGTTAAGAAATTCAAGATAACGAAAGATATTTATGATTTGAAAAATATCATTGGAAATACAAAAATCATTACATGCATGCGGAAGTAAAAGTGATGGTAAAAGAAAAAGAATATGAACATGTCCAAAAAAAATTTCTAAAGTTGAACAGAGATTAAAAAGATTGAAAAACTCTACCTCTGATTTGGGAGAAGGTTCTCATAAGAATAAGCCTTAAAAGGTGAAAAAAATTCACATTAAATGTTTAAAAAGAGAGTTGAAATTATTATTGAGAATAAATAATATGTTAAAGTTATGTATGTGGACAAAGATAACAAAGTTGAAAAAACATAGGTTTTTAAAAAATATGAGTCCAATTTTTTTTCTAAACATCCATATTTTAAAAAAGATTCTGTTACTTCTAGTTTCAATAAGTCTAAAAAATTGAGAAGAAAAAGAACATTCTAATTTAAAAATGGAATGTTGGTGGCCAAAAAATTTATTTACTAAGTTTACGGAGAAACATACTCACCACACTGGTCAATCCGAATGTTTTAGATGAAAATAATCTTTCTAGGGATACTATGGTTATTGTAAAGTATTTATAAATATTCAAAATATGTGTTGGTTTATCTAACAACATTACTACTATTCCATAGGTTTTGGATGGAATGATTAGAGGGGCAATCACTTCTCTAAAAAAGAATTTTTTGAAGGATGTTTAGATGAAACCTAAGAATGTTGTTTTGAAAGTTATGAATAGGTTCCATCCCCTAGAACCTATTATAAAAATAGAGGAAAACCTACAAAATCTTGATAATTGTTTTCTTGTTTTGTTACCATCACAAGAAAAGTTTTTTAACAATACTAAGAATCTATAGTTGAAGAAAGAAAAGGGTAAAAAAGATCTTGTAACTGAAACTTCATTAAAAGCAATAATAGGATAACATCCTTGGATTCTGGATAGTGGGTGTTATTGTCATATGATACGAGACCTAAATTTGCATAATAATGTAAAAGGCAATGAATAAAGAATGGTGACATTTGGATATGATTAATCTCTAATAATAAAAGTTGTTGGATCAGTCATCATTGGGAAAGAGAAGATGAAATCCCAGAAATCATTAAATGTCGATTGAAAGAAACATAAATTGCTTAGTATTTCAATTTTTTTTGATGAGGGAAAAATATATATCTTAAAAAAATATGGTTTCATTGTGAAAATTATGGAATAAGGTAACATAGTTACAATAGGCCAATGTAAAAAAGAAAACTTGTTCCATGTTGGTGAAATAAAAAACTATTGTTATGAGGGTACGATGGAAGAAAATAAATTGTGGAATAAAAGGTTAGGAAAAACTTTTCAAATAATCATGATAAAAATATCAAAGAAAGATAGTGTCTATGAAATTATTTATATGTCAAGAAGAAGAGACTGGTGTTTCACTATTTGGTTGAGAGGAAAGATTACAAACTCAGTGCATATGAAATTTATGATTTCTTCAAAAATACACATATAATATATTCATTATTACATATAAGGACCAATGAGAAAACAACTAACCAATGGAGATATATTCTTTATCACTTTAATTGATTAATTTACTCACATTACTTGTGTTATGTATATTAAAAATAAGTAAGATTCTCTGAAAATGTTTAAAAGTTTCAGGATGAATGTTGGGGAGGAATGTGAGTATTCAATTAAGAAGGTGAAAACTCACAATAGTGGTGAGAATAAGAATGAATAATGTGGAAATTATCTTGAGATGTATGGAATTTTTCATGAGTTAAGTTCAACATAAACACCTCAATAATATGTGGTTTCTAAAAGAAAGAATATAATTTTGGAGTATATGGGAAGAATTATGTTACCGGAATATAGTCTTTCACAATACTATTAGAGGAAAGCCATTTGTGATGTTGTATGTATATATAACTAATGTTTCTGTAGACCAGTTTTTTATATGACTCCATAGGTAATTTTTATGGAAAAAATCCATGTTTGAAACACATAAGTGTTTTTGGGAGTCCAAGTATCATAAAGAAGAAAGGTGGAAATCATATAATGTTTGAGAAAAAATGTGATGATGGAATTTTTCTTTTCTATGATCTGGAAGGAAGAGATATAGGTGTTTTAATAAATATATAGGAAGAATTTTTTATTCTCATGATGTGATGGTTATTTAAATGGATTATGAAGATAAAAAAATATAGAAAATAAGTAAGATGAGAAGGATAATTTTTTTAAAAAAAAATTTATAATGATACTGGAAATAAGAATCCTTCTCAAGAAGAATAATCAGACTCATCTATTTCAAGTGAATATGATGAAACTCAAATAACTCATCCTAGACTAAGGATGCTAGTGGAGGATCATAACATTATTGGTGATCATCCTCATAAATTTCAAACAAGAAAATTTCACAACTTATTACACATATTTCATTTTATTCAAAAGTTGAGATGAATGATGTGAATGAAAATTTTTAGTATTCAGAAAGGGTTGATTCTATGAATAAAGAGCTTGATCAGATAGAAAAACTGATACATGGAAAATTTTACCCAATCTGGATAACAAAAATGTTATTAGTACAACGTGGGTTTTATAGAATAAGTTAAATGAAGAAGGAGAAGGGATATGGAACAAATCAGCAATTGTGTGAAAAGGTTACTCACAAATTGAAGGTGTTGAGGTTCATGAGACTTTTTCTCTAGTGGAAATGTTATAAAAAACAGAATATTTCATTCTATTTTTTTCACAACCATTTTTGATTATTGTGGATATTTATGAGGATGTTTACTTTGAAAAAACATGTGGAATTATATTTAGGAAAAATGAAATTTATGTTTTCAAGTTGAAGAAAGCCTTATATTGGATAAAAAAAATCTTTGTGGGCATGGAATTCCATGTTATATACTTGAAAAAGTAAGATGATTTTTAGAAAAGGATGATTTGAAAACAATAATTATATCAAAGAAAGTTATAAGTTTTCCCTCATCTTAATTTTTTATTTTGATGACTTTATCTATACTGGTAATGATGAATGATCATGTTAAATATTTGATGAAGAGATGAAAAAGTTTTTTGAGATGTTCATACGGGGATAAATGAAATACTTTTTTGGGTTGAGAATTTTAAAAATGAAGAAAAATATTTATCTTTCCCAAAAAAAGTATTCTAAGGAAATTATAAAGAAGTTCATCATGAAAAATTAAAAACTTGTATCATCACTAATTTTAGTGTGAACTATGCTTTATAAATATGGAGAATGCAATAAAGATGATCAGAAACTGTTTCAGAATATGATTTGATTTTTTTTATATTTTACTACCCCAAGTCCCGACATTGCTTATGTTGTCACCATATGTGAATGATTTCAGAGTGCTCTAAAAGAAAAACATTTTTATGATGGAAAAATAATTCTCAGATATATCAAAGGAAAAAAATATAAAATTAGGTATGATAGATCAGAAATTATTGATTTTTTTTTGTAATCAAAAATTAATTGGGAAGGAAATGGTGATGGTATAATATTCACATATGGTGGAGTTTTCTTTCCGGGGAAAAGTTGTTTTAGTTGGAATAGATAGTAACAAAATTTTGTAACTCTTAGTACAGATGAAGCTAAGCTAGTTTCTTCCTCTCAAGATGCTACCCAAATTATGTGAAAGAAAACTTAATTAAAAGACTTACTTGTTGATGTGATGTTACCCTTTCTCTTGGGTTGTGATAAACAATGTGAAATCAACCATACCAAGAATTTGGTATTAAATTATGATTCAAAACATATTAATATCAAATATTATATCATCAAAAAGAATTTGGAGAAGGATGCTTGATGTTGGAGTATGTTCCGACATCAAAACATGTTGAAAAATTTTACACAAAACCTTTACCAAAAGAGATATTTTCTAAACTGAGGTTGAACACAGAAATCCAAATTATTTCTCTTCATATTTAAGGTATGTTTCTTTGTCCCCAATATCATCTTAACCATTGGTAGTGTTGTCTAGGGGGATAATTGTTTCATAAATTCATCCTTATAGAAGTATACATAAAGGGGGGGTTTTGGGTAAGCTTTGAATATAGCATGTAAATATGTGAACTATTATAACTATTTTTTTGAGTGGTTATAGGGAAAAAAAGAAAATTTAATAGGAAATGTTGAAGAGGTCAAAAAGAAATGATTTTTTAAAAGAAAAGGTAAGGAAGAAGAATAATGTTTTGAAGGGAAGATAAAGATATTTCATAGTCACTAGTTTTGGAAAACATGGTTTTTATATCAATAATTCATATTTCCTAAAATGAGTTTGGAAATGAATGGATAGAATTATTAATAATTAATCCATAGATTAAGGTTATAAATATCAGTGATTTATGAATATTGGTTAATAATGATATCCTAAGGGGCATATTGTCCGGACTAAACAAACAAAAAAGATTATCATATTCAGGAATTGCCTTTTGTTTTAAAGTATTTATCAATGAAGGAGAAATCACATCACTTTCTTCTAAGTGAAAATAAGACTGACAGTCGTATTCAAAAAATCGGTCTCACAGTGCTTAAGAAAGTCCATCAGAGTGGGGATATGATTTCAGGTAGAAAGAATCAATGTACTCCCCTGGAGTCTGGAATGAAAGACTTGATCATAATGAGGAGGGGAATCAGATTTAACATGGATCCAATATAAATCTTTTGATGTTTTCCTATTTTTTATTTCTCACAAATCAAAAGTACGTTTTAAAACATTTGAGGAAATCTTTTTGGAATAAAGGGGGAGAAACATGTTATCAATCATATTAAGACGAATTGTATTCACATGGTTGGAATGAAATAAGTTTCTCGTAAGTATGGGAAGGTACAATTCATTCCATTATAAATCAAAATATTCTAAATCTAATCTTTAATGTAATCACATTCAATAGGAAGTCATGATACCCTCAAGATTTTGTGGAAGTAGAAATTTTGATAATGTTAAATAATTTTGTTCTTAATTTCATCGGTATAGGATCACCATATTCTGAATTGTTTTAAGTCTGGATGACATGGAGTATCATTTTCAGAAGAATAAATAATTTTTTGATTATATTATTCAAACATACTCAGTGTTCTGCTAATATTTAGAGTAAACCTAGCAATGATTAGTCAATATATTTGTTTGGTATCCTTATGAAATCTAAGAAAAATTGATAAGAAAAAATTATGGAAGTAGAAATGTTCTTTATGAATAATTTACTTAGGATAAGTTGGGAAAATTGAATAAGAATTGATTCTTGATTCAATTTATACTATTTTTGAAAATCTCTAACAAATCAATTCAGAGAAAAAAAGTTGAATAATATTTTTGTTTGAAGAAATCATATAGGGAACTCTTAATCTAGAATTAGAATCTGACTGATGTTTGTAAAGAATTCTTTAGTTCCAGATTAACAAGTGCGTCAAAAACATCAGGATAGCCATCCTAATGGAGATTCAACATGGGAAAATCAGAATTAAAATTAAGAATTTAATTGATGATTTTTTTAAAATACTAAATGAAGATGAAGTCAAGAGAAGATCTAAAATTAAAGGAAGGTTGAAGTAGTCAAAGAAAGATCCGAATTTCTAGAGGAATTGAATTATTCAAAGATAGATAATAAATTGAATTGAAATTAAATACTCTTAATAAGTCAATTAAATATCATACATTTATGGAAAATTTATGTTTTAAGATAATTATTAGAGAATAAAAACCACTTTAAAATCCCATGTAAACCATTTTGGTGTATCTATAAGAGGAGAATACTTTGTGTATTTTGTGAGATGCATTATTCATGAAAAAGTATAGAGAAGTTATATAATTTAATCTAGAAGATGTATTTGGTTTTTTTTCATGAAGAGGTTATTCGAACAGAAGTGGAAGAAGGAGTAATATCACATTTAGAGTTTTCAGAAAAAACTAAAAAAATAGACATGGATTTCCAAAATGACAAAGATGAATTCTTTGATTGTTTCAGTCATATTCTGAAAAAGTATTATTTCTATATTTAGAAATCAGAATTCGTAATAATACTAGGAAATTGGGATGAGTATATTTACAAAGTCCAGAAATTTCTCACTAGCTTCTAGGTAAGAAATATATAATGGGAGGTGAAAACTATTTATAAAGTAACAAAACATAAAAGAAAATGATATCACTAATTCACCCCTCCCCCTTTCAGTGGTACTTGAATCCTGGCTAGGTAATCTCAAAAACTCTAAAAACCCAAAATACCCCCATGAAAACCCTAAAACCCCTCAAAACGTAATGAACCATTAGAAAACTCTAATAAACCTATAAAACCAATAAAACAAACGAGACACTAAAAACACTAAATAAAAAACCCTTAAAACCCCAAGCAAACCCTAATAATCCCAAAATCCCATAAAAATCCCATAAACACAAAATATTTATTAAACCATAAAAACGAAATAACTATAATAGATCCCTACCAAACTCTAAGAAACTATAAAAACAATATAAGAACTAAAAAAATTAATAACACTAAAAGAATAAAAACACTAAAAACCCTAACCCCCTCCCCATAAAAACACTAAAAACTGAAAACCCTAAGAAAACATTAAAAAACTAAAAATAATTGTAAACCCTAAAAACTCCAAACACTCTCTAAAAGCCCATAAAAGACCCTAAAACTACTAAAAACATAAAAAAAACTCCCTAAAAAAATTAAAAAAAAACCAATAAACCACCATCCCTTGAAACCCTAAAAACCTTGTAATGCCAAAAAAATACAAGAAACAAATCCTTAAGAACTCTATGAACACTAAACAAACCCAAAAACCCTAAAAACCCAAGAATCATTAAAACCCCTACAAAACCCATAAAACCATTAAACCCCATATAAATAATCAAAACCACCACAACCCAAAAATCCACAAAATTCTCTAAAACCCTTGATAACGCTAAACCACCAAAAATTCCTACAGAACGAAAAAACCCATAAAATACGAAAAACTTCTAAAATCCTAAAAAAACTAAAAACCTGTCACAACCCCAAAAAAACCCTAAAACACTTTAGAACCCAAAAAATATTCAAAACCATAAAACCCTAAAAAAATTGAAAACCCAAAAACCCATTAAAAGTGCCTAAAAACCCCTGAAACCCATTAACACCCCCTTAAATCATTTTAAATCCATTTAAATCCCAAAAAATACAAATGATATAAAAAGATAAAATACCATAAATCACATAAAACCCATAAAAACCCTAAAAACTTCTAACAAATCTAAAAACCCCTAACATTCCCCAAAACACTTAAAAATCCCAAACACTCTTAATGACCCCTAAAAGACCTTAAAACCATAAAACCCCTAAAAACACAACAAACCTTGAAAACCCCTAAATCCATAAAAATTATAAAACACTTAAAAACCCCTAAAAATCCTCTAAACCCTAAAAACCCTAAAACACCTAATAACTCTTTAATTACCTTAAAACCCATAAAATACCCTAAAACCCCTAAAATACATAAAAAATCATTAAAACTTCTAAAAACAAGAAGATGAACATAAATCCCCCTTAAATACCCTAAAACCAAAAAAAACAAAAAACCCCCTAAAAATGAAAATGACCATAAAACTAAAAAAGGTCTTAAAAAACCCTGAAACACTATAAAACTAAAAACCCCCTTAAACACCCTAAAACCCCCAAAAAATAATTAACCACCCAAAAATCTAAAAACCCTAAAACTCAAAAAACAATAAAACTCCTATATACCCTAAAAAATACTAAAAACCCCTAAAACCCCTAAATACCCTAATACCCCTAAAAAGTCATGAAATTCCCTAAAACATTTCATGAAATCCCTAAAACCCCATATAATCCCTTGAAAACATTATAAAACTATAGAAACCCTAAAAAGACTAGGAGAAACCTAAAAACAAAAAAATACCCCTAAAACCCCCAAAACACCTCAGAACACTTTCAGACCATTAAAAACCTAAAAATTTGTAAAAAACTAAAAAAAACATAAACCCTTAAAAACCCTAAAAACATTAAAACCTATTAGAAATAGGGATTTATTTAAATAATATGAAGGGGTGTTTCAACCTATAGTGTAAAACAACAAAACAAAAACCTTAAAAGACCCTAAAACCTAAAAAAATGTAAAAAGACCCAAAAAACGCATAGAGAAACTAAAACCCCCCAAAAGACTCTAAAACCCCTACAATCATAGATATTACCATTAAAAATTTAAAAACCCTGAATATAATAAAAAACCTAAAAACCCTTAAAACCGTAAAAACCCATATAAACCATTAAACCCCCTTAAAACCACATAAAACCCTAAAACATCGTTGAAAACCATGAAAACCCCAAAAGACCCTAAGAACTCTTATTTGCTTAAATACACTTAAAACCCCTATAATCATAAAAACCATTAAAAATACAAAAAAAACTTAACACCCCTTAAAACTACTAAAAACCTAAAAACGTAAAACCCATAAATACACTAATAAACCCTCAAACCCCCAAAAAACAAAAAAACACATAAAAACCCCTAAAATCTCCAA
Organism: Viscum album; assembly: GCA_963277665.1. NCBI lineage: Eukaryota > Viridiplantae > Streptophyta > Magnoliopsida > Santalales > Viscaceae > Viscum > Viscum album. The sequence continues at coordinate 62,525,835 of OY728138.1, forward strand.
AATATTCCTTAAAAACCTAAAATAGATAAAAATTAAAAAAACACTAAAACCTTAAATACCCTAAAAACCCCTAAAAACCCATAAAACCCTTAAAAACCCATAAAAATCCCGGAACGCCTTCAAAACCCTAAAACCCCTAAATCCCTAATAAACCATAAATAAACCCAAATAACCCTAAAATCCCTAAAAACCCAAAAATGAATACGAAACACTAAAAAACCCTCGGAAACTCTGAAACCCTAAACGAAAATAAAAAACCTAGAAACCCAAAAACACTTAAAACCATCGAAAATCCCTTAAAACCCATAAAATATTTAAAATACTAAAAAACTCATAAAATCCCATAAAAACCTAATATAAATAAGAAAACTAAAACCCAAGACACCCTAAAAACCTAAAAATTCCAAAAAACAAAAAAAAAAACCTGAAAACTCAAAAAACCCCAAAACCACAAAAAATAAAAAACCCAAAAAACCCAAAAAATTCTAAAAACCATAAAACCCTAAAAACCCTAAACCCCTGAAAATATTAAAAAAACCATAAATACCCAAAAAAAAAGAAAACTGTGAAACCCTAAAACCCTAAAACCCCTAATAACCATAAAACACCAATAAAATACCCAAAACCCCTTAAAACACCCTAAAAACATAAAAGACCCCAAAACCATAAATTCCTCAAAAGGCCATAAAAAAATACAACCTTAAAGTCCGTAAAATCCCTAACATACTAAAATAACCATATAAAACCATAAATGAGATTAAAACCCATTAAACACCCTAAATACTCTAAAAAATACTAAAACCCCTAAAAACACATAAAACCCCTAAAAAACCCAAAAAACCCTAAAAATCAAAAAACAACAAAAATCCTGAATCCCCTTAAAAATTTAAAAACCTTAAGGTCCTTAAAAAAACCCTAAAACCCTAAATATTCTAATTAAAAGGCATTAAAACCCCCAAAAAACCATCAAAACCCATAAAAATCCTAAAAACCCAAAAATCTATAAAAACTAAAACCCCAAAAAATACAGAGACTCTAAAACCCCCCAAAAAAATAAAGCCTCATAATACCCCTAATAAAATCCTAAAAATCATTATGAAGTCCAAAAAACCCAAAATTCCCTAAATCCCCAAATAACCCAAAAACCTATACACCCTATAAAACCCTAAAACCCATTCAAAACCATACCAATCCCTAAAACCCCTAGAACCCCGAAAATATTGTAAAACTGAAAAAAAAATATTATAACTTTAAAAGAAACTGAAAAAATAAAAAATATCCTCAAAAAATAAAAACAATAAAAATGAAAAAAACCCAAAAAATTCACTAAAACCTCTAAAACCCTCAATAGACAGTACTACGAAAAAAAATCTAAAAACCCTAAAAAACTGAAAAAACTCCTAAACCCCTAAAAAATATAATATAACCAAAAAGTCATAAAAGACTCTAAAATAATCATTAAATATCCTAAAACCCTCAAAAAACCATGGAAACACTAAAAACCCTAAAAACACAAAAAACAATAAAAATCGCCAAAACTGTTAAAACCCCTAAAGAGACCTTAAAAACAAAAACAATCCCAAAAACTATAAATAACTAAAAATAACATAACACCCAAAAATATCCTAAAACCATAAAACCCCTAAACCCTTAAAAACCATTAAATACACTAAAAAATACCCCCCCTAAAAACTCCAAAAACACTAAAAATCTCTTAAACAACTAAAACCCAAAAAACCATGAAAAACCCCATGAAAACACAAAAATCCCCTAAAAACCCTTAAATAACTATAAAAATAATTAATAATCCCCAATAATACTAAATTCCATGAAAACCACTAAAAATCCCAACATCTATGAAAACTCTAGAAAGAATTGAAAATAATAAAAACCTTAAACCCCCTTAAAATCAATAAAACCATAAATTCTTAAAAACACCTAAGACCACTAAGACCACTAAAAACATTAAAACCCCCCAAAACCAAAAAAACACTAAAAATACTAAAATCCCCCAAACCCCAAAAATACCCTCTAACCCACCCCCACCCCCCCCCCTCCACCCCTACCCTCCCACACACACACTAAAATTCTAAAAGTCCCAAAAAATTCCAAAAAAAATTAAAATACAATAAAACCCTTCAAAAACTATAAATCCCCTAAAAACCCCTTAAACACATTAAAACCCCTAAAAATTATATAAAACCTAAAAACCCCCCAAAACCCCCCAACCCTTAAAAACACTAAAACCCAAAAAAACCCCCAAAAAATCCTAAAACCACTAAAAATCCTAAAACCCTAAAAAACTATAAAATCCCCTCAACACCACAAAATAATATTTAAACCATAAAGAAATTAAAAAAATGTAAAACAAAAAAAAACCCAAAAATCCCAAAAATCCCTAAAAATATCTTGAACCCCCAATAAAATTCCATAAACCTATAAAGCTCCCTAAATACACTTAATAATGAAAAAACCAAAAAACCCAACCCCCCCTAAAATTACCAAAAACCCATAAAAATTATAAATTACCCTAAAAACATGTATAACCATAAACACCATAAAACCCCAAAAAATATATTAAAACCCCTTAAAACCATTAAAACCCAAAATACCCAAAATACCCTTAAAAACAGAAAACCCAAAAAATAATAAAACCCATAAAGACTCTTAAAATCATTAAAATCTAAATTTCCTATAACATTAAAAATCATTACCCCTAAGACCATTAAAAAATAGTTACCGTAAGAAAACCCAAAAACCTAAAAATTAAAAAAAACATTAAACATAAAAAACCCTTAAATCCTTAGAAATAAATAAAACAAAAAAAACTATAAAAAACACTAAAAACCTAAAAACCCATAAACACACTAAAAAACAATAAATCCCCTAAAATCCCAGAAACCCATAAATCCCCATAAAACCCAAAAAATCCTAAAAGTCCATAAAATTCGTAAAAGACCTTAAAATCCTTAAATAACTACAAACCCCTAAAAACCCTATAAGGCGCCTAAAACATTAAAAACACTATATGACCCTATAATAATTAAAAATACCTAATAGTATATAAACCACCTAAGAAACCCCAACAGACCAAAAAAATCCCACCGAACCCAAAAAGTCTTTAAAATCCCTAACAGATCCTAAAAACCCTAAAACACTAAAATCCCTAAAACTCTAAAAATACTAAAGCCTCTAACTTACACACAAAAAAATAAAAAATCTATAAAAGACTGAAAAAAACCCTAAGTGACCTTGAAAACCCTAAATCCCCCAAAGAACCTAAAATACCTTAAAAATTCTAAAACCCCCAAATGGCATTAAAAAACCTAAAAACATTAACATCCCTAAAAACCTCTAAAACCAAAAAACAGTCTTAGGAATTCTTAAAGTCACTAAACAACCATAAAATCATAAAAGACCCCAAATACCCAAAAATAATTTAAACCCATAAAAACATAAAGGACCCGAAAATACACCTAAAAATTTAAAAGAACATAAAAACCATTAAAATCCCTAAAATGAAAATACCGTACAAAACAAAAAAAACTAAACCCATAAATCTAAAAAGAACCTAAAGAACTCTAAAACCCCATAATATCCTTATCTATATCAATAAATCCCTAAAAACCTCAAAATCCATAAAAACCTAGAGAACCATAAATACAAAAAAAATCCTAAAACGCTACAAAACCTAAAAACCATAAAAACCTTGACCCCCCCCCCCAAATCCTAAAAATAATAAAGGAAACTCAAAACCCCTAAACAATCCAAAATATCCCAAACCCCAAAAGGATCTTAAAAATCATTGAAAAAACCTAAATTATCCTAAAACCATTAATAACCATAAAAAACCTAATAATCCCAAAACACTAAGAGACCATAAAACCCTAAATGATACTAAAACACCATAAAAGACCTTAAAACCCCTAAAAATACAAAAATACTAAGAGGCCCCTAAAACCATAAAATTTTTAGAAGCCCACAAAATCTCATAAAACACTAAGAAATTTAAAACACCATAAAATGCTAAATTACCCAAAAAACAAAAAAAAATCTTTAAAACACTTAAAAACCATAAAGAACTAAAAATCCTAAAAACCAAGTAAAAAAATAAAAGTCCTCAAACAATAAGAATACATTAAAACCCGAAAACCCCATAAAAATTGAAAAACACCTAAAACCATAAAAACACAAGAAATCCTAAAATTCACTAAAACTCATGATAACCCCAAAAAAGTGAAAACCCCCTAAAAATACATAAAACCTTAAAACCTCTAAAACACTAAAAAACCATAAACCCAAAATACTGCATGAAATCATAAAGACACAAAAGACCCATTAACCCAAAAATATCCCAAAAAACCCAAAAATTCATAAAACCCCAAAACCTCTAAAAACCAAAAATTCCTAAAAACCTCTAACTACCCTAAAAACACAAAAATAATTAGTAACCATAAAACCTACAAACTATAAAAGCCCACAAAAATTCTAAAAATCCATAAAATACTATAAAAAACCTAAAAACTAAAAAACACTAAATGATTCTGAAAACCTTAAGAACCACTAAAAACCATAAATACAGAAAATTAAAACCCCCTGAAAACCCTAAAACCCCATAAAAATATAAACCCCCAAAAAACCATAAAAACATAAAAACACTAAAAATAGTACAAAATTAAAACCCTCTAAATTCCCTAAAAATTATATAACCTCATGAAACACTTAAAACCTAAAACCCGATAAAATTCCATAAAATCTTAAAAACCAAAAATAAGATTAAAACGCTAAAACCTTAAAAATCCCTAAAACCCTAAAACCCTTAAAAACCTTAAAACGTCGAAACACCCATAATGAACCTAAAACCCATAAACACCCTAAAATACCCTAATAAATTTAAAAACCCTAAAAGGCCCTAAAAACACTAAAACCAATAAAAGACCCTAAAAATCATAAAATTACTGAAAATACCCTAAATGACCTTAAATTTCTTAAAACCCGAAAACAAACTAAAAAACAATAAAACCCCTAAAATACCTTAAAATACCTAAAAGGCACTAAAATCATAAAATAACCTAACAACCCTAAAAACTCTATAACACTAAAAACTCAAAAATTCTTAAGAACCCTGAAGCAACACTAATTATCCAAAAACCCCTAAAACCCTAAAAACCATAAAAACCATAAAAACCTAAAACTCTAAAAAAACATTAAACCCCCCACCCAAACCCAAAAAACATTAACCCCTAGAATCATATAAAACCCTAAAAATCTTAAGAACATAATAATATATATAAAACCTATGTTTTGGACACATTCATCACCCATGATCATTTCGTGTCAATGCAGACCTTCTTTTCAAAGGCAGGAGGCCACTTCGATTTCTCGAATGAGGCCTTTAAAAATAGTGTTAGACAAGATGAAGGGATTTTAGGATCATATCGTCCTTTTTAGGGGGGTATTACTTCCAAATCTAGGAATCTCTTATAGATTTATGATGTATTTGGGATTACTTTACTAAATCCCAAATATCAAAAAGTTCACCCTTGTGTGAAAAATCAATTTTTTGGCATGTGTTGAATTAAAAATAATCTATATGTATCTAATGATATTCATTGATAGAGAAATATATATGTATCCATGGTTCTCCATCAATGGTACCATTTTTTTAACAATTTTAGAGATTCTGTTGTTTTTTTATTATCAAGATGATGATTTTAAGCCACATAGTTGGGTGGTCTAGAATTTAACATCATCTGGGAAGGAGGAAGTTTCTTTGAGGGAGGGATTGAGCCATAATATAGGCTTCATATATATTATTGATAAAGGAATAAGAGACCATGTAGTTCGACGTCACTTAATGGGACACATCATATCTTTTAAGATAATGTGAATATGACCAAACCATGTAGTTTAACTTTTTTGATAATGAAGTCTAGGAGAAAGATTCATAGTAAATGGATGATGTCAGAATTATATTGAAGTGGCATAAAATACACATAGAGGATGTGGTCTTATAGGTGGTGGAATGATATTATTTTGATGAAGGATACCTAGATGAAATATGACCCTATGAGTTGGATATGATCGTACCGATGATATAACCCATAAAACATTAGAGTGAATTTGGGGAGTTGGGTTTGGACCTCTGGGAGGCTTCCTAAATATCTCATTTGGTCTAGAATCAAAGGCCACATAGTTTTAATGGGTTGCTAATTAAACCTTTGGAGTACTCCCAATGTGTTCACCTCATAGGGAATATGGCCCTTCGAGGTGGTGATAACATGGTTGGGGATTATACTGAATAAGAGGTCCAATGTGTGTTTCTCATAGAAAATATGGAAATATTATGTGGTGATAACATGGTTGTGAATTTAATTGAATATGAGGCCCAATGTTTTTTCCTCATGGAGAATATTTCACTTTTAGGTGGTGATAACATGGTTGGGGATTATACTGAATATGAGGCCCATGAGATGGGGAGAGAAAGATTAATAATGGGAATCTCTTATTAAGATATGTATTTGATTTTTTGGATTTCCTGATCACCACTAACCTCTATGACCATGTGAGTCACAATCAATGTGATAAATAAGAGGAAGTTGAATATTTTAAAACCATTCAATCTTCTTTTTTCATTGGAGGATGAGTCCGAGCCTGTGGGATTGAGAAAGGGCATTGTGGTGATTATCTCCTATCTTTTTTGGTAACCTGGATAAGGTAATGGGAGAGGGAAAGGGATATGTCACCTGTATCCTCCCTTGTTTTCATAACCATGATATGGACCCACACAACCATACAAATACAACCCTATAATAAAGGCTAGTGTGTTACTCCATGAGGGATTACATTTCTCCAACTTTTCCCTTCTCCCTTTTCAACTGATGGAAGAGGTATGAAAGAGGGGTGATAGAAAAATAATATCATCACCCAATCCAAGAAATATAATACCACCATACCTAATGTTGTGACCCTTGTTAGCCTAGGAATATATTATTGGGAATATTATTTTTATCCACCTAATTATGTAGTTAAAAAATAAGACATCATTTACCATGGGAAAGTATGATCAAGAGGAACCATTGTTGTTCCTTGTACTCTATTCAAAAACATGTGGAGGATTTGGAAAAGTTATTGGATTTGTGGATTTCATAGGGTCCCATTTTGGACTTAAACCTTCACGGGGGAGTCTGAAAGAGGGGATTGTTTGGATAGTTCATAGAGGGGATTAAGTAAGGTCGAATACTACATGGAAGGGTATGAAGACTGAAGGAAACTATCCCACATAATTTTTTCTATATATGATAATGGTACACAATGATTTCATTCGAATGCAGTTTATAGAATGGTATTCCAAAAAGGGGTTCTTTTGTGGATTGTCGACCATAAAAGGAATAATTCTTATATAGACCCATTTTTATGCTCTATAGACTTATTATTATGCCCTCTTTCACTTTTCTATATGTGTTAAAAAAATTACCTATGGAAATCACTTACTCAGACTATCTCAGTTTTTTTTCATTCATCTCTCACACATTGTTTATATTGGCTAATAATGCCACTACTCCATTTTTTCCATGTGGGGGGGGGGTATATGGTAATGGATAAAACAGCTCAACCACCCCCCATGAATGTTTTTTTGGGTGGCCTGCTCACCTAATAAAGGGAAATTTTGTTTTCATGGTGCTTTAATGGTGATGCCTCACCCCACAAAGCAAAAGGTTTTTACATGGGCCTTAAAAGGATTCCCTGAACCAATTTTTTTTTTTCATTTTATGGGAAAATGGGATATGCCTGACCCAAAAAAGTGAAATTAATTTGTTTAGGATTAAAAACCGATGCCACACACAGCAAATGAATTTTCAATTATGGGGTTCTATGATAAGGCACTATGTAGTGGCGCTCTATAGAGTAGAGACGCACATATCAAGAATGTTTTGCAGATGGTGGGGTTCCTTTGAATCTCATTTGTGGATCCTTTTTTGGATTATTGTACCTTACCATTTTAATAGGTTGATTTATTTCAATCCATCCATTCCAAAATGCATCAAATCCTTCTAATCTTCCATTTGAACTTTTCCTAACCCAACAAAATAACCCTCATCATAATGGGGTCCAATTATCACTAATAGGAGTCCATTCTTAAGAATAATTCAGTTTGGTTGAATGATTTTCAAAATGTTTTAGGGGGTACATGTGGTCTTAAATAATGGATCATGCCTATAAAAGGTCATATATTTTACTCATTTTTTAGTTTGTGAATAATTTTCTGTTCAGTAAGTTTGATATTTCTTGTGTAGCATCTCTCTTCACAAAGAATTTCATTTGTGAATATAATCTTTCACATTGAGAAAAATATCATATGTAAATTTTAATTTCTGAAAACTCATTATACTCCTTTATTGATGAATTATTCATACATAGAAATAACAATTTTCACATAGAGGATTAATCACTTCAAGGTTCATAATGATAATTATGACATATTTATATCAATTTTGACTTCAATAGGGATAACATGTATTTTGGAAAACAACTTGTGTCGCATTCCATGACTGCTTCTACCTCTATTTAGAGAAGGATTTATATTTTCAAGAACATAAAAACTAATCCTTGATGTAATATCATTACTCATGATGGTATTCTAAAGAGTATTTTGTAACCATTGCTTTCAGATTATCACATTTATAATAAGTTACACCTGTAAAATTTTGGGCCTCATGATGATGTTCCAATTCCACTGTCTGATTAAAATCAGCCACCTGTTTGGTTTGAGGTGTCCGTGGATCATGTACAATGGAACATTTCCACTACAGGAAACGTCAATTATGAATCGATTAAAGATAAGGTTTATATTCTAAATGGATCTGAATGGACTCAAAGTGACCAAAAAAATCATTACATATAACTGTATCCCACTATCCAAGATTACCCATCCATACTTAACCTCCCACTATGTGATCGAAATTGAGGGTGGAGTTCCAAGTGGTATTTGAGGTATAAAAGGAGATTTTTTATGAATGGTACTAGGAATTAAAGGGGCACCAGAATTTCATGGAATTTATTGAGTATTTGAGGTCATCATATTATATCATGTGACATGCATTTCCTAGTTTATTGTGTATTCTCAGACACTTATTTTCCCTAAATTAAATAGTTTTTGGTGTTCGAGCATTAAACATTTCCACCATGAACATGGTGAAGTTAGGATCATCTTGTGGGATATATACCAATTAGGGGTAATTACCATTCTTGGTAACATTTCTTATTATTTCCTTCCTAAATATTACACTTTGGGAAACACAAAATTGGTTTCTCCATTAGAGAGAGAGAGTTACTGATCAAAAATGAGAAGACACTGGGTGAGAACATGAACACTCGTTCACTTATTTCACTCGGTGTATAGAAATTGTTTTTTTTCAAGATAGTGGTCTATGGCCGAAGGTTAGTTCACCAAGAATCATCCAACTCAATAATCTTTAGGTGTTCTCAGTTTTTATTGGGACACTCTCAAGGTAGGAAAACATACTACATGGTTTTATAGGATATAGAAAGACGTGTCTCTAAATTTTGGGTTGGATGGATTTTTTCTCCATGATTTTGAGTGGATGGATCTTTACATCTCGTGATTATTTTACTGGTGTTAGGGTCTACACCTTTATGTTTGTGGCCGCACAAGTGGAGGGAAAACATATCAACCTAGTTGTACCCAATCATGTTCGTGTTTATGATATTTTGGGTCATATATAGGAGGGAAGATCACCACATCACCTTATCAGTCTATTTAAATTTTTATATGGGTGGGTAGGTAAAACAATTCTATGTAACAAATATCCGTATACCGCGACAATCCCTCACTCTTCCTTTCACTCCACACTACTCAATATTTATTCCATTCACCCGAAATCACTTGGAATCAACAGTGAAATTGAATTATTAAATGATCTCTCCAATTTTTCATTATTTTATTATCTGACACCTTTTTGAGTGATCATAGATAATGGTTCCGGAACTTTAAATAATGCTCTTATTTTTTCCCACTGTGATATGGGATTATCATAGCTCAGTTAGATGGGACGACCATTTTGGATCCTTATTATCTCTATTGGTTTGAATGATTATTTGGATTTCCTTGACACATTGTATCCTTAACCATAATCATGATTAAAAAGGAATCACACCCATTCATACTCTTCTAACTACGGATGATGTTGATGCATGAGGACTCTGGCATTGAAGTTTATTTCCCTTCATGGAAATCACCAACTAAGTTGTTATGGGGTTATGCTAAAACATTACTAGAATACTATCTAGATGGGATGTTTGGGAAACCGGTATGATGGGTGCATAAACCATTGTATTCTCCGTGTTTTTTTCTTGTCAATATTTCTTACCAATTCCGAGGGAGAAAGACATATGTATCGACATAATAAGAATTCTAATGGATTTTTTTCTTTAGGTTCCTCTTTTTTTTGGGAGTGGTGTTGACCTCGAAATTTTGACAGACATTATTGGTAGACTTACTAACATTGGTCTCATTTGGAGAGTGTTGGTAAATTTTCCAATAAATTAAAAAAATTATAGTATAGTCCCTAATATTAAATAGAAGGATGTGATTGAGAAATGTTCTCCTTGAGCATCCCAATTTTAGTCAATCATGTATGTAGTGAATTGAATTTTTTATTATAATCCCATAGAAGTAGGTAAACATTATCTAGGTCTAGGTTCTGTCATTGAATACTAAGAAATGTTGTAACGCCCCGACCCTAGTTACCCAGAGTCGGTGCATTATTACATAACATTGGCATGATCACAAGAAAGATCAAATCTCGAAAGACCGATTGGTTTAGTAGCCTTGGAAACACTAGATATATTCATAAGTTTTACATTACATCATAAAATGAAAAACTACTACAACAACATAATGTCTCCATAATCCACACTCATATCCCCACATAATATCCCTGCAGGTCATTCATAATTTACTTCTTCACTTCCTGGGAAAAATAAAACATAGAAAAGGGGTGAGCTCAAATGCCCAGTAAGGATAACAATATAGCGGAAACTTTCATAAATAAGAATAAACATTTAAGGCAATGTACAACTAAAACAAAAGCCTTTTAAACTTTAACTTCAACATAGTATGGCATAAATAAAATGAAATAATGCCATTTACTTATTCACATGGATATTATACTAATCGAATAATCACATGCAATATCAATAACCACTTTCATAATGATGGAATGCATAATGCCAGACTATCATAACCACATAGTCAAGGCCTCGTGCCAAGACTACAAATAATATTTTGTCAAGGCCTTGTGCCAAGACACCAGTTTGTCTCATGAGACCTACCGATGCATCGAGGGGCTATAGCGGGCTCCACCCGTCACATATTAAGTCCAATGCATTCCCATATGAAAAGGTTTAAACATAACATAAACATTCGTATTAAAACTAGCATACGAAATGTCAATAATTTCACCATAAACTATGAATGGTATAAAAATAGCACATCCACAGTCAAACATATCACAAAACCTTCAATACAATATAGAAGTTTTGTATCATAATAAATCAACTTCAAATAATCTTAAAATCCATCAAAGGATGTTGACATAGATGAAATCAAAATTCTTTTAAAGGAAATATCTCCTTTTATTTTGAAATCATTTAAGATCCATATAAAATAAAACATTTTCTTTGAAAATATTCTTATAAGCTTGTAAGGAAAGCTTGAATATTTTATAACGGCGGAAAATAACCGCACCCACCGTATAAGTTTAAAAAAAAATTCTTATCTTAATTCTGTCGAAAAGGTTAAAAAGCACCTTGTTTGGAAAACGACGGAAAGATTCCCTTATAAACCTCTTATAAAAAGTAAAAAAAGGTTATAAATGACTTTAACCCATATTCTTTTAAATATTAAAAATGTTTTGAAATACATTTTGAAGAAACATGGATGTGGATGATAATGAGATCCCAGTAGATTATTACGTATAAACAACCTCGGATAATGAAGAGATTGTGAAATAACCCTTACCTTGTACTTTTCCTTGGTTGGGGTAGGTTAACCTCCTGTATAATGGTGAAATAATTGTTATTAAATTATAAAATAATCATATACATTATTATGATATCATATATGATCTTTTAATATTGATTTGATAATAATATCTTGGTATTATCGTTGTTTCGGGTGTGAACTTACTCATTTTCTTTTATGTGTTTTGTTACAAAAGCCATGTTTGTTGTATCTTATTCATATCCAGAATGATATAAAGTCCTCAAACATCATTTTTAAATCATCAAATGATAATTATACTTGAATGGATACGATGGAGAATGAATCTCATCGCGTTTGTGGAGACGGTAGTCCGTACGTACGCACGAGCGACAATATCATTCTTTTGATATTAAAATAATATATAAATGGATGTTATATCATCTATACAGAATAATTAACATGTTATATTTTTTATTTACATGAGTTTCACATCATTATTATACCCATCCAAATAATAATATATTGAATAACAATTACACCACGACGTGGAGACGGTAAGCCGTACGTACGCACGTATGGTGACATGTTATTCAAAGGGTGGATAGAATACTGAATATGGTTGTACCATATTTATAATAACATCACAGTATATGTGAGATACTGGAGTTATTATTTTAGAATGGTAACAACAAAGGAAGAAGATGAAGTGGAAGAAGAAATGAACTTGGAAAAGGGTGGTGAAATCATTACCTCTTCTTCGGGATCTTCCTTTTGATTTGATCAAAAGGGCTCCTTAGGTTGGCTTTCTGATCAAAATAAGGCCTCTAGGTTGTAGTGAGGGAAGTTGGGAGAGTATTTGGGCAGAGTTTGGCCGAACCAAAAGGCTTTGATGGTGTGATGAAATGATAAGGAGTGGTCTCCTTTTATAAGGGAGAGGAGGGGCTCTTTAAGAAAGAGTGAAAGTATTACTTTATAATATAATTATACTCGGTTTATAATGGTCCAAAAATAATTGAGGTCGAAGATAAGATGACTCATATTCTAAATAACATCAACCAATAAGAATTGGACAGGTTTTAGATCATATTTTAATCATTATAATCTTATTTATTTAAATGATTTATTAATGAGGTAAACATTGCATAATTATTGTGTCATTAAAAATTTAAATTATTAGATGTCTAAAAATTATAAATAAAATATCATTATGTAGGAAATCTTTTTATCTTTCAAATGAATATTTATAATCGAAAATCCAACATTTATAACCCTATGTAAAAATTGTTCTTCTAAAAGATGTAAGCTTATGCCATTTTTATTTTTATTTTAACTTTATTAATATAATGTGTCCCTACCACATACAAGTGGCTCTAAGGGGTCCCCAAATCGACACAAGGATGCCCATGGTCGGGTATGTGTCCACCAATAAGTTTAGGACACGTTTTAGGGTAATTTTGTATTATTATAATATTATGTTTTAACCCTTATTTACTGGATTTACCCTTAACCATGGTAAATAAAATATTTACCGCAGTAATTATTCAAAATGTCTAAAAATAAAAGTTACCTATTTACACAATTTGAACATCCTGATTCCAAATATGGAATCCATTTTCCTAAATTCAAAACACATAAGTGGCAGAAATTAATTTAAAATTAATTCCCGCTGTCAAAACAAAAAGCGTGTTTTTAAGAGATAATAACTATCAAAAGATTGACACTTGTTTATGTTCGGTTTAATTGTAAAATTATGTCCAATGACCAACATTATATTAAATGGTAAAAATATATTCTAAATATACTTTAAAACTACTAAAATTCATAATTTATCACTATTAATTATTTTGATTAAAAATGTTGTTTTTAATTAAAATTTAGTAATTTTCACTATTCATCAAAATATGAAAGTTATCCGAAAGGTACCAAAATTTCACCTTAGGCTAAATTAGATATTCCGAATCCAAAAATGAAGTCTATTTTGAAATATAAAATATATATAATTTTAAAAAGTAGTTATTACTATTCACAACGGCTAGTTTAATTAGTTGTGGTGTGTGTTAGAACTCGAGGTTGCGTACAACACACGCTATCGCATTATTCGAAGGGAAACGTACCGTGGAAGCTTGGGGTGTTACATTCTCCCCTCCTTCAAATAATTGCATCCTCGCAATTTCTAGGGTATTACTGCATAAAAAGACTCGGGTGGTTCTTCATCATAAGTTCCTCGGGTTCCCACATTGCCTCTTACATCTTAAGATTTCTCCACAAAACTTTTACCAGACGCGTCATCCGGTTTCTCAGTACTTGTTCTCTTGTATCAAGAATCCTGACAGGCTCTTCACAATAAGACAGATCGGGTTCCAGTTATAATTCCTCATAGGTGAGTACATGCGTTGGGTCAGGCTTGTATTTTCTCAACAGAGATACGTGGAACACATCGTGAACTTTGGAGAGACTTGGCGGCATTGCCAATCGGTAAGCTACAACCCCAATTAGTTCTAGAATTTCGAAGGGTCCGATGTACCTGGGACTCAATTTACCTTTCTTACCAAAACGTATGACTCCCTTCCATGGAGATACCTTCAGGAAAACATGATCACCGACTTGAAATTCCAAATCCTTCCTTCGATTATCGGCATAGCTCTTCTGCCTACTTTGAGCTGCTTTGATGTGATTTTGGATTACCTTCACCTTTTCCACCGTTTCCTCCACCAGTTCTGGGCCTACAAGTTTTCTTTCACCAACCTCATCCCAACAGGTTGGTGTACGACATCTCTTTCCATATAACGCTTCATATGGTGCCATCTGAATACTCGAATGGAAGCTATTGTTATAGGAAAATTCTACCAGTGGTAAATATTGATCCCACATACCCTGAAAGTCAAGTGAGCAAGATCTCAACATGTCTTCTAGGGTTTGAATAGTCCGTTCTGATTGTCCATCTGTCTGAGGGTGGTAAGCAGTGCTCAAATGAAGTTCAGTATCCAGGGATTTCTGAAGACTTTTCCAAAATCTTGAAGTAAAACGGGGATCACGATCAGAAACAATCGATAGGGGTACTCCATGAAGTCTCACAACTTCATTAATGTATAGTCTTGCTAGACGTTCTAGGGTTAGATCTTCTCTTATAGCAAGAAAATGTGCTGACTTGGTAAGACGATCACCAATAACCCATATTGCATAGTTCCTTCTAGGAGTCTTTGGTAGCCCCATGACAAAGTCCATCGTAATATTGTCCCATTTCCACTCCGGTATGGGAAGAGGTTGCATGACTCCTCCAGGCTGTTGCCTTCCAACTTTCACTTGTTGACAAACCATACATCTTGACACAAAATCAGCAATCTCCCTCTTCATGTTGTCCCACCAAAAATGTTCCTTAAAATCTCTATACATTTTGGTGCTCCCATGGTGTATAGAGAAATTGGAACTATGAGCATCATCCAGCAATTCCCTTTTCAGATCAGGTAAATCGGGAACACAAAGTCTCTTCCCCAATTTCAAAATTCCATCTTCATACACAAAGTCTCTCAATCTCCCATCATTCACAGCTTTAATCTTCTTCTGAAATTCTTTATCATCGGTCTGAGAACTCTTAATCCTTTCTAGTAAAGATGGTTTGGCAACCATTTGAAAAAGCATTGATGTCTCACCTTCCCTGGTTATTCCCATGTCCATCTTCACTAGATCCATGATAATTGGATCCCTTTCAATTCTAATCATGTTCAAAACTCCATGGTCTTTTCTGCTCAAAGCATCTTCCACCTTGTTTGCTATCCCCGGGTGGTAGTGTATCGTGCAATCATAATCCTTGAGTAATTCAAGCCATCTCCTTTGCCTCATGTTGAGTTCTTTTTGTGAGAAAATATACTTCAAACTCTTGTGATCAGTATAAATCTCACATTTTTCACCATAGAGGTAGTGTCTCCATATCTTCAAAGAAAAGATCACAGCTGCTAACTCAAGATCATGAGTAGGATAGTTTTGTTCATGAATTTTCAACTGTCGTGATGCATAGGCAATAACTCTATCATTCTGCATAAGGACACAACCAAGTCCTTTCGTTGATGCATCACTATAAATAACGAACCCATCATTCCCCGATGGTAGAGTCAATATAGGAGCATTGACTAATCTTCTCTTCAGTTCTTCGAAACATTCGTCACACTCTTTTGTCCAAACAAATTTAACCCCTTTTCGTGTGAGCTTCGTTAATGGGTTAGCCAATCGGGCAAAATTCTGGACGAAACGTCGATAATAACCTGCCAAACCAATAAAACTACGTACCTCAGTTATACTCGTAGGTGCTGGCCATTCTTGGATTTCCTTGGTCTTAGAAGGATCAACAGAGATTCCATCTTTAGAGACAATATGGCCAAGAAAAGAAATATCCTGAAGCCAGAATTCACACTTGCTAAACTTCCCATATAATTCATGCCTCCTCAGAGTCTTCAAGATAATGCGCAAGTGATTTTCATGATCTTAGTTGGTTTTGGAGTATACCAAGATATCATCAATAAATACCACCACAAATTCATCGAGATACTCCTTGAAAACTCTATTCATCAGATCCATGAATACAGATGGTGCATTAGTCAATCCAAACGACATTACAGTAAACTCGTAATGCCCGTACCTGGTTCGAAATGCTGTCTTCGGAATGTCTTCCTTCTTCACACACAAATGATGGTATCCAGATCGAAGGTCAATCTTTGAAAAGTATTGAGCTCCATGAAGTTGGTCAAATAAATCATCAATGCGAGGTAGGGGATACTTGTTCTTTATCGTTATAGCATTGATCTCCCTGTAGTTAATACATAACCTCATAGATCCATCTTTCTTTTTAACAAAAAAGAACAGGGTCTCCCCATGGAGAAACACTAGGGAGAATAAATCCCTTATTACTCAATTACTCTAGTGGTTTCTTTAGTTCGACTAACTCTACAGTGGCCATTCTATAAGGGGTCTTCGATATAGGCCTTGATCCAGGAATCAAATCAATGGAAAACTCAACTTCTCGTTCTGGAGGATGTCCAGGTAAATCTTCTGGAAATACATCTACAAATTCTTTCACAACAGGTACATCCTCTATTTGAACATTCCTATCCTCACCCGCAGTTATTTCATTCTCTTCCTCCCCAATAATTGAATTTAGTTGAGCTATTGAGGGTGGATCTAAATAAGAATTAGGTGGTGACGATTCTGCTCTAAAAATAAGGTGTTCCTTATCATTATCATCAAGAATCGTAACCTCTTTCTTCTTACAATAAATCTTCACATCATAGTCCGAAAGCCAGTCCATACCGAGCATTATATCAAACTCAATCATAGGTATGACGATGAGATCAGCAGATAAAGAAAATTTATGTGCTCTAATGGGGACTGATTCACAAAACTTTGTTGAAATGATACTTCCCTTAGGAGTTTTAACTGACAACTCCCTTATTAAATCAAATTGGAAATATCTAATTTTCTTAGCAAACTGGGAAGATATGAAACAATGCGACGATCCAGAGTCAAATAATGCATTTTCTAAACTTGAGGAAACCATTAAATTACCTGCCACCACGTCTTTTGGAGCCTCTACCTCAGCAGTAGTGATAGCATAAGCTTGGCCTTGATCCCTTGGCCTTTTCTGAGGTAAGTTCTCCTAACGCTTAGGACATTTATTTTCATAATGTCCCATATCCCTGCAATTGTAGCACTGAACGTTGGTGGCTTCCTTATTCCCTTTGCAATCACGAGCTTGGTGGCCTCTTTCACCACACTTGTAACAGACTCACATTCCCTTCAAGCAAGCACCGGGGTGTTTCTTCCCACATTTACCACAGGATGGATATTCAAACTTTCCTTTCTTCCCCTTATTTCCATTCCCAGATTGATCAGCAGGCCTCTTCTTCTCTTGCTTTGCTTTAAATTCATAAGACTTAGAGAATTCCTTTTCGGTCTTGATAGCACATGAGACAATGTCTTCGTACGATGAAAAGGATTTTGAGACTAATGCTCGATGGAGAAATGGTTTTAACCCATCAAATAAACGATCAATCTTACTTCTTGGGTTGCGAATATAATCTCCAGCATACCTCGCTAACCTTGTAAAGTTATCCTCATACTTTGTGACATTCTCATCCTCCTTTTGTCTCAGACTCAGAAATTGCCTTTCCATATCTGCTCGATGGTCGCGAGGAAAGTATTTTTCTAAAAATAGATCTTTGAACTCCCTCCATTCCATATTTGATACTTCATCATCTTCCTTTGTATTTTGAATCAATGACCACCATTGATCAGCATCTCCAGTGAGGCGATAAACTGCCATGATAACTTTTTCCCTTTCACTGCTCCCCAAAGCCTGAAATATTTTCTCTAGGGAAAATATCCATTGTTCAGCTACTAAGGGATTTGTATTCCCATTGAAAGTTGGTGGTTGTTGCCTCATGAATCGATCTAACATTGATCCTCAACGCTGCGGATCAAGGTGCTCCATACGGGTAAGGTTATTATTCATAACCTGAGTAAGTTGTCCCAGTATAGTGATTAGCTGATCGGCACCAGTTGCATCACCAGCCCCACTATAATTATCTTGAGCAGGAGGGAAATCCCTACATGGAGTGCGTTCATTGATACGGTTTCCATTTCTTCCACTAGGCGCCATTTCTAAACAATGGCATAAACTATATTAGTTTATGAATCAAAATACATAATCCCATACTTATAAAACACTCAACATAAATTAAACTATTTATGGATATAATACATAATCATAAAAATGTTTTCTTTAAGGAATTATATACTCATAAACCCTTCATAATGATTTGTAAAGAAAATGAGAGTTATCCTAAGCATATCCCTCGGGAGTGTCGTAACCAAGAGTGCAGCAAGGCCCGTTGTCGTGCACCAGTTCCCGTTCGAGTCTAGCTCAAAGCGGTGTTTTCGGGTTTTACCCCTAGGTACATCTGTGCCAGAGCCGCCTCTACCTGCTCGTATCCAGACAGGGATGTATTTCTCGGAAAACTCACAAAATCTCTACAATACCAAAATTCTAGGAAGTTCTTCTATACTAATCCTCAAAGTTCATCTTAGGTCTACGTGCTCTAATCAGAGTTTATCTAAATCTAGCTTCCAAGGTTTGTACTAAACTTCCTCTGATACCAACTGTAATGCCCCGACCCTAGTTACCTAGAGTCGGTGCATTATTACATAACATTGGCATGATCACAAGAAAGATCAAATCTCGAAAGACCGATTGGTTTAGTAGCCTTGGAAACACTAGATATATTCATAAGTTTTACATTACATCATAAAATGAAAAACTACTACAACAACATAATGTCTCCATAATCCACACTCATATCCCCACATAATATCCCGGCAGGTCATTCATAATTTACTTCTTCACTTCCTGGGAAAAATAAAACATAGAAAAGGGGTGAGCTCAAATGCCCAGTAAGGATAACAATATAGCGGAAACTTTCATAAATAAGAATAAACATTTAAGGCAATGTACAACTAAAACAAAAGCCATTTAAACTTTAACTTCAACATAGTATGGCATAAATAAAATGAAATAATTCCATTTACTTATTCACATGGATATTCTACTAATCAAATAACCACATGCAATATCAATAACCACTTTCATAATGATGGAATGCATAATGCCAGACTATCATAACCACATAGTCAAGGCCTCGTGCCAAGACTACAAATAAGATTTTGTCAAGGCCTTGTGCCAAGACACTAGTTTGTCTCATGAGACCTACCGATGCATCGAGGGGCTATATCGGGCTCCACCCGTCACATATTAAGTCCAATGCATTCCCATATGAAAAGGTTTAAACATAACATAAACATTCGTATTAAAACTAGCATAAGAAATGTAAATAATTTCACCATAAACTATGAATGGTATAAAAATAGCACATCCACAGTCAAACATATCACAAAACCTTCAATACAATATAGAAGTTTTGTATCATAATAAATCAACTTCAAATAATCTTAAAATCCATCAAAGGATGTTGACATAGATGAAATCAAAATTCTTTTTAAGGAAATATCTCCTTTTATTTTGAAATCATTTAAGATCCATATAAAATAAAACATTTTCTTTGAAAATATTCTTATAAGCTTGTAAGGAAAGCTTTGAATCTTTTATAACGACGGAAAATAACCGCACCCGCCGTATAAGTTAAAAAAAAACATTCTTATCTTAATTCTGTCGAAAAGGTTAAAAAGCACCTTGTTTGGAAAACGACGGAAAGATTCCCTTATAAACCTCTTATAAAAAGTAAAACAAGGGTATAAATGACTTTAACCCATATTCTTTTAAATATTAAAAATGTTTTGAAATACATTTTGAAGAAACATGGATGTGGATGATAACGATATCCCAGTAGATTATTACGTATAAACAACCTCGGATAATGAAGAGATTGTGAAATAACCCTTACCTTGTAATTTTCCTTGGTTGGGGTAGGTTAAACTCCTGTATAATGGTGAAATAATTGTTATTAAATTATAAAATAATCATATACATTATTATGATATCATATATGATCTTTTAATATTGATTTGATAATAATATCTTGGTATTATCGTTTTTTCGGGTGTGAACTTACTCATTTTCTTTTATATGTTTTGTTACATAAGACATGTTTGTTGTATCTTATTCATATCCAGAATGATATCAAGTCCTTAAACATCATTTTTAAATCATCAAATGATAATTATACTTGAATGGATACGATGGAGAATGAATCTCATCGCGTTCGTGGAGACGGTAGTCCGTACGTACGCACGAGCGACAATATCATTCTTTTGATATTAAAATAATATATAAATGGATGTTATATCATCTATACAGAATAATTAACATGTTATATTTATTATTTACATGAGTTTCACATCATTATTATACCCATCCAAATAATAATATATTGAATAACAATTACACCACGACGTGGAGACGGTAAGCCGTACGTACGCACGTATGGTGACATGTTATTCAAAGGGTGGATAGAATACTGAATATGGTTGTACCATATTTATAATAAAATCACAGTATATGTGAGATACTGGAGTTATTATTTTATAATGGTAACAACAAAGGAAGAAGAAGAAGTGGAAGAAGAAATGAACTTGGAAAAGGGTGGTGAAATCATTACCTCTTCTTCGGGCTCTTCCTTTTGATTTGATCAAAAGGGCTCCTTAGGTTGGCTTTATGATCAAACTAAGGCATCTAGGTTGTAGTGAGTGAAGTTGGGAGAGTATTTGGTCAGAGATTGGCCGAACCAAAAGGCTTTGAAGGTGTGAAGAAATGAGAAGGAGTGGTCTCCTTTTATAAGGGAGAGGAGGGTCTCTTTAGGAAAGAGTGAAAGTATTACTTTATAATATAATTATATTCGGTTTATAATGGTCCAAAAATCATTGAGGTCGAAGATAATATGACTCATGTTCTAAATAACATCAACCAATAAGAATTGGACAGGTTTTAGATAATATTTTAATCATTATAATCTTATTTATTTAAATGATTTATTAATGAGGTAAACATTGCATCATTATTTTGTCATTAATAATTTAAATTATTTGATGTCTAAAAATTATAAATAAAACATCATTATGTAGGAAATCTTTTTCTCTTTCTAATGAATATTTATAATCGAAAATACAACATGTATAACTCTATGTAAAAATTGTTCTTCTAAAAGATGTAAGCTTATGCCATTTTTATTTTTATTTTAACGTTATTAATATAATGTGTCCCTACCACATACAAGTGGCTCTAAGGGGTCCCCAAATCGACCCAAGGATGCCCATGGTCGGGTATGTGTCCACCAATAAGTTTAGGACACGTTTTAGGGTAATTTTGTATTATTATAATATTATGTTTTAACCCTTATTTACTGGATTTACCCTTAACCATGGTAAATAAAATATTTACCGCAGTAATTATTCAAAATGTCTAAAAATAAAAGTTACCTATTTACACAATTTGAACATCCTGATTCCAAATATGGAATCAATTTTCCTAAATTCAAAACACAGAAGTGGCAGAAATTAATTTAAAATTAATTCCCGCTGTCAAAACAAAAAGCGTGTTTTTAAGAGATAATAACTATCAAAAGATTGACACTTGTTTATGTTCGGTTTAATTGTAAAATTATGTCCAATGACCAAAATTATATTAAATGGTGAAAATATATTCTAAATATACTTTAAAACTACTAAAATTCATAATTTATCACTATTAATTATTTTGATTAAAAAAGTTGTTTTTAATTAAAATTTAGTAATTTTCACTATTCATCAAAATATGAAAGTTATCCGAAAGGTACCAAAATTTCACCTTAGGCTAAATTAGATATTCCGAATCCAAAAATGAAGTCTATTTTGAAATATAAAATATATATAATTTTAAAAAGTAGGTATTACTATTCACAACGGCTAGTTTAATTAGTTGTGGTGTGTGTTAGAACTCGAGGTTGCGTACAACACACGCTATCGCATTATTCGAAGGGAAACGTACCGTGGAAGCTTGGGGTGTTACATTCTCCCCTCCTTCAAATAATTGCGTCCTCGCAATTTCTAGGGTATTACTGCATAAAAAGACCCGGGTGGTTCTTCATCATAAGTTCCTCGGGTTCCCACGTTGCCTCTTCCATCTTATGATTTCTCTACAAAACTTTTACCAGACGCGTCGTTCGGTTTCTCAGTACTTGTTCTCTTGTATCAAGAATCCTGACAGGCTCTTCACAATAAGACAGATCGGGTTCTAGTTCTAATTCCTCATATGTGAGTACATGCGTTGGTTCAGGCATGTATTTTCTCAACAGAGATACGTGGAACACATCGTGAACTTTGGAGAGACTTGGCGGCATTGCCAATCGGTAAGCTACAACCCCAATTCGTTCTAGAATTTCGAAGGGTCCGATGTACCTGGGACTCAATTTACCTTTCTTACCAAAACATATGACTCCCTTCCATGGAGATTCCTTCAGGAAAACATGATCACCGACTTGAAATTCCAAATCCTTCCTTCGATTATCGGCATAGCTCTTCTGCCTACTTTGAGCTGCTTTGATGTGATTTTGGATTACCTTCACCTTTTCCACCGTTTCCTCCACCAGTTCTGGGCCTACAAGTTTTCTTTCACCAACCTCATCCCAACAGGTTGGTGTACGACATCTCTTTCCGTATAACGCTTCATATGGTGCCATCTAAATACTCGAATGGAAGCTATTGTTATAGGAAAATTCTACCAGTGGTAAATATTGATCCCACATACCCTGAAAGTCAAGTGAGCAAGATCTCAACATGTCTTCTAGGGTTTGAATAGTCCGTTCTGATTGTCCATCTGTCTGAGGGTGGTAAGCAGTGCTCAAATGAGGTTCAGTATCCAGGGATTTCTGAAGACTTTTCCAAAATCTTGAAGTAAAACGGGGATCACGATCAGAAACAATCGATAGGGGTACTCCATGAAGTCTCACAACTTCATTAATGTATAGTCTTACTAGACGTTCTAGGGGTAGATCTTCTCTTATAGCAAGAAAATGTGCTGAATTGGTAAGACGATCAACAATAACCCATATTGCATCGTTCCTTCTAGGAGTCTTTGGTAGCCCCATGACAAAGTCCATCATAATATTGTCCCATTTCCACTCCAGTATGGGAAGAGGTTGCATGACTCCTCCAGGTTGTTGCCTTCTAGCTTTCACTTGTTGACAAACCATACATCTTGACACAAAATCAGCAATCTCCCTCTTCATGTTGTCCCACCAAAAATGTTCCTTCAAATCTCTATACATTTTGGTGCTCCCAGGGTGTATATAGAAATTGGAACTATGAGCATCATCCAGCAATTCCCTTTTCAGATCAGGTAAATCGGGAACACAAAGTCTCTTCCCGAATTTCAAAATTCCATCTTCATACACAAAGTCTATCAATCTCCCATCATTCACAGCTTTAATCTTCTTCTGAAATTCTTCATCATCGGTCTGAGAACTCTTAATCCTTTCTAGTAAAGATGGTTTGGCAACCATTTGAAAAATCATTGATGTTTCACCTTCCCTGGTTATTCCCATGTCCATCTTCACTAGACCCATGATAATTGGATCCCTTTCAATTATCATCATGTTCAAAACTCCATGGTCTTTTCTTCTCAAAGCATCTGCCACCTTGTTTGCTTTCCCTGTGTGGTAGTGTATCGTGCAATCAGAATCCTTGAGTAATTCAAGCCATCTCCTTTGCCTCATGTTGAGTTCTTTTTGTGAGAAAATATACTTCAAACTCTTGTGATCAGTATAAATATCACATTTTTCACCATAGAGGTAGTGTCTCTATATCTTCAAAGAAAAGATCACAGCTGCTAACTCAAGATCATGAGTAGGATAGTTTTGTTCATGAATTTTCAACTGTTGTGATGCATAGGCAATAACTCTATCATTCTGCATAAGGACACAACCAAGTCCTTTCTTTGATGCATCACTATAAATAACGAACCCATCATTCCCCGATGGTAGAGTCAATATAGGAGCATTGACTAATCTTCTCTTCAGTTCTTCAAAACATTCTTCACACTCTTTTGTCCAAACAAATTTAACCCCTTTTCGTGTGAGCTTCGTTAATGGGTTAGCCAATCGGGCAAAATTCTGGACGAAACCTCGATAATAACCTGCCAAACCAATAAAACTACGTACCTCAGTTATACTCGTAGGTGCTGGCCATTCTTGGATTGCCTTGGTCTTAGAAGGATCAACAGATATTTCATCTTTAGAGACAATATGGCCAAGAAAAGAAATATCCTGAAGCCAGAATTCACACTTGCTAAACTTCCCATATAATTCATGCCTCCTCAGAGTCTTCAAGATAATGCGCAAGTGATTTTCATGATCTTCATAGGTTTTGGAGTATACCAAGATATCATCAATAAATACCACCACAAATTCATCGAGATACTCCTTGAAAACTCTATTCATCAGATCCATGAATACAGATGGTGCATTAGTCAATCCAAACGGCATTACAGTAAACTCGTAATGCCCGTACCTGGATCGAAATGCTGTCTTCGGAATGTCTTCCTTCTTCACACACAACTGATGGTATCCAGATCAAAGGTCAATATTTGAAAAGTATTGAGCTCCATGCAGTTGGTCAAATAAATCATCAATGTGAGGTAGGGGATACTTGTTCTTTATCGTTATAGCATTGATCTCCCTGTAGTCGATACATAACCTCATAGATCCATCTTTCTTTTTAACAAAAAGAACAGGGGCTCCCCATGGAGAAACACTAGGGAGAATAAATCCCTTATTACTCAATTCCTCTAGTGGTTTCTTTAGTTCGAATAACTCTACAGTGGCCATTCTATAAGGGTTCTTCGATATAGGCCTTGATCTAGGAATCAAATCAATGGAAAACTCAACTTCTCGTTCTGGAGGATGTCCAGGTAAATCTTCCGGAAATACATCTACAAATTCTTTCACAACAGGTACATCCTCTATTTGAACATTCCTTTCCTCACCCGCAGTTATTTCATTCTCTTCCTCCCCAATAATTGAATTTAGTTGAGCTATTGAGGGTGGATCTAAATAAGAATTAGTTGGTGACGATTCTGCTCTAAAAATAAGGTGTTCCTTATCATTATCATCAAGAATCGTAACCTCTTTATTCTTACAATAAATCTTCGCATCATAGTCCGAAAGCCAGTCCATACCGAGGATTATATCAAACTCAATCATAGGTATGATGATGAGATCAGCAGATAAAGAAAATTTATGTGCTCTAATGGGGACTGATTCACAAAACATTGTTGCAATGATACTTCCCTTAGGAGTTTTAACTGACAACTCCCTTATTAAATCAAATTGGAAATATCTAATTTTCTTAGCAAAATGGGAAGATATGAAACAATGTGACGATCTAGAGTCAAATAATGCATTTTCTAAACTTGAGGAAACCATTAAATTACCTGCCACCACGTCTTTTGGAGCCTCTACCTCAGCAGTAGTGATAGCATAAGCTTGGCCTTGATCCCTTGCCCTTTTCTGAGGTAAGTTCTCCTGACGCTTAGGACATTCATTTGCATAATGTCCCATCTCCCTGCAATTGTAGCACTGAACGTTGGTGGCTTCCTTCTTCCCTTTGCAATCACGAGCTTGGTGGCCTTTTTCACCACACTTGTAACAGACTCCCATTCCCTTCAAGCAAGCACCGGGGTGTTTCTTCCCACATTTACCACAGGGTGGATATTCAACCTTTCCTTTCTTCCCCTTATTTCCATTCCCAGATTGATCAGCAGGCCTCTTCTTCTCTTTCTTTTCTTTAAAGTCATAAGACTTAGAGAATTCCTTTTCGGTCTTGATAGCACATGAGATAATGTCTTCGTACGATGAAAAGGATTGTGAGACTAATGCTCGACAGAGAAATGGTTTTAACCCATAAAATAAATGATCAATCTTACTTCTTGGGTTGCAAATATAATCTTCAGAATACCTCGCTAACCTTGTAAAGTTAGCCTCATACTTTGTGATATTCTCATCCTCCTTTTGTCTCAGACTCAGAAATTGCCTTTCCATATCTGCTCGATGGTCGCGAGGAAAGTATTTTTCTAAAAACAGATTTTTGAACTCCCTCCATTCCATATTTGATACTTCATCATCTTCCTTCGTATTTTGAATCAATGACCACCATTGATCAGCATCTCCAGTGAGGCGGTAAACTGCCATGATAACTTTTTCCCTTTCACTGCTCCCCAAAGCCTGAAATATTTTCTCTAGGGAAAATATCAATTGCTCAGCTACTAAGGGATTTGTATTCCCATTGAACGTTGGTGATTGTTGCCTCATGAATCGATATAACATTGATCCTCCACGCTGCGGATCAGGGTGCTCCATACGGGTAAGGTTATTATTCATAACCTAAGTAAGTTGTCCCAGTATGGTGATTAGCTGATCGGCACCAGTTGCATCACCAGCCCCACTATAATTATCTTGAGCAGGAGGGAAATCCCTACATGGAGTTCGTGCATTGATACAGTTTCCATTTCTTCCACTAGGTGCCATTTCTAAACAATGGCATAAACTAGATCAGTTTATGAATCAAAATACATAATCCCATACTTATAAAACACTCAACATAAATTGAACTATTTATGGATATAATCCATAATCATAAAAATGTTTTCTTTGAGGAATTATATACTCATAAACTCTTCATAATGATTTTTAATGAAAATGAGAGTTATCCTAAGCATATCCCTCGGGAGTGTCGTAACCAAGAGTGCAGCAAGGCCCGTTTTCGTGCACCAGTTCCCGTTCGAGTCTAGCTCAAAGCGGTGTTTTCGGGTTTTACCCCTAGGTACATCTGTGCCAGATCCGCCTCTACCTTCACGTATCCAGACAGGGATGTATTGCTTGGAAAACTCACAAAATCTCTACAATACCAAAATTCTAGGAAGTTCTTCTATACTAACCCTCAAAGTTCATCTTAGGTCTACGTGCTCTAATCAGAGTTTATCTAAATCTAGCTTCCAAGGTTTGTACTAAACTTCCTCTGATACCAACTGTAATGCCCCGACCCTAGTTACCCAGAGTCGGTGCATTATTACATAACATTGGCATGATCACAAGAAAGATCAAATCTCGAAAGACCAATTGGTTTAGTAGCCTTGGAAACACTAGATATATTCATAAGTTTTACATTACATCATAAAATGAAAAACTACTACAACAACATAATGTCTCCATAATCCACACTCATATCCCCACATAATATCCCTGCAGGTCATTCATAATTTACTTCTTCACTTCCTGGGAAAAATAAAACATAGAAAAGGGGTGAGCTCAAATGCCCAGTAAGGATAACAATATAGCGGAAACTTTCATAAATAAGAATAAACATTTAAGGCAATGTACAACTAAAACAAAAGCCTTTTAAACTTTAACTTCAACATAGTATGGCATAAATAAAATGAAATAATGCCATTTACTTATTCACATGGATATTCTACTAATCGAATAATCACATGCAATATCAATAACCACTTTCATAATGATGGAATGCATAATGCCAGACTATCATAACCACATAGTCAAGGCCTCGTGCCAAGACTACAAATAAGATTTTGTCAAGGCCTTGTGCCAAGACACTAGTTTGTCTCATGAGACCTACCGATGCATCGAGGGGCTATAGTGGGCTCCACCCGTCACATATTAAGTCCAATGCATTCCCATATGAAAAGGTTTAAACATAACATAAACATTTGTATTAAAAATAGCATACGAAATGTCAATAATTTCACCATAAACTATGAATAGTATAAAAATAGCACATCCACAGTCAAACATATCACAAAACCTTCAATACAATATAGAAGTTTTGTATCATAATAAATCAACTTCAAATAATCTTAAAATCCATCAAAGGATGTTGACATAGATGAAATCAAAATTCTTTTTAAGGAAATATATCCTTTTATTTTGAAATCATTTAAGATCCATATAAAATAAAACATTTTCTTTTAAAATATTCTTATAAGCTTGTAAGGAAAGCTTTGAATATTTTATAACGGTGGAAAATAACCGCACCCGCCGTATAAGTTTAAAAAAAACATTCTTATCTTAATTCTGTCGAAAAGGTTAAAAAGCACCTTGTTTGGAAAACGATGGAAAGATTCCCTTATAAACCTCTTATAAAAATTCAAAAAAGGGTATAAATGACTTTAACCCATATTCTTTTAAATATTAAAAATGTTTTGAAATACATTTTGAAGAAACATGGATGTGGATGATAACGAGATCCCAGTAGATTATTACGTATAAACAACCTCGGATAATGAAGAGATTGTGAAATAACCCTTACCTTGTACTTTTCCTTGGTTGGGGTAGGTTAACCTCCTGTATAATGGTGAAATAATTTTTATTAAATTATAAAATAATCATATACATTATTATGATATCATATATGATCTTTTAATATTGATTTGATAATAATATCTTGGTATTATCGTTGTTTGAGGTGTGAACTTACTCATTTTCTTTTATATGTTTTGTTACATAAGCCATGTTTGTTGTATCTTATTCATATACAGAATGATATCAAGTCCTTAAACATAATTTTTAAATCATCAAATGATAATTATACTTGAATGGATACGATGGAGAATGAATCTCATCGTGTTCGTGGAGACGGTAGTCCGTACGTACGCACGAGCGACAATATCATTCTTTTGATATTAAAATAATATATAAATGGATGTTATATCATCTATACAGAATAATTAACATGTTATATTTATTATTTACATTAGTTTCACATCATTATTATACCCATCCAAATAATAATATATTGAATAACAATTACACCACGACGTGGAGACGGTAAGCCGTACGTACGCACGTATGGTGACATGTTATTCAAAGGGTGGATAGAATACTGAATATGGTTGTACCATATTTATAATAACATCACAGTATATGTGAGATACTGGAGTTATTATTTTAGAATGGTAACAACAAAGGAAGAAGAAGAAGTGGAAGAAGAAATGAACTTGGAAAAGGGTGGTGAAATCATTACCTCTTCTTCGGGCTCTTCCTTTTGATTTGATCAAAAGGGCTCCTTAGGTTGGCTTTATGATCAAACTAAGGCCTCTAGGTTGTAGTGAGGGAAGTTTGGAGAGTATTTGGGTAGAGTTTGGCCGAACCAAAAGGCTTTGAAGGTGTGAAGAAATGAGAAGGAGTGGTCTCCTTTTATAAGGGAGAGGAGGGGCTCTTTAGGAAAGAGTGAAAGTATTACTTTATAATATAATTATATTCGGTTTATAATGGTCCAAAAATCATTGAAGTCGAAGATAAGATGACTAATATTCTAAATAACATCAACCAATTATAATTGGACAGGTTTTAGATAATATTTTAATCATTATAATCTTATTTATTTAAATGATTTATTATTGAGGTAAACATTGCATCATTATTGTGTCATTAATAATTAAAATTATTTGATGTCTAAAAATTATAAATAAACTATCATTATGTAGGAAATCGTTTTATCTTTCTAATGAATATTTATAATCGAAAATACAACCTGTATAACCCTATGTAAAAATTGTTCTTCTAAAAGATGTAAGCTTATGCCATTTTTATTTTTATTTTAACTTTATTAATATAATGTGTCCCTACCACATACAAGTGGCTCTAAGGGGTCCCCAAATCGACCCAAGGATTCCCATGGTCGGGTATGTGTCCACCAATTAGGTTAGGACATGTTTTAGGGTAATTTTGTATTATTATAATATTATGTTTTAACCCTTATTTACTGGATTTACCCTTAACCATGGTAAATAAAATATTTACCGCAGTAATTATTCAAAATTTCTAAAAATAAAAGTTACCTATTTACACAATTTGAACATCCTGATTCCAAATATGGAATCCATTTTCCTAAATTCAAAACACAGAAGTGGCAGAAATTAATTTAAAATTAATTCCGGCTGTCAAAAAAAAGCGTGTTTTTAAGAGATAACAACTATCAAAAGATTGACACTTGTTTATGTTCGGTTTAATTGTAAAATTATGTCCAATGACCAACATTATATTAAATGGTAAAAATATATTCTAAATATACTTTAAAACTACTAAAATTCATAATTTATCACTATTAATTATTTTGATTAAAAAAGTTGTTTTTAATTAAAATTTAGTAATTTTCACTATTTATCAAAATATGAAAGTTATCCGAAAGGTACCAAAATTTCACCTTAGGATAAATTAGATATTCCGAATCAAAAAATGAAGTCTATTTTGAAATATAAAATATATATAATTTTAAAAAGTAGGTATTACTATTCACAACGGCTAGTTTAATTAGTTGTGGTGTGTGTTAGAACTCGAGGTTGCGTACAACACACGCTATCGCATTATTCGAAGGGAAACGTACCGTGGAAGCTTGGGGTGTTACATTCTCCCCTCCTTCAAATAATTGTGTCCTCGCAATTTCTAGGGTATTACTGCATAAAAAGACTCGGGTGGTTCTTCATCATAAGTTCCTCGGGTTCCCACGTTGCCTCTTCCATCTTATGATTTCTCCACAAAACTTTTACCAGACGCGTCGTCTGGTTTCTCAGTACTTGTTCTCTTGTATCAAGAATCCTGACAGGCACTTCACAATAAGACAGATCGGGTTCCAGTTCTAATTCCTCATAGGTGAGTACATGCGTTGGGTCAGGCATGTATTTTCTCAACAGAGATACGTGGAACACATCGTGAACTTTGGAGAGACTTGGCGGCATTGCCAATCGGTAAGCTACAACCCCAATTCGTTCTAGAATTTCGAAGGGTCCGATGTACCTGGGACTCAATTTACCTTTCTTACCAAAACCTATGACTCCCTTCCATGGAGATACCTTCAGGAAAACATGATCACCGACTTGAAATTCCAAATCCTTCCTTCGATTATCGGCATAGCTCTTCTGCCTACTTTGGGCTGCTTTGATGTGATTTTGGATTACCTTCACCTTTTCCACTGTTTCCTCCACCAGTTCTGGGCCTACAAGTTTTCTTTCACCAACCTCATCCCAACGGGTTGGTGTACGACATCTCTTTCCGTATAACGCTTCATATGGTGCCATCTGAATACTCGAATGGAAGCTATTGTTAGAGGAAAATTCTACCAGTGGTAAATATTGATCCCACATACCCTGAAAGTCAAGTGAGCAAGATCTCAACATGTCTTTTAGGGTTTGAATTGTCCGTTCTGATTGTCCATCTGTCTGAGGGTGGTAAGCAGTGCTCAAATGAAGTTCAGTATCCAGGGATTTCTGAAGACTTTTCCAAAATCATGAAGTAAAACGGGGATCACGATCAGAAACAATCAATAGGGGTACTCTATGAAGTCTCACAACTTCATTAATGTATAGTCTTGCTAGACGTTCTAGGGGTAGATCTTCTCTTATAGCAAGAAAATGTGCTGACTTGGTAAGATGATCAACAATAAACCATATTGCATCGTTCCTTCTAGGAGTCTTTGATAGCCCCATGACAAAGTCCATCGTAATATTGTCCCATTTCCACTCCGGTATGGGAAGAGGTTGCATGACTCCTCCAGGCTGTTGCCTTCTAGCTTTCACTTGTTGACAAACCATACATCTTGACACAAAATCAGAAATCTCCCTCTTCATGTTTTCCCACCAAAACTGTTCCTTCAAATCTCTATACATTTTGGTGCTCCCAGGGTGTATAGAGAAATTGGAACTATGAGAATCATCCAGCAATTCCCTTTTCAGATCAGGTAAATCGGGAACACAAAGTCTCTTCCCGAATTTCAAAATTCCATCTTCATACACAAAGTCTCTCAATCTCCCAACATTCACAGCTTTAATCTTCTTCTGAAATTCTTCATCATCGGTCTGAGAACTCTTAATCCTTTCTAGTAAAGATGGTTTGGCAACCATTTGAGAAATCATTGATGTTTCACCTTCCCTGGTTATTCCCATGTCCATCTTCACTAGATCCATGATAATTGTATCCCTTTCAATTCTCATAATGTTCAAAACTCCATGGTCTTTTCTGCTCAAAGCATCTGCCACCTTGTTTGCTTTCCCCGGATGGTAGTGTATCGTGCAATCATAATCCTTGAGTAATTCAAGCCATCTCCTTTGCCTCATGTTGAGTTCTTTTTGTGAGAAAATATACTTCAAACTCTTGTGATCAGTATAAATCTCACATTTTTTACCATAGAGGTAGTGTCTCCATATCTTCAAAGAAAAGATCACAGCTGCTAACTCAAGATCATGAGTAGGATAGTTTTGTTCATGAATTTTCAATTGTCGTGATGCATAGGCAATAACTCTATCATTCTGCATAAGGACACAACCAAGTCCTTTCTTTGATGCATCACTATAAATAACGAACCCATCATTCCCCGATGGTAGAGTCAATATAGGAGCATTGACTAATCTTCTCTTCAGTTCTTCGAAACATTCTTCACACTCTTTTGTCCAAACTAATTTAACCCCTTTTCGTGTGAGCTTCGTTAATGGGTTAGCCAATCGGGCAAAATTCTGGACGAAACGTCGATAATAACCGGCCAAACCAATAAAACTACGTACCTCAGTTATACTCGTAGGTGCTGGCCATTCTTGGATTGCCTTGGTCTTAGAAGGATCAATAGAGATTCCATCTTTAGAGACAATATGGACAAGAAAAGAAATATCCTGAAGCCAGAATTCACACTTGCTAAACTTCCCATATAATTCATGCCTCCTCAGAGTCTTCAAGATAATGCGCAAGTGATTTTCATGATCTTCGTAGGTTTTGGATCATACCAAGATATCATCAATAAATACCACCACAAATTCATCGAGATACTCCTTGAAAACTCTATTCATCAGATCCATGAATACAGATGGTGCATTAGTCAATCCAAACGGCATTACAGTAAACTCGTAATGCCCGTACCTGGTTCGAAATGCTGTCTTCGGAATGTCTTCCTTCTTCACACACAACTGATGGTATCCAGATCGAAGGTCAATCTTTGAAAAGTATTGAGCTCCATGCAGTTGGTCAAATAAATCATCAATGCGAGGTAGGGGATACTTTTTCTTTACCGTTATATCATTGATCTCCCTGTAGTCGATACATAACCTCATAGACCCATCTTTCTTTTTAACAAAAAGAACAGGGGCTCCCCATGGAGAAACACTAGGGCGAATAAATACCTTATTACTCAATTCCTCTAGTGGTTTCTTTAGTTCGACTAACTCTACAGTGGCCATTCTATAAGGGGTCTTCGATATAGGCCTTGATCCAGGAATCAAATCAATGGAAAACTCAACTTCTCGTTCTGGAGGATGTCCAGGTAAATCTTCCGGAAATACATCTACAAATTCTTTCACAACAGGTACATCCTCTATTTGAACATTCCTTTCCTCACCCGCAGTTATTTCATTCTCTTCCTCCCCAATAATTGAATTTAGTTGAGCTATTGAGGGTGGATCTAAATAAGAATTAGGTGGTGACGATTCTGCTCTAAAAATAAGGTGTTCCTTATCATTATCATCAAGAATCGTAACCTCTTTCTTCTTACAATAAATCTTCGCATCATAGTCAGAAATCCAGTCCATACCGAGGATTATATCAAACTCAATGATAGGTATGACGATGAGATCAGCAGATAAAGAAAATTTATGTGCTCTAATGGGGACTGATTCACAAAACTTTGTTGCAATGATACTTCCCTTAGGAGTTTTAACTGACAACTCCCTTATTAAATCAAATTGGAAATATCTAATTTTCTTAGCAAACTGGGAAGATATGAAACAATGCGACGATCCAGAGTCAAATAATGCATTTGCTAAACTTGAGGAAACCATTAAATTACCTACCACCACGTCTTTTGGAGCCTCTACCTCAGCAGTAGTGATAGCATAATCTTGGCCTTGATCCCTTGGCCTTTTCTGAGGTAAGTTCTCCTGACGCTTAGGACATTCATTTGCATAATGTCCCATCTCCCTGCAATTGTAGCACTGAACGTTGGTGGCTTCCTTCTTCGATTTGCAATCACGAGCTTGGTGGCCTTTTTCACCACACTTTTAACAGACTCTCATTCCCTTCAAGCAAGCACCAGGGTGTTTCTTCCCACATTTACCACAGGATGGATATTCAACCTTTCCTTTCTTCCCCTTGTTTCCATTCCCAGATTGATCAGCAGGCCTCTTCTTCTCTTGATTTTCTTTAAAGTCATAAGACTTAGAGAATTCCTTTTCGGTCTTGATAGCACATGAGACAATGTCTTCGTACGATGAAAAAGATTGTGAGACTAATGCTCGACGGAGAAATGGTTTTATCCCATCAAAGAAATGATCAATCTTACTTCTTGGGTTGCGAATATAATCTCCAGCATACCTCTCTAACCTTGTAAAGTTAGCCTCATACTTTGTGACATTCTCATCCTCCTTTTGTCTCTGACTCAGAAATTGACTTTCCATATCTGCTTGATGGTCGCGAGGAAAGTATTTTTCTAAAAACAGATCTTTGAACTCCCTCCATTCCATATTTGATACTTCATCATCTTCCTTCGTATTTTGAATCAATGACCACCATTGATCAGTATCTCCAGTGAGGCGGTAAACTGCCATGATAACTTTTTCCCTTTCACTGCTCCCCAAATCCTGAAATACTTTCTCTAGGGAAAATATCCATTGCTCAGCTACTAAGGGATTTGTATTCCCATTGAACGTTGGTGGTTATTGCCTCATGAATCGATCTAACATTGTTCCTCCACGCTGTGGATCAGGGTGCTCCATACGGGTAAGGTTATTATTCATAACCTGAGTAAGTTGTCCCAGTATGGTGATTAGCTGATCGGCACCAGTTGCATCACCAGCCCCACTATAATTATCTTGAGCAGGAGGGAAATCCCTACATGGAGTGCGTGCATTGATACAGTTTCCATTTCTTCCACTAGGTGCCATTTCTAAACAATGGCATAAACTAGATCAGTTTATGAATCAAAATACATAATCCCATACTTATAAAACACTCAACATAAATTAAACTATTTATGGATATAATCCATAATCATAAAAATGTTTTCTTTGAGGAATTATATACTCATAAACCCTTCATAATGTTTTGTAAAGAAAATGAGAGTTATCCTAAGCATATCCCCCGGGAGTGTCGTAACCAAGAGTGCAGCAAGGCCCGTTGTCGTGCACCAATTCCCGTTCGAGTCTAGCTCAAAGCGGTGTTTTCGGGTTTTACCCCTAGGTACATCTGTGCCAGAGCCGCCTCTACCTGATCGTATCCAGACAGGGATGTATTTCTCGGAAAAATCACAAAATCTCTACAATACCAAAATTCTAGGAAGTTCTTCTATACTAATCCTCAAAGTTCATCTTAGGTCTACATGCTCTAATCAGAGTTTATCTAAATCTAGCTTCCAAGGTTTGTACTAAACTTCCTCTGATACCAACTATAACGCCCCGACCCTAGTTACCCAGAGTCGATGCATTATTACATAACATTGGCATGATCACAAGAAAGATCAAATCTCGAAAGACCGATTGGTTTAGTAGCCTTGGAAACACTAGATATATTCATAAGTTTTACATTACATCATAAAATGAAAAAATACTACAACAACATAATGTCTCCATAATCCACACTCATATCCCCACATAATATCCCTACAGGTCATTCATAATTTACTTCTTCACTTCCTGGGAAAAATAAAAAATAGAAAAGGGGTGAGCTCAAATGCCCAGTAAGGATAACAATATAGAGGAAACTTTCATAAATAAGAATAAACATTTAAGGAAATGTACAACTAAAACAAAAGCCTTTTAAACTTTAACTTCAACATAGTATGGCATAAATAAAATGAAATAATGCCATTTACTTATTCACATGGATATTCTACTAATCAAATAATCACATGCAATATCAATAACCACTTTCATAATGATGGAATGCATAATGCCAGACTATCATAACCACATAGTCAAGGCCTCGTGCCAAGACTACAAATAAGATTTTGTCAAGGCCTTGTTCCAAGACACTAGTTTGTCTCATGAGACCTACCGATGCATCTATGGGCTATAGCGGGCTCCACCCGTCACATATTAAGTCCAATGCATTCCCATATGAAAAGGTTTAAACATAACATAAACATTCGTATTAAAAATAGCATACGAAATGTCAATAATTTCACCATAAACTATGAATGGTATAAAAATAGCACATCCACAGTCAAAAATATCACAAAACCTTCAATACAATATAGAAGTTTTGTATCATAATAAATCAACTTCAAATAATCTTAAAATCCATCAAAGGATGTTGACATAGATGAAATCAAAATTCTTTTTAAGGAAATATCTCCTTTTATTTTGAAATCATTTAAGATCCATATAAAATAAAACATTTTCTTTGAAAATATTCTTATAAGCTTGTAAGGAAAGCTTTGAATATTTTATAATGGTGGAAAATAACCGCACCCGCCGTATAAGTTTAAAAAAAACATTCTTATCTTAATTCTGTGGAAAAGGTTAAAAAGCACCTTGTTTGGAAAACGACGGAAAGATTACCTTATAAACCTCTTATAAAAAGTCAAAAAAGGGTATAAATGACTTTAACCCATATTCTTTTAAATATTAAAAATGTTTTGAAATACATTTTGAAGAAACATGGATGTGGATGATAACGAGATCCCAGTAGATTATTACGTATAAACAACCTCGGATAATGAAGAGATTGTGAAATAACCCTTACCTTGTACTTTTCCTTGGTTGGGGTAGGTTAACCTCCTGTATAATGGTGAAATAATTGTTATTAAATTATAAAATAATCATATACATTATTATGATATCATATATGATCTTTTAATATTGATTTGATAATAATATCTTGGTATTATCGTTGTTTCGGGTGTGAACTTACTCATTTTCTTTTATATGTTTTGTTACATAAGCCATGTTTGTTGTATCTTATTCATATCCAGAATGATATCAAGTCCTTAAACATCATTTTTAAATCATCGAATGATAATTATACTTGAATGGATACGATGGAGAATGAATCTCATCGCGTTCGTGGAGACGGTAGTCCGTACGTACGCACGAGCGACAATATCATTCTTTTGATATTAAAATAATATATAAATGGATGTTATATCATCTATACAGAATAATTAACATGTTATATTTATTATTTACATGAGTTTCACATCATTATTATACCCATCCAAATAATAATATATTGAATAACAATTACACCACGACGTGGAGACGGTAAGCCGTACGTACGCACGTATGGTGACATGTTATTCAAAGGGTGGATAGAATACTTAATATGGTTGTACCATATTTATAATAACATCACAGTATATGTGAGATACTGGAGTTATTATTTTAGAATGGTAACAACAAAGGAAGAAGAAGAAGTGGAAGAAGAAATGAACTTGGAAAAGGGTGGTGAAATCATTACCTCTTCTTCGGGCTCTTCCTTTTGATTTGATCAAAAGGGCTCCTTAGGTTGGCTTTATGATCAAAATAAGGCCTCTAGGTTGTAGTGAGGGATGTTGGGAGAGTATTTGGGCAGAGTTTGGCCGAACCAAAAGGCTTTGAAGGTGTGAAGAAATGAGAAGTAGTGGTCTCCTTTTATAAGGGAGAGGAGGGGCTCTTTAGGAAAGAGTGAAAGTATTACTTTATAATATAATTATATTCGGTTTATAATGGTCCAAAAATCATTGAGGTCGAAGATAAGATGACTCATATTCTAAATAACATCAACCAATAAGAATTGGACAGGTTTTAGATAATATTTTAATCATTATAATCTTATTTATTTAAATGATTTATTAATGAGGTAAACATTGCATCATTATTGTGTCATTAATAATTTAAATTATTTGATGTCTAAAAATTATAAATAAAATATCATTATGTAGAAAATATTTGTATCTTTCTAATGAATATTTATAATCGAAAATCCAACATGTATAACCCTATGTAAAAATTGTTCTTCTAAAAGATGTAAGCTTATGCCATTTTTATTTTTATTTTAACTTTATTAATATAATGTGTCCCTACCACATACAAGTGGCTATAAGGGGTCCCCAAATCGACCTAAGGATTCCCATGGTCGGGTATGTGTCCACCAATAAGGTTAGGACACGTTTTAGGGTAATTTTGTATTATTATAATATTATTTTTTAACCCTTATTTACTGGATTTACCCTTAACCATGGTAAATAAAATATTTACCGCAGTAATTATTCAAAATGTCTAAAAATAAAAGTTACCTATTTACACAATTTGAACATCCTGATTCCAAATATGGAATCCATTTTCCTAAATTCAAAACACAGAAGTGGCAGAAATTAATTTAAAATTAATTCCCGCTGTCAAAACAAAAAGCGTGTTTTTAAGAGATAATAACTATCAAAAGATTGACACTTGTTTATGTTCGGTTTAATTGTAAAATTATTTCCAATGACCAACATTATATTAAATGGTAAAACTATATTCTAAATATACTTTAAAAATACTAAAATTCATAATTTATCACTATTAATTATTTTGATTAAAAAAGTTGTTTTTAATTAAAATTTAGTAATTTTCACTATTCATCAAAATATGAAAGTTATCCGAAAAGTACCAAAATTTCACCTTAGGCTAAATTAGATATTCCAAATCCAAAAATGAAGTCTATTTTGAAATATAAAATATATATAATTTTAAAAAGTAGGTATTACTATTCACAACGGCTAGTTTAATTAGTTGTGGTGTGTGTTAGAACTCGAGGTTGCGTACAACACACGCTATCGCATTATTCGAAGGGAAACGTACCGTGGAAGCTTGGGGTGTTACAAATGTGAAAATGGGTATGGCGCCAATTTTACACAATCGTCAAAGAGACTCCTTTTGAATAGATTGTTGATAAAGTTGAAATAATTATTTAACTCTTATTTGGTTTAGGCATATGTGGTTTTTATTACCAACATCGATATTTCACTGTTCATAAAGTTCTCATTTATCTAGAGGATTTGGATACTCATGATTTCAATCTTTTCCAGTTTAATCATTCCCACAATCATGCAAAAGATTTAAAGGATACCACTACTGTGCTACATAATTTAGCTACTAATGAAGAAAAACCTCAAGAATAGATCATTGTAATAATTAAAGTACTGTGAGAAATTTAATCTCATATATCTATAATAAATGAACAACTATATACAACAAATACAGGGCTATAAGCTATCGAAAATAAAATTCATGATCTCAAATCCTTTGCTATGAAAATGAATCTAATATGTGAATCTGAATCTAGGTATTGAACCAATCTTTAGAAGACTCTCAACACCTCACGTTGGGAATTAGTGAATATTTTTGATAAATTATGTCAAAATCCTATATAATCACATTACGTTATTCACATTTTCCAAAAATTTAAAAGAGAGATTCTAGAATTCAGATGTTGCTCTAATTTTTATTCCAATGAATGTAAATTTTGATATTTTCATTTATTGGTATATTTGTTCCATCTTTCCAATACAATTTTAATTGTAATACTAGATTTGAATCCATTATTAGGATTTCCACATATTAGTGTATTTAATTTTCAATAATGTAATGAGGAAAATGATATTCAATTTTATAGGTTATATGACCTAGACAGCAGAGACTTGACTTTGGCCCAGGTTCCCCTTTTTTGAGTTTCAAACTTGATGAGTGTTATGTCCCTTTTCATTAGAAGTTATTAGGATATATTAGGACTGAATAATGAAGCTGATTTTTTAAGTCAAACTAAATTTATTGATAGTTTCAAGGGTAATTTTATCAGACTAGGTTTGCAGGCCCTAAAAATGAAACCCCTACAGAGATATGACCTACGTGTATGGATAAGGGAATTTTATTCTTAGCATGTATCCATACACTATAAAAATAGTTTCAAATTATTCTATATTGGTATAAATCATAAAGAGAAAATTGGGTATTAATATTATAAGGAATATATAGTTTTTAGGGAAATGAGTTTTTCATAGATTAAGATTTTATGTAGGAAAGAAAAATTTCATAATAAATGGACCATACAGTAGAGTTTCATGCTAATCAAAATGAATCTATAGATCCTATAATCTCACATGATTCATGCTCAGTGTGAGAAACAAAGGGGAAACCTGGGAAATGAACTAAATTCACATGAAAAGGGCATGGAAAGGAACATGATGTGGAATTGTATCTTCAATCAAATTCTAGGGAGGGAAATTATTGATGATGATGAATTCTCATGGTTGGGAATGATAACCATAATAAATAAATCCTCAAGAAAATAAGGGACAACTATATCAGTCAAAATCTTGTATATAGAAGAGTATTTTAAAATTTCACCCTTGTATAGGATTGGAATAATGTGAGTTTCAAAAACTAGTACCGTGTACCTTTACATGTATCTAGATCCCATATAAGTAATGGGATTTATATGATGGATAATGTGACACATAGATTACTTCTATTCTAGAAGTACATAGGTGTTCTACAGTTTAGGGTTATGTGATGAGGACCTTTCCTTACAATTTAATTTCATATTTCTTGGAAGACTGTCATACAGTTCAATGTCGATGTGAATAGGACATGGGCCTCCCTATTTAATGTCATGTTGTGGGGACATATGATTGTTTCTCATAAGGTCACATGGATTTGGCCAAACATTTAATGATTTTCCATTCCATGATGATCTAAACAAAAATGTTCCATCATCCTTTTGGATTGAAGATGGAAAGTTATAAGTTGTAATTTGGGGACTTCTAGATCTAAAAATTTTTATAAAAGGAATGAACACAGTTCTAGACCCAAGGATGTTCTTTGCTCGAAATGGATTATGGTTTGTATTTTTTTTAATCAACATTGGGTTGATCAAGGAATTTGCAAGGAATGTTGTCTTATGATTGAGGCTGAAAGAAGTATTTAAGGTAGCGCATATTACCAATGTTTTCCAAATTTTTGGGCCACAAAATCGATAGTTTGTTTGGGAAAAGGAAGGTTTTCCGCAAAGGCAGTATGCAGAATAGGATTTTTGGAAATAGTTTTCTGATCATGAAATACGATTCATGGAATGGTGAACTGCGAACCATGTAGAGGGAAAAATTATTTGAATGAGAAATAGTATGAAAACCACGTAAGAATAATGGTCCACAAAGTGAAGGAGGTTCACAGTTAAGACTTTCAGTTCGTAGTAAGGCTCACAATACACAAGAGGAATGACAGTTCATAGGATGGAATGCTAGTCTCAAAAAGAAGTCCGAGTTTTGAGAAACCGTGAAGGGTTTCATTTTTCAAAATGAGGTGAAGATTTGTGTCACCGCGTAAGGAATATGGTTCACTGGAGATGCACAGTATGCAGTAAAGGTGGTGTCGTATCAATAATTTGGTAAATATCAGTTTAGCATATTATGCAGATCAATTTTCTTATATAAGGATCATTAATCCCTTTTTAAGAATACAGATAGAGATTAAAATAAAACAAAAAATATTTTGGTGAAATCTAGAGTGGTTTTCTGGAAGACAACCCAACAAAGGTGTTTCTAGTAAGATTTTCAGAGGAATTTGAAGAAGTGTCAAGTGTTTTGTATGAAGAATGGTCTATATAGGATATGTGGTACACAAAGGATGAACTCAGTCTGTAGTTCTCTTGTAGTACTCGGAGAAGAATATTGTGCAGAAGGAAGGTAACACACAGAGGAGAAACAATATTTGGAAGGAGATTCAGTTTGAGGATCCGGGAAGATTCACATTGGATAAGGGGTATACAAACCGGAAGCATTATGCAGTGTTGCCTAGTACCTAGAAGAAGGAGCATAGTACATAGAGAAATAGACCAGTTAGCAGAGGAATAGTTCATGAACTAACAGTGTGAGGAAAAGTTAATTATACATATGGGGGATAACGAGACTTCAAAATAGCATCTATCTATAGTTTAAGATGAATGATTAAATTTAATACATTTAATTAACCTACTAGTTGACAAAATGTGTTTATATTCTTCTGAAGGCGGTGATAGAGAGGGAGTCAACGGATGTGATCTGAGGGATTCGAAGTTCTACCTCTAAAACATTGTAAAGATAGTGCACCTATCACTGATTGACTATTCTAAACTTTTTTAATCAATATCTAGTTAATTTTAGTAAACTTTGGTATAACCAAAAACCTATTGGTGTATTCTCCTTGGACGTAGCACTTAGTGGAAAACCAAGTAAAATTTTTGTGTCATCTCTTTCCATGTGATTGTTTGTTTTTCCTCACTTTCTCATCAGACAAGTTTAGGAGGTTCCTCTCAAGATGGGAATAAGATATATTAGTTTAAAGAAACTGACACTCGGATTCACCCCTCCCCTTTCAGGGTGTTCTGAGGACCTTCACACAAACCTTGTTTGATATACGGTATCTGACATAATGTTTTCGGGGTATAGATACATAAATTCGATCTTTCCTAAGGATTAATATGACTCTGGTTGAAAATCCATTTAAGGGTGACTTATGAGGATCCAAAATTGGGAGTTTTATTCATATTCAAAGATATGGGTCCTCAAGATAATTATATTTCATTTCTTCTAGATTGGGGAAGCTTATGGAGATTCATATTTTCCTAGACATAGTGTTTGATTTGTGAGTGGAATGTGCCTAGGTATAGAAAGAGAGTTTTATGTTGATATCTACCAATAATGGGGAAAAGTATCCTACAAAAATCTGATCCATGTTCACATAGTGGGATTTTCATGTTTCATCTATGAAATAGACCTAGTGTTTGGGTGTTTCTATATTTATCATTAGTTAAAGAATAAATCCATATATAGTTCTAGAAAGATTCCCCATACTGCTTGATTTTTTTTATGGATACGTCTAGTTATTGGTTGTCTGTTTGGATACGGGATCAAAAATGGGGTGAAAATCCATACTGGACCCTCATATGTATATTTGGATTGTGCATATAGGAGTTGCATAATTTTATATTTCACATATACTATGATATAGGATATAGGATTTTTTTCATCACTATGTATCACTTAAGGGTGAGAATCAATCCATACATAGTTCTTATACAAAAGTTCCATCTATAGGTCTGGACCATAGATAGGGAGGGGGAATTTTTATGTTTTACCTAGAACAATAATTGAAGATTTAGTCATCACTACATATCCTATGTTGATAGGTACCAATCCAAATATAGATCTTGGAAACCATACAGTTTAATATCATACAGAATTGAAAAAATATATGAGTTTTAAGGTCATGCATTTTGGACCATGTTAACCTTGATGTTAACTAACATTCCTTGAATATCAGGGAAATACATTACCAAAAATACTAAGCCCGTATGAACTATGATCAGTTTGAGAAACAATAAATATTAAAGGCCTATTTCATGACATAGAAGTGGTTAAATGGAATGATAGGGGTTTTCTATATCATGTAGTGGATGAGCTAGGATGTTGAATCTAAGAATCACCATGTATCTCAAAATGGTTAGAATCAATATATACATATTTATTGTTTGGTTTCTATAGTTTTGGGTCACCAATATTTGACTGATGGTTTTGGAAAGATGGCATTGTTGACCAATAAGAAACAGTCCCACTGTGAACAGATGTCTCAATGGCCAGTGGATGTTGAAAAACATTTTATAAAGGAAGTAAATTTGTAGTCGTACCAAAGAGAATATATCTAGAAATCACTATGTATATTTTATGTACAATAATCAAGACATGAGTAGTTATTAGTCACTTTTTAGGTTAGCATCATACGGAAAGGATGAGAGTTTCCCAATGTCATGAAAAAAATTATTTTTAAAGGAATACCAGTACAATAGTGTTCCGACAAGCTTAAAATGTGAGGAAATAAATTTTACAAAAAGATCATGGGATTTATATAACTAGGATGGGTGATATGTGACATTTTCATAGGAATAAATCATAGAACATGTTTGAAACTATGTTTCCAACACAAAGTTTTTAGGGCTTATAAAGATAGAAGAGGTATCTCCTGGGGATAAATATAACTCTAGTTGATTATTAATTTAATGGAAATATATACAGATCCAAACTAGAGAATTTTATGCACAATCAAAATAGACATTCCATTAAGAATTTTACATTTTATTACTAAGGAAAAATGAAATATTACAGAGATATGAGAATTTTCTAGGATAAATAGTATGATGTTTCGCAGGAATGCACCCAGGATGAAAGTAAGAATTTGAACTAGCATTGGCTGTGGGGTGTGGAGTTTTTTATATAGATCAAAATCATATATTGGAAAGAGGATATTTTTATTTCTTTAATGGGATACTAAAAGAGTGAACCCAATTAAGATATATTATATATTTATTTTCTTATATGTAAGAGAGGGT
The DNA here is from genome assembly GCA_963277665.1 of Viscum album. Classification (NCBI taxonomy): domain Eukaryota; kingdom Viridiplantae; phylum Streptophyta; class Magnoliopsida; order Santalales; family Viscaceae; genus Viscum; species Viscum album. The sequence continues at coordinate 62,570,745 of OY728138.1, forward strand.
ATATTTTATTTATTTCATGGTTGGGCCGAAGACATTGAGACCGATCAATACTACATATCCCATTGAGGTGATAATAAATCCATATGTAGTTCTAGGAAAGAGATGTGGTTGGAGACCATCACCAAGAATTGTGATCATGTCAAAAATTTATCAAAGTGTCATGTAGTTTTATTTTGTGTTATAAGGTAGTCAACTGTGGGGTTTTATGTTATGCAGAAAATACGTCGTTGTAAATTTTAATTTCCTGTGGCTAGGACATTAGGCTACGTAGTCTAGAGTCTCATAATTTGGACTACGGAGTCTTTTATTTTTAGGTCATATGACTAGGACCACAAGTTTTCAATTATTTTGAAGTAATAAATATTTAGAAAATATGAGGGTGGAAATATGTCATTTCTAGGAAATAAGTGAAAAAATTGATGTGAGTAGAGACCTTAGGGTCCCAGGGTTAGTGAAAACATTCTCATAAATGAGTGGATTTGAGGTTGATCCCAAGGGAGGAGGTATATGTATCACTGAAAATCCTGTATTAATAGCAATAAAGCCAGACATTGTTCTGGAGATATATAGGTTTTTGGTGTTTCATGATACAAGCACTGAGATTGGGGACCTATTATGTGATCAAAAAGTTTTACATAGTAATACATTATAAAATAGTGTTGTGAACTATGAATGTTCATGTCATGTTGAAATGAAATTTGGTGTGTCTTTTAAGTCCCTACAACCAGGACCAAATTCCATGTTGTCCATCATCATGTGATGAGGATGATATGTCATGCCTTTTACATTCATAGGATAAAGACCAAAGACACTAGGAAGTTTAACATCATAAAGTAAAAAATAAAGGATACCAGGCCATTTTACATCATGATGCATGGATGATTGAAACGTAGTTTAAAATCATATGATATGGAAGAAGATTTTGGACATCCCATATTTATCATATGAGGAATACTTATTTCATAAAGGGTAAACCTGTAGGTTAACATTAATTTCTAAAGACATTGATTGTGTATTACTCCAATAAAGGAGACCCATGATTGTCATTTTGGATTGATAACACCGCATGTAACTTATAGATTTGTGGGGAATATGTGGTTGGGACTAGAGAAAGAATGTATAGTCATCACTTTATATCCCATTAGGATCGGATTCAAGCCACACATAGTTCTAGAATGAAGGTGTGGTAGGAGAAGATCGCCCATGGTTGTGATATTTTCAAGTACAGAATAAAATATTATGAAATTTTACATCATGCAACAAGGATGTCAACCATGATGTTATTCATCATATAATAAGGATGATATGTTTGGGGATAACACCTACAGAAGGGGCGCATATTTCTGGAACCATGAATATCTCAACACATGGTTATTTGGGTATGACTGGTGCTTACACCTTGGAGTATTCCCATAGTATTTTTATCACATGAAGTATTTTTTTGATAAATAATGCATTGGAAGGGGATGTAGTGCATTACACATCCATTTTTATTAATTAGTTAAATCTATTAGAGTGGACCTTGGGTTTGGAATAAGGTACCTCCCACATTGGTTCATGATTTTAAGGTTTATTCCCTAGTTCTAATAGGGTTATAATAAATATTACCCAAAATCTTTGATGAAATAAAGAGATATGAACTTTGCTGGTGAATGTTCACGCTAGTTGGTTGAGGTATATTTCTAAATGATGCAAAGTATAAATCATTTTCTCATTGAGTCATTTTAATTAATCAAACCACTTTAGTGAATTATTATCATAAGAAATTTGATTATAGGTATCTATTTGAAGCAAGGTAAATTGAACTTCGATGGAATGCACTTCTTCGATTCCGTAAACCAATGAATACGAAGTTTCTTGAGTAGCAGTGTAGGTTGTGGTTTGTCAGTCCCAAAAGGCATGCCGAATAATATTGGGACAATATTTGTTTTCCCTATGCATTTTTTCTGGATAATGTTTGATAGAGTTTTTTTAAAGCCTCTACCTTACAATTTTATATTGTATGTTAGTGGGAAGAATGGTTGTATTTGATGTTTTAATCCTAGTACAAATTCTACAATTAGGAAGATAGATATAGGTTTCGTTGTCTGTAAGTATTATATAATGGATACATAATCTGGTGATGATATTTTACTTCATGAAATTAGTGATACTTTTGGTCCTGACTTCCTTACGAGGTATCACATCGTCCCATTTAGAAAATAAGTTAGTAATAGTAAGGATGCAATTTAAATTCTTTTCCATAGTTGGAGGGCACAACCCTAAAATACTCATCCCCCATACAGAACATGGAAAGGAGTATTTTATGTATGTAGTAACTCTAGCGTTTTATGGATGATGTTGGAATACAACTAGAAGGAATGAATATTTTTACCAATTTGTGTGAAATCTTGTGTCATTAGAGGCTATACATACCCAAGCCTCTTGATTTGGTGAGAAATATTGTTTCCTGACTGATGAGCACCACATGCACTGACATGAAATTATTATATTGTGACAGTCATCATCTTTGTTTCAATAAATATAGGGATAATTCCATCAAGGGTATTCTGTTAAAGAACACATTATTGAATCAGGATATCATAAGAAGTGAAATATACCACCCTTTATTGAATCTTTTATTTCATAGCTATGTCCGGTGGGAGGTCCCCATTTTGGTGATCTTCTAGGATGGGTGTCATCCACCTGTTCACATTATTATCTAGTTCAAGGGTAGAATTGATCTAATTGATATCTTTCATTCCACCTTGAACAAATGTAACTACCATCCTATGATGGTTGATGTTAAATAATGTTTCATTTTAATATGATCTACCATGGATGAAGCAGAAATTTCTAATGCATCTACCTCAACATTTTGTGAATGCAGAAAATGAGTTATTGTTGGATCATAGGAAAATTCCACTATTAACCCTGAAACATAATTAAGTAGGTTTATTGAAAATTATTTTATGATTGTGTAACTATTATTGATATACTTCATTACTAACTTATAATCAACTATAATTATTATTTGGTTCACTAATATTTGAAAATATAGCTACAAACCTAAATGATGGATTGGTATAGCTGAAAGGAGTAAGGTGGAGATGCTTTTTTTGTCAAATGAGAATGATTCCCAGTCTGAATTTGTTGAGCATGGGGTCATCCAATCTTTTTATGGATATGATTATTTATTCCCATTTAAATCATATTTCCCATATTTCAATAGAATCCTAAAAAGGAAATATTTCCTCCACTAGAAGTTCAATACACATTGGTACTTCTTGCACAGAGGGATGTAATTCGAAGAAATTTTGTATTCCATGTCCTTCCACTGCCTTTTGTTTTATGAAATTGATTTTAAACTATAATATAATGACCATCCACCTCACCAAACATCTTTTCAACATGGGATGATTGAGTATATATTTGAGTGGGTCAATTTAGGAGATCAAATGGACCTCATGATACTGTAGGTAATAAATTAATTTTTTAATTTTTAAAATCAATGAAAAAATAGTTCTTCTAAATATATTAATAATGATTCTTATTTCTTATCATGGTGAAACTGGGATAATAAAATATTTTTTCACAACAAACACAATTTTTTGTGCCAGGATGTAACCCGACGATCATTCCAGATCCTTCACATATAGGATAAGATAGTTTACTTCCATTGGAGGCATCAAAACTAGTGGAATCAAGAGTTATTTCTTGAGGGTGTCAAATTATCTTTAAAATTTATCAGTCCAATAAAACATAACCCCTTTTTTCATTAACCTTGTGAAGGGAAAACATTTTCCTCCATTGTTTTCTACTAAGAATAAAATGTTGGAAATTTGTCCCTTCAATCCTTTCAAATATTTGAGATTAAGAGGAGGTAAGGCACCCAGAATTTCTTAAATATTCTCAAGGTAAAATTCATTTCCACAATGGAATAAAAATAATACAAGGAAATTCCCTAATGTACATCAAAAATAGCATTTTAGGGGATTCATCTTCAAACAATATTGTTAAATATTGTAGAAATTAATTCTCAAATAGGTAAGGTCATATGAGATTATAGTGATATAACCACATAATCATCATCAAAACATTCTATTGATTTTCCAAGAAAGGTTTTGAAGATGTGATGCATGACATGTTGATAGGTAGTGCTAACATTTTTTAAGCCAAAATGAATCACCTGATAGCATAATAATCCCTAGGGGACCTGAAGGTGGTGAATTATTCATCTTATAGGGCCATTCATATTTTATTATACCCTAAATATCCATAAATTAAGGAAAGGGATTGATATCCAGTTGTTGTATCGATTATATGTTCTATGATTGGAACTGAAAATTCATATTTTAGAAAAAAATTGTTGAGGTCTTTGAATTCTATGAAAACCTTGGTTTTCCTATTCTTTTTCATAATAAAATATATCAAAAATATATTTAGGGTATTGGAATCTCATAATGATGCTAGATTTGATGATGTTATAAAATTTATCTTCAATATTTATAGTATGAATTGGATACACCCTTCTGGATTCTTTCGAGTAGCCATGATGGTCTTCTGCTAGACCCAATTGATGGGTTTCTACAACAAGATTTAGGCCAAGAATCTCTTTATAATTCAAATAAAACACATCTCAATGAATATATAGAAATCTGGTAGAAATTTCTTTTTATCGGGGGGTATAGTTGGGCTGATCAACACTTGTTTCAAAGAATCTTTTATAACAAAATTGATCAATCATAATTCATCGGTAGTGGTAAAAACTATTTATTCCAATGTTGGAGGAGGATCTCAAATGTCATTTTCTTCCTATTTTTTCTTTTAATATTCCTTTGTGTTTAAGTCAGGATGTATGAGAGATGTAGGGGAATAATTTAGGTCAGGGGACTTTCCTATGAGCTATCTTCACATGGAGATATATTGAATTTTTTTGATTCATTGGATGCAGTGGTGGCCTGCTGAAGTTATGAGCACAAGGATGCAATGTTTATATCTTAGATGTCATTTCCAACATAGGAATAAAATATTTCTTCAACATCCTTGGGTTTAACTGATGAGGAGGATATAATGAAGAATAGTGAGAATGTCTCTAAATCCAAGTTGATATCTTCGGCCCGACTGATGGGTAGCAATTACTCATCGTTGAGATCTCATAATGGATTATTTGAATTCATTACAAAACCATTTGTTGTGGTATCCCTAGATACATCACCAATTATGGGATTCTTCCATACTATTTGGTATAACCCTGTATTGATATATTGAAATTCATAAGATTTAAATGGAGGGTTTTCACCATGTAATGTCCCAATGTATCCATTTCTAAAATATAGGTGGAATTAATGATATGATGATGTGACCACCACATGCTGGTGTAACAAAGTACTTTCTAAAAATACTTTTAAAGTTATATCTTCTTGTATGACCAAGAACATAGAATTGGACACCATATATCTAAATTATCTTCTAAGATCAATGTGGAAGAGATTTTCTATTCGATTTTATCATACCCCTGAATCGTTAAAGAGAAAGGGTAATATCAAATTTATTGTATCTCAATCGGTGAGGTGTTCTGACATAAATGATGTTTACAATAGAGATATTATAAATGAAATATTGATGGATGTCAATGTAATATAATCTACTAGGCATGTACAGGGGCCTGATGTGTCCTTTCATAACACCATCTATGTATTCTTTTGTGAAATACATGAATACATGAGATTTTTTGGATCAACCTCTTCACGATATACCTTGAAGGATTAAAAAACAGCTTTAAACTCTCGAGGACATAACAAAACCTATATATGTTCTTTTTTTAATCCTTTAACAGATTCAAAGCATGTAGAATTGAAATATTTTCTGTAAATATGGCCAATTACTTTAGTATGTCGTACATCCTAGTTAGAGCTCTCTATTTTTCTATAGGGAATTGTTCCCTAAGAGGTATTTTTGGAGATGGCCTTCTTGGGGAAGATTCTTCAACTTGTGGAGAATATGTTTAGGGCACTTTTCCCACTGTTTAATTGATCTATCCTATCATGTACACTATCTTGGGTTGTTATGGTAATCACATACTCATCAATATTTCATCCAAAACACAGGCTATGAATAATTTCTCACATATGGTGAGGAATTTCCTTGTGCCCTCTATACATTTCGAAGGGATTTCCCATGGGTTTTAGTAGCATATAAATATCTTGTAGGGATGTGGCTGACATATTGTATTCATATGTGGTTATGCATCCCTCTGTTTTCTTGGACCCTATTCCATAGATTCTCATCTCCACAATTTTGAATGGGAATCACGTGTATAATATAGTACTCTTCATCAGATATGGGATCCATTAAATGAAAGAAATTAATGGAATATGATGATCAATTATTCATCTTATGCGGACTCCATTTGAAGGGTTGGTTCCCATTGTACTTTTTAGTGGGGAGACTCTTATTCTATTGTGAATAAAGACATGATTCCTAAGAGATTCAAGGATATCTTTGACATTAGTGTAGGTTCATCTTCATTTTTTTCTACACTGATGACCATTCCATTTCTTAGAGAATTGTCCTCTGGAGAGTTGTGGTGCATATGGAGTTGGTTGTGCCACATTGGAAGTGGATGGTGGAATAGTTTACTGTTTCATCTATACTCCATGAATAGCATGATTTTGGTTGATAATATTTCAATTCATCCAATCACAAAACATTCATATATTCTTTTTGGTAACTTACTTCAATTCACCTTCTTCTTTAAGCATGGAGGCTGGAACACATGATACATCTTCTGATGGTTTACCGGGTTTTACCTTCCTAGAATCAACCATATTCTATAGAATGTATTTGAAAAAAAACTTCTCTGAATGGGGTGGAATAACATTAAATGAAATAGGAAATAATTTGGGAGATCTTCAAGACTGGATTGACCATATCTTCTAGAATCTAGAAGAGTTATTAAGTTGTTTTAAAGGATTATAAAAAATATCCAGAAACCTTATCATCTTATAAGGAATAGGATTGTCTATTACAGTCTTTAAAATGGGTTTGTTTAGGATAAATACATTTATCATGATGAGGTTTATTTTTTTTCCACCCTGCAGGGGGGTTTTGTATGATAAGATATAGGCTTTGGAGATGGAATTTGTACCATGGATGTTTTTTAAAGTGATGGTTACAATTTATTCATATCCATATCTCTTTCATTGGGATACTGATACTAGTATTGATTTAGATCTAGTTAGAAAGATAGATTCTTCTAGTCTTTTTTCAACTCCATCAATGTCTCAAAATACACCCATGAATTTGATTGGAATGAGTTCTATTCGCAACTGATCATGGAAATTTTATATGAAGAAACCCAATATATGTTATTATGGAATTTTCAAATGTAGAGAGCAAGTTAGACACGTCTACTAGGAAATTAAGTTAGAGACTCCCTAATTTTCTCATCATTTTTTGTTTGAGAGGTACAAGACCATTTTATTTCAAAATATTGAGTTGAACTGGAAACTAAATAATTGTTGGAGGTATTCTTATCCCATGATAATCCCTATAGGCAAACTGGTATACCATATGAAGGATGGTTCCTACACAGTTTGTACAAAACATTAGAGTTTAGAGGCTTTATATTATAATAAAGTTATTATCATGGGGCCACACCGAGCTACATAATGTGTCAGATTCTAGTCCTGATCTCCTAAACCATTGAATGTTAGAAATATTGGATTTACATAATTACGCACCAAAAGATTCACATCTACCCCCTCTGGGTTTGGTTTTTCATCTGGCTACACAGGCACAAATTTCCACTCCATAGCTCCGAGTTGGGATTTCAACAATTCTATAGTGTCAAAAAGACTTGTAGGAATGGATAACTAAAAAAGGGATTGATCAAGGGGTACAATAGGCTAAAATATTTCTGAATCTCTTGTATACACTTGTGATTGAGCTAGCTAGTTGTAACATGACTTGTACTTGTTTAGTGTTTTAGAAAATAATGGAAAATCTTAGTACCTAAATATAATTGGTAACAAATGGATTATTTTCTACGATCATGTATTGAGTAGACACTAAAAATTTATTTCCTCCAATATAATTTTCTCTTCCTATTGAGAGACATCAGTTAGAGGAGTGTAATGATGTTCTATTGGTAGAGCATACTTAGTAAGAATATGACTCGTGAGTAATTTATCATTAAACCTCTTAAATTATATCATTTCTATCTCATAATGTGATATACTCTCCTTGAATGTGAGGTGTTAGACACTATTAGTTAATAAGTGGGATTTCTCCACAGCCTTAACATTATTTGTGGTCTATTCCCATCAAGGATCTGGAAAAGAAGCATTCAATGTAATTACCAAAATTTGGGGAATCCTCTGATTCCTTGAATGCATACCTTATTCGGTTGTTTTAGAATAGAAATTATTTTTAATGGATATATAAACCTATTTTTCTCCCACATTAACCTGATTTAAGCAATATCATCATAATTTTTATCACATTTACTGATGGAAACTACATTGCGAGAATTTCCTCAGTCTTGAAATTGTAGGAGAGAAAAATTCTAGAGTAAAGTATACAAGAAGAGCTATGATTCAAAGACATGTTTTTCTCTTAACATTATATTTATATTTTCAACATTAAATGGATATCAAACTATATTTTAGGGATCACATCAAAGTCATTTTTTTAAGGGTAACCTGAATGAAACATCCTGATAAATTATTTGTCTGCACCTGTGAATAAGAAACTAAATCCTAGGAGAGGATGAAATGTGATGATTAATTTAATGAAACTTCCCCCAACCAAGGAAATATTTTCATTCATTATGGTTGAGGTAAAAATTCCCCCAAACCAATGGGATGGAGGTGCCCCTATTAAACTTCTAAAAAATTTGAAACATAATTTGTCGGCCTCAAAGTTTTTGTTAAAAATTACACTAGACATGCGGGATGGGATTTCTACTATACTTCCACAAATGCTGTTGTTGTGGCGAATATTCTAATTATATGAAGATTTTTATTATTATGTGAAGGGTGTATTAAATTAATTTCACTTGAGCTACCTAATTCTAATGAAATTTGTGACATTTATGCTATCTGACCAAAAAACACGAAGGCCATTTATGTTTTTACATTTTTTTATAAAACCATTTTAATGGTTTAAGGGGAACTTTACATGGACCCTATGCCCAAGAGGCATATATATCCTCATAAAAGGCCCTAAAGGACCCAAATGTTGACACCTTGGAGCGGCCCACCCATAATATTTATATTTTTTATTAGACTCCCACACATCCCAAGGTTGTATAGCAGGCAATTCTTTGTGCATCTCACATGAACTATTCCCGATGGAAGATTCCATACCCTATCATTCATCCAAATTTGGTAGCACTGTGAAGATGGTAGAAGATTCTACGAACCCCATCTATATCTACACCAATGGAGAGAATTTTTTTTCATCAGGCTTCCACATGCCATGCCACACTAGTGGTCACCATCTCACAAACGTCATTGCACTCCGATAGTAATTGCATGAAACTGTCAGTGGAAACACTAAATCTCACCGCTGTAATCCATTAGAGGTCTTAACCTTCCTCTCATATTATTCATCTCCAAGCACTTTTCCACTGTGGAGATCAACATCCATCCCAGGTGATCCGTCTTCTAACCCACTACCACACCACTGCCTCTTTCCTATGTCAACGTCAATGCCCAATGACCCAACCCTGTAGTAAGTCTACCAAGATACCCCTTACTTTCCCTTTTCATTAATAATCCAACACCCACTATGCCCCCTCCTACCTCCTCCTCGTCCACATGCACAAACCCATTATAAACACACACCCTGTTGAAATTCCTCGTAAATGGGGACTCGGAGGTATTGAACCCTTATTGAGATGTTTTATTATGGGGTACATTTACCTCTAGTCCAAAACTCCAACAACACATTTAAGGTATCTTAAAATTTAATTCCCATAATTTGGACGCTTTATTGATAATTTATAATACTTGAAGAGAGAGTCTTTCAATAGGTCAGTCTCTTTTTTTCTAACACCTCTGAGAGATATTATGGACCACTTCTTGTTATGCAGACCATGTGTTGTTAACAGAGTCTATTTTCTAAATCCTGCATGGGGAAATGAAATTACATGATGTCACCTTTGGCAGGACTTGTTGATTAGGGAGTGAGGTGAAGTGAAAGTTCATGTGCTCACCCAATCCTATAATATGGACACCGAATGGTGATTCAATGATCAACTGGTATAGTTGTTTTAACGTGTTGAGACATGCATATTGAAGGGATATTTTTTCTTTCACAATTTATGGTGTTATGCATCTACGAGGGCCACAAAGTTAATTTGGTAGTGCATATCTTGTATTAATATGAATTGATTTGTGGATTACTCGTATGGAAATAATATTTCAATTGATGAAAAGTAATCCTTATTTTTAGGTGAATTTTATAAACAAAATCATTCAATAATTCCTCTAGAATGTGGAATTGGTGAGTGGATAAAGTCCTTAACATTACAGGTATATTATAATTTTTTAATTTTATCCTCCTAATAAATATTTAACCATCATCATTTTTGAGAGGTTCCTCATCAATATTTGACCAAAGTGGATGTTTCCATGCTACTTTATTGTAGAAAAAATGGTTCAAAAGGGATTTAAATTTTTGTATTAGAAGGAAGGTAATTCAAGGAGGTTTTAGAGAATAATCATTGCCTTTGGATGTCTTCTAGGTGAGAAAGTATATCACTTGTCAATGACAAGGAATTAGGTATAACTAGATTTATTTTCACAAGCCCCTCACGGTATAAGGGATTTTTGAGAGTTGATTCATCAAGGGGATGACCATCTTAATTAAATGAAATTTTTATGTGGTGATGACCTTAAAAGTGAATTCCATCATGGGATGGACTACCATAATGGATTGTTGTCCTACTCTTGGGAGAATTTTTATATCATATACCATAGAGATGACCACCATGGGGGATGGTATCATGTGGAAGACCATCTAGCTTATTGATCGATTGGACATGTGTAGGGAAACTGTGACACTCAACTGGTGATGGGCTCTAGAGAACAATAAAATTTTGAATAAGAAGTAATACATAATATTTTCGTGTTTGGGGATGACCTCAAGAACAACCCACATCCAAATTATAGGGAGGACCTTTGAAACTACTATCATATATCCATAACATGGTATTGTAGGAGTAGGATTGTTAGGTCCACAAGGATGAATACCCTGAGAGGGGGGTGAATCAGGGTATGACTAATTTAAACTTAAATCCCGTTCTGATCTTGTTTCTATATTAATCAAAACAATCTTCTCTCTCTTTCCTGTTGCACAATATAAACAGAAAGTAAAGAAAGCACAAGACACAGCAATTTTACTTGGTTCACCACTAAGGGCAATGTCCAAGGAGCATACGCCGATAGGTTTCCGGTCGTACCAATTCCACTAAACTTCACTAGCTGTGGATTACAAGGTTCGGGATAGATCACTTTTAAGCCCAGGCTCACTGCCTTTACAAGTTTAGGGTCAACTCACTACTTTCCCAAGGGCCACTCCCTGTTTCTCTCTCTCTGGCTCACTACTGGTGGAGAGGATCACCTTCTTTCTCTTCCATTGCTCACTGCTCTTAGAAGGAATCCACTCACAGTTTATAGACCTGTAGGTCTCTTCATTTTCAGGAAAGAATGCATCTTCTTCTGTATGTAGATGCTCTGTTGAAGTTCAACTTTCACCCGTAGATGAATATCTCTTTGCACCGAAGGTATCGGGAAAACTTACAGCTTCCACGCAACCAGAAAATCACTGCTGGAAATAGACCTTACTTGGCACGCAAGTCAATCACGGCATGCAAGTATCGGCGCGCAAGTCACAATGGGTGCGCAAGTCCACCTAATACACTTGTGCGACACAATCTTCCCCAACTACAAACTTGCGCGACTCTCTTCCTTTTACGCCCAAACCAATATTGGCGCGTAACTTCCAACCAGCGCACAACTTCTCACACTGGCGCACAACTTCTCACACTGGCGCACAACTTCAACCGCTGGCACGCAACTTCACTTGCGCGACCCACACACCACTTGCGCGACCACCAGACCTGCGCTACGGGAGGTCTGATTTCTCAAAGTGTTGAACTTCGGTTGAGAATGAAGAAGGGTGGTCCAGTATTTATAGGAAAATTGACCACCCTGCGCGACGGCGCGCAAGTCACATGCATGACCCAGTCTCGACGCACAAGTCTTCTATCCTCCTAGACACTTGCGTAACCAACTCCCAAACTTGCACGAACCTATTTCCTTTGCCATATTTTGATCTTCTGATCTTTAAAAACATATGGCGCGCAAGTTTCCTATACTCCAAGTCTTCGGCGCGCAAGCCCCTTTTCCAAAAACAGTTTTCTTCATTTGTCGATTTTCAGGCCCAAAAATTTGGCAAACACTGGAAAATGGCGGCACCTTGTATCTCTTCTTTTTTTTACCACCTCCAGATCATCCATTCCATTATCGACGTTCTTGAATTAAACATGGATCTTTGACCACATCTCTTGAACTCGACATTCCACCATAAAATACCCTTTGTCAACAAATTTTCATGTCATGGTTTGCATTGTCAATAATCATAACACATATGATTACTTTGTCAACAAACACAATCACCTCAAAAATACTTCAATGATGCCTTGAGGGATTTTTTTCCCGACAATCTCCCCCTTTGGGTTTGTCGACAACTCTTCCATAAAAAATATGCATCATTAATTCTTCAGCCACCATTCGCCTTTTGCGATTCTGATAGCGATCAAGGATTTACTCAACACATACCCTAAGCCCACATGAGTAATGATCGGCATGAGAAACAAGAGTAAATGAAAAGTTAATCAATGAATTACTTTATTTCTGACTCCCACTGTTGACACAAAACGGATACCAATTTGTACTAAATTGATACCAATTGCTGAAGGACTTGTTGGAAGACCAATGTTTGGTTTGAAAATATTCATACCACTCTCCAACACCACTCTTCTGATTTTATCATGATCCTTAGCTGTTGTGATATCTATTCTTTGATCGATCACTTCTAGCATCGTCAGATTTAAAAATCTCCCCCTTGCTCATTTCTCCCCCAATCTGGTAGCTCCACTGGTCAGCTTCTCCCCATATCAATCATGATTTAACAAATTGTCACACTTTCTCCCCCTTGAAAAATCACTATTTTCTCCCCCTTTGTCAACGAACCCAAAGGTAACTCCTTTGTAGTCTGTAACAGAGTAGAGGACACATATCATCACATTAGGGAAAAACACATCATACCTCGGGGAGAGGGGGGGTGTGTCACATCCACACGCTTTTAAGCGCAGGGAATCGGCTGGATGCCCAGGGCCAGTCGATGCCTTTCGAATGCTTCCTTGGGTAAGGCATTTGTTAGAATATCAGCAACCTGGAACTCTGTAGGCACATACTTCAACTTCGCAAGCCCTTGCTCCAATTTCTCCTTGATAAAATGATATTTGATCTCAATGTGATTTTTCCTGGAGTGATGAAATGGATTTTTTCTAAGATTGATAGTACTTGAGTTATCACACTAGATTATGATCGGAGACTTCACTTCAACTCCCATATCTTCAAGCTGCTGCTTCATCCATAATAACTGTGTGCATGCTTGAGTGGCTGCAATATACTCAGCTTCTGCAGTGCTCAATGAAATGCAATCTTTCTTCTTTATAATCCAAGAAATACACAATCCACCAAGATAGAATGCACCACCTGACGTTGATTTTCTATCATCCGCTGAACCGGCCCAGTCTGCATCAGTATATCCCAATAACTCTGTCTGAGATTTGTCAGTATATGTCAAGCTGAAATCCATTATTCCCTAGATATACCGAAGTATTCTTTTCACTGCAATAATGTGTCTTTCCTTGTGATTACTCTGATATCTCGCTGCTTGGCATGTGGCGAAAACAATATCAGGCCTTGTTGCATTTAAGTACAACAAACTTCCAATAATTTGCCTGTATTCTGTGATATTAACTACCTTTCCATCCTCATATTTTGATAATTTCATCCGGGTAGCAACCGGAGTCTTTATCTCATTGGAATTATCCATTCCAAACCTTCTCAGAACCTCCTTGGCATATTTGGATTGAGAAATGAATGTTCCATTCCTTCCTTGTGTCACCTGTAGGCCAATGAAAACATTAGCTCTCCAATCATTGACATTTCAAACTCATGTTTCATGAATTCAGAAAACTATCTGCACTGAGCTTCATCTGATCCAACAAATATTATGTCATCGACATAGACTAGAACCATTATCCTTTGATTAATATTTTTGTTGAAATAGAGATTGTAATCAACTCCACCACGCTGAAAACCAAGCTTCTTCAAGTACTGATCAAGCCTTGAGTACCATGCTCTTGGTGCTTTTTCCAGACCATACAATGCCTTATTCAGCCTGTAAACTTTGTTCTCATCCTCATAAATGAGAAAACCATCTGGCTGCTCAATATACACCTCCTCTTCTAGAACACCATTCAAGAATGCGGATTTTACATCCATCTGGAACACTTTTAACTTTCTTTGCACTGTTATGGCCAAAATAATCTAATTGTCTCTAGCCTTGCAACTAATGAAAATGTCTCATCAACATCTATTCCCTCTATCTGGGAGTATCCCTTGCACACTAGTCGTGCTTTGTTTCAAATCATTGTGCCATCTTCATTCATCTTGTTGCGATAGACCCATTTAGTCCCGATGACATTCTTGTCTGCTGGCCTTGAAACAATCTCCCTTGTCTGGTTCTTCTCGATTTGATCAAAATCTTCATTCATAGCTTGAACCCAGTTTTCATCTTCAGCTACATCAAAAAAACATTTCAGCTCCACCTGAGATAAAAACGAAGTTTGCTGTAATGACTTCATTCTTCGAGTCTGAACTGGAGCTATCTGATCACCAATGATATTCTGCCTATCAATTTCAGCTCGACTCTTTGGCTTCCTTGGAGATACAGAATTGAAACTTTCTTGTTCATCATCAGTATCTTCTTCTGAGTCAGCATCTGCCACTTCTACTCCCCCTATGTCACTTACCTCATCATCACTTTCATCCATAAAATGTTCAATATGTCATTGAGTATTCTGTTCATTTTCGACTATAGTGAAATCATTTCTCTCAACAATTTTTCCCAGCCTTTTGTTGAAGCATTTATATGCTTTACTTTTCCCTGAGTAGCAAAGGAATATCCACTCATCTCCTCGTGCCTCAAACTTCCTGTGATTTTCTTTTTTGAGAATGAAACACTTACTTCCAAAGATTCTAAAGTATTTAAACGTTGGAATCTTTCCATACCACAGTTCATACAGAGTCTTCCCTTGCTTTGGACACAACAGAGACCTATTTGAAACCTAGACCGATGTCAAAACTGCTTCCTTCCAAAATTTATCCGGTAGGTCCTTATCAATAAGCATTGTTCTGGCCATGTTTTTGATGATCCTATTTGTCCTTTCAACCAGTCCATTCTGTTGGGGAGTTCTCACTGATGAAACTTGATGCATTATCCCGTGTTTCTTGAGATAGTTTTCAACTTGACTGTTTGTGAATTCTGTACCGTTATCAGTATGGAATTTCTAAATTCTCTGCCCAAGCATCTTTTCTGATTCCCCCCTATACTGTTTTATGCAACTGAACACCTCTATCTTATGGGTAATGAAAAATACCCAAGCCATTCTGCTATAATCATCAATGAAAAGAATATAGTACCTTTTCCCATTTATAGCTCGTGGTGAGATAGGTACACATACATCTACATGAACCAATTCGAGCACTCTAGTTGATTTATGTTCCTTTGGCATGTATGTCTTTATGATGATCTTCCCTTGTTGGAAAGCATCACACGTATGAGTGCGATCACGTGATAGTTTGGGAAGGTCTCTAGCAGTATCAAACTTTACCAGATCTTCCATAGATGGTTGGCATAGATGACCAAGTCGCTTATGCCACAGCTGGTTTTCTTCTTCTCTGGATAAAAAGCATGAACCTTCTTCCCCACCTACCAGGTAAAGATTTCCCTTTGTTAGTTTTCTCTGTAGAATTACTGCTCCATCTTTTCCTTTAACAATACACATCTTCTTGGTAAATCGGATAGAGTGCCCAGAGTCACATAGTTGACTGACACTAAGAAAGTTATGACTGAGACCCTCTACTACCAAGACATCAGCATGTCTCATTTCTTTTCCCCCAAACTTGGCTTTCCCTGAGCCAACAATCTTCAGACCTTCATCGTTTCCAAATTTGAAAACTCCTTCTTTGTCATATTTTATGCATGTTACAAGATCCTTATTACCCTTCATGTGAGATGTGCAACCACTATCAAGGATCCACACACCAGAGCGATCTGATGCTTTAAGGGCAATATCTGCCACCACGACATTCTCAATTTTCTTCTTCTTGGTCCATACTTTTTTCTTCACACTCAGTAAATACTGAGACTTCTATTCTTTCTCAGAGTATGATGGACCGACTTCATCTTGAAAAGCCGCAAATCTATTATGCATTTTTAACTCACTTGTCGGTTTATTGATCTACTGCTTATGAAAATTTTGATTCTGATTTGGAACATTTCCCTGAATGATCGAAGTGTAGTACCTAGCCATGTTCCCAAATCCTCCGCACCAAAAACAATGTCCTTCAAAATATGTTCTGGAAAACCATTCTCTGTTTGGCTACCACCTCTGTTCCTGTTCCCTTCTATATCTCTTGGATATGGAATAGACATACTGTGAATGTACTATCTTCCCACAACAATAACACCTGATGTAGGGTGAATTACTTCATGTTACTTCAGCACTGCGCTTTTCCCTTTGGGATCTCTAAATATTCTGATTCTCTTTTGTTCCCAAATCAACCTTCAATTTCGGGACGGGTGCTTGCGTTCTGACATCAACTACCACATATTTTTGTTTCTTATCAAGCCCTGAATCAACCTTAGCATTTGAGATTTCTTGCTGCTTCACTCCCACTGCACTACGAGCCTCCTATTTCATCTTGTATGTCTTCTGAATGGTCGGCTTTTCTGATATCACATTGGGGGCCAAGAGTTTTTCTTGATCCTTCATTTTTTGTCATAGACTGAACACTTCTTCTTCAAGTTCTTTGATACGTCTGACCTGCTCTTTTCCTGTGTTAGTAAAACAATCAATTTCCTTATTTTGTTCCTCAATTTTAAGCATATACTCAACAATATTTTCTGATCTCTCTAGTGTTGAGGATTTTATTCTTTCAATTTCTTTTAATATCTCAGACTTTTCTTCATCATGTTGTTGCATATAGAGTTTGGCATCACGAACCACTTTATTTTATTTCTTCATTTTGGCTCTCCAAACGTCTATATCTTCAAGAGATTATTCCAATTTGGCTTCCATATCACCTCTCCCTTCAATTTCCTCTTATTCTTTAATGTCAGCTTCTTCCTTTTTCTAAGAACTACCAACAATTGCCACCAAGGCATTTAACCTACGATATCTGCAATTTTCTATCTTCTCAACCTCTTCATCCTCAGACTCATCTGAACTTTCAAATTCTTGTGAAAGAAGATTCTTCTTCTTGAATAAATTTCTCTTGAATTGTTTCTTCCCTTTCACAAACCCTGAAGTCTTCTTCCTGGGAATTTCAACTTCATCATCATCATTATCGTTATCTTGAAACTTCTTTGGGAATCTTGCCGCAAGATGACCAACCTTTCCACATCGAAAGCATGCTAGTGGAAGTTTCCATTTAAACTTTCCTCTTCCTCTTTGCAGATTTGAAGAAAGGAATGACATCACCTCATCTGTCTCTTCTTCTTCTTGAGAATCTTCAATGGTGAGCTTCTTCGTGGCCTTGAATGCCACTTCTTTGGATTTCCCCTTTTCTGCAGCCTTGTTGTCATCATTCCTTATCTCATATGCAACCAAGGTACTGTGCAAGTTTTCCAGTGTCAGCTCTTTGGGATCTTTATCTTCTAGTACAGAAACTTTCAGATTGAACCGAGTTGGAAGCATCCTTAAGATGTGCTTTACGATCTTTATATCTTCAATGACTTCACCAAGACCTCACATATCTTCCACAACAATATTTACCCTGTCAAAAAATGCATCAACCGACTCATTCAGGTTCATCTTCAGATCTTCATACTTATTCCACAACACTTGTAGCTTTGCCTCTCTGACCTTTGTATCTCCTTCATATATATTCAATAGCTTTTCCCACATGGCACATGACGTTTTTCATGAAATCACCTTTGTATAGATAGGATTGGATAGAGCTCCCCCTAAGGCATTAATTGATTTGGTATCTGCATCCAACTCTATACGTTCAGCTTCTGATAATGCGCCACTATTATTATTAGCTGTTATGCCATGCATTACTGCTGTGAATACATCCATTCCCAAAGATCGGAAGTAGTGTTGCATCTGATTCTTCCATAGCTGAAAGTTGTTCCCGTCGAAGATCGGAATCCCTTTATGATTGGTGACCTCCATTGAGAGAAGAAATAATATCAACCTCCCTCGGATACCAATTGTTAGGTCCACAAGGCTGAATACCCTAAGAGGGGGGGGGGGTGAATCAGGGTATGACTAATTTAAACTTAAATCTCATTCTGATATTGTTTCACTGTTAAGAAAAACACTCTTATCTCTCTTTCCTGTTGTAAAATATAAATAGAAAGTAAAGAAAGCATAGGACACAAAAATTTTACTTGGTTCACCGCTAAGGGCTACGTCCAAGGAGCATACGCCGACAGGTTGTCGGTCGTACCAATTCCACTAAACTTCACTAGCTGTGGATTACAAGGTTCGGGATAGATCACTTATAAGCCCAGTCTCACTGCCTTTACAAGTTTAGGGTCAACTCACTGCTTTCCCAAGGGTCACTCCCTGTTTCTCTCTCTCTCTGGCTCACTACTAGTGGAGAGGATCACCTTCTTTCTCTTCCTTTTCTCACTTCTCTTGGAAGGAATCCACTCACAGTTTATAGACCTGTAAGTATCTTCATTTTCATGAAATAATTCATCTTCTTCTGTATGTATATTCTCTTTTGAAGTTCAACTTTCACCCTTAGATGAATATCTCCTTACACTGAAGGTATCGGGTAAACTTCCAGCTTCCATGCAGCCCGAAAATCACTGCTGTAAATAAACCTTACTTGGCGCGCAAGTCACAACGGGCGCACAAGTCCACCTAAGACACTTGCGTGACACAATCTTCCCCAACTCCAAACTTGCGCGACTCTCTTCCTTTTATGTCCAAACCAATATTGGCGCGCAACTTCCAACAGGCGCACAACTTCTCACACTGGCGCACAACTTCACTTGCGCGACCCACACACCACTTGCACGACCACCACACCTTCACGACGGGATCTATGATTTCTAAAAGTGTTGAACTCCAGTAGAGAATGAAGAGGGGTGGTCCAGTATTTATAGAAAAATTGACCACCCTATGCGACGGCGCGCAAGTCACATGCGCGACCCAGTCTCGGCGCGCAAGTCTTCTGTCCTCCTAGACACTTGCGTGACCAACTCCCAAACTTGCGCGAACCTATTTCCTTTTCCATATTTTGATCTTCTGATCTTGAGAAACAGATGGAGCACAAGTTTCCTATACTCCAAGTCCTCGGCGCGCAAGTCCCTTTGCGAAAAACATTTTTATTCATTTGTTGATTTTCAGGCCCAAAAATTTGGAAAACACTGGAAAACGGTGCCACCTTGTATCTATTATTTTTGTACCACCTCCAGATCATCCATTCCATTATCTACATTCTTGAATCAAACATGGATCGTTGACCACAGCTCTTGAACTCGACATTCCACCATGAAATCCCCTTTGTCAACCAATTTTCATGTCATGGTTTGCATTGTCAACAATCACAACATAGATGATTACTTTATCAACAAAGACAATCACCTCAAAAATAATTCAATGATGCCTTGAGGGATTTTTTCCAACAAGGATATTGATCCACCATAGATAGACATTTGTGGGAATAAAGAACATGATAATTCATAAAATTTGTGTCATAGACCAAATCTTTATTTCATAATCATCTTTGGTGAGGATTATTTTCATAATTATTCCTCTGAGAGAATGGATCTATCTACTGTAGGTGAATAATTTCATATACCAAAACAAGTTTCATTATCTTTTACATTGTTGTATGAAATTCGTGATTTATTTATAGTGTT
Organism: Viscum album; assembly: GCA_963277665.1. NCBI lineage: Eukaryota > Viridiplantae > Streptophyta > Magnoliopsida > Santalales > Viscaceae > Viscum > Viscum album. The sequence goes on from OY728138.1 coordinate 62,590,974, forward strand.
TTGGAAGGTTATATTATTGTTATAAAGTGTCCACTAGAGTAGACCAATGAACTCCAGTTGGAAGAGGTATATGGTCTTGATCTGGTTGTCCATTTATCATGGGATGGACATGAACCTTGTGGAATGGAGCAGGAATTTGAAAAAACTATGTAGTTACTTTCAAATTATTATAATAATTAACTTCAAATGAGGAGGTGTGGTTGTGTGCTTGAAACCTAGTTACCACTAATTCTTTCATTATGTCATGGAAAAATTATAAGCTATGGACATTAATTAATGCCTATCCCTCTATAATTAACAAGATCTAGTGAGTAGCTTTAGTTGGAATGATAATATGTTCCAATTTCATTTTTGGAGTAGGGATGTATTTCTACTATTTACCTCTTTTTATTATTGTTATATTCCAACAATAATTAGGGGTGTTTCTAGGGATATGATTCTTCCCCCTATTTGTGAAAAAAAATTCCAACTTGTTTTTCTATGTGCTGGAAAACTGTGATAATGGGTTTGATGGATGTAGGTAGGTTTGTGCTTCTGCCCATGGATCTCCACCATGTTTTATAGGTGGGATTATTTGGAGGGAATTGAGGTTATTCAATGATCCCAAATAACTATTCAAGACACTCTGTGGAATGTCCAGGGTGCCTGGGGCTGAGTGACTGAGGTTGGACTCCCAAGAATGGCACCCCCATCATGCTGAGGGTTTATTGAAGCGTAGTGTTCATGAAAGAAACTATTGAAAGGATCCCTTTGGGGGATCCTATGTTGTTTTGATGAGTTCATAGGTGACCTCTTGATCAGCCTCTAGAGATAAGGGAAAGATTTATTGAATCATTTTAGCGATAATATCTCAAAATTATTTGACATGGAACTATTTTTTTCTACTTCTAGACCACCATCCATCATTAAGATGATTGATAGAGTGGATTCGTGATCTAGAGGGATTTTCAATATTCCCCCAGTGTTTGGATAGTAGCATATTGGTGGAACCCTAGAATGATAATGTTTTTAACCTGGCATTAGAGATGCTAGGCTAGTGAGTCTCTCATCAGATTGGATGGGGTCTCGAAAATAGATGAAAAAGTTTGGATTGGTTAAAATGAAATTATTGGATTGGATTGAAGGGATTTATTGAAAAAAGATAATGTATACATATGATACTATCATATATATAAAGTTATAATCTTGAATACTTTTGGAGAGAACTATTTCCCACTCTAAGACTATCATATAGATGTAATATATAATCATGAATCCTTTATAAAATTTCAAATATCATACAGTTTCCCTTATGTGAACAATTAATTATTTTGAATGTGTTTATTTTAGAATCATATGTATATATGTGAGGTTATTTATCTATGAAAAAATCTGTATGTATTTGAGGTTCTTTCATCGATGATAAATTTTTTTAAATGGATTACAGATTCTTAAATAATTTATTTTCAAGATGATGGTTCTAATCCACATAGTTGGGTGCTCAGGAATTTAATGTCATCTGAGAAGAAAGAATTTGTTTTCATTGTGAGATCGGGCCCATGAGATGGGATTCCTACATATCCTTTCAAATGGAATTATAACCTATGTAGTTTGGTTCCACTTAATGGGACACATTATACATTTTAATGTCATGTAATGAGGAGAAAACCATAAAGTTTAACACCATGTATAAAATACATCGATTATAACATCTCAACCCCAACCTAGTATACTGGCCGGAACATAATACCAATAACATTAAGTGAACCCCCTAGAAACCAAGGTTAGTAATAAATAAAAAGGGTATAGGATATCATCGGGGGATAATTTACCCTCTAGTAAAACTCAACCTATATAAATAAATAAAAAGGATATAATAAAAACAAAATAAATTAATAATACAAGACCAAACTCCAATACAAATAACATTAAACATAAAGAAATTATATCATTCAATGCCACAATATAATATGTCCACAAGACCTAAAAACACTAAGAAAAAACCACATTCTAAATGTATAAATTCCCCATTGTCCATTCTCTAACCACCTCAAAGATCCATCATCCAAAAACCTTGAACAGAACATATTTTTTATCCACTTGTAAAATATGATGTATCCCCCTTAGCATTATAATAATGAAATACAACTGCATACACACTATGGAGAATATGAAATGGGTAGGAATAAAACCCACTATATAATCACCCTAAGACTTACCACATAAGACACAATGATAAAAATAAGTTATACCACTATAAAAATATATGAAATCAAGAAAAGTTCATATTGAGAATTCCACAAGATATGTATAGATGAAAATATGATAATAAAATAATCCATTCGATACAATAAATAATTATTTTTGGATTCCATATCAATAAATATATGCATCCCACATAAAATAGGTATCCATGAATAGGGAAAATATAAAAACATAACCCCTCCCCCCAAACCCAAATCATCACTTAGTTGCGTGACAAATATTTCTCCATCATCATAATAGCACCCATATAGATATTTATAAAGCCCCAACTAATGGAATATAAACACATATCAAACCATTAAATAACCAAGTTTTCACACCGTAAATAATATTATTTTAAAAATATATTCATAAGAGCATATACATTAAATGGAATTCATTAAGAATCATCCAATAATAAAATAATTATCAAAATTATATATTGACCAATTCCATACTCTATGTACTAGTGGAGTGAGATAGAATCCACTTATCTTGACACAATTTCCCCATATAATCCCAAGACGAAGAGCATTGCAAGAAAGATCATAACTGATGTATAACCTAGGAAAACCTCTAATTCAAGAGACCTAGTAATATGAGGAAGTATAAGGGATTTTATGGATGTAAAAAAGGTAAAAAAACATATTTATAATTCTTAAAAAAATTCATAACTACCCTCTCATGACACAAACCACCCCTAGATTTATGACTCTTATTCAAAACAACCTCCAAAAAAGATTAAAAATGAAAGAACCTTTAGAAAAAGATTTTATTTGGATTTAGTTATGTTTGTGGCTTATGGAGTTAATTAATGAATCCATAGCAGGAATAAATTGCTTCACGAACTGACCCTTTGTTGCCAACCCTTCACAGATGCTCCTTCACAGACAAACCCTTGGCAGAAAAACCTTCACGAATGATGGTTTGTGGGGAACCCTATGTGGATGGTCCTTTATAGACTCCATTCATAGATCTTCCATAAAGGGTTCCATGAAAAGGACCCAAATACCTATGCAGATAGTCCTATGAGGATTCTCCTTCCAGGATGATACTTTACTAACAAACCATAAAAACACTAAAAGGACCAAAATCACCATATAAAAATAAAATAATACAATAGAACTCTTGAACACCCTAAAATCCCAAAAACCCCTAGAAAACCCTAAAGACCATAAAACCCCAAAAAAATAAAAAAACGTTGAAAAAGACTAAAATCCCAAAAAACCAAAATACCACATATAATCATAAAAACCCAAAAAACCCGAGAAATCCATAAAACCCTTTATAACCTATAAACCCTATAAAAACTTAAAAACATTAATAACCCCTAAAACCCCATAAAAACATTAAATACACTAGAAATATAAATATCCTTAACCTCAAAAAACATTAAAAGACCTAAAACCCCTAAAAACCATAAAAAGCCAGTAAACCCTTTTAAAATCCCTTAAATCACTAAAAACCATTAAAACTATAAAAACCCTAAATGATCCAAAAAATCAAATACCCCCATAAAGACCACAAAAATCCTAAAATGATATAAAAATACTAAAAACCCATATGACCATAAAAATCATAAAAAACCCTAAAAGATGCAAAAAAGAATCTAAAAGATCCTAAAAGACCCTATTCCCCTAAAAGACACTAAAACCAAAAAATATTAAAATAACATAAAATACCCTACAACCCCTATAAGTCAGAAAAACCCCCCAAACCCAAAAAGGAACCAATAAAAACCTTTTAAACACTAAACGTCTGTAAAACCCCTAAAAATTAAAAAGTCCATGAAAGCCATTAATGACCCTAATAAACATAAATTACCCAGAAAAACCATAAAACTTGAAAGCACCCTAAAAAACATAAAAAATATAAAGGGCCCTAAAACACCTAAAGGACCCTTAAAACGAAAGAAACCCAAAAAAGACCATAAAAACACAAAAACCCTAAAGGTCCCTAAATACCCTAAAAGACCAAGAAAACCCTAAAACCCCAAAAAAATCCTTAAATGAATATAAAAAATATAAAAAAAACTAAAAGTTCCAAGAAACCCTAAAAACCCTTCAAAGACCCTACAAGCCCTAAAAAACAAAATAACCAAAAAAAAATAAATTTCTATAAACTATAAAAATGAAAATAAAATGAAAAAAACATCAAAAAAGACCCCAAAGACACGAAAAACTTAAAACCCCTAAATATATTTAATCCCCAAAAACCCAAAAATAAAAAAAAATCCTAAACCCCATGAAACCCCAAAACCCCTAGAAACCCTATAAAATCCCAAAAATCCATAAAACATGAAACATTTCCCAAAAACCCTAAATCCCCAAAAAACCAAATAGTAAAAAACCATAAACACCAAAAAATCCCTATAAACCCTAACCCCCCCCATTTAATCCCCTAAAACCTATATCGTACACCCTAGGCCATAAACCATAGATCCTACACCCCAAAACCTAAACCCCACACCCCAAACCCTTTAGCCTACACCTTTAACCCTAAACCCCAAAACCCTACCCCCAAAACCCAAACCCTACACCCTAAAACCTATAACCTACACCTGAAACCTTATACCCAACACCCTAAACCCTATAACCTACACCCTAAATTCTAAAACCTTCACCCTAAAAAAATACCCTACACTATTAACCCTAAACCCTAATACATTTTCCCTAAACCATATAACTTAAACCCAAAAACCAATATGTGAAACCCTATACCCAACACTCTACACAATAAACCCTACACCATTATACTTATAACCAAAACCGTAGTCCCAAATCCCTACACTATAAAATCTACAAAATAATCTCTTTACCCTACAACCTTAACCCTAAAGCCTACACTCTAAACCTAAACCTTGTACCCTCAATCTTATACCCTAATCCCTAAACCCTAGACCCTACAACCTAAACCATATACCCAACACCCCAAAATACATACATTATACCCAATACCTGAAACCCCATACCCAAAACCTCAAACCTTATACCCTAAGCTCTAAATACTAAACCCTACACACTAAACCGCATTCCCTGCACCGTAAACCCTACAACCCAAACCTTATAGCCTAAACCCCAAAACCTAAACCCTATAACCTAAACCCTAAACCATAAATCATAAATTCAATACCCTAAACCCTAATGCCCATACCTTTATTCCAACACACATAACCCTAAATACTACACTGTAAACCATAAACCATCACCCAAAATCCAATACACATTACCCTATACCCTAAACCCTAAACACAAATCCTATACCATACACGCTAAACCCTAAACCCCACACCATAAATCATATTCACTACTCCCTAAAACTTAAAACCTATAACCTACACCAGAAATCCTTAACCACACATGGTAAAACTGATAACCTACATAGTAAAACCTAGACCATAGACACTAAACCCTATTCCCTACACTCTAAACACTAAACCCTATACCCTAAACAATACACAATACACCATAAACCCCAAAAATTCCACCCTAAAACCTATAACCTACACCCTAAACCTCCACCCTACACCCCAAACCTCCAACCTCCACCCTTAACCCTATACACTACCCCTAAACCCTACACCGTAAACCCTATATTTTTCACCATACACCCACATCCCAACACCCTAAGTCCTATGCAATTCACCCTAATCCTTAAATACCTCACTTTACACCCTATACCCTACACACTAAAACATAAACCCTACACCTTAAACATTGTATCCTACATCCTAAACTATAAAACATAAACCCTAAACCAAACACCATAATCCCAATATCCTACACTTGGAACCCTAAAACCTAAAACTGAAACTATATACCCTTCACCCAAAACATTAAAACCAACAACATAAACCATACACCCTATTCTTGATACCCCAAACCCAAAACCCTACACTCCAAACCCTATTCCATAAACCCTAAACCATAGACCCTCTACATTTAACCAAATACCTTAAGCATTAAACCATATACCTTACACCCAAAAACCTATACCCAAAAATCCTAAAACAACCCCAAAACCCCTAAAAACGAAAAAAGCAATAAAAAACCTATAAAACCATTAAAAATGATAAAACCCCTTAAAAAACTAAAAACAACTAAAACCCATAAAAATCATAAAAAACATTTAAAACCCCTAAAACCCCCCAAATACCCAAAAAACCTAAATAACCTAAAATCATTAAAAACAATAAGAACCATAAAAAACACAAGAATCATTAAAAACCATAAAACCCTTACAACCCTAATAAAACCTTATGAAGAACCTAAACCCCCTAATACCCACTAGGATATCCCTCAAAACCCCTAAAACCCAATAAAACCATAAAACTCATAAAAACCTTATAAAGAAACCATTAATAATAAATAAAATACTAAAATCCCCAAAAATCCCAAAACCCCCTTAAATAATCCTGAAACCACTGAAAACCCTAATAAACCTTAATTGACCATAATCATCGTAAATAAAACCTAAAAACCCAAAAAACCAAAAAACCATAAAATAACCAAAAAAACCCTAAACGCCCTCAAAAGACCCTAAAACTCCTAAAACCCCCCAAAACCTGAAAAATCCTTCAAAACCCTAAAAACATGAAAACCCTATAAGAAACAGAGAATCTTAAAACCCTAAAAGGCCTTAGAGAACCAAATACCCCTAGAATACCCAAAACACCTATAAACCCATTACAACTCTTTAAATTCTATAAACCCCCAAAAGGACCTTAAACCCCCCAAACCATAAAAATACCACAAAACACTATAAAAAATCTAATAACCCCTAAAAAACCTTAAACCCCTAAAAACTACCGAAGACCCTAAAAACCATAAAAACCCTATAAACCCCTAAGAGGCCTAAAATTCCCCAAAACCCCTAAAATCATTTGAAGACCAAAACCCCCTAAAACCCTCTAAAACCCATAAAACCCTGAAGTCAATAAAAAACCAAATAAAAACACTAAAAATATATTAAACTTTAAAAAATAATAGAACCACTTTAATACACTAAAAACCATTAAAAAACTAAATACCCTAACCCCATCCCAAAAGCCTAAAACCATAAATATGCCAAAATAAACCCAAAGTACAATAAAACACCTAAAAAGATTAAAACCCTTATGAACCCAACAACCATAAAAACAGAAAGACCATAAAATAACATTAAAACTCATAAACTCTCTAAAAACCCTAAACCCATAAAATTCCCTAAAACCATAAAAGTCCCTTAAAGACCCTAAAAACCCCATAAAAACCTAAAAGACCCTAAAACCCCCTAAAACCTAAATTCCATAGAACCCCCAAACTACTTAAAAATTAAAACCTATAAAACCTCATAAACCGTAAAAATCCATAACAGACCTTAAAACCCCTAAAAAATTAAAGGTCACTAGAAAACCCTCTAAACCAAAAAGACCCTAAAACTCCAACATGATTTTAAAAACCCAAAACTCTAAGGATCCTAAATCTCTTAAATCCACAAATAGACCATAAAAATAATAAAAAAATCCTAATGTAACCTAAAACCCCTTAAAAGATCCAAAAAACCAGAAAATACATTAAAAGACTTTATAACCCCATTAGTCCCCAACAGACCCTAAAAATGCTAAAAGATCCTAATAACCCACAAAACAATAAAAAACCTAAAACCATAAAAAACTCTAAAAAACCTATAAAACCCAAAAACACCTTAATAAACCCATTAAAACACTGAAAAACAAAAAAATATGTAAATATACAAAACCCCATAAAATCTCTTAAAACCCTTAAAGAACCCAAAAAACCAAAAAACCAAAAACCCCTAAAAATCCCAAGAGACTTTAAAAACATCTTAATATACTCAATAGACCTCAAAACTCTTTAAACCACAACCACCTATAGAAACCTAAAACCCTTAAAACCCATAAAAAAACCAAAAAACAAAAAAATCTTAAAATACAGAAAAAACCCAAAACACTCAAAAAAACCCCGTAAAACCTAAAATACCCTAAAGACCCTAAAATCCCAAAAACCATAAAGCCAACCAAAAACATTTAAAAAACCAAAAAAACCCTAAAATCGATACCTATTCCATAAATCCTACTCCCTAAGCCCTAAAACAAGCACGTTAAACCCTAAATCCTACACGCTAAACCCTCCACCCTCTACCCTAAACCCTATACCCTACACCCTAAACGTTATACCCCACACCCTAAACCTAATACCCCCACCTTTAACACTTATCCAAAACCCTACACCATAATCCCTAAAAAATCATAAAAAGAATGTAAAATATTATAGAAACCTCATAAATCCCTAAAAACCATAAAAATCCCTAAAACCCCTAAAAACACAAAAAAACCTAAAACAGCATAGAAACCTTAAAAAAAATTAAAAAACTGAAAACCCATAAAAAGAAAAATAACCTAAAACCCTAAAACCCCCTAAAGTTCCAAGGCACCCAAAAAACCCTCTGAACCCCCCCCCCCCCCTAAATGCACTATAAACGATAAAATCAATAAAAACTTAAAAACCCTAATGATACCAACAATTCCAAACACACCAAAAACCCATAAAGACACTAAAAACCCCTCAAACCCCGAAAAAGCCTAAATAAACCCAAAAAAAGAAAAAACGTTTAAAATCTTAATAACTCAAAAAAATATAAAAAATATAAAAACACCTTTAAATTCTAAAATCACACAAAACACCTAAAAACTATAGGGTCCTAAAAACATCGTGAAGCTAAGTAATTACACCCACAAGAACTCTGTAGAAGGAAGAAAATATTCATTCAAGTCCAGAATGTTAAATGGATGAAAATTGTATTAAAAATTTGAGAAGAAACTTGAAGAAAAAAATTCATCAAATGGTCTTAGGCTGAATGCATACAATCATTGGGAAAGGTTTGAGGGGTTCAGAAACCACAATCCATCGATATGTGGAAGAACCCAGAAGGCGATGGCCCGCTGGGCAATGGCCAATAGACCAAGGACATTGTGAATCATGTCATTTGAAGAATCCAACAAAGAAAGGCCACCACACATCATCTCACGAACAAAGCATTTTGTAGGTCAAGCAAGATGGAGGGTTCTGCGAACCACACCTGATGAACCAAAGTCTCCACAAACACCAATTTACCAAGTCTTCTTTGGGTTGAGTTATATCTTCACGGGCTTCTTAAAATGATGATGCATGCCCATAGATATGATTTCCCTAGTTCCCTATAAAATTACCTTAGGGGGAACTAAAAAAAGGAACCAAAATCGGATGAGTCCAGAGGATGAACGAGAGCAGAGATGAAGAGAAAAGACAGAGATACGACATTGGAGATTTGGAGATGTACGCAGAACACTTCGACTTTAGTCTCGAATCATCGACAATGTGCGAACCATAAACCACCACTACCACAAAACTGGGCAAGCCCAGTTCCACCCTTTATCAGTGCTAACAAAAAAACGCTGATAAAGGTACCCCTTTATCAGCGCTATTTTTTAGCGCTGATAAGGGCACCCACTTTAACAACACTTTTTGTTTAGCGCTGTAAAAGGGTACCCCTTTATCAGTGATTTTTTTAGTAGCGCTGATAAAGGGGGGGTCTTTATCAGTGCTTTTTTAAAAAGCACTGATAAAGGGTCTACTTCAAAAAAAAATATTAAAAAATATATATTAATATTTAAATATATAGATGTAGTTATATTGATATAAATATAATATATATTTATTAAATATAATTTTAAATATATTTTAGATAAGTATAAACATACAGTTACACTTAATATATAAGATATTTAGTGAAAATGGCTTATAAAAAAATTTAAAAAATATTTTTAATTAATAATTTTCTAGTTATTATGGAGTAATAGTCATTTAATAACAATTTAAAGACTAAAAAAATTTAAAAATTTAAAAAAAGATCCAAAATATGTTGAAAACGCAACTCAAACTTCAAACGGCCATAACATTTGATCCAGGTGCCCGTTTGGGCTCTACCACATATCAAATCAAAGCATGTAGACAGATCTACACTATTGTGATTGGGGAGACTCGGGTCAAGGTTTTTTCGAGGCCAAAAAAGGCCCATAAGGCCTCCAAAACTGAGTTTTTAGTTGGGGTACCCCGATTTTTTAACATTTTGTGGATTTTCAACCTCATTTAAGGGGGTATTATTGGCCTTTTTTGGTGGGGACCGAATTTATTCCAAGGTATTACATTCATATTAATATTATGTCTTTGGAATTTTATTGTTTTTTATAATGAACTTCTATTTATAATCAAATATATAACTATATGTACATATTTTTTATATATTCACACCTAAAATTTTAATTATAAATATAAATAATAAAATATATTTACATATAAAATATATTATCTTTATCTAAATAATAACTAATATTCATTTTATTTAAAATACAAATATATGAATATTTATATACCTATATATTAATCTAACTATGTATATATATTAATATAACTACATATATATATATTAATATAACTATAAATATATATATTAATATCACTATAAATATATATATATATATTAGTATAACTATATATTTATATTAATATACCTATATATATTAATATAAATATATATTACTATATGAATAAATATAACTATATATATATATAAATAGATATATCAACAATAGGAGAACAAATCAATATAGTGGAGTGGAAAAGGCTTCAGGCGCGTAGGGGGAGGTCTCGAGATCAAATTCGAGTGGAGGAAGGGATGCGCGCACATGGGTGAATCTAGGGTTATCGCAAATAAAGGGTGGAGGGGTGCGTGCGGGTGCTGGAGGGGGGTGGAAATGCACTTTAAAAGGGGGGCTCAAGCACTATAAAAGCCCCCCCCGATTGGCATGATTTTTTTAATTTTTTTTATATTTTTTTTACTTTTATCAGTGCTTTTAAAAAAGTGCTGATAAAGGACCCTTTTATCAGCACTGATAAAGGGGACCCCCCTTTATCTTCACCAGCATTAATAGCACTATTAAAGGCCATTTATAGTGCTGATAAAAGGCATATTTTTAGTAGTGCACCTCCTCTATAGGTATGATAAACTATGTACCATAAAAAGAAACCTAATAAAAATGGTAAACCACGAACCAAAATGGTAAAAAATTTAACCATAAATCCCTTGTGGATGATCTTCCTGGAAACCATAGGTTCCTAGACCCTTCTTCAATCTTCCACTCTATATATCGCATCACTGTGAAAACAAGACCCTGCACCACTTACTACATCTGTATGTTGATGGAAGATAATTTTGTGTGGTGTACTTCCTCATGGACCACATCCAGGTCTATATACCATTTTTATATGTGGAAAACAATCCCATCCACATACCACTTTGGTATACGGATGACCCCTCTACCCACATGGTTGTATGCTATGCGGGGTTTCCCCCATCCTGCATGAGAAAACAGTATGCGGAAAATGGTGTCTTCAGGTGTGCTTATTCCTAGCACCATTAATGCCCCTCTATTATCATCCAGTCCTCCATTGCTCCTCTCTGAACCAATCCACTGACATCAGGACAAAGCCTCCTCCAATTCCACTGGACCCGTATGATCAGATCACCAAGAAAACTAGTGTGGATTTCTGAATTTACATTCCCAAGGTAAGGGGAGTCACAAAGGCTTTCCCCACAACAGTTTGGACCCCCCAGAATGTCTCTAAGTCTATATTCCCAAAATAACCTAGCATCATACCTTGGGATTCCAACGTGAGACTCCCCGTTATAGGGATTAGGGTTAATATATAGCCTTTATCTTCAATGAGTGATAATGAAAATCAAGAAGATCACTCTATTCTACCCCATTTATAATAAATAACCCTCTTTCCCTTTCCAAGAACCAGCTCCGAGGCACTCCAACTAAGGTAATCCCCTAGTCTTATGAGTGCCAGAGAACATTACTTTCAATTTCATTCCACATTGAAGGGTTCATTACTTCACCCCCTCATCCACCGTCAGCTCGACATGGGACCAAGTGGGGGAATTGAAACACCCAATTCTCTTTCCCTCCCCCATTGGGCTCATGGCTGTGACCTCTTCCACCATCTTCATCCTCCTTTTCCTTCAGTGGAGAAGAGAAAGTGCAACCTTGTTGAATCTATCTTATCCTCTTATTTCCTACACCGAGCATGAATCATGTGGGCTTAGAGTTATGTGATGATACAAAATTGGAAAAACCCATAAATGAACTACAATAACTCTAATTCCCATAATAATAGGGATATGTAGTATTGCTAATTAATGACCAAAATCAAAGTGGTACCCATATTCAAAAGGTTCACCCACCAAAATTTCCCCAAATAATGGAATCCTATTTTGGAGTATGTCCCAATTCGATTATCTCATATGGACAGATCTCATATGTAAGCCCCAATCAAGTCACAACCCATAAATGAACTACAATAACTCTGATTCTTCTCTAACTAGGATATATAGGATTATAATACAAGTCTCTAGCTCAAAGGAAGTTTTCCTTCGAATTAAATCCCCATAAATTGTTCCCCCAAATTCAAAAGGGTTCCCTCATAGGTGTATGTCTCGATAATAGAATTGTGCAGACATTAATTCCCCATTAGATAGTGATACGTAGGAAGTCTCCCTGAGGTCCAAATAAAACCCTCAAATCAACCCTAATGTTCTTTGGGATATATCCCCAATAGGTTCATGTTCACCAAGAAGATCATATCATTCTTGGGACCCTTAGGCCGCTTCAGCGTAAGCCCCACACCATGTCTTAAGCAGTCATCTTTTAGCTGGATGTCCTTGCTGCATGACGTTAAACTGCATGGATGGGTCCCTGTCACATTACCTTAAAAGGTGATGTGTCATGTTAAGAGACACCAAACTACATGGTATCTAATTACTCTCACGAGGATACATAGAAATCCCATCTTATGGGTCCAACCCCAACATCAAACCACCTTCCGCCCCTCCTGGATGATGATAAACTCAAGAGTTCCTCATTTCATTGCTTAAGTTATCATGGTCTCCATATAATCAAATCCATATATATCCATGATGATCCTATAATCTAGGGGGTAACCTATGGATACACCCTTCAGGAATGAACCGTGGATTCACAAAAATAGGAACATGGCTTAAATATATAAGATAGTCCTAGATTACGTAACAATTCCCCCAAAAGTGTTTGATGAGCCCAACACCCCCTCCTCTCGACCTTTAGAATCCTCAAGTGTTTTTGGCCAAACCATCCAACAAACACTTTCCTTTGGAACTAAGGTCCATGAATCATGGATTGAAGGTCCATTTGGGGTTTCATCCTCCACAAATGTACCCATTGGAGACCATTTGAGGAAATCATATCCTAAGAGGACCAATTTCACAAATACTAAACCCCCTAAAATCACCAATTAGGACCATCTGATTATGGAACCTCCTTCGTGATACAAAAATGATAAGCTTCCCAGTCCCCAAAGTCTCAATCCAATTCTTCCCAAAGGATAATTATGTTAATCAGGTCAAAACAAAAATAGTGAACCCAACAAGAAATTCTCTATAATAATAGGAAAATTCTTATCACCCATCAATCCATTTTGTTTTCCCCAAATTCTCACCAAGGTTAAACAAAAAAATGGTGAAACTAATGTGAATCCTCAACCAAGGTGGTGGTTTTACCCCACTCAAGCCCCTTCGCCTCATAAAATAAAAGGGGGCTATGACAAATTTTCAATTATGCATGTGATCAAGAAATACTAATTTAACGTGGTTTTGTTGTTGGTATATGTCATATATATATATATATGGTTTTTTTAGAATCTTTTTATCCCAAGGGCTTCGATACAACCAATGTACACATGCACCTCAGTGATCCAAAAGGTGGTCGACACCCAGATAAAGGCCAACCCCCCCTCGCTGACCGAGCATCTTCAATGCTAGGTATCTGAAACACTGATTATAGAGTAACTTCAAAACGATAATCTCCCAATAGTGGAATCCACAGGGTAGGCCCTCCAATCTGCAAAATCTCACCAACTCCCCCCCCCCCTCCTGCAACTAGCACCCCAATACAGGGAAGCCCCACTGTCTTTCTCCTACCACTTCTAGAGCTTGTCCTCAAAGAGAGATAACAAGTACCTCCCTTATCTCATATATGTGGATGAAGTTGACGGTGATGACTTCATCCCGGCTAGATAGGTGTCTTACTCATGGGCCTCAACCGGAGAGAATTGCCTCCAACACCGGGAAACCAATTATCCTCGCTCTGAGGAGGATCTCATGCTGAGGGAACCTGCTGATATCCAAAGGACACGGGCTCCTCTGGCCGCCCGCTGAGGGAGGAAAACATATAATCATAATCAATTATTCACCATGATTCTTGATGAGGTAATATACCATACAAACATAGTGACATTCAACAAGAAGACAGACAAATCTACCCCCTCCACTCAAGCCCACAACATAAATATGGTGGCACAATACAAGCATGTTCACATTCCTGTCAGTGCTAGCCGGTCTCACCAAGAAGAAAGAGCGTAGAGTTATAGAAAGATGCAAATATCTATTATTTCACCAAAATAACATCATTCAAAAAGGACAACAATCAGCTAAAGTTAGGTACAAACACTAGCTGATGCATATCAAGCCTTCCATCCAAATAGGGAGGAAAATAAATATGAGTAGAATCAAATTCCAGTGGATTCATACAAAGATCATGAGAAAAATATAGTGGCAATAGAACAGATACAAATTCTTTCATTTAAATATGAATCCCACTAGTCAAATATGGTGTCAAACATAGAAGTAAACTAGTGGTGGATTCATTCCTCTATCCTGGTATAGGAGAACTGTAGGTATCCACAAGTAACCTATGGAGGACCGAAGGAGGCACAAACTCCTGCTCTAACATCAAAATGAGCCTTCATACATGTTCCAGCAAAATATGCATCTCATCACATATTTAAAATGATGGAGGATCAAACATCAATTAGAGACCATACCATCCAGACATGTCAAGAGGTTATTGCATCAGTAGTAAAGGTGAGGAACTGTCCCACAACCCGGTTTCCTCGAACGGAATGACTCGTCTGCAAGATAGGATAGTCGCTCTGGATAAGGTATGCATCCCTTCTCTATTCCCAGAGAGTTAATGAAAATATCCTGCGATACACATACAACTAGATCAGGAACAAATACCCATTCCAACTGGGGATGCTGGTCCAATATGGTGGTCACTTCAGGGCATGCATATATCTCTACCAAAAATAACGATTTATGTCAGTGTATACCGGAAGCATCACAGAAACCAAAAAAATAAGAACCCATATATGAAAGTTGTTAAAAAAACATATGGCCCTAGTTTCCCATAAGAGAGCACCCAAATATGAAATGTGCCAAAGGAAACTAGAAAATAAAGAGAATATTCATGATTATTCTGTAATAGAAGCTGGAGTTCCTGATGAAATAAATCATATGTCAATCGAGGCTCAGGATCATGTCAGTCCATTACCAAAATATGGAAGTGGCAGTGGAATTTGTGAAGGAACTCCCCACAATTTTGCTACCAGCAGTTCTGAAGGCCCTCCCTAGAGCACCCATTGGGGGAATACTCCATGGGCTAGGAATAATGGATCATGAGAGCCTATCTATTGAAGCATGTCAGGGTATCCCTCCCCTTGACCAGAAGATCAAATAGAAATAAGGCCCTCCCCTTGTTGTTGTTTTCCATGAGGGTTATCTCTAGTGTATATTTTGTAGACATGCTTCCCCATGTAATCAGACATCGAGACATGATGGTTGTCCTCACAATGATGGAAGCAATTGTGAAGGATCTCCCTGTAATAGAAGTTTCTTTAAAGGCCATACACATAGAAATTTAATGAAATGAGAAGGTCCTCCCCTCATTACAGTATATCCTGAAGGCCCTCCCCATAATGTACACTGTAGAAATTCTCCCTAAATCTAGATATAAAGTTTTGATAGAAATATTTGACACCATAGTAGTCATTGAGATGGTCCTCCCCTCAGGGACATTAAGAAGTAAGAAGGTCCTCCTCTTGCTACAGCCCACCTGGAAGTTCCTCCCCAGGGTATACACCGTAGGGACATTCCCCACGGTCAGACATAAAGTATCAATAGTATCCCTAGCCATTATATCACTAATTTAAATGGTCCTCCCTACATTCAAAATTCACACTGGAAATAAGGTACTCCCCTTACTGGAAAAAATGTGAAAAGCCCTTGTATTCTGAGGTACTCTGAATGATGGAGTCATAAATTTCAGACACTTTGTTTATGAAAAATGATATCCTTTCTCAACCGAAATACGACCTTGGTCCATACTCATCTTCTGAGACACCCTGTATCTCTCTCATACCAACGAGGCTCCTGCCATCCCCAATTCTCGGAATGAAATTAAGGATCATTGAAGTTTGGAAGACCATGTGGATGGGTCTTTAGAAGAGAAATAGCAGGATATGTTGCTCCTGAGAAGGAAATTAGCTAGGGACAACACACTAGTGATGTATTAGCCCAAGAACACTTATATTTTGAAACACTAGGGAATTTTTCTATGGAATGTTCACATAAAATTCACCTAAATATATGGAAAACTCTCCACCAGCTAAAAAAAATCATACCCAATGAGGGATATGCAGACCATGTTAGAATAATAGGATAGATTTGATGTCTAATTGAATTCGATGCTCTCCCGTCTGCACGGCTTCCACAATCATAGAGGAGAAAGAAAGATCTTGAATTTTCCTACCTCCATGTGTTTCACAGGATGTGTTGTCTTATCAGCGAGGCCCCATCCAAAGTTCACATTCGGGTATGGGGAGAGCATAAAGCTCTACACTTCACCGAATATCCCATCCACTAAAACTCACATGAAGTTACATGTTGCAATGTCACCACCAAAAGGTAGAATTAAAATGGAATCCCTACTCAGTAAAGGTGGAATGATCAACAAGAACCAGCCTTGAGTAAGTCTCCAAAGTGGAAGGCCCAATGAGAGAAAGCCACCAAGAAGCTTATATGTCGGGAAACCAAGAACATCTAGTGGGATTCCCTCCTAAGGGAATCCAACCAATGAGAAATTATCATGTACTCATAAAAAATAAACCCCAAGAAAATATAGCGCCATGCTCATCTCACACCTACATGGGAGTGCGTGAAATAAAAAAAAGTGAAATAAAATTAGCTACCGCCACAATACACGAACAAACCCATCCAGTAGGGCTGGGGGAATTTTTAAATCAAAATTCCCCTATAAGACCAATGAATCCGGGCTATAACACATCAATGGAAGAATGAGAGAAACCCCAGCCTATAGGGATGGGGGAATTTTTACATCAAATTACCTCACAACAAATGTCTATCTTCATTCAAATGGGATGAACGATGAGTAGAGAGGTCACCTGTTTAGTCCCATATCTTGTTTTATACCCCCTGGATGAAGGCATATTGCAGGTTCAGATCAAGGCTCCCTTTGGGTCACTCTTCCCCAAGAAATACAAACAATATGATAGAATGAAAGGATAATGTCCAAAAAAGAATGCAAAAATCTCTCATACCATTCAGCATTAGGTACACTTCCCCCTATGCGATATGAATCAATGAACATGGTGGACTTCAGTCCCAAGCACCTCACAGGAAATGATAGAAATGAAGAGGATGTATGAGAATACGGTTTCCTCCTAGAGGCAGTCTACATTGACCCTGAGGGTGTACATAACCAGAACTAGAGAGCTGCCATAAATTTCGGTGAACACTCAAAAAACTCATCACCACCTCCCTCAAAAGTCCCCAAAAAGGATAATAATAAATACATGGTTCTATATGACCCACCTTCTTCCCCTTGAGAAAATGAGTCCCTCATGGTTGAGGAAAGATTCACAGAGTATGATGAAGAAGTGAAAGAGATCAGGAAAATCAATGTCAAGGTGCATCGAGGAAGCTATCTTACTAAGTGTGTTCCTCAAGTGGAACATCAACATGTGCTTCCAGAAGTGGTGCCTCCGCCACATGCACTCATCCTATAAAATGAAACAGGGCACAGATTCCCATCTAATTGACCATTGGGACCATCAATTTACTTGAATTTGGCCTCATAATGATATCAGGACTTCCCTCCACTAGGGAAACATATAGAACACATTTAGGCGAACCCAGAGATGATGCCCCTAGCTGGGTATCCACCCCAAATTCCAGCTGTGCGGGCAAATATAGTTTTACCCCCGTTGCACCCACCCAATCTCATGTCCAGTAGGATATCCATCAAGGGTTGTTGAATACCATCGAGCAATTGATATCTTGGATAGAATCCATCGAAGGGTGGCACACTCCAATACAACTATAACACAAACCTTACCCTAATTGGGTGAGCAATGTTCCACCACTACCAAACTTCGGGAACCCATTAGTCCTGGTGTCCAATGGTTCACGAGACCTAGAAGAACAACTAATAAACTATGCATCTTACTATGACCCCGTGATGGGAACCCTAGAGAACTAAGAAGCAATGAAACTCATGTGCATCGTATAGACTCTTCATGGTTCAACCTTCATGTGGAATACTAGTTTCCCAGCTAACACAATCAAAGGATGGGAGGACCTCCAATGATAGTTTATCTACCATTTTTGTTCGTAATTTCCTAATAAAACAGTAAGTGATATCTTGAACTATAAGTGGAAAGAGAATGAAAGACTTTCAAAATTCATCACCAGATGGAAAGGCCTTACTTACATCCTGAACTCGCCACTCTCCCATGATGAAATGGATTCTCGGTGCATCGATAATCTCAATGATTAATTTTAGATTCCACTCATCCCAGTAAAGTATACAAATGGATTCTAAAATTTCTTCTCCATTGCCTAAAGGATAGAATACTCCTTATAACAGACCAATATAAAGTATCAAGTTTCCCCATAATCCCCATAAAAAATAATGATAAAATCTAAAGTGACTTATATCATGCTTAAGACACCCTAACACCAGCTCCGGTTGAGAGGCCTCCACTAAACCATGAAGGACCCCCTAGACCCCAACAACCACCCCCACCTCGACAATATGAGATAAGGGGTAGCAAAAGAAATCAGTTCAAGGAATGAAAAAATAAATTCTAATAATTTTGAGATGACCTTGTCTATGGATACATTGTTGGAACAATGATTTTCAACATACTCCTGCTACCAGAGACAAATAAAGTAGATGAAGTGGGTCTGGATAACCGTCTAAATTATTTTCCATACCACCATATAATGGGATGCACCATCCATGAGTGCTTCATCTTCAAGAATCTCTTGAAAAAGATGCAGATTATTTAAAAAGTCAAGTTAGGACCATTTCCAGCACAAGTGGCATATGTTTCCACCAAAGACCCATGTAAAGAAGGTGAGTGGAAAACAATCACCAGCAAAAAAGGAGAAAATATTTGATAGTTGGATGACTTAGAAAACAATAAAATTTGTTCATGGAATCCTCCAGAAATAGTTGAAGCAACCAAACTTTCCCCCTGTACCTCCAGATGCAACATAACCATTGTTATCAGCCACACAACCCTCAATGGTTCAGCTGTCCAGAAGATTGTCTAATCAGAAAGGCATAAAGCAGGATAAAGAATATGAACCTGAACTGATACCAAATTCAACCTTTCCACTTTTATACTTCATGCCACTAGAATTAAAAGCATGTGAATTGCCCCTACAAATGGTACAATAGTCCCAACCCCACCAAACAACACCATTAGAAGAAGACATTCAGATAGAGTCATTTTCAGATCAAGAACTGATCTTCATATCCATTAATGTCATTCTCTTAATGGACCCTTCTCTGATGGAGACTATGGATATGAACCCAAATTCCATAAAAAAAATTGGATATATAGAGTAAGAGTTTGTAGAGGCCAAGGGTTTCCAAGAAAAAATGGTTGTGGAAGGAGTCAAATTCTCAACCACACATTAACTTAAACCGTTAATGTTGTAGAAAATAACAAAAGGACCCTCCAGTAGACACAACAGGAACCAAAGTGTTTTTCTACCCCTACCAGATGAAATAATAGCCCAATCATCTTGGAGTATCGGTCAGAGGAAGAGAAGATGTCGAATCTCCCAAATCACACAGGCAGACCAATCTGACCGAATCCAAGGAGAACGTGAGCACTATCAGTTATGATCCCAAAGGCATCCCATCCACCTCAAGGGATCGTGTTCCTAAAGAACCTACGAAAGATCCCCCCCCCCAATCTGGTAAGTGCAAGAAATTAGAGTATATATATAATGTAATCAATAATCTAGACTCATTACCATTAAAGTGGTCGATACTGGATGCATTGAATCTTCCAGTAGACCTTATAGAGGCATTGAATGAAGTTTTACTAAGTCACTAGGAATTCGATGCCAAAGTAGAAACTATCAATGTAAATCAGATAGAGACCAACCCCACATAATTCCATGCTATCATACCCTTCATATACTAGGATGAGGACACCATAATGTAGGGAAACATTAAACCCTTATATATGTCAGGAAAGATAATTGGCATTGATGTATGGAAAATATTCATCGAAAATAGTTCTGGAGTTAACCTCCTCCCGCTGTGAACACTTCGTTGGTTGGGCTATGTTGAGGAAAATTGGACACCTAACACCACAACTCTTTAAGGATAAGAAAACATTAATAAGAATCCATTAGGATTATTCATGCTTACAACATGGCTTTGTGACCTCATGTCTAATTCTGAGTTTCTAGTAGTGTGAAAAAATATGGCCTTCAACGTCCTATTGGGGAGGCCCTGGCTGCATCAATAGGTTGAAATCCACTCATAATAAAATCAATGCATCAAATATTTCACTAATGAAAAAAATGGGACATTGAATAGTGATAAACCTCCATTCGAATCATACGAGTCACATTACATTGATCCAAGGTTCTAAGAACTGAAAGAGAAGCAGTCTTTGGCAGATGACATTGATTGAATCACCACCCCAAATGGATTGGAAATGGCTCCTTCTGATCCCCTCAAATAGCTTGGAGAAGAGTAAGTATTAACCATAAATTATGTTGAGTTCATAAATTCAAGCTCATACACACACCTAGTCATCTGCAATATCTATGTTACAGTCGCTAAGACCAAGGACGCTAAAATGTGCACTAACCCCCATGATGACGGTGAGTGATCAAAATAAAATTCTCCCAACCTATTCTTGGGCCTCCATAAAAGTCATTCCTTAATCACTAAGGGAGAATAGGATTTAATATCACTAAAATAAAGAGAAGAAACTCCTTCACCCCCATTCCATCCTCTTCAAAAAATTTCCCTCAGTCATCTGGGGAAAAAGGATCGATTTCACTTTCCAGAAATTAGAGTTGTGGTTCCTCTCCCAACACTGGAGAGTTTATCTCGAGAATTGTCTCTCCATCATACAAGGAATAATATGATTAAGAGGATCATGAAGAGGATAATTATGAATAATAATATCTCAATGATTCCTATCCCACATTCAAAGAAGGCATCTCCGCCATGATTGATGAACTTATAGAGATAAAATTGGGTACTGAAGATGACTTGCGACCAACTATGATAAGTGTGGGTATGTATTTTGAGGAGTAAGATTAATATACCTCCTTCCTTGAGAATAATCATTTTTTCCCTAAAACTACATAGAAATTCTAGTCCTCAATCCTAAGGTCGCCACTCATCACCAGGGTCTATTGAAAGACCATCATGGTTATAAGAAGGCTTGCAGAAGGACCCACCCGACACATTCTTCCAAAATAGAAGATGAAGTTGAAAAGTTAATCAAAGCTAAATTCATTTGGTAAGTCCAATATCTGATCTTCCTAGAAGACATATTCCCTCTCAAAAATAAAAATGGATAGATTGGAGTCTACATTGACTTTAGAAACCTCAATTTTCACTGCCTAAAAGATGATATTCTGGTCCCGATCATGGAATTGGTGACTGATGCAATCATTGAATATGAGGACCTCTCTTTGATGATTGGCTACTATGGATACAAATAGATCCAAATCGATAGATAATATGGAAAAACCACTATGTTTAGTGCCCCTATGGAGTATTCTACCACAAGGTGATTCCCTTCAGTCTGAAAAATGCATATGCCACATATCAGCATGATAGGAATCACCTCTTACAACCCTTACTAGAAACATTTTTTGAGTGCTACATTGATGAAATGGTGGTTAAAACATGACAACGCTTGACCCACCTAAAATATCTTGAAACTTTCTTCAATAAACATCAACAACATAGTCTAAATATGATTCCCTTGAAGTCTGCATATGACGTCACCTCTGAGAAATTCCATGGCTTTGTCGTACGCCTTCATGACATCAAATTTGACCCTAAGAAGAAAAAATCCATCCTTGGCATGTCACCACCTCAGAACCTCTCTACGTTTAAGGGTATCTAGAGGCACCTGGCCTACATTTGGATCTTCATAGCCAGGATTTCAGTTAAGTGTTTTCCTTTCACTATGTTGATGAAGAAAGGGGTCCAATACCGATGGTAAAATGATTGTCAAGAAGCATTCAGCAATCTTAAAAATAATATCTAACCCCATTAGTGCTAATGACTCCAGTTGAGGGAAGACCACTCATTCTGTTTGTGGCCGCCTTGGAACAGTCACTCAGAACATTCCTCGCATAGAAGAATGTTGTAAGTAGTGAGAATAATATCTATTACCTCATTCGAAAAATGATTGATGCTGAGAATTGATATTCAAATATCAAAAAGATATTCAATGCCCTAATCATTGTGGTTCAGAAAAATAGGAATTACCTACAGAACTATGAGGTCAATCTGGTCTCCCACTGCAACATGCTCATGTATATCCTCATCCTTCCTATGTTAACTGCACACCTATTGTAGTGGGTAATAATCCTATAATAGTTTAAAAGATGGTACATTCCCCAAAAATCCATCAAAGTCCAGGCGTTAGTAAATTTACTAGAAGTGCATCCCTCGATTGAAATTAACCCATTGGATATTGAACTTCCAAATAAATAAGTGTTCTTCGTCCAAGAAGGCTCCCAGACATGGGAAATGTACTTCAATGGTCCATCCAATAGCCTGACATGGAAAAGGATGGAGGACCCCAATCTCAAAAAAGTGGGGCTGGGAGTTATACTCATATATCCAAAAAAAGGAAATCTTATCTTACTCCTTCCTACTTTTAGAGGGGTGAAAAAATATTGAATCAAAATATCGGGCCCTCATTGTAGGCATGGAGCTGGAACTTCATGCCCAAGAGGAGAACCTAAAGATAAATGGTGATTCAGATCTTGTCATCAAGTAGGTCAATGTTGACAATTACATTAAGGATGAAGTATTGGTTCCTTTGATGAACCATGTCTGAGAGCTTATGGAATAAATTTCATCAAATCCAACACTGACTTACATCCCATGGTCACAAAATTCTTAGGAAGATGCATTATCAAATGGTGCCACATCCCGGGATGATCCATACAAGGATGAAATAGTCATCATAATTGCACACAATCGGATGGTCTTTCCATTAATTCATAACAACAGGGAAGAAATCGATAAGGTTTTCCCCATTCCTGAGCTTTACATTCACACCATTGGATGGATGAATCTGATTGAAAATTACCTCCGGAGGGGGGAACTCCCACCAGATATTGATTGCAGAGAATAGATCTGGTGGTGGGAAGTCATTTTTCTTTTGTACTATGGTGCAAACCAATAAATGGTTCTCTATAAGAGAGGCCTTGACAGAGTCCTTATCTGGTGAATTTATGGTGGAAGGACTACTGATTTCATGAATGAAATACACGCTGAAACTTATGGAGAAAATGAATCAGCAACCAATCTCTCTAATCAAATTTTAAGGCTTGGATACTATTGGCTCACTATGATATAGGATTGTGCCAAATTTTCCATGTAGTTCCATTCCTGTGAAATTCCTGAAAATATCTTTCTCCCACCTTCAGAGTTTCTTCACACAACCAAGTAATCCTAGATATTTTCCATACAGGGGATGGATTTCATGGGACCATATCCTCCTGCCACATCTAGACAATTCCATTTCATTTTCACAACAACTAACTTCTTTTACAAATGGGATGAATGTATACCACTTAAAGAGGCTATGACAATGAGCATTGTTAGCGTTTTGAAATCCAAAAACATTACCAGATTTAGTGTCCCTCATACTATACTGATAGATAATAGCACCAACTTCTACTCTGTTGAGTTGGACAAGTTATACAAGGAGTATGGAATCAAAGCCAACCATTCATCCCACTACCATGTTGCGACCAATAGACAAATGGAGACTTTCAACAAGACTCCATCCAATATACTCCAAAATATGGTAGAAAAGAACAAGAAGTCATTACTGTACAAGCTCCTCCATGCTTTATGGTCTTACCAGACCATGATCTGCACTTCCAACCAGGAAACACTGTACTCACTAGTATATGGGACAAAGCCAGTTTTTACCATCGATGTTCAGGTGCCAGTGATTTGCATTCCCATTTGTGATCATTTTTCTGTATTTGAGAAATATCAGAAACAGTTTGATGAGTTGGAGTGGATGGATGAGAAATGGATTCACAATTTTCACTGTTTGAAAGTCTATCAAAATTGACTCGTATGAGACTTCAACAAAAAGGTTCGTCTTTTGTCTTTCCATGAAGGAGAGATGGTGATTGTCTTTAGAACCTTGATGATACTTGAGAGGAAACCCCCCAAATCATGATCCAAAATGGGAGGGACCATATGTCACACATAAGGTCTTCTCCAATGGAGCGTATGCCTTGATGTCAATGGATGGGTAGATCAAAAAAACTCCCACCAATGAAAGGTTTTTGAAGAATAACTTCACATATTAGCAACATATTCTTCTTAACTGCAAGATGTTAAACTTCATAGTGACATATTCTTCCAAATCACATGATGATAAAATGCATGATAGATTTTTTCCCACCGTATGATGTTAAATTGCATGGTAGGTATTTTTTTCTAGCTATAAATTGGTCGCATATAAGTAGAATTCATTAGAGGAAAAGATTGAAATACCCCCCCCCTTCCCCGTGCAAAGGTAAAACTGACACATGGAGGGGCTTGTAGAACTACATGTGGATTGATTCCGGACCTTGTAGGATACGTAGTATTGCTCAAATCTTACATCCAGTACAACCACTATTAATATAGAAAATTACCCTCATCCATGTGTATGGAACAAACCTATATGTAGGATACATTTAGAACTACCTGTGGCTTGATTCATATTTCCATGGGATGCATAGTTTAACAATAACCTCGTATCTTGGTCCAGCCACCTATAACAAAAATTCCCCTTCTCTCTACGTATGTACTAGACCTCTACAGGTGAGTTATTTTAAGAACTACATGTTTATTTATTCTTTAACTAGTAGGATACGTTGTGACACCCAAATTTAAAATCTTGGTCCATCCACCAATGAAAAAAAATATCTTTTGTTTCCCTGCCCTTTGAACAAACCTCTACAGGGAACACCTAGAACTATGTACAACTTGATTCCTTTATCAATGGGATATATAGGGATGCCTTCACTCAAAGGTTCTTTCCTAGCCACCACATGATGTGAAATGAATCTGTTATATCTTGTATGGCATTTACGACGGTAGTGGGAATCCTTTTCACCCCTTGTTTCTCACACCAATTATAAGTCATGTGAGCTTAGGAATGATGGTAAGGGCTTCCCTCCATAAACAAGGAATAAAGGGGTTTGATGAACCTGTTACCCGTAGAGGATGAAACTGATAAGCCCCTTTCCCCATGTATGTACCAGACCTATACAATAAAGGGATTTTACAGAACTACATATGGCTTGATCCCCATTTATAAATGGGATACGCAGTGACACCTAGATTCTATAACCCGGTACAACAACCAAAATTATATAAAAATTCCCTTATTTCTTATACACATTCCCAACCAGTGAAAGGGAATATTTTATTTAGGACTATGTATGGCTTGATTCCTTCCCTTGCAGGATAAGTAGTGACACTGGGATTTTAAATCTTCGACTAAACCCTATCACAAATCGGATCTCTCCATTTTTCTATGTGTACATGTCATACTTTCAGAGAAGAGTCTCAATTAATTCCTCATCATACGATGTTAAACTGCAAATCATCTTAAGAGATGCGTGTGACTTGATTTTTGGCATGATGAGATACATGGTGACACTCAAGCCCAAAGTTCTGAGTATTTCCCCACAGAATAAAGGATCATGCCCCCAATTTCGCACACTTGAAAAAGAAGCTGATGAAAGATATAATTTTAACTCCAATGGAGAAAATGTGTTAAAATATTATCCCCCCCATATGTATGATTCAAATCTATGTGGGGAGTTTTATATTTCATAGCTAATCACAATCTGAGTATTTATTACATACACAGGCACACCCTTTCCATTTACCAGACTCCATGCCTTATGAAATATTGGATCTTCATAATCATCCATGAACATCATAGATGGAAGGATAGTGTCATGAGAACACCTTTTATTGAATATTCATATCATGCCCCAGTGGATCTACATATGTTTCCTACAAAAAATCCATCAACCAGAGGAAGATGTTTCCTCAGGAGAGTCTTTTCCTACCCCCATACGCCAAATGGCTCTGATGACCCATGAAATTCCTCATGATCCGAGGGCCCCCATGACCATGTTCTAACCTTTCTACCCTCATTCATGCCTAGGTTTTATAGAATATCCTGACCCGGATCAAACCATTTTTATTTATGGTCTCTGTGAAAAGTTTTCTCTATAATACGACTTTAAACTATACTGCCAGCATCATTACCACACGACATTAAACTATAAGGACTGAAGTTTCCCATCTGCCCGACATTAAACGACACTTCAAAATGGAAATTCATAGTTTATTATATTAGCTTGGCCCACCAAACACAATTCATTTCCTTCCTACATGTGGGAAAGAAATCCATAAATAATGTTCATTAGGGAATCCTACGTGACTTGATTTCCCCCTTGATGAGATGCATGGTGATACTCAAATCCTATGATCCAGACTCATCCACAGAAAGTATTAAAATTTACCTTTCTTTGTGCACAAATTTAGTCAAAGAAGAGAATCCATAGACAATTCATACTTATAGGGCTTTCAAGGGTAATCATATTTCCCTTCATTCACATCGGGATTACTCTACATCCACCACAAATGACGATAAATTGTGTCGAATTCATCCTTTTTGCATGATGTTAAACTACACAATGTTGGTCTAAGTATAAAACACTCCATTCCAATGATTATTCAATTCTTAAGTGGTGACCCAAAATCCTTATCATCTATTATTTTTCCCACCAAGCATAGCTCTTGTGGGCCTAGGGACCTTAGTAGGGAATCTAGTATGGCATTATGGAAAAAAACCAAGGATTTTGGTCATAGAATCATGAACCAAAAGGGAATGCTATGGTTTCATTCCCCATAATAAGGAACCCCAAGTCCTGACTGGATGACATTACACTGTAGGGTACTCCAAATATGGAATAGATTCGTCGCCCTATGTATGAGCCAGATCTATGTTGTGGATTACTTGACCCATGGAAGAATCACATCCCAAACATTTCTAATGTATCCAGATACACTCCATCTACATATAAAAATCTGTGATTTATGTAATATTAGATCCCCATAATCCTCCATGGCCATCAGAGATGAAAGGCCAGTGTCCAGCACACACCTTCGGTTGACTATGCACATCATGCCCTGGTGGATTTGCATATGTTGCCTTCAAAATGGCCATTAACCAATAGAAAATCCATTCTCAAAAGAGTCTTTTCTTACCTTTATATTCCTAATCACTCCCATGCCCCGTGAAATCCTCCTTGATTAAAGAACCCTCAATGTTATGGTTTACATTCTATTTCCTACCCACGTCCTGGATATGTTAGAACTTCCTCGTCCGATTTACCTCTGGTTACTCAAGGATTCTACAAAACAAAGATTCCCCATCAATTTGTGAGAAATTAATCCACATAGAGGAAAAAAATACCCACAATTATTTCTAGGTTTCCCAGGGAAGTTCAACCTAAAATGCTACACTTAATGTCTAGGTACACCCCATTTAATAAGACACACTCTGAGTTCAGAATGGTCAGAATCCCTATAATCCTCCATGGTCAACGGAAAAGGAAGTCCAGTGTCCTGCAGACACAATTTTTTGACTATGCACACCATCCCCTGGTGGCACTGCATATGTTTCCTAAAAAAGGGACATCAACCAAAGGAAAATGTTTCCTCATGAGAGTCCTTTCCTATTTCTGTATGCCCATATAAAATTTATGTCCCATATCACTCCCTAGATTCTGAAACCCCAGGGATTAAAGTTTATGTATTTCCCCTTTCAAATTACCTAATATGGAAAGCATTTCTAGTTGAACTGATGAATAATTTACTCTCTCCTGGTTAGAGAAAAATTATTTCCCATAATAAGTTTCTAGTGTCCTTGTTGTATGATGTTAAACTATACCATTCACCGGACCTCCTTTATACAAGACAAATTCATGTTGGAACTGTTTCCCATTCAAAGACGATATAAATTCCATTTTTCACTTTCATACATCACTCCCTTAATATTCTATCACTATGGTCATAAAGCCAAAAAACACATCCAAAATACCAATAAATCTCCCAGTCCATCGAAAATGTTTTGGCAGTGTCATGAGGGAACCATTGTTTGACTATATACACCATTCCCCCATGGATCTGTCTATGTTTCCTACAAAAAAGTAATCAAACAAGGGAAACTTTGTCCTCAGGAGAGTCCTTTTATTACCACCATATGCCTAAAATGTCTCCCACGCCCTATATACATCCAAATATTGCAATGTCAGGGTCAAGAAAATCATTCATTAATGTTTTAAAGTTATTATGACATTCCTGAATGATGAATCCCAAATTGAGGCCCCTACCCCCCTTCAATTTTGGTCAATTATATTTGACCTAAAACATTAGTAATATGTATGATTGGAAAAACTATAAAATATTAGTGTAAAAGATGCAATACTCTCAAGAGTGAAAACCTGCAAAGAGAACACCTAGATAAAAGTCTCGTACCAGCTCGTTAAACCTATACTATGTATGGTCCAGGAAAAAATGTCGAGAAATAAAATATTCAAAAGAGGCATAAGGTATGGGAGTTGAAAAACTATAATGGGAAGCCAAAGAAAAAGTCATGTTATACCTGCTAAGATTGTACCAAACAAGCCTAGGAAAAATTAGTGTAATAATGAAAAAGGCACAATGTTTATGGGGATTTTCATGTAAACTCAGAAATTGTCAAACTACACTCATTGAGTCCTATGACTTAGAATAAAATTAGAGCATGATTTTATTTACTAGATTCAGTTTAAATTATTACTATTCAAAATGATATTTATATGATCAATTGTGATTTATTGATGTTAAACAAAAAAAATTGAAGAAGAAGAATTAGACAATAAGTAGGTTTCTATTCCATGAAATGAAAGGGAGGACCATCCCCATATGGAGTCTTTCCATGATATAAAAAAGGGGGAGGGGATGGTACATAGATAGTTTGGGGAAATCACAACAGAACCTGACTGACCCTTTCCAACATATCAATGATCATCTATCATGAACCATCAAGGGCTTGCTCTAAAATAATCCTCTTTTTAGCTTCATCCTCAGCCATTAGTCGTGCTTTCTTCATAACAACTATGAGGTCCTGCCCCTTCTGCTTAATGGCTTCGTAGTTGACACTTGAAAATACCAGTTGTGCCTTCAGCCAGGCCACAAAAGCCTCACATTCTCGTAGCTCCTCCTTCTGGGTGATTACAAAATGATGAACTCTCATCTCCTCACTACCAGATGATTTAATTCATCATAAACATCTCATAATGTCATTTCCTGATGATGGGAAGAATGGAATTCAGCAAGGTTTTCCTCTCAAGAAGCGAGGTCTTCCTGGGCTATGATAACCTAATGTATAAGAATGTGTAGATATCGGTAATCGAAGCCACCTGAACCTAATTTAGAAACCAATCATCAGTAGTTTGAATCTTCATCGATGAAGTTAGTTAGAGGAGTTTCTAAAGAAAGGGTTCATAGTTGAAACCACACCTATTTTCACATGGCTCGATGCCTCCTCATGGCGCTAGGACCTTTGTCCTCCCCCACTGCAAGGGGTACATTGATTGAAATTATCATTGTGGTAGATGGAAGGGTCTTAATATAGGTTACCCATATAGTGGGGATTTCCCCCTAATAGATTGTTCATCCCCTGGAACCAGATATAGGGGACTAGCCATGACTTCTGGAATATCTTGTGACACACTTCTAGAGACATCCTCATTAAGACCACAAGCAGTGTCTACAAGAGGAGAATAGTCTGAATCACTTTCTACAGAAATGGTATGTGAATATAAAGCCCCTTCCAAATGTAATTGATGGTGGATGGAGTGCCTTGTCACTATTGGGAGGGACATAGATGGTGCAACTAATATCTTCAGAACAAGATGAGGAACAATTATTGGCCTTTTAACCCATCAAACTGGTGTTCCCAGCACCCTTTCTAGGTAGCTAGTCACCCATGACTGGGCATACTTCAATGATAGAAAAGTTAAAACCACTGTAGGGGGAATTAGGACCTCCTGCCACATTATTATAAGCAATAATTAGAGAAGAATGACAAGATTAGATTCTCCCTTAAACTGGGTAGCAGGAAGGGGTGCGATTTTTTGTAGGAATCCAAATCTCTTAGCAAATCATTAAGGGGTATATGGCTCATAGATGGCCAACCTGTCTATGCATGCAACCAACATTCCATCCCAAAGTGAAATAAGGTATGCTAATTCTTCCAGGGAACCCCTCCCATTATCTTCCATTGCTTCATGGGGAATGAGTTATGGTGTGAAGGAGAAGTGGGAGAAATCACTCAACAATTTGACTGCGTCATTAATACATAAGGATAGAGGGTGAACAACAGCGATGTTGAGGGGAGATAGATGAAAAGTAGAATGAGGAACCATTGAATCACATTGATATTCATAGCAATAAAGGTGTTCTACCATACATCCATTTAAAAATTGGAAGGGCCCTCTCAGACGATGTGAGGCCATCCTTCCCTGTATCTTCCCTAGCATCTCATAAAATTGGGGGAGAGTAGGGATGTCCTTGTTTATGGGTTGTCCATATTCTAACGTGGAATCCATCATCATAGTACAATCTCTAACACCAGTCTATACGTCCCAGTAGGGGAAAATCCATCCACTCAAAAACATAGAAAAGAAGCCTTCCAACTTGAAGTCAGGGGGTACATCTGATCGAATCTTGTAGTCCCAGGTGGTGTACTGGCCTGCCTCATGGGTCGCACTGTATGACCATGGGATTTTCCATGACTGTTGGGTTAGATGAGTTCGACTATTGTGGAACCTTAGAATAAGCCCGTTCACTTGGAAAACAAATCCTATCCAATCCTCAAATGAAATGACGGAATGAGTGTGGAGGGGTTGATTGAGAATTCCCCCTACCATGACTATTATATTCATTTCCAAATGAGATACCTGGTTGACATCTCCCCAGGTGTTGGACATTGGGAGGAATTAATCATACATTTTTCGGAGAATGGGAATCCCTCCATGTTGATGGACGTCCTACAAGATAATCCCCACCTCTCCACGAGACAGATGGAAGGTGCTGGTTCTCAAACACAAACTACTAAGAAATTGGGGCCGTATCTCACTAGGTGAATAGATTTTAGAACGGAAAACCCATGCTTCCTAATGAAAGTTTACCGCTTCTATCTGGCCAGGGTTTCTAAGAAAATTTGATTCACCCAAAAGGCATAGTCCCACTTGTCAGAGAAACCTAATCCAGATCGTAAGTCCCATTTAGTGGACCACCCACTGAGAAGATTGTTTTAAGAAAGATTATTAATGGAAATATATTCTTGGATGACTAATTCCAAAGAATCTTCATGATGACGATGATTACTCTAAGACCACACAGAGACGCTCTGGTTGAATGCATTATCCTAAGCAAGAGAAGTTCTGATTTACCCCATCCATGAAATATTGGCCTAATTGTGCCTTCGGGAAATCTCCAGGTAGACAATGGGTGTATTGTAGTCAGTTAGTGGAAAATTAACATTGTCGAGAAGGCCTATGTTGTAAAATGGTAGTTGCACAGATGACAGATACATCAAAAGCTCTGGTGGAAGAATATATTTGAGAGTACCTTCCCAAGGGATGATGTAAGAATGAAGGTGCTATTTGATATTCTCAATCATATCCACTCGCCTTCCAGTCACAGTCCTTAGGGTCAAAGGGAGAGATATCTCGTTCTGTATTTGAAAAAGATCAGAAAAGGGGTAGTTGAATTAAAATTATTGGATGTAAAAAAATGGAAAAAGACCAATCCAGTACACAAACAGTGGCCCTCCACATAGCATATCCCGGGAATGGTACATGGAATGCATTTCCTACATATGGCCTTGGTATGGGGAAGGCCCATGAGGCGATGGACCTCAGAGCATTAACCAATAAACTATGTTGTTCGTGGAACAAAGAAACCATGAACTAAGGAATCACTATGTAGATTTTCAATGTTTTCTGATTGAAATTTTATGTTTGATTTAAAAGAGTTTAATTTTTAATTCAAAGGTTTTACATGTTGGAATTGCAAACCAAAAATATGAGTCAAAGCTGCCTGCGACGTCATTTATTACTTGCACATTTTTTTCCATGGGTCCACCTGCATTTATTTTCTTTGAATAAATTTAAATGCTCTGCATTTAAAGATTTGGTATATCTTTATACTGTCATAAATGCTCAGCATTTAATATTTTGGTCTTTCCTTGTACCGTCATAGATTCTCTGTATTTAATGTTTTGGTCTTTCTTTGTACCAACATAAATGCTAGGCATTTAATGTTGTGGGTCTATAAATTGATGTAATTGTAGTCTGAAATTTCAATTGTGAAAAAGATTGAAAGCTTCTTTGTGTTGTGTGCCAATTTTTCTTCCTCTTCAATTTTTCTTCTCATATTTCTCAGCTTGTATAGCCAACAAACTATTATCAGAGGCAAGTTAACAAAATTCTCCAATTTTTTTAAGATGGTCGCAATCCAGCCGCAAGTTCCGAAGTTGTCCAAGGACAACTATGAAAGATGGTGCATCCAGATGAAGGCGTTATTCGGGTCACAAGAATTATGGGAGATCGTTACCGATGGGTATGTTGTACCCACTATGGCAGAAGAAGCTTCCTTCACGAATGAAGAAAATACAGCCCTCAAAAATCAAAGAAATAAAGACAACAAGGCGTTGTTTCTCCTCTATCAAGGGTTCGATGAATCAACGTTCGAAAAGATTGTCGAAGCAACATCAAGCAAGCAAGCTTGGGATACCCTTGACAACGTCTTCAAAGGTGTTGATCGAGTGAAGTGGGTATGTCTTCAAACATTAAGAGAGGAATTTGAATCGGCGCACATTAAAGAAGGTGAGAGCATCTCTGATTATTTCTCAAGATTAATTGTTATTTTTAACAATTTGAAAAGGAATGGTGAAAAAGTGGAGGACATTCGAGTTATCGAAAAATCACTCCGATCTCTCACAACCAAGTTTGAGCATGTGGTTGTGGAAATAGAAGAATCAAATGATTTGGAGAAACTGTACATTGAAGAACTGATGGGGTCGTTGCAAGTGCACGAGCAACGGATGAAAAAGAATACCGGTTCAACAATAGAGCATGCCTTGGATTCCAAGTTGACTCTACAAGAACAAAAGAATGGCCCCACGCAACGAGGCAGTCATCGTGGAAGAGGAAGAGGGCGTGGATATTATCCAAGCCATCAACAAAAGCAACAAAATCCTACCAGCTTTCGTGGAAGAGGGAATGGTGGAGGAAGATTCACTCGTGGTCGTGGAAACGCAAAGAACATTCAATGCCACAACTGTATGAAATTTGGGCATTATGCTTCTGATTGTTGGAGAAAAGTGGATCACGATGAACGATCCAACTATGCTGAAACATCTCATCATGAAGAAGAAGGTACCACACTCCTTCTCGCACAAGAAAAGGAATGTGAACGCCCCGATGTTTGGTATCTCGACACTGGTGCAAGCAACCACATGAGTGGTAACAAACAACTGTTCGAGGAACTCACCGAAGAAGTTCGTGGAGACATGAGTTTTGGCGACTCATCCAAGGTTCCCGTGAGAGGCAAAGGTAAAATCAAAATATATCTGAAGAATGGAGAGTGGAATTAAATTTCTAATGTATATTACGTACCAAGTATGAAAAATAATATCATCATTCTCGGCCAACTTCTTGAGAAGGGGTATGTCATACACATGGAAAATTTTCTATTGTCTATAAGAGATGCTCACAGGAGACTTGTCGCTCAAGTCCAAATGGCGAAAAATCACATGTTTCCGCTGCATATCAACACAAAGGCCGAGGAGTGTCTCTTTGGGCTCATGAAGAATGATTCCTGGAGATGGCATCTGCGTTTTGGGCATCTCCATTTTAGTGGGCTTAAACTTTTATCCTCATCAAACATGGTGCGTGGCTTGCCAATGATTGAAGCTCCAAATCATGTGTGTGAGGCGTGTACACTCGGCAAGCAACAAAAAAACTCAAATCTAAGTGGAGTGTTTAGAAGAGCAATGGAACCACTTCAGTTGGTTCACACTGATATCTGCGGACCACTTGAAACACCGTCACTTGGAGGTAATAGATATTTTATTACCCTTATTTATGATTTCAGCAGAAAGTTGTGGGTGTATTGCATCAAAGAAAAATCTCCCGCTTTCACTGTCTTTAAAACTTTTAAAGCTCATGTTGAAACTAAAAGTGGCCACAGAATCAAAGAACTCAGATCTGACAGAGGTGGAGAATACACCTCAAATGCATTTCAAGATTTTTGTAGGAAACATGGCATCAAACAGCAATACACTCCAGCCTACACGCCACAGCAGAATGGCATCATAGAAAGGAAGAACTGCACCATCCTCGACATGACGAGGACCATGCTGAAAGAGAGAGGCTTTCCAAAGAACTTCTCGGCATAAGCAGTGGGATGTACTGCCTATCTTCTCAATCGGTGCCCAACGAAGAGCGTCAGAAACATGACACCACAAGAGGCATGGAGTGGATACAAACTGAGCATAGCACACCTAAGAATCTTCGGGTGTGTTTCCTACACTCATGTTCCAGAAGTGAGAAGAAGGAAGCTTGACGATCATGGTGAAAATTGCATCTTCATCGGCTACAGTGAAGAGTCTAAAGCATATGAGCTCTACAATCCACTAACCAATAAATTAGTGGTGAGTAGAGATGTGTTCTTTAGCGAGGAAGAAGCTTGGAAATGGAATGATGAAGAACCAAACAAAGAGATTCCAGTCGAAACAGAATATCCTGAAGAAAGGCGTGATCATCAGGAGCAAACGCCAGCAACACCTTCCCAAGGCACATCATCAGTATACAGGAGTCCAGGAGGACATTCCATCAGTCCTGAAAGGACTCCATCAAGTCAAAATTTGGCGAGCTCATCCTCACCCATGGCGCCCATAAAGATGAAAAGCTTAAGTGACATTTATGAACAAACTGAAGAGGTAAATCTTTTTTGCCTGTATGCAGATCATGAGCCTCTGACGTTTCAGGAAGCCACAAGGGAAGAATGTTGGAGAATGGCTATGGGAGAAGAAATTCGCGCCACAGAGAAAAATGACACATGGGAGTTGACCACACTTCCTAATAGCCAGAAATCCATTGGTGTCAAATGGGTGTACAAGATCAAGCGAAATGCTGATGGTGAAATCGATCGCTACAAGGCAAGGCTCGTAGCAAAGGGGTACAAACAGAAGTATGGGGTGGACTATGAAGAAGTATTCGCTCCTGTTGCTCGCCTTGACAAGTGAGAATGATTATCTCTCTTGCTGTTCATTACAGTTGGATGATCTACCAATTGGATGTGAAGTCTGCATTCTTGAATGGAATTCTAGAGGAAGAGGTCTATGTAGACCAGCCTGAAGGCTTTGTTATGCAAGGGGAGGAAGACAAAGTGTATCAACTGAAGAAAACTCTTTATGGGTTGAAACAGGCTCCTCGTGCATGGAATGCACGCATTGACAGATATCTTCGAGAGAACGGCTTCACCAAATGTCCATATGAGCATGCAGTTTACATCAAGAAGAATGATCGTGGCGATATAATCATTGCATGCTTGTATGTTGATGATTTTCTGTTTACAGGGAATAGTCGACAGATGTTCGATGATTTCAAGAAGGCTATATTCAAGGAGTTCGAGATGACCGACGGAGGTCTCATGTCTTTTTTTTCTGGGCATAGAAGTAAAGCAACAACATTGAGGAATCTATATTTCTCAGAAGAGGTATGCTAAGGAGTTGCTTGAAAAACTCAAGATGGCTAATTGCAATGCTGTAAACACACCTGTGGCAATGAGGTTAAAACTGACAAAAGATGAAGAAGGAAGAAGTGTTGACTCGACTATGTTCAAGAGTCTAATTGGAAGCCTGAGGTATCTCACAATCAAAAGGTCTGATATTGTCTATAGTGTTGGGCTTCTAAGCAGGTACATAGAAGCACCAAAAGAGTCACACTGGTTAGCGGCAAAACGTATCCTCAGGTACGTTAAAGGAACGGTGGATTTTGGTCTTTTTTATCCATACAATGAAGAAGCAAATCTGCATGGATACTCAGACAGTGACTGGGGAGGTGACCAAGATGAAAGAAAAAGCACCACTGGGTATGTATTTTTTCTTGGATCGACTGCTTTCACGTAGAATTCAAGGAAGCAAAGTGTGGTCGCCTTGTCTACATGTGAAGCAGAGTACGTGGCGGCATCATCCACTGTTTGTGAAGGAATCTGGTTGAGAAATCTGCTGAAGGAGTTGCAGCATCCGCAAGATGGATCCACCGTGATATATGTGGATAACAAGTCGGCAATTGAACTTGCCAAAAATCCGGTGCAGCGTGGAAGAAGTAAACATATTGATACCCGATTCCATTTTTTGAGAGATCATCTGAAGCAGAAAACGATAAAATTGGAATATTGTCATACTACGGAACAGGTGGCTGATATTTTTACAAAGGCATTACCGTCAGATGCATTCAAAAGACTCAGAACGATGCTCGGAATGAAGCCGGTTTTGGTTTGAAGGGGAGTGTTGGAATTGCAAACCAAAAATATGAGTCAAAGCTGTCTGCGGCGTCATTTATTACTTGCACATTTTTTTCCATGGGTCTACCTCCATTTATTTTCTTTGAATAAATTTAAATGCTTTGCATTTAAAGATTTGGTATATCTTTATACTGTCATAAATGCTCAGCATTTAATATTTTAGTCTTTCCTTGTACCGTCATAGATTCTCTGTATTTAATGTTTTGGTCTTTCTTTGTACCAACATAAATGCTAGGCATTTAATGCTGTGGGTCTATAAATTGATGTAATTGTAGTCTGAAATTTCAATTGTGAAAAAGCTTGAAAGCTTCTTTGTGTTGTGTACCAATTTTTCTTCCTCTTCAATTTTTCTTCT
This sequence comes from Viscum album, assembly GCA_963277665.1. Classification (NCBI taxonomy): domain Eukaryota; kingdom Viridiplantae; phylum Streptophyta; class Magnoliopsida; order Santalales; family Viscaceae; genus Viscum; species Viscum album. The sequence continues at coordinate 62,628,734 of OY728138.1, forward strand.
CATATTTCTCAGTTTGTATAGCCAACATTACGTTCGGTGTGAGAAACCGGAAAAGCTCATAAGCATCTAACTATGCATAAGTTCGAACACAGGTTTAAAATTCCATAGCACTGTTCACATACTCGAATTTGGTTTATGCGAAAAGGAAACTATGAGGAATTCGCTTCGCAGAATGTAAATAAGAGTTTGCGGACATGGATTCTGCAGAGGAGTTAGTTCGCAGAAGTAAAAGAATCTGAGGAGAGGTTGAGAGCCCTTTGCACTGCATGAAATGGTAGACGACAGATGACCTGGGACCCTATAAATAGCTGTGGTCCCCCCTATTGGTCCTACTCATTCTACCGCAAACCACTTCAGTTTAGGACCGCTCCATCATCAGAATTGAATCCTCCGACCTATTCTAATGGGGGAAATTTTAAGGTCTTGAGAACTTTGTGGAGGGAAGTAAATACCCCCTCGGTCAATTTGAAAATGGAATAAAATATATTCCTACAATTCCAGAAATAAAAATGAATGAAAATTGGGTTGAAAATTTGATAATAAACATGAAGAAATCAAATTTTGCAAAGTGTTTTAGGCTGATCACGTACCATCTTGTGAACCATAGCCTCCGCAAAACCCCAATTGATCGAGTATTCTGTTGGTTGAGTTATATCTTCATGGGCTTCTTCAAATGATGCCACATACCCAGGTCGAATCTGGAGTGATGGAATAACAATGGTTTTGGGCTAGAGGTTTAGCGGCTGTGGGTCTTGTCGGTGTCTTCCCCATTTCCTCTTACTCGTGTTCCCTCTAGGGGTTCTTCCCCCTTTTTTCATATTTCTCTTTTATTTCAATTTTTTTCGTTTTTGTGTTCTTTGGATTACTCGGTGTTGCTTCTGGGTCTGTTGGGTGGCTTTCTACATCAGGGGTCTGAAGTTGAGTTCAGTTGACGTCTCGGCCCACCCGCCCTCCTCTTGCTTCAGGTCTCCTTCAATCTCTCCGAGGCAGATTTGCGTGGTGGTATTCCCGGTGCTTTGGGAGGTGGGTTTGAGCAGTCTATGGTATCTCGTGGTGGATTGGCCTTCGTGGGCTCTGGGAGGGTGTATGTGTTGGATTCATTGTTTCTATTCGTCAATCTGAGGGTTTGCGTGCTTCTCAGAGGTGTTCGTTGGCTGTGCGCTGGGGTCTTCGGGTGGCTCTCTTGTTCTTCATGGATAATTTCTCTCCAAGAGAAATTCTCAATGGCGATGGAGAGTATTGGTGGTAATTTCAGACATCCCTGGTGGGTTTACTGGCTTGGGGATGACTGCGTTGGGGCGTCAGGGCGTGCTGCATATGATACTCTTTAGTTTTCTGATGGCCTTCTCGGAGGCTTGGCGACACGGAAGAGGTTCATGACGGTTGTGGTGGTGATGGCATTCTCTAGTTTTCCTCTCAGTGGGGTGGACGATGTTGTCGAAGGGCCTGTTGACGTTTGTGGTTTGAGGTGACTGGTTTTTGTCGTTTGAGGCCAGTGTCAGTTGGAAAGGTTAACACATCTTATGTGGTTCGATGGATTGGTCGACTATGTGTTTTTTACGGCTAGGTGATGGTGAAAGGTATGTAGTTTGATTTGATAGGTATGCAATTTGATGATGCTGGTTTCTCTGTTTGATATTTTTTGAAATTTTATTTTTGGATACTTTGTGTCGGGTGCTACTTTATGAGTTGGTTGTGGTTCCAGTTGGTTTTTTGCGGATTGCTGAGCATCTGAATTTCGAATGAGTTCTGTAATGGCTCAAGGGATTGTGGGGTTTGTCGGTGCTCGTGTCTTATCTATGGTTCCCACTTCCCCAAAAAAGGGATTTTAAATAATATAAAAATAGATTGTGGTGGGGGAGACGTAGAAGACTTCCACTTTTGTCTCGATTCATGGACCAAGATCAAACCATGAACCACCTCCTCTGCAGGTATAAATGGATGCATACCCTAAAAAGAAGTAACCTAATAAAAATGGTAAACTACGAACCAAAATGGTGAAACTGCGAACCATAAATCACTTACTTACGAACTTCCTCTGAACCATAGACTCTCAGACCCTTCTTCAATTTGGCCCTCTGTATAGCGCATCGTTATGCGGACTAGACCCTATGTTGCTTAATACTTCTATATGCAGATGGAACCTAGGGTTGTGGGGTGTACCACATCACAGACTACATCCAAATCCGCATACCATTTCGGTTTGTGGAACACATTCTTATCTGTGTACCACTTCGGTATGCAGACAACCCCTCTACCAGCATGGCAGTTTGCTATGCAGGGCTGCCCCCATCCCGCGTGAGAAAATAGTATGCAGAATAGGTTGTCTTCAGATATCCTTCCTCCAAGCTCCAATCATTCACCTCCATTACCATCCAGTCCTCCATTGCTCCTCCGCGAAATAGTCCATCGGAATCAGGCCAATGCATCCTTTAATGCCACCATACCCATATGACTAGATTATCATGCGCCCTAGTGCGCCTTTCTAAATTTACATACCCAGGCTAAGCGGAGTCATGAAGGATGTCCCCAAAAGGCTTGGACCCCCAAAAATATCTCTCGGTCTACATTCCCAAGGTAACTCAGGATCAGACATTGGGATGCCCACATGAGTCTCCATGTTCTAGGGCCTATGGGTCGCTGCCCTTTCTTTTTTGATGAGTTCCAGTGACAAGCGAGAAGATCACTCTTTCCTTCCCATTTGGAAAGGAATCATGCTCCGCCCCTTTCCCAAAACCAGCTTTGGGTAACTCCCACCAAGGTAATCCCCTTGCCTTCCATGATCCAGACCACATGACTTTCAATGTCATTCGACACTGAAAGGTTCATTACTTATCCCCCTCAACCACTATCAACTCAAAATGGAAACAGGTGAGTGAATTGACCCACCCATACTCTTTCCCTCTCCTATTGGCACGTAGCCACCTACACTTCCATCGTCATCACCATCCTATTTTATCAGTGGAGAAGAGAATGTGTATGCTTGTTGAATCTTTCACATCCTCTTGTTTCTTACACCGAGCATGAATCACATGTGATTAGAGGTCTATGATGATACGACATTGGAAAATCCCATAAACAAAACTATTAGAACTCTGATTCCCACCATAATTGGGATATGTTGGATGCTTACTTAAGGGCCAAGCTAAAAGAGGTTCCCTTTTTGAAAAGGTTCACCACAAAAAATTTCCTCAAAAAAGGGAATCCACTTTAGGAGTAATTCCCGATTCGATTATCTCATATGGGAAGCTCCCATACGTAAGCCCCAATCAAGTCACAACCCACAAATGAACTACGAGAACTCTAATTCTTTCTCTAATAAGGATACATAGGACGCCTGTCTAAGTCTTGAGCTCAAGGGATGTTATCCTAAGATGCCATAACCGATAAAATGTTCCCACAAATTAAAAAGGGCTCCATCCTAGGTGTATGTCCCGATAATGTAACTACATGGAATTTGATTCCAAATTTTATCAGGATATGTAGGAAGCCTCCTTGAGGTCCAAATATCACCCTCAAATCAACCCTAATGTTCTCGAGGCTATATCCCCTATAGGGTCATGTTCACCCAGAAGATCATATCTTTCGTGGGACCCTCAGGCCTCTTCGATGTAATCCCCACACCAAGTATTGACCAGGAATATTTCACCTGGATTCCCTTCCCACGTGGCATTAAATTGCATGGATAGATCCCCATCACACGACCTTAAAAGTTAATGTGTCCAGTTAAGTAATAGGTAACTATGTGGTCTCTGATATTTCTCACGAGGATAGGTAGGAATCCCATATTATGGGTCCGTCCCCCACATCAAATCACCTTCTATCCCTCTTAGATAACGATAAAATCCAGAGTGCCTCATCACATGGATTAAGTTAGCATTGTCTTCGTAGCATCAAATCCATGTATATCCATGACGATCCTTCATCCAAGGGGTAACCTGTGGATACACTCTTCAGGAATGAAGTGAGGATTCATGAACATATGAACATTTCTTAAATCTATATGGGATACCTGGAGTAGGCAATAATTCCTTCCAAAAGGGTGTGATGAGCCCGACCTCTCATCCTCTCGACTAATGGAATCCTGAAGTATTGTTGGCCAAACCATCTAAAAATCACCTACATTTGGAAAGAAGGTACAAGAATCATGGATAAAAGGGTCATTGGATGTTTCTGGATCCATGAATGAACCCATTGGATACCATCTAAGGAAATCATACCCTAAGAGAATGGATTTCCCAAATACTTAACCCCACACAATCACCCATCAAGACCATTTTATTATGGTGCCTCCTTCATAATAAAAAAAGGATAAACTGCCCAGTCCCCATGGGGTCAATAAGATTTCCCCTAAAGGTTAATAATACGAATCAGGTTGAAACAAAAAAAGTGGAACCTGATGAGAAATTCTGAAAAATAACATAAAAAGGCTTGTCACCTGTCAAACCACTTTGTTTTCCCCAAATGCTCACCTCAGGTCGAAGCAAACACTAAAAAACCCAACATCACTAAAAAGAACATAAAATCCCAAAACCCCAAATGACCCAAAAACACTAAAAACCCTAAAAGTCATAAAAATTCTATAAACCCCAAAACACCATAAAACCCCCCAAAACCCTAACACCCATAAAACCCATAAAAACCTAAAAAATGCTAAAAATCCCAAATACCCTAGAAAACACCTAATATTAATAAAAACAAAAAAACGAAATAACACTAAAACAAAAAAAAACTTAAAACTAACTGAGAACCCCTAAATCCATTAAAACCCCTAAAAAGAAAAAAAAACTCCCTTAAAATTTCCTAGAACCCCAATTTAACATAAGAAACCATCAAAACACTAAAAATCCAAAAATACCCAAAAATACCATTTGAAAACCTTAAAGACCCTAGGACACCTTGAAATCACTAAAAACAAAAAACCATAAAAACCCTTAAATTCCATAAAACCTTAAAACTTCTAAAACCCCAATATCCCACAAAAAACCCTAAAAACACCTAAATATCTAAATGACATAATTACCCATAAAACCCCTAAAAAGACACGAAAAACTCTAAAAGATTAATGATATCCAAAATAAATCAAAATATGCTAAAACCCCTTAAAATTCTAAAAAGAAACTACAAAATCTATAATACCATAAAAACCCAAAGATCTGAAAAACCCTAAAACACTTCGAAGACCCCAAAAAAATCTAAAAGGCCCTAAAACCATAAAACTCTAAAACCCCAAATAATCCTAATAATCCTGAAAATTCCTAAATTCCATAACACCTTAAAACCCCTAAAACATTAAACCCCCTGAAAACATTAACAAATGTAAAAACACTAAAATCTCATAAAATTCATTAAAACCACTACCAAACCCAAAAAACTCTGTAGGATTCGAGAAAACCCTAAAACCCCTATAAACCCATAAAACCTAAGAATACTCTAAAACACAAAAGGCCCTTAAAATTAGAAAACCCATAGAACCCTAAAATAGTAATAAAAACCCTATAAACCCTTTAAAAATCATAAAATAATCATATAAACCCCTAAAACCCATAAAAACCTAAAAAACTAAAAAAATACCTACAACACTACAAATCCCTAAAAAAACCTAAAACCATGAAAACACATAAATTCAACAAAAATACTAAAAATCATAATCAACATAAAAAAACCTTAAAAGGATGAGACCCCTAAAAACCCAAGAATCCTAAAACCCTAAAAACCCTAAAACAACTCAAAAAATTTAAAAAAAATCAAAAATCCCCAAAAAACCCTAAAACCTTAAATGTTCCCAAAAAACATTAAACCTATAAAAGAACCTAAATACCTTAAAAATATGTAAAAGATCCAAGAATCCTTAAACCCTATAAAAACACCAATAACCCAAAAAAATTAAAAACCCCCAATTCCTTAAAAACACTAAAAACCCTTAAACCCCTAAAAACCATTAAAAACATGAAAGCCACACAAGAACTATAAAAAACTAACACCTTTAAAAAATCTAACAATGCCTAAAAATAGTATGAAACACCCTAAAGACCCTAAAATCCATAAAAACCTAAAAAAACATTAAAGCCCCAAAATAACCTAAAAATACTAAAACCCCTAAAAATGATTAAAAAAATAAAAACCAAAAAAATCCCAAAATATAGAAAACCCCCAAATCCCTAAAATACTCTTATAATCATAAAAGTTCTTAAAACAAAAAAACCCTAAAATCCAAAGAAAATCCATAAACCCTCATAAACCCCCTAAAAACCTCTCCCCCACCAAAACACCTAAAACCCTAAAAACCCTAAAACCCAAAAAACTAAAAAACCCACAAACCCGCCCAAAAGAACATAAAATTCCTAAAAACCATAGAAACCATTAAAACCCCCTAACATATCGTAAAACTCTAAAAAACTATAAAACCAAAAGATTTCCTATAATGACTTTAAATAACCTATAACCCTTAAAAACACTAAGACACTCTAAAAACCCTAAAATCCTAAAAACCATAAATACCCTTAAAACCCAAAAAATCATTAAAATCAAAAAAGAACAAAAAATTCTAAAACCCCTAAAAACCCTAGAAACACTAAAATCCATAAAACACTAAGGAACTAAAAAAGATAAAATAATCCTAGAAAATAATAAAAATATTTAAATGGAATGAAGGCCTTAAAACAATAACATCCATTAAACCACCATACAATCCCTAAAACCACTAAAATTACATTAAAATGTCTAAAAATTTCTAAAACCCTAAAAACCCTAAAAACCCCTCTAAAACCCTAAAACCCCTACAAATCTATTAAAATCCCTAAACCACCCTAAAAACTTAAAAGCACCTAAAAACCCTAAAAACATAAAAAATCATAAAAAATCCTATAAAGACCAACCCCCCTCAAAATCAAAAAGAAAATTAAGAATACACTAGAAACCCTAATATATATATTAGGTGCTTGGGGTGCAATTACATCCATTACACATGCACCACACACACACATGCCTGAAAGGCAGGTCATAGCCCCCCGAGGGATTACCCACCCAACCACCCACTTTATTACATAATATATATTTGGAATGAAGGCCCAGTGGGTATGTATCCATTACATGGCATGTAGGCTCGAAATATTGGCCCAAGGCCCGTTCTATGAATAGTATCACTACAGTACCCCGACTGCAACAGTACCACTACAGTACTGCCACCAATATTGTATCACCACTATTACAACTACAGTGCTCGCCACCTCTATAGTGTCATTATTTCTAAAGTATAGCCTCTATATTTGTACCACTATAGTACTACTACAGTAACATTTTCCCAATGGGATTTGAAGCACCATTTTTCATGTAGGATTACAGGGTTCTTAATAGTAAGTCAAACCCCAACTACATAGAAACCCTAATGATTCTAAAAAATCTTAAAACCCTAAGGTCCCTAGATACCCTAAAAACATTAATACATGTAATACACTTATTCCTCTAACAAATCAAAAAACCCTAAAAACACAAAAATCATAAAACCCCCTAAAAACCCAACAAATCCTCAAAACCCTAAAAACCTATAAAAGACCCTAATAACCCAAAAAACCATAAAATACACGAAAACCATAAAACCCCCCAAAACCTAAAAGGCCCTAAAAACCCCTAAAGAAACAATAATATACCATAAAAATTACAAAAAACCCATAAAATATGTTCAACACCTTTAAATCCCTAAAAGAAAATGAAAAACATAAAACCCCTAAAAGACCCAAAAATGCCCAAAAAACAAAAAATACACAAAAATCCCTAAAACCATTAAAGGACACAAAAAACTCAAAAGGATCATAAAACCTAAAAAACAATAAAGGAACAAAAAAACCTAAAAACCCCAAAGGACATTAAAAACCCCTAAACCCCACTAAAAGAACATTAAACCCCCTAATAATCCTAAAAGATACTAAAACCCCTAAAATACGATAAAACCATAAAACACCTTAAACCCCACAGAACTCTAAAAATCTAAGAGACCCTAATAAGAATAAAAACTGTAACAGACCCTAAAACACCTAAAAATAATAAAAAATCCATGAAACCCTAAAACACCATGAAAGCACTAAAAAACTTTTAAATACCAAAGAACACTAAAAATCATAAAAACCTTGAACCCTCAAACGACTCTAAAAACCCTAAATCCTCTAAGAAACTATTCAATTAGATCAAAAAAAATATTTTATAAAAAAAACCATATTTATGTTGTTTCAATTTTTTTATGTTTTCTGACAGCGATGTTTTATTATGGAAGATTTAGAAATGTGATATTTCATGGAATGACCATATAGCTAAAGAAGATCTTCTAGTGAGTGTAAAAGAAGATAGATTTCACAATGTACTTGATTTATTGCCGGAATAATCCATATACCGTGATGAAAATTTACCAGGTTTCTTAGTGACCACATGTCATGTGCATTGAACATGGAGGACATCACAAAGGAATCAAGTGGCTGCACATTTTTTCTCTAGCAAGAACAACATTGACTTTTTCATAAAGTTTTGGATCAAACACAAGATCAGTTGGATGGATAACATAACCATGTGATTCAAAACATTCCTATACAATCAACCATGATTTTTCCCAAGGCATTGGAGTGATAGCTTGTTGTTTTCCAATTGACCACATGTAGATGTAAAGATATCATATGAAAATTTTTATTTTTTTCTATGTGATGAAACAACAACAGGGTTAAGTGTATCAATAGTGGAAAGTAGTCAAAATTTGTTAATGTAATGGATTAAATGTAAATTCAATGTGATTGATCATAAATTTTTTTAGATACCTAATTATAATTTTTGGAAATTTTCAAAACTACTGAGTAAGTTGACGTATAACGCTTAAAGGGACCGTGTCATAAAGTGGATTATTATATTTATAATATATATTCTAACCACTTATCATCACAGAATTATATATTATTGAGATGTATTGAAAGTACTCATATTTAATGAGGAGTATAAATAATTTTAATGAGTAGTTTTCAATGGATATCATTGGATGATATATTACTTTTATATGAGAATGAAGTTAGGGAAATATATGTGTAACCAAAAATTCGTATAAAATATTTTTTATGAACAAGATTGTGAACCCAATACTTTATTCTCATCTGAAATCAATTTCATTATTTGATAACATCTTCCTTCTCACATGTCATTTCAAAATAAAAATATAAAATCTAAGAAAAGAAGAATACTAAATAATCATAAAACTCTGAAAAAACCTGAAAAAACCTGAAAAAACCTAAAAACCCATAGGAAAATATGAAAATAAAAATAAAATAAAATAAATACCATCCATAAAACCCCTAAAAGACATTTAAAAACACTAAAAACCATAAAAACACTAAAAACCATAAAAACACTAAAAACCATAAAAACACTAAAAACCGTAAACATCCATAAAAAACACACAACCCCCCTAAAACCCTAAAACCACTAAAATTACCTAAAAACCCCCCAAACCTAAATTGTTCATAAATACTATAAAACACCCTAAAATATCCTTAAAACCCTACAAAAAAACTAAAATACCCCTATAAACCCTAAAACAACCTAAAACACCATAAAACCCTAAAACACTAAAAATTCATTTAAACACAAAAAAATCCCAAAACACCTTAATAACCCTAAAAACCATAAAATTTTAAATCCCCTAAAATAACCCCAAAAACATTAAAAACCATTAAACTTTTAAAAACCCTCAGAAAACAAAAACCCCCTCTATAATTCCAAGAAAACATTAAAAATACTAAGAACTAAAAAAACATAAAACACATTTTGAAGCCCTAAAACCCAAATAATCCCTAAAAACTCCTCAAAACCCTAAAATCCAAAAAAACAAAAAAAATCATTGAAAACCCCCAAACACCCTTAAGACACTAAATAAATATAAAACCCAAAAATCCTGAAAAATCCACAAAAAAAACATAAAGAACATAAAACCCATAAAAACCACTAAAAACCCTAATAAACTATTAAAAACCCCAAAAACCTTAAAAAACAATAAAAAATGAAAACCTAAAACCGCTGAAAACCCCAAAAACAATAAAAGAACCCCAAAGGTCAAGAAAATAATAAAACCCCTAGAAATACTCTAATCCCCCACTAAAATCCGTAAAAATCATAAAACTGCTAAAAACCCTAAAGCCCCTACAAATCCTACGAACCCTCAAAATCATAAAAAAAAATCAATGAAAACCCTAAAACTCAAAAACAAAACGCTAGAAATCCTAAAAACCTCTAAAAAACTATAAACCCCTAAACCACTCAGAAAACATAAAACCATAAACCCCTAAAACCCTAATAACCCATAAACCCCCTAAAACCTTAAGAAACCCTAAAAATACACTAAAAATACTAAAACTAAAAAATACCCCAACAAACCATAAAACCCTAAAACACTAAAACCCCTTACGATCATGAAAAACCCTGAAAACACCTAAAACCATCACAAACTCTGAAAAACCCTAAAACCATAAAACACTATAACATGAAAATTGCAAAACACTTTTAAAAATCATAATAAATCAATAAAAACAATAGGAAAACCCTAAAACACCTAAAAACCTAAAAATCCAAAAAACCCATTAATACCCCAAATTACCCTAAAAATATTAAAATACCTAAAAAACTCTTAAAAACCCTAAAACCCAAAGCAATCCCTAAAAACCCATGAGATCCCTAAAGACAATAAAACCACTAAAAGTTCTAAAAAACCAAAAACCCAAAAACCAAAAAATTCTAAAATACCCTAAATAACCCATTAAAAAACCAAAAAAGAACCTAAAAACCATTAAACACCCTAAAACCCTAAAAACTAAATAGAATAAATACCCCCTAAACCCCTAAAATCCTTAAAAACACATTAAAAAACTAAAACCCCCAAAACTCTACAACCCCTAAAAATTTGATAAAAAACCAAGAAAAAACTAATAAACATAAGAAAACTTAAAAACCATAAAAATACTAAAACCCACTAAACACCCCTAAAACACTAAAAACCCCTTTGAAAACCATGAAAACCCCAAAAAACACCCTAAAAACCCAAAATAACCTGAAAATATATATAAAACATTTAAATACATAAAAATCCCTAAAATCCCTAAAATATATAAAATCCATAAAGACACAAAAAAACTAAAACTCCCTTAAAACCCTAAAACCCCCAAAAAACAAATGAAACTTAAAAATATAAAAAACCATATAGAAATAGAAAATACAAAAACCCATAAAACCCTAAAAACCATAAAAACCCTGAAAACCCAACAACCATATAAAGATCCATAATATCTAATAATTCCTTATGAAACCCTAGAAACCCATAAACCCATAAAATCTGTAATCCCCTTAAAACACTTAGAAACCCTAAAATTCCATTAAGAAGCCAAAAATTCTTAAGAATCCTAAATTTCATTAAAAATCATAAAATCATAAAAACCATAAAACCCATAAAAACATTATAAAATCTTAATAAAATTGTTTCAGTGAATACTAGGGGACCAATGATTCATTATTTTTTTGTGGGGGGGGGGGTTGATTATTTTGAAAAATTCTCACATCAGGTTCATAATTTCTATTTTTCATCTCTTTGTGATGGGACAGTTTCTAACATGGTTTTTTCATGGATCCAAAAACACCCAAAGGTTATTATATCCTTGACTACTCATTGAACTACATTAAAAAGGCATACATTCATTTTAGAACATGTACAATGACACTGAATAAGTCACATTGGTCTAGATTATGGGGGTCATTCTCATCAAACCCGATTGGTGGAATTATATCATATTTCAGGACTCTATTTTATATTTTATTTAATATATGTTCACAAATCAATTTTTCATTCTCATGAATGA